>JAWMRA010000033.1:6819355-6927384 GCA_035584735.1 Pseudotriccus pelzelni | reverse complement strand
GAGCTCCGTGTCTCTCTTGTCCTAATGATCCCAGAACTGGGCACAGCGCTCCAGATGAGCCTCAGCAGGGCTGAGTAGAGGGGCAGGATCACCTCCCTCGACCTGCTGGCAGTGCTGTTCCTAATGCACCCCAGGACACTGCTGGCCTTGGCCACAAGGGCACTGCTGGCTCAGGGACAGTTGGTTGTCCCCCAGGAATCAGTGTCCCAGGGGAAGCTGTCAGACCGGACGCACTTGGGATCACATCAGCTGAATTCCTATTCCTGCAGCACTGTAAAGCCCTAAAAACAATACTGAGCTAAAACAAGCAGATGCACGTAATTGTAAGTAACCACTGAGTGGAAAGGGATGAAACTTGCTGACAGGTTTGTCTCTGCTTGTGCAAAAAATAGCTGCTCTTTTTTTCCTGGAACCAGGGAGATTTCCCACCATCAGAGAGGTGAGGTCCTGGGGACTTTTTATAGTGACCGTAGGAGAATAAATGTCACAGCTCTAGCTTATAAGATTAAGCTTCATGTATAGGACCTACCTGCTGTAGTTGTCTGATAGCAGGTGAGGGCACTAAAAGAGCTCTTCCCAATTCTCTGTTCTTAAGGCAGTATTAAAATTGGATGTTCTCTGAAAATGAGCTATGGAAATACAGGAAAGTGTAAGCTCCTTTGAGTGTCAGTTGATCATATTTACTTAAGTATTTTGTAGCTACTAATGACAATACACAGATTTTAAATCACTCAGATGAGTTTGAAACTGAACAAAGTATATCAAATAAGAAAAAAAATCATGATAATTGTGACTTCCTTTAGTATCTTATACTATCATGTTTTGTTTTGGACCGCTCCTCAAAATGAGTAGGGTGTGTATAGTAAAGGTGTTTATTGCATCCCTTTCATTAGTTACCACCTTTATGTCTTTGTTTTTATCGTGTTCGGTTTAGGAGTATTTTATTGATCAGCTGAGGTCAGATGGCGTTGTTCACCTTCCTCGGCGTGTTACCAATGAAATTGCAAATAATACTCGGTATGAATTTTACACACAAGGAGGAGTCATCTTTGCAACAAGTCGGATCCTGGTGGTGGATTTCCTTACTGACAGAATTCCTGCCAACCTCATTACTGGTAAGAGTTTAATGAAATGAAGGTAAAGGTAAAGGTGTTCTGTTTGAACATATATAAAGCTTAATTCTATATGAAGAGTTCTACTAACCAGTACTGAAGTTGAAGAACTTTTCCTTTCTTCCCCCCAAGACTGAGGTAAAAAGAGCAAATATGTAGTTCTTTCAAATTTGTAATAGTTTTCTTTGCTCCAAACTGGCTCGTCTTATTTAGTCACACCATTTGAAAACATTCACATTGTTTTTATGGAGCTGTAACAGGTTTTGCATTGCCACCAGAGGTCAGTGCCAGAGCAGCCGTGACAGACCCGCTGCTTCATTTCCAGCTTCCCCAGCACCTGGTTCCATGTTCCTTACCTGTGTGTGAGACCGTACAGCAAAACCAACAAAAACTTGTAACAATGTTTCTTGAGGAGCTAACACAGAAAAAGTGTTTCTAGGTGTTACAAATGTCATTTATAAAATCAGTGTAGAATCATCTGTGAATTAACATCTGATGAACTCATAAAGTCCAGCTAAATGGAGATAAGAAATTATCACTGCACTAAAGAAGAGTTATTCCTGGTAGTTGTAGCCAGGTAAAAATGATGTACTTGACAGCACAGTAAAATCTGGGATGTTTGATGTCCTTTGCTTCCATTTCAGAAAGGCATTTATGATTCCACTGGAAGCTGTGAACAGATGAGAGTTACCACATAGGCCTCTCTTCAGCAGGGAGAGGGAAGAAATGCAGTGTGCTATTTAATACGATTAAGTGGGAGGAAAAAAGCCTGAGTTTAACAGGTCTTGGCTGAGTGAACTGTGAATCCCAGAAGTATTTGTCTTGAACATCTAATTAAATTAAATTGTTGTTTCATTTCTCTTTACTAAAATGTGCTTGATAAATCTTTTATTCCTAATACACCCATAGCCCTGAATAAAGCTGGGGGTGTACTCATACAGTTGGTAGTACTTGCTGTCCTTAAGTGCGAAGATGACTTATCAGAAGGGGGAGAAAAGCAAAATAAATGTTTTCAGAAGTTCTTTGAATATGTAAACACTTGAGCTGTTACCAATGAAACATACTTGACAAGACTAATTCCAGAATTTCTCTAACAGAAGAACGCAAATATCACAGACTTGAAAGCATCAAACTTGCTCTGTTGTAACAGTGTGTTCTGTCGTGCATTTGCTTTTCCTCCTTTTAAAAGGCTCAAGTTCAAGTTATGCCTCAGGAGTAAAGAATTTTCTAAGCTGATAAGTCCTGCCACTCAAGCACAAGATTTTTTTTTTTAATTAAAGATGCATCATGAACCCAGTTCTGTTATTTGCAGTTCTGTGGTACTGAAACTGAGGAGTCACTTGTTCAAACCTCAGAAAGTTTGCTCAGCACTCATTTTAGAAGATTTAAATTCCTATAATCCAAAGAACATTAGAATAAGAAGACAGTTAAGAGGAAAATTCGATACTAAGTTGGACCTTTCTTAACTTCTAACTCAAAAATGTTTTATTTTGCCAGGCATTTTGGTGTACAAAGCACACAGAATCATCGAGTCCTGCCAGGAAGCATTTATCCTGCGACTGTATCGCCAGAAGAACAAGCAAGGCTTTATTAAAGCTTTTACAGATAATGCAGTTGCATTTAACACTGGCTTTTGCCATGTGGAAAGAGTGATGAAAAACCTTTTTGTCAGTAAGCTTTATCTGTGGCCAAGGTGAGGCACTTCTTTACTTCACCGGAGGGTTAAGCTTAAAAGAAGGATGTTAGATGGGTTCCTCAGAAAATGAGGTGTATGCAGTCACACTGCTTATCAGGGTTCCCTCTTATATCCCCAAACAAATTTCAGTCAGGTTTTGACTGGTCTTGAAGATGCTAAACTTCTGTAAGTATTTTTGAAAACAGACTCAAATTAACTCTCTAAGGGGCTGAACTTTATGGCAGAGCTGGCCTTTTAGCCAACAGAAATCACAGCAGGGAGTGACACTCTTAATAGCTCAAGAAAAACTTCACTGACTAAACAGAGTATTTAAGCCATGAAGTAACAGGAACACAGCCTCTCAGTTCTCCATTCAGGGAGGTATTTGTTTCCAGCTCTGATGAAACTCCATGGATCTCTTTCTACATGACAGATTTTTTTAAATCTTCTTTTACATGTATGGTGTGTATGAAGAATATTTCTTGATGACTGATAAAAGCCAAATTGCCAAGTTTGTGGCACGTGTTAAGTCATTCAGAAGCAGAGTCACAAATGGAACTGGACCCTTTATCTGCTGACTCCGTTGCCTTGGGCAGGAGCTCTCCCCATTTGTTCCAGGCTAGAATGTGTTTCACTCCATCTTAACGAACTGTCACTCTGCCTTGTAAACTCTTTTTTTAACGTCTTTCTTCCAGTATCCCAGGGCAGTAGAAGTGGCCATAACTAGGGCAAGAAAGGTTGGATGAAAGCTCTCTACGTTTTCTTCCTTGGCCTCTGACCCATGGAGAGGCCTGGGGGTGCAGTGCAGGAAGGGAGGTGCCCAGGGAGTTCCAGAGGCCGGCAGGCACTGGGCTCTCTGAGCCTCCCTGTGAGGGAAAGGCAGGGACGTGTCTGTGCCTGTGCAGCGGAGGGGCTGCAGGGGAGGCTTCCAACAAGGACCTGCTGCTCATCCTTGCGAGCTGGGAACGTCACAGAACCTGCTGCTGCAGTGTCTGATTTGAGAGAATTCATGAGCCTGTTCCAATTTCCCCCTTGTGAGATTTTTTGGGATTACTTTAGTATTTGTTCTGTGAAATGATGATGCAGAATCTAGTGCAGTAATTTTCCATGGCTCACTCAGCAGCCCTATACGCTCACATGACTAGAATGCCTACAGTCATCATCATTGTGGAACAGATGGTTTTCTGGGGCTGTTCATAAGATTGCAGTCTTGACATCGGTACAATCTGATTTACTTTGGAATTAACTTGCTTGTTCACATTTAAAACAATTGTAGTTTATACAAACTTTCGAGCAATTGTGGGTCAAAAAGACTTTCCATGTAAATCTTAATAAACTGTTTTCCTCTTAGATTTCATATAGCAGTGAACTCATTTTTAGAGAAGCATAAACCTGAAGTGGTGGAAATACATGTGGCAATGACCCCTGCTATGCTTGCTATCCAGACCTCAATCCTGGACATTTTGAATGCTTGTCTGAGAGAACTCAAACGTTACAATCCAGTTCTTGAAGTAGAAGATCTCTCTTTAGAAAATGCTATTGGAAAACCTTTTGACAAGGTAACATTTTGATTGTTTTGCAGTGTCTGTCTAACAGGATGGAGATCTTCAAACTGCCATGCAAACAGAAATGTTATTTGTACAATAAATAACCTTCAGCAGCTGAGTGTTCTCCCATGACATGTTTATTACTGGCACCAGCTGATGTAACAGTGATGTGACTGTTGCCAGTAGGGTTTTTGGTGTATAGGTATTACTGTTCTTCCTTCCTTTCCCAAGTCTCTACAGCAACAACATCCTGACTCATGGTTTTCTTTCTTACTTGTGTTTTTATTTAATCCTGATGTAAGGCCTTCTGTACTTTAAATATTTGGAGGTTTTTTCCCTAAGCTCTATAGGTTCTGGCTATATAGGCTCTATGGGCACATCTGCATGGTACCAACCTTATTTAGGAAATTAAATGCTGTTATATTGGTTATGCTTTACCTAAGTAAAAGACACCAGATACTGAATACAACAGGCGAGTGCCAGTAAATTAAGGGGGGGAGGAAGTATTTTACCAGTATTTTATTACTAGATGGAGAGGAAAAAGTGTACTGAAAGCATTAATTGATATACATCTGCTAATTGCTGAAATATTTTACATAAAGGCATCTATATTATGTTAACTTTGCTAAAAAAATGATAACTTACTTAAAAAAAAATACCTTACCATCAGACCTTTAATTTGGTGTCCTTAATAACTTCAGGAAATTAGTGGCATACTCTATAAAGGAAAAAAGAAGTGCATTTTTAGCATGGTTAGTGTACTGTATATTTGACATCCTGAACTTTCCAATTTATATTTCTAGACCATACGTCACTATTTGGATCCTCTGTGGCATCAGCTTGGAGCTAAGACAAAATCTTTGGTCCAGGATTTGAAGATACTTCGTACTTTGCTACTGTATCTCACTCAGTATGATTGTGTCACCTTCCTTAATCTTCTGGAGTCACTGAAAGCAAGTGAAAAAGCTTTTGGTGAGAATTCAGGTAAACACTGAAGATCCATACAAGTCAATGCATGAAACAGTGAAATGTTGATGTTTTTAATTAGCATTCACAAACATTTGAAGGTACCTAATTAGGTTTTACATAACCAGCCATAAGGACGTAGGTTTTTATTGACAGATAATGCTTTCATCTTCCCACTTAACTGCTGTTACTTAACAGGGGCAGATTTACATCACATTTGTCTCTTATTAAGCTGGTGATTGCACAGCAAGCAGGTAGCACAGGTATTCCAGATGAGAGATTTGGGGCTAGTACTGCAAAGGGTCGAAACACATCCACATTGTCAAACTACTGCAGCTTCCTTCTCCTCCCCCTCAGGTTGGCTGTTCCTTGACGCCAGTACGTCGATGTTTGTAAACGCTCGGGCCCGAGTTTATCGCATTGCAGAGGAGAAACTGAGGCAGAAAGGCAAAGGCTCTGAAAAACGTGATGTGAAGGAAAATGGTACTGATCATTCCTAATGTTAAGTTTGGGAGTGTCACGTGATTTCAAGTGCTTTGCGTATTTTTACTGGGGCTCTGGTTTCCCTACGTTAACTTACACAGCTCAGGATCTCAATCTGTTAGCTGGGATAAGCTGAGACAATCTTGGTTCAAAAAGCATCTAATAAACAACATACAAGAGTCCTGAACCTAAGCATGCTCAGCTGATCACGGGAAAGCTTTTATGGAATTCTTGTATTACACTGGTGTTTAGCTTGATCTTTATTATTTTACATGAATGGGTAGGAGGCTGGGGTTGCTTTTATTAAAAAAATATACCCAGGGGTTTCAGAATTGAAGGATAAGTGGATATTTCAACTTTTTGCTTCACTAAAGCACTTATCCCCATTTTTAAAGTTAAGAGTATTCTCCAACCCAGTAGCATAACACATAACACATTGCATATGTAGGCTGTTGAATATCACATTTGCCAACAGCCATCATGCTATTGACATCTAAGCACTAATTTAAAGTCTGAGGGATATTTTGGCTCTGAGAGCTGCTATGTTCAATCTTACTTTGTTTCAGAACTGAAAAGGGAATTGGTTCTCGAAAGTAACCCAAAATGGGAAGCTTTGAGGGAAGTGCTGAAAGAGATTGAAAATGAGAATAAGAACAGTGACGACCTTGGTGGTCCAGGTGAGAGTTTTCACAGTACGGCTGGTTTGCACTTCTGCTTGTCTTTGGAGAGAGGGAACCTGACTCTTTACCGCAGTTTGATCGAAGAGCTAGTTTAAATTTAATAATTTGGGGACTTACAATGAGGAGTTTATGTTTACTGTGTACATAAAACTAGATAGTTTTACATAAACTCATATTTAATTCTGGCTCTCAAAGAGAAATGCTGTTGGTTACTGTGTAATACTGTTTAGGAAAGAACCTGTATTATTCTGAAAAACTATTTTAACTTACATTTCAATATTATACTGATACCTTACTTCCAAGCCAAATAAAACTGATGTGGAAATTTATAATAATCAAGGTACCATTCACTCATTTCTTAACTTCAAGTTTAAAAACAGTGTCCTTTCTAACTCACACATTCTTCTCCTGCACCTGAAAATTTGCCTCTCCAGGAGATGCATATAAATGGGGTAGAGATTAGAAAGCAGGGTAGAGAGTCTAACTGCTTTGCTGCCTTTCCTATTTTAGGGCTGTTCATCCCCTTAAATTTCAGCAAGTTTTATTTTAGGAAATAGTAAGGGTAAAAATGTGCTCTTTTCTCCCACCCACAGTGTTCTGACTGCATAAGAACTGGCTCTCTCACCTAGTATTGTAGGAGTTTATCTGAGTCAGCTTGTGGAGAATTGTTATTCAAGACCACAGATGTCAATAATACTGTGTGAAATATCTATTTTTTTACTTTCTATCACAGCTGACAGAGGCTGAAAATTAGAATTAAATTAAGTTCTCTCTTATTCCATATCTTAAAAACAAGCAGTTGTGAGTATGTTTCAATACACACTGTGTTTCAGATGGTCAGAAGGAAAGCCTCACAAATTTAGATGTTGTGAGAATAAGGAATGCTGAAGTTCCATTAATCTTCTCTAATCTTGTTTGGTACAAAACGCCCATGCAATTTAGATTTCTCTCCAAGTCCAGAGCAACTGTGACAACCAAATAGAAAAGTCTTTGGCAGGCATTACTTCCAGGATCAGTAAAAGCAATTTGCTCAGGAGATGCCTTGTAGGTGGAAAAGAAGCCCAGCATTACAGGCTGTAAAGATGCTGTTGTTTCTTGACTGCAGGCCAAGTGCTCATTTGTGCCAGCGATGACCGAGCCTGTGCACAGCTCAGGGAGTACATTATTGCTGGAGCTGAAGCTTTTTTAACGAGGCTCTATAACAAAACCTTTGGAAAGGATGAGAAAGCTGGAGAAGTATGGATTACAGACAGAAAAACCATCAAGTCCAAAGGAAATGCCAAACCAGACCCAGGGCCTCAAGCCAAAAAGGCCAAACTTGCAGCTTCTGCAAAACAAAAGAAACACAAGAAGCAACAGGAGCGGACGATAATCCAAATGATAGGGAAAACCGAGGAGGAAAAGAGAGAGGAGTTAGAGCTGGAAGAGAACAAAGAATTGAGCAGTAGCCAAGAAAGCAGCATTGAAGAGGCCATTCCTGAAGATTTTGATGTGAACTTACCCTCAGATTGTTACTATGGGATCTTCAAGGACCCGCTCACCATCATCCACCCGCTGCAGAGCTGTGGTGATCCCTACGCCCTCACCCGCGTCCTGCACGAGGTGGAGCCCAGATATGTGGTGTTATATGATGCAGAACTAACCTTTGTCCGGCAGCTGGAGATCTACAAGGCCAGCAGGCCTGGGAAGCCTCTGAGGCAAGTCCATTTGGTAATTCTAGTCTTAAAAAATAAAAAGTGCACTGTCAGCAGTCAAGCCAGAATGTGCGGCTGTTTGTTTTCTTTAGCTACCCTTTAATTCCTGTTTAGCACTCTTCCTAATTTTAAACAAAAGCAAAATGTCTGGAGTAACCAAAAGATAATTTTTACTTTCCAGAGGGTATTTAGTCCCCCCAAAGATCATTCCATCTTCTTCAGGACCTCTGTTTTGATGATCTGAAGGGCAGTAGGTCATTTTGAGGTGGTGTAGTCTCATTTTAAACCATTTCTATGGGTATAGTTTTTACACAGTAAGATTCATTTTGGGTTTAATTCATGTTCACATTTCCTCATGTTGGTCATGCTGAAGACCAGTAATTCAGAAACTCTAACAGAAAAGCAAGTATAGGAAAACATAATAAAGAAAATGAGAAGTATTTGCAGTTATACTTTGTTCTAGCTGACAGAAAGATCACCACTCTCTGTATAGGTATTTGAGACACCTGTAAATGGCCAAACTCACTTTTATGAATAAATTTCACAGACTAATGAAAAATATAGAAAACTTCAATATACTATTGACTAACCTCAGGCTACTGATCTTAAATACTGGTTGTGGGTGTTTTTAAGTGAATATGAAGTTTTGTAAGGTGTTTTTTTCTCTTTCATACCTGCAGAGTTTATTTCCTCATATATGGGGGCTCCACAGAAGAGCAGCGTTATCTCACGGCTCTGAGGAAAGAGAAGGAGGCCTTTGAAAAACTCATTCGGTAACAGAATCAGTTTAACCATCTCTATTATTAGTGCTCCTTGTAATTTCCTTACATGCTTACATTTTAAATAGAGTGAAGTTCTTAACTGTGTGAAGGCTTTAAATAAACTTTTAATTCAATTGTTTTTCAGGTGTTAAGAGAACAAAAAGTCAAACCCCATTTTATTTATTAATTTGAGCGGGATTTCATATTAAACTTCTAAGGCTGAACGGCACCACTTGGATTTTTCCCTAATTGTCTGTGAATTTCATTTCTGTAACTGTGTTTTTGTCTGCAGGTACCATTCCTTGTAAGATAATTCCTAAGGCTTTTATAACCTAAGTCAGTCAGGGAAACAAAATAATTTCCTTAGACTGTGTAAGACAGTATTTTTACTGACAGTGTCTTCTCATCAGGTTATAGCTCTATTACTAGTTGTTAGGTCCTTTATTATGCTCTGAGAAGTTCTAGAAATAAAAAAAGAAAAATCAGATGCTAAAAAGTGCTGATAATTGAAATAGAAATACAGCATCTAGCTCAACAATCTGGAAAACCTGGTAAACTGCAGTTCTGATCAGGTCTGCAGTTGGTATTAGACTGTATATCATTTTACATCTGGATTTCGGTCTGTTTTTCTCATACATTTGCAGTTTTTAGTGTGTTTGTTTGTGGTTCCTTAGAGAGAAGGCCAGCATGGTTGTTCCGGAAGAAAGAGAAGGAAGAGATGAAACAAACTTGGACCTTCTCAGAGACGCCAAACCCCCCGGTGTGGCTGCCGACACTCGCAAAGCAGGTGAGCGGGGCCTGAGCTGGGGCTGAGCTGCACCATCACCACAGCAATCCCAGCCAGGCACCCCAGCACCAGGGTCAGAGACAATACTGACTAATGAAGGGTTTTACCATGGACACAGAGACAATTTGGATAGTTTCTGGGCAGCTTGTTGGTTATAAGGCTCTCTGGTGCTGTTTGTAGGGAGAAATTAAAACATGGAGACAGAAGTCTGCAGATAGTCAAAGGAAGCCAAGTTGTCCTTGAGCTAGTAAATGCTGGGGACATCTTTTCATCTTGGCAGAACAGATTGCCTGGGTAAACAACTGCAGATTGTGTTTTTGATCACTTTCTTTGTAATAAAACATCCTTTTTCTTTTTTGCAGTTCTAACCACACTTTTGTTCCTTTCCTCTGACATCTATACTGTGCCTTTAATTTCACAGCTCTGCCTGGTTTTGTTTGCTGTCATTTCTGTAATCCTGCTCTCCTTTTCCATGTGCCCGCTAATCTTTGCTTTTATGTCTTTTGTGGCCTTGGTGCTGCAGTCTCTTTATGCGTCTTTCTGCAGACCTGTAGAGGCCAACACAGAAGTCCTACAATAAAATGCCGTATTTCTGTGGGAAACAGATGAAAATAAAAAGGATCAGTTTCATTGTCTTGTTTTGCAGGCAACTTTTTAAAGATTTTCCTGATTTATTTAAATAACTTTTATCTACAGTTGAATGTATTTCATTGTCACATGCACAAAGCTTACAGCAGGTAGCATGGGAGTTCTGTGAGACTGCAGACTGTGCTCCATAAACTACATAATTGGGCAACTGAAAATTAAATGAAGTCTGGATTTATTAAACTGCTGAATTCAAGGTATAATTTGGGATGTGAAGTCCATCCATTACAGAAGCATTGGCAGCACACATGAAAGCTGTGCAGCTAGAGCTGCAGGTCACAAGTATGGGGATGACAGTGTTTATTTTGCTCTTTAGGGGGACAGGAGCAGAAGGATGTTCAGCAAACTATAATCGTGGATATGCGGGAATTCCGTAGTGAGCTTCCATCGCTGATTCATCGCCGTGGGATTGACATTGAGCCTGTTACTCTGGAAGTTGGAGATTATATCTTGACTCCTGATACCTGCGTGGAGCGGAAAAGCATCAGCGATCTGATCGGTTCCCTGAACAACGGGCGGCTGTATTCCCAGTGCATTTCCATGTGCCGCTACTACAAGCGACCGGTCCTCCTGATCGAGTTTGATCCCAACAAACCATTCTCCCTGATCCCACGAGGCTCCCTACAGCAGGAAATTTCCAGTACTGATGTTACTTCTAAACTGACCCTTCTGACGCTGCATTTCCCGAAGCTGCGGATCCTGTGGTGTCCCTCTCCCCACACCACTGCTGAGCTGTTCGAGGAGCTGAAACAGAACCACCCCCAGCCCGACGCAGAGACGGCGATGGCCGTGAGCGCGGACTCCGAAACCCTGCCCGAGTCGGACAAGTACAACCCTGGGCCCCAGGACTTCCTCCTGAAAATGCCAGGTGTTAATGCCAAGAACTGCCGGGCCCTGATGAACCACGTGAGGAGCATCGCAGAGCTGGTGACACTGCCCAAGGATGAGCTGGCCAGGATTTTAGGGAATGCTGCCAATGCCACGCAACTCTTCGACTTCATTCACCTCACCTACAGAGAGGCACTGGCCAAAGGGAAAAGCAAAAGGTGACTAATGCCACTGGTCAGCACGGAGCGCAGATAAGCTCTTCTGGCACAGGACTTTGGCAAATACATGAAATATTTTGATAAATGCCCCCTCTCAGATAACCAGCTCTTTCTTGCTAATGCGGTTCCATCAGTTTGAAAATGTGAGTTAATTATTACTGAAGGCAAGTTTCAAAAGGAATAAGTATTTCTAATAGAGAAATGTGAATTATTTGTATTCATTCTAAAGCACTTTAACCAATTCTATAATTACTGAATTACCACTGAATTAACTAAATTAAGTTTTTCACCAATTCCACAAGAATTAAGTGCTAAGACTAATTGATAAAGGTGTTTTCTTATGAAAGGTATGATGTCTTGTTAAAGCTAAAAATGTACCACGTTTTGATTAGTGTGTGTGACCTGCTGCACGATACATCACCTTGCTTTTGCCATTTTTAATGTCTTGCTCTCTGGAAACTGCCAGGTTTTGATTGACACTGATGAGCTATATCATGCTCTTTGCTCAGGAGTATTTTTAGGAGAATATACTTGGACTCAATCCTAAATTTTAGAATGACTATCATAAGCCTTTGTCACAGTAAGACACAGTAGTCAGCTGTGCTCTACATTCTACTTGCTTACTTTACTGCAGGTTATATTTCTTGCCATTCCAAAGTCAGTACAGCTCTGTCTTGCTAGATTTTCCAGAGTGCATTCCTTTGGGCTGGACTGAACAGAGATTCTGAATTCCCAGTGTGCCTTAGTGTGCCTTACTTACACTTTGAAGATGCTTTGTTTTTTTAATCAGTTTTGATAGCTCTTTCACGGCATTCACTGGAAAGTGAAAAATCTGGGGATACCATTGGCACTGTTCTTTTATACCAGACCATATTTCCTCTGGTAAAATGCAATAGTTTTCTAAGCAGGGTTTTCCAAAAGTGTGGACAGTTCTTTCAATATTGACTTCTTTCTGTGTCCAATTGCACTTACATTTTAATGTCCATTGTCACCTAGAAGATAAAACTTTCAGTACTCTGTGTAGCATAAAAGAGGGAAAAGTTATTCTTCTTTTGATACTTTGTCAATGTGTTCATTGTTAAATTATATATTCTGCACTGAACTTTGATACTGGGTAACAAACTGTCATTGCCAAAAGGGTTGGTCCAGTGTTATTCTGTGGTTATGTATTTACATTTGCTATTTACAAACCTTTATCTATGATTTGTACATGTATTTATACCATTCTAATGGGATCAACAGATCAGAAGTATCTCCTTCATGAAAGGGGAAAATATTTTTTATGTTCAGGTTCAGTAAAAACTGTTCTCTGTGCTTTCAGGTTTTTTTACTGTGCATTTTAAGTGTGAACCATGAATTGTTAACTTATATTCTAGGGCTGAGCTGTGACAAATTTCCCAAGTGAATTCTGCAGATGCAAATTTCAGTATTAAATACATCCCTAATAAGGTTAAAATTTATTAATTATCTTGTTTCTCATTTGGCTGTGTTGATACCAGAACATTTTTATTTTTAGTGTGTGGTTTTATATTGCCCTATATCCTAATTTATGTAATATAAAAAGAAGCTTTTCATGAGACTTTTGCTTATTCAAACCAATATTGTCGGAAAGGATCAGGGTTGAGAATACCCGTAAAATGGTGCTAAGAGAGCAGAAAATCAGAGTAAGTTCATAAGTGCCCTGAGTGTGTTAGAGGTGGGGAGGTGACCAGCCTTTGAGAACAGACATTGGATGCTCCAGGAATGGTTTAGGTTTTTTCACGGGTACTGCCTCGGCTCTGTCAGGTTTGGGGATTTTGCCCAGATTTGTATGGGGCGAAAATGAAGGGTATATGGGAGGTGATAAAGTTGTAGCTTTGTGTTGGATGCTAAATAAAGTTACATAATGCAATTAAATAATTATTTGCTAAATATTTTCATGAAATTGCCTTTTGCTTACGTGGAATTTTTGTAAAGCTTTTTCCTTTTCTTTCTCTGTGCAGGATTTGTCTTTTTCTTTCAAAAGCCACAAGTTAACATTGTTGTATCTTATTTTTGCTCCTCTGTGCTCTGGCATTTCTCTTCCTCAGGTTCAGTTGCCAGTTGTGTGTTTTTGTGGGGCAGCAGGTCCAGGCTGTGCACCAAGGTGGAACGGGACCCGTGTCCTGACAGCACTTAACCCTGCAAGAACCCAGCCAAGGCTCTGCCGGGCTGGAGCCACAGCACACGGGTGGGTGATGGAAATCCTGCCCTTGGGCTGTTCTTGAGCTCATTTTCAACACTCATGGAATATTGTATGTCTTGTCCTTGATGTTTTAAGCCTGTGCTTTTTTATTAAAAAAAGCAAACTAAACCCCGCTGTCTTCAGTCTGTGAGTGTCTCAGGTTCTTTCTTATCCCCAAGCCAAGACTCTGTTTCCAGGTCACTCAGTATGTGAAGCCTGTGGGGTTCTCATGATATTGGGAACTAAGTTTCCAGCTGCACCTGCAAAGGAGCCCCTTTGCTGGCCATGTCACTGTGCAATCCCAAACCAAAACTAACTCTGCTTTCAAAATTACTTCTTCTGCATGAACGTGTAAAGTCGGGCTTTTCCAGGCTGGATTGATTCCTGTCAAAACTTAGACATAAACCAGTTGACCTGAAATCCACACTGCTTATAAAATGTATAAAAAACAGTGATTCTTTCAGAAAGTAGAGGAGTTTAAATGTGCAGATTGTTGTGGTTGTGAGGCTTTCTCATCTGCAGAGTGATAGGATAACCACAAATAACTTAATTTTTAAATATAAAAACACTTGTCTGTAAAGCTTTCCTTAGTCATCCAGAATTCCAATTCTATTACTGTAGAATAGAATCCAAAAGCAAACATCTGCCAAAAAAACTGTTACTAAACAGATACATTTACATGCCAAACGGCATAAAAAAATGTAACTGAGGGTCATTAAAGAAACTTGTCCTGTGTGGGCTCAGCAATAGACACACTGTAGTTTGGGCCCCAGGAGGAGTGAGGTCTGCAATCCTTTTATAAGGACTGTTTTAGGATAAGGTTCTCCTTAGCCCTTATTCCAAGATAACCTAAATTAAATTAATATTTGATTGATCTGTTTTCTAAAATAACATGATTTTAAGGAATGCAAGTAGGGTCATAAAAAGATCAGAAACCATTGCTGCAGCATTTTGTAATGCTTTGTATTTATAACCTGTTTCACATGTTCATTCTTTCTTGACATAAAAGAATTTTGGATATTTGCAGAATCAAACTAAGAATAAACCCTTTATGTGCTTCATATGAAATGGTTAATATCTGCTTAACTGCGAGGTACCTTCTTGCATTGAAAATAAACTCACCAACAGTATATGCACTAATTTTTCTTAATTTGCAACTTTTTTCACCAAAGTTTTCAATTTTTTTCTATAGTCATTCTCTCAAACCTTCGCCTCAGTATTTTTAATACCCAGTTCCACAGTAGACATAACTGATAGATATATTTGTCAATAATATTTCTTGCTTCTTTTATTTCCAATTCATTCCAAATTCAGCTTGAAGCCATGAGAAATAATATCCCTCACTAACAAGATGGGGGGGGAAGAATTAAACACCGAGAATCTTTCTCAATGTTAATCAATTAAAAATGACTTAGCTGTGACAGCAGCAGGTTTGGTGAGGTTAGTAATGTGTAAATGTTCCATCCCCTGTAATCTGGAGTTCTCATTTGTTTATTTTAAATCAAGGTTGAAGCTCTAAGGTGTGAAAGGTGGTGTGATTCACGTGGTACAGGATCATGCCAAAGCCTCTACGTAATAAAAAAAGAACCTTCCAATGTTCCCACTCCCCACCAGCCACTAGAAATGGGATCAGAGGAAGTCCCTGTGAGCCTTGACCCAGAGTGTAGCTGAGAGGTCATTCAGAGGTAATTTGGAGCTACTCTCCTCGCCTTGGCTCCAGAGGGAACACTGGCATTGTCCATCAAAAATGATAGTAAAGAAGAGGGAACTAAGAGGATCACTTTAGCACTATTATCTCCCCTCGTGTTTTATTCTTGCAATCCGCCAGCAGGTTTGGGGTGGGAATTTACTCCAAAGGCCAGAGAGAGAGAATGTACATGACTGACCAAGTGTTTTGATAAGGCTGTACAAGGAAATATTCAAGGGTTTTAAAGTTTCAGTGCCATTTTTTGAGTACGAAATGTTAGGAGTTCATCTCCCAGACTTCAATACAAACAGGAGGACCATTTTTCTCCTTGAGTTTTGATGTGTATTTTGCAAGCTCCTCTGCAATAAATAAGGAGGAAGAAATATTTTCAACCACGACCTTGAAAATAGGGAAGAACTATTCAGTAGCTTGGCCAGCCCATACTTAGCTGAGAGATGAATTCTTTAGTCTGACTGAACTTATTAAGGGTAACCAGGGCTGCTACACTGCTATGGGGATTTGTTGTCCAAACAGATGTTGCTGCAATATATCAAAACGGGCTAATTTTAGTGTGATTTTTCTTTTAAAGCGTAGCAAAATTATCTCAATCCACAACTGCTATAAAGCAGTCTTCCTGGGAATATTAAATCAGGATTAAATGGATACTATTCTCTCAGCTTGCATTTTACCTTGTATTTGTTTGTAAGAGCTTCCCTCTGTAAATAAATGCCTGGATTTCATTTCTAGGGTCCTCTGTCCCTCAGTGTTATTTCTTTTTTCTTTCACCTTAATCACCTCCTATCAAAGAGCACTAGACTGTAGTTATTAAACTGACATTGATATTAAAATATAGTGGTTGGGTTTGTTTTTTTTTGTCAGCCCCAGCACCTCCTTAGGGATCCCTGACATATTTCCAGTGGCTTGAATAAATCAGGCATTACTACCCAAACGGAGGAATTTCAGCTGATATCTAGCAGGAATCTCTGCCTCTCCTTATCAGCTTTGCTGTGTATCATCACACTTGGGCACTGGCACATCCACACACAGACACAGAACCTGCTGGGCTGGGTAACATGAGCCTGCACATCCTCAGTGTCCAAGTCTCTGGAAATGACCCTGGAAAAGTAAGCTAAGCCCTTCCCCGTTTCTATATATAAAACTGTTTGTTTAATTGGTGGAGTGCACCAAGAATAAATAATGAGCTAATTCTGAAGATCATTCCCAGAACAGCCAGCTAGGATTGTTTCTGCAAGTTAGAACTTTCTCCTCTCCTTTGTTTGGTTTTTTAAATCATATTAAGGTGAACAGCTTTATCTAAATGCAGTTGTAGGAACAGCGCAATATTTCAAGAATTAAGCATTCTGCACATAAATGAGGTTTTGGAGTGTTTGTTTACTGAATGTAAAAGTAGTTGAAAGTTCAAATTCTAAAAGTGGATCAAGGATTTTAACCAGATTAAAGATGAAGTGTCTTCCATGCAAAAAATAAGGAAAAAAAGAAAGAAAGAAAGAAAAAAGAAAGAAAGAGAGAAAGAAAGAAAAAAGCTTTCCAATACTCTCAATCAATTAGGGAACACTACCATCACATTTTTTCCAGACCATATTTATCTTGCTTAGTAACAGTTAAAAACAATGAACTTAACTAGAAACTTTATCTTAGAAGAAAAAAAAAAACCACCAACTTAAACAGGTATAGTACTTATTTTCTCAACTTTTCATTAACTCTTAAGTTGTAATAGGTTATAAAGACTTTATACAAATTTTTTTAAATCCCTTTTTATGTATTTTGCTTTGTTTCCTTTAATGTACCACCACCATACATGACTCTATGTCTGAGGGTGTGCACTAACGAACAGATGAGGTACAAAGCAGCTCACAGAGTTCAGAGGGAAGTAGAAGGAATGTCCCGTGGCAGAGTAGGCTTGCTCATGGACTTGCTGGTGATTTCTTATATTAATACAGTAATTGTCCTGTTTAATAACTATGGACATCAGTGGAACTCATTTAACTTGACCCACTGTGGTTGAAAGAATATAACCTCTAGTCAAAGACAAAGACTCTATAAGGAGAGTACTGTGTCTCTTTGCTAGGTTATAAAATTAAGAGCTTTAGTTCTGTCCTGCACTCGGTCATGCTTTTATTTTATCTCAGAAATAGGGTGCCAGAAAAACTAAAAGCAAAGGGATATGCCTGAGCTGACAGAGCAGGTGACAAAGTGTGAAATTGTAACTCACCACTGACTCACAGATCAGCTTACACCTTCAAAGTCTTGTCTTTCCTATCCTTCCATATGCTTTTTCAGTTCTGATATGCTGTTGTTTATTACCAGTTGAAGGTAAAAGTCTTCATTTCAGTAAGTGTCTAGTGATCCCCTGAGTTCCCCTTTACTCCTAGGACTGATGCAGGGGTTCACCCTGGGTCACATGCAGATGTTCTGCCGCCTCCAGTATAGCTTTGGGACCCATAGGACACCTATCCTACGGCATGAGCTCCCCAATAAAAGCTGTCTAAAAGCCAGGTTAATCTTACCTTCTGGGTCATCTCTGATGCCCCTGTAAGAGAGGAAAGCTGGGGATTAACAGGGTAGCATGGAGTCAAGAAACCAGAAGTTACTGTTTTGCTGCTAGACTTTCTCAGTTCAAGTCCTTGTTCAAAGAGTGAGTTTTAAATACTACAGAGAAATTCAGGCTGGCAGGCAGGACCCAGTTCAGACCTAGAAAATCTGGATTTCTGAGCAGCTGTAATTAGCTTGACCCTTAGTTTTAGGGCCACGTTGCTTAAACTGGCAGATTTCAAAATGGGCTCCAGGCCAAATCAGTTATGATCTGGTTTTATTTATCTGAAAGGCTCATGTGGACCTAATTTACTATTGTGTGTTAAGAAATAATGAGTGAGTAGAAGGGATTATGAACACATGCTTGGCCTGGAGAGGAAGAGAAAATGCGGCCATAACTTCAGTTCTGAAATGTCTTACTTCATCATAAGCTTAAGTTTCAAAGCTGACACGGGGATTTTGGTACATAATGCCTCATTTTCAACTAATTGCATCTTAACTGAACATCGAAACCTTCAATTTGAAAGCTCAAATTAGCAGCTAAGTGATGGTGCTTTTTTCCCAGTTGTGTGTAGATGCCAACTGGAGGATCTAGGCATCTTATAAGTACTGCATAAAATAGACTGAGATAGAAATTAGAATTCTTTAATCAGCTCTAACCAAGGAAGAGGGGAAACTGTGAGGAAGCAACAGTTATGCAACCGAGTCTTGTCCACAGAGGAGACCTGTGTCCTGTCCCCCACTCTCACATCAACACTTTTCCTTTGCCTCTTTGCCTTTGAGAATATGTAAAAACTAATGCTTTCTGTACCAGCTATCTATCATTTAACTATTTAGCAGTTCTCATAATGTACCTTTTGGGAGACAAGTCTTTTTTCAATGCAGGCAAATAATCCATACACCAGCCTATTTCGTTCTAACTAGAAGAAAAAAGCAAAAAAAAAAGAAAGAATAAGGCAAGAAATGCCAGTAAACAAGGTTGTCAGCTAATAAAATAAACACTAAATTACATATTCCATTAGGTACAAATCACCAGCTTCGATTCGAGCTCTGTTTCATTTTATGAGAGTGCACTGTAAGAGTAATTGACTTAAGAACAATTAGTATTTTTCAGGCCTTTTTCCTTGATTGTAACAGAATCACAGACTTTGTAAGGCTGGAAGGGACCACAGTGGGTCATCTGGTCCCACCTCCCGCTCCTGCTCCAGCGGGGTCATCCCGGAGCACACGGCACAGGATTGTGTCCACACGGTTCTGGGATATCTCCACTGAGGACACCCCACACCCTCTCTGGACAATCTGATCCAGTGCTCGGTCACTGCACAGGCAAGAAGTTCTTCCTCATGTTCAGGTGGAACTTCCTGGGCATCAGTTCCTGCCTGTTCCTCTTGTCCCGTTGCTGGGCCCCCCCGAGCAGAGCCCGGTCCATCCTCTGGTCCCTCCCTGCAGCCATGACAGACACTGAGGAGGTCCCCTCTCAGTCACCTCTTCTCAGGGCTGAACAGGCCCAGTGGTTAAACTTACCTCTAACTGTGTGTATCAACATCTGCCCTGCCTTTCAAGCCATCTGTTAACGTGGGGACAGCAAAAAATATTTACTAACACTGAGAGATTTCCCATAGATACAAAAGATTAATTTGTTTATATTAAAATAGCATTCAAATATCTAAATAGTTTCCAAACAGAGCACACACAGTTGGGACTCATGGTAACAGGCAATAGCACTCCACAATATACTCATATATCAGCCTACTTGCTCAGAGACACTATCCCAATTTTTATAACTACAAATCCACCTGAATTCCCAATGAGCACTATGCCAACGAGGCCTAAAAACCTTAATCTGGTCCTGCACAATCTCCAAGACAGATCCCTCACCGGAACCAATATCTGATCACCAATAGCTCACACTGTGCTCTACCTGTCCATGCTGTCACCCCACACATGGTTCAGAAATCCACACACTGATGGAGCCTGGGAACACATCATCTAGGCTTCCCTGTGCATCCTCCTTTCTGCCCAGCCTCAGAAAAGCAGGATCAGGTGAGGCAGATCCTGCAGCATGGCTCCTCATATGTACATTTACTGAAAGTCATAACCAGCACCTTCATTATGCTGCTTTTCACCCTGAATCTCTTCAACAGTCACAGAGCAGACGTGTGTACAGACTGCACTTCTCCCAACTGCACTTTTTTGGATCTCTGTAAAGCACGCAATCACCTGTCTCTGCTACTCATTATTATGCTGGTTGGTAAGAAAAAAACACAAGAAAACTTAAAGGCCACTGTATGCATTGCTGTAAATAATTATGCCATGTGATGTAAAGTCTACCTTTCTTACAAACCAGGCAGCAAGATGATCTTTCTTTCAGAAGGTTTAAATACTAAATATTCCTTACTTTTATTAGTGCCTATTTACACACTGAGAAACACTGCTCTACTTTCTTTATAAAAAGGATTATCCTTTCTGTTTGTTTAAATGGATTTATAGGCCTCTAAGGCATACAATGAGGAAGGAAGTAGCTTCAAAGCTTTGCAAACTCAAGCCTTTAAACGTGTTTTTATGAAGTAGTGAGCAGAATCAATATATGGTGATAGGCTTTACAAAAAAACTTCTTATAAACTGCTGGTTTATCATCTTATAATCTGCTGGTCCTGATCAATATTTTGAAGAATTCACCCTGACCTTTTCTCACTGCTATATGCAGAGAAAAACCAGTATCCTTCCTTGAAAGTGCCTTGCTTTAGGGCCAACAAGAAACAAAGAAAATGTAACTGTTCTAAATAATTTATGTGCTATATTGAGTCAAAACTGCATTTTAAGAGTTTAAACTCAACCAGGGAACAGCACAAACATCCCTGCTGGCATATACCAGCTAAAGATGAATGCACATCACTGTTTCCTTAAGTATTTATGCAAATCAATTTTTCAGTTGGGCGTGAGATGTTTATACTTTAAGCCTACCAAGTTGATTAATGGCTTGGTCAACGTTAAGTCTTGGTTCACAGGGAAAGCATCTGCAGATAAATAAATCAAACACCACTTGCCAATTTATAATATAGTATTTGTGCTTCTACCCTGTGCCTGCTGAATGATGGCAGTGGTACGTGAATCAAATGGGATCTTTACAGCTTCCCAAATGCCACAATCTGCCAAGATTTCATTAGAAATACCATCAAATAAAGTTTTCAATCTGGAATCTGAGTGATTTCCTACGGAAATTGAACTTAGAAAGAAAAGCCACCTTGTGCTCTTTGAAAGCCAGAAAAAAACAAAGGAAGCCAAACTCTTGGTGACCGAGGTGTGAGAAGGGGTTGCAGAGCAGGAGTTCCACCGAGGGCTGGGGGTGGATGGTCTGCAGAGACAGCAGTGTGTGCTGAGTGAGACACCTCTAGAGACACTGCACAGTCTGGGGCTGTCCCTCCTTCCTTCAGAGCACAGCCTGGTTCCACAGACACAGGACACATCGTGTCAGCACAGTGGCACAGAGAACTGGAGACGCCCGAGCAGAGCCCTGCAGCTGAATCGCTGTGTGACCATGGGGGACACCGGGACTGGGGGACATGGCCGAGCCACCTCACACCCTCAGCCCAAGCACAACAGGGGCATGAAAAGGAGGATACTTAAAAGGCAGAATAAACATGAATAATTAATTTTCAGGGACTGCAAAATGATGTGATCACCTTCAGATTCTCCCCATCTGTTGCTAAGCAGCATTCTTAAGTCACAAGCTTTGCCTTACAAAATGAACAGCAGCCTCCACACATTTTGCTATTTTTACATTTTAAACTGTTCTTTTGCCAAGTTTTCATTATAACTGTATTTCAAAATGCTCTAAAACAAAATAAGATGAGCACTAAGATAACTGCATCCCTTGGGAAAAGGTTTCAGTTACTACCCGGGACAAGTAGCCCATGGACTCTCCAGTCTCCAAAAAGGAATTACAAGAACCTCCATCTCCCAGGAAGTGCTTTCTGCATCTCAGCCCTGAGCTTCATCTGAGAAACTGAACCTGCATCATGGAAAAGGCAAGAGTATGATACATTTTGGTTTGTATATTTATTATCAATTTCAAACTGCATAAACAAAATCTCAGAATTTTTCCTGTGGTGGTAGTGAATTAATTGTATTAAATCTTTCAATCTGTGCTAAAGATGTTCCAATGATCAGACTCCCATTCGATGCTCTGGGCATTCTGACAAAAATTAAAATTAAATTAACTAGCTCTCTCTGCTAGAAATTCTCTCTCATTTAATTAGAAGTAAAGGGCTGGCTGCCAACATTCCAAAACTAATACCAAACATCCCCATTGCAAACACCCTCTCCACAAACGCTTCGATGTACTACCAGAAATTTCAGAAAGCCTCATTCTTGAAGACCAAGAGAAGCAAGTGGCAAAGAGTTCGGGATCTTTCACAAACTGTGGGCTATTAATTCCTCACACTTTGAGCCCATGAGTTTGCAGTTCAACCACACAACACTGGTAACTCAGTTAAACAAAATGAGCAAACTGACCATCAGCTCCAGCTTTGATAACCATGAAAAGAACAAATCACAAACCAGAATAACAAGGGTCATCCTGTGGACTGTGTGATCCAAGGAGAGGAAATATTCACATTACAGCAGGTCTTTTCCTACCCTTCTCGAGGAAAGGCAGAAGGTTTTTGCACGGTCTATTAAACCAGCTCCAAGGTGATAAATGATACCTTTTCTTGCCAGTGTCTCCCCAGGGTAGCAGCAGGAGACTGACTGGAGGTTCTGGGGTCCTCTGCCGAACCACAGGATGCACCCTCAGCTCTCTAGAAGAGCATTTCCCAAAGGGATACCCTGAAAGCTTCCCAACCCCCCCGTCTAACTGTAGCAGCATTTAAAGCCCCCCAGCCAACAACTGCCTCTGCCACAGCCCCTGGCCCAAATCCACACACATCAGTCCCTGGCTTTTCATATCCTCCCAGGTGCCTCAGCACCCACAGAAGCCACAATTCGACCTGGCCCCACACCCAGCTACACCCCCAAACTGGGAGCAGCTGCATTGCTCTGCCACTGATTAGGCCATCACTGTCTTGGCAAGGAGTACTGCTTAGTGAAGAAGATTTTTGTTTCATATAAATTAATATATCAACAGAATAGCTTTAATAACCTGGGCACTTACATCCACTGACTGCCCAGGAGTATCTGGGGAGCCACACTTTTCCTGGAGGGAAGAGAAGCATAGACTGTTGTTTTTAATCTTTGTCCGTCTCTTTTTTTTCTCCCCCAGCTGAGTTTAAGGACAGAAAGCAGGTAACCAAACCTGCAGCCTAGAGGCAGGTAAGTAGGCAGACCTGTTGCCAACTCAATCTCAGCCCTGCAAGCCTCCAATTCCTGCAAAACTGCAGGACTGTGGCTGAGACATGAAAAAACAGCAGTCCCTGGCATGTGTCCTGTTGCTTAAGGGAACAGGCAGATGAGGAGAAAAGAGGCATAAGGAGGTTGCAGAGATGGAAAACACACGTGTTCAAAGGTGGGGCTGCATCTACATGAGAGGAAAAACAGGCAGAAAAGTCTAATGCAGGCAAAATGGGCTGATAGAGGGGATACAGGTACTCCAGGGAAAAAAAAAAAAAACAGGGAAGCCATTGGGGGGATTAGAGAAAATAAACCACTGGAAGGACCAAACAAAAATGAAAAAACAGATTTTAAATGCTATCAGTAGATACATCCATTTCTTGTGACAGACTAATAAAGCTTCAGTACAAGACTGAATTTACGATTAATATAAACTGCTGTTTGGTAGTGCTGCAAAACCTAATGCAGTACCAGCCAACATTCATGAGTTATAATCACTTTCTGAGATATAACCCTAAGGCTAAAACTGTTTCCTTTCCCAAAAAGCCACTGATGACCCACAGTGAGCTCCGTTCAGTAAGGTCAGCATGACTGCAGTTGGCAGTGGAGACTAAAACTACAGGATCACTGCTTCCAGATATCGAGGCCCTTCTGGATAATCACTGGGTTCAAATCATTGGAAGTTTCTCTAGAGGATACAAAAAACTTACGGCAGAGATAAGGTCAGCCTACTGTTTCTGTAACATGTTTCAAATTAATAATGGTTTATATTGCTTATTTAACCAGTAAGCTGGTGGGAGGTGTTCATATTTTTTGTCTTAGCTCTTCACTGTTAGGCTGATAAACGCTGTCGTTTCCTCTTTCAGTGTCCTCGTCCAAAAGAACTAAGAACTGGTTCTGTGGTTTACATTAAAAGTCCTTCTAGTCCAGCATCCTCTCTCTAAGAACAGCCACAGTGGGACACTCCACATAAACATTCCCATCTCTTGTTTCCTACTGAACTCCAGGAGTTGCTGTCCTGTGAGAGAACAACCCCTTTTTAACTCTGCTGCCATTTTGTGAGGGCCTGTGCAACCAGAGTGTTAAAAGCTTATTCAGATCCAAATAACACTGTGTCAACAACTTATCCTCTTGCCCCTCAGTTAAGCTCAAAAGATCCTTTGGAGAAAGCTCTTAGCAGAAAGTAATTGTTTCGTCCTTGCATACCATGTTTTGTCAATCTTTGATTCCAGGCCCTTAAAGAATAGATTAGAACGTAATAATTACAATTTATATGGCACTAAGAGAAGCCATAGTAGTTCTTGCCCTAGTTCCAAAGTAGCTTGCTCAGCTGTAAGCTAACTGCCCTATTATTCTGTAATCCAGCAAGTTATGTGGCAAAATTGTGCTCTTTACTCAAAGAATTCCACCAAGAAGTGCAAAATCCCCCATCAAATATGGAGCTGGCACTTGGCTTTGGGAGACAAGGCTAACAACTGAATTAATTTTCTGCAGGTAGTCCAAGTCTTTGAGGACATAACCTGCCTAAAATGATGAAAGAGCACAGATGACAGATATTGCAAAAACTAAGATATCAAAGAAACAGGGATTTAACTCTCTAGAAAATGAAAACAACCACATCTGCATTGCTACTAGAAAGTTTCCTCTGCATGTTCCTTTTCCCTGATCAAAATATCCTAATAAGCAGCAATTTCTGCAGTCATATCCTGTACTGGAACTTCTCTTGAGCTTCAACGTTAATTGTTCTTTTCAGAACTGTGATGGGAAAACTGGAAGTACTTTCCAACAAAAATATCAGGAGCAGTGAACAAGGATCCCAAAATGCTTTTCTCAGCATCTGAATTCTTACAATGTGTAATTAAACCTCTTTAGAGGTTAATCACTCAATAAAAAGACACATTGAGCAAAAAGCCTCACACCCTATGTATCAATTGCAACCCGAACAGGGAAAACCCCAAGTGGTTCACTGGGGCTCTGGTGCAAAGGCAGATTCACAGAAATTCTGGGAAATGTTTAATTTTTAATGTGCAGAAATTGATTTATATGAATTTTCAGTGCTTCAGTGAAGGTAGGTTTCCAACATGTTCTAAAGCAGAATTAAAAAACTTAGCAGCTTCAAAACATTCTTATGCCTATATATAACAAGAACTAGAAATTCTGATGTTTAATATAATTCATCTACATGGCATTTCTATTTGGAGAGAGGTGGAACCACGATACACTTCATCTGAGTAGGTGCTAAGCTTGTCTCTGAAAAAGCATAAATTTGGTTCTGGTTTAAACTAAGTACTCCAGCTATTTGTGTTAGCAGACATAGGCTTCAAGAGCTTTCTTGGGAAGGATGTTACAAATCACAATGTCTCAAAATTAGGATAACAAAAAAAACCCTACTTGAAAATTTATGCTAATGTTTTTTAAAATTCCTCACTAGAGTTTACACAGAATGTGGTGTTACTGAGTGCCACTGGATTTCCTCCCTAGAAAGCTGGTGTCATTCTTATATATACTTTTCAGATATTTCCATGTCAGAAAAAGAAAAATAGACTGGAAGACCTGCAGAACACAGGCACTGTAAGACAATTTTTTATAAGCAGCAGTAGCAAGTTGTTACTGATAATCAGGCAGACAGATGCAGTGGTTACTGCACCAACAGCAGTGCAATCCCCTGTTCATGGGAAGCTCGATATCCACGCTGGAGTGACAGCAAGGGCTTCTTAATATTACTGGACAACAGTATCTTCTTTTGATCAACACACATAGGCACTTGTTGGTGGAGAAGAAATGCAATAAGCCTTTTCTTTTCATAGAATCATAGAATTAACTGGGTTGGAAGAGACCTCCAAGATCATCAAGTCCAACCCTTGACCCAACCCCACCATGGTATCCTCAAGAAAAGAACTGATTAGTTTGCATATTAAAACACTGACATTGTGTCATTTGTATGCTTCTCATGTTTCTAACAGCAGGACACTAGTTTGACAGCAAGAGAGGAGAGTTGGGTGCACCTTTTCACACAGCAGCACTGCTCTGGCAGCTCAAACCACTGTACTGCTGCTCCTTATCCTGATTCTGTTGGAAGAAAGGGAATACAGAGTTCATTGTTATTCTTGGAGGCAAGTGCCAAGGGCTCTCATTGAACTGTTCTGTAATAAGAAGGAAGTGTTGTACACGTCCATGCCCAAGACAGGAAAGGTGGTGTTCAAAAGACAAGCACTTTTATGTGGAGCTGGACAATTTCCACAGTGACCTTACGGAAGAAATCGTTTTTAAGCAGTTATTCGCTGTGCCTTCATTGGCTCGTATCACCACATTGTTTCAAAAAGCACAACTACCTTCAAGAAATGAGCACCAACCACGCTTAATGTCAACTCTTTAACACACCTTTGTCTCAAATATCTCTTTTTCAGGCTTTTAGTATTTAGTATCACGGAATACTCCACGTGTTCTGTAATATGGACCACATCTATGCCCCTCCAGTCAATGAACGGGCAGATGTTGAAATAAGTAGAATGATCCAGGCTGCACTGTAACATCGAGGGGATTTACACCTCCTACACTATGCTCTTGTATGTGCTTGTTTCCTCAGATTCCATTCACTCTGTACAGAGGGAATCTGCATTTCTGGAATATGGGTGGAATTTCAGTTCTCACATAAAGCTAGAAATACAATCCATAAGTGACCATTCCCTGAAATCACAGATAATCTTTTTATGTTTCCCTTTTTCAAACATGTTGCCTAACTTAAAGGAAGAAAAGGTAAAGAGGGAGACTGGACTTTGTCAACACAACCTCTCTGTAGTAAAGGGATGTCTCATTCTTTTAGGAAAACAAAATAAAGAATTCTTTGTGAATAGAAACTATTCCACAGAGACTGAAACAGCAAATATTCCTGTTAGTCAGTGCATTTGGAAAAAAAAAGGGGGAAACCCTAACATAATTGGCATACTTATCTGACATCTCACCCTCAGTATCATTCACGCCTGACATTTATAACTCTCTACAAATTCTGACCACATTAAATGCACTTGTACCTGCCAAATGCATGGAACTGAAGGCATTCCAGTAGTTGTTCCACTGCGCAGCTCTGTTTAACTGTATCAGTCTCACCCACTTACCATCTCTGCTACCTTTTCCTGCTGGTTTTGTTAGCAGCAACAGCTACTTGTGTTATGTGATAATCTGAGCTGAATTTAGAGTATTGTTTCTGCCACTCTGAGAAAATGATGTTTGGACACAATAGACATCCACCGAATTTGTATCCATTTGTCTGCCTTAATTTCCAACGTTTTAGGGCTGCCTCCAAATGAGGTAATAGCACAGCAGGACACCTTAACTGCTTTGTAACCCTAATTTGATTGATTAGATGCTACACAGTAAACCGAGCACTTATCTGTGGTTGTTCACATTCTGGTTTTAAAAGCAGACTCACATCTGAACTATTTCATTTGAAGAGGGACAGAAGTAAATCTGGAGCAAATTACTGGTTTTAATGAGATCTTTACATAGTTCATTGCTAAGTTTCCAGGTCATTGTTTTTAGTTTGTTCCGAAATTGGATAAACTCTGATTAGCTGACTGTAATCCAGAGAAAAGAGCTATGTACCCTGTCTTAAAAAGCCAAACAAATATTAACCTTTCCAATTCATCTAAAACAATTTGAACAAGTAATTCTTTAAACGTCAAAGTATTTGTTTATGGTGAAGCACATTGCAATGTTGTCTTAAAACTATAAGAAATTAAAATGTGACCTTTTTTTGTCCCAGCAAGCTCCTGGACACTAAGAAATTGCAAATGTCCTAATAAAAAAGCTGTATTAGACCATTGCACCAAGTGGCAGCCCCGTCCTTAATCTCTGAGCAAAAGAAATACCAACCAAAAGCAGCAGGGTTGCACAATAATGGGCCTGATGCAGCGTACTTACAGAACAGGACTGGCTCGGTATTAGCGAAAGTCAATTTGTTAGATATTCCCTGCTGTAAGCACAGAGTTGCACAACACCTGCAATAAATTATTGTGTGCGTGCATGGTCATATTCTGCTTGCAGAATAAACGCTGGTGTTCTCTACTGCACGTTCTCAAGCGTAAATCATCAGGTTTCCAAAACCTCTTTGAAGGATTTTTTTTTTTCCTCGTGATTGGTTTGATGTTGAATCAAGTTCAGTCACCTCAGACACTGACAGCTAAGCCCGAAGGTAAAACGCACGAGGTATGAGTCCCATCTTGTTAGTGTTTGCACAGCCGACGTTTGAAGCCATGCCCTGAGTTTTGCTTCGAATTTCAGCTTCGCGCGGCTGCAGCACCTGGAGGGGAGCGCTGAGGGCCTGAGCGAGATTTACCGCACCTCCCCTCAGCCTCCGCCCAACCCGCGCCCTCGGCAGAGGAGGGACCCCCGAGAACGTTCAGAAATACCTGTATGAGGAATAGTGGGGCAGCAGGACCAGGCCCCTGGGCTCGTCCCCCTGTACTGGGCACTCGTGAGGCC
The DNA here is from genome assembly GCA_035584735.1 of Pseudotriccus pelzelni. NCBI lineage: Eukaryota > Metazoa > Chordata > Aves > Passeriformes > Tyrannidae > Pseudotriccus > Pseudotriccus pelzelni. The sequence goes on along the minus strand of JAWMRA010000033.1, from coordinate 6,898,736 downwards.
ACACCTCGAGCGCCGCGTCCAGTTCTGGGCCCCTCAGTTCAGGAGGGACGTTGAGGGGCTGGAGCGGATCCAGAGAAGGGCAGCGGATTTGGAGCACAGGTGTGCTGAGGAGCTCTCAGGGAGCTGGGGGTGTTCGGCCTGGAGGAGGCTCGGGGGCCCTCATCGCTCTCTACTATTACCTGCAAGGAGGCTGCGGCCAGGTAAGGTCGAGCTCTGCTCCCAGGGAACTCGTGAAAGCATGAGAGGACACAGTCTCAAGCTGCGCCTGGGGCGGTTGAGGTTGGACATTAGGAAGAATTTCTTCACAGAAGGGGTGATCAGACACTGGAATGGGCTACCCGGGGTGGTGGCGCAGTCACCGTCCCTGGAGGTGTTTAGGGCACTCAGCGGCACGGTGACAAAGTGCCGCCGCCTCACAGCTCTGACTCTGCCGCCCCGCTGCCCTCACGGCGCCCCCGGAGCGCCCCCCGCGCTCTGAGGGCCGAGTGCCCGGATGTTCGGCCCCGCCCCCTCGCCCGCCCCCCGCCTCCCACACGCGCGCGCCCCCGCGGGAGGGGCGGTGCCGGCGCAGCGCTCGCGAGAGGAACATGGACACGGACATGGCCGCGGCCGCGCCGGGCCGGGGTGAGCCGGGGCGGGTCGGGTCGGGTCGGGGGCACCGCCGGGGCGGCTCCGAGCGGGGGCTGCGCCTCACGGCCCGCCGCGGGGCCGCCGACCGGACCGGGCCGAACCGAACCGGGCTGGCGGGGCCACCGGGCGGGAGCTGCCCCGCCGCCCGGCCCCGGGGTGGGCTGCGCCTCTGATAGAGCGCCGGGGCGGGCAGGGGCCTTGGGGGGGCGCGGGGCTGGCGGTGGGGCGGCCCCGCAGCTCCGGCAGCCGCTCTGGGCCCCGCGCAGGTGGAGCTGCCGGTGCCCTGGGACGCGGCCGCCCCGGGCCGGGCGCGGGTGGATGTGCCCCGGTGTTTTATCGCTGTTCGCTGGAGAGGAGCACACGCTGCCGGGGACGCGCGGGGCCCGGGGCACCGGGGCGGCACTGCGGGCACGGCCCGAGCCCCGCGATGGGAGCGCCTTGCCCGCAGCCTTGAGGGGAAACCTCTGCCCGCCGTGACCCAGCGCGGGGTCAGCGGGCTGTGGGAAGAGCCGCAGCTGTTAAACGAGCTCGGTTTGCTGTCTGTGACACGCGGGGTTTAGGCGGCACTTGGGTAATCCGTTTTAGAGTGGCCAGGCACGGGAACAGGTTGCCCAGGGAGGCGGTGGAGTCACGATCCCTGAGGTGTTCAGGAGGATCTGGCGCTGCGTGAGGTGTTCAGCGGTTTAGGGGTTACGGTGGCAGCGCTGCGAGGGTGTTTGCACTGGATGATCTTAAAGGTCTCTTCCAGCCTTGACGATTGTGTGACTGTATCGTCAGCTCTGTTCACACGTGTATCCACAGCCCCTGTACGCACACATCTGCATCCCAGGGCCACAGCACTCGGGTGGCACTCGTGGCATTGACATTCTTCGGCATGCAGGGAACAGGGTGCAGAGCTGTGCTGCAGTGCCGTCCTTTCTGCCTTTGCCTTTATTCCATTTGTGTGGGTTTTGAATTGGTGTCCAAGTGTGCAGTGCAGAAAACTGCTGTTGGTCTATCTTAGTGCAGTCGAGAGCAGTACCGTGACTTCCCGGTTGCAGCAGGCAGTTACCTGAAATAAAACCTCTAACATTTAAAGGGAATAATTTGTTTAGTCACAAAGTAAATGTTAGAAAGTTATCTATTCATGCATGCTCGACACAGAGCACCATGAAATCTCGTGTGTCAATATGTCTAAAATATTTAAGACTTAGACATCACTCACCTTTTAAGAAAAAAACCAAGCTTGTGCTGTCCTGTGAGTATGGCATGTCCCAAAGTTCTTGTTTATGGGAAGGTGATTGCACTTCTTCCTGACGCTACATCTTTTCCTTTATGATGGAAAAACGTGCAGGTTTTGAATTGCGGTTTTAAAGCTCTCAACAAAGGCACAGCTGGCATTTTATAAAATTATTCTCTTAATGTTTGACATTTTATCTTGTTCCTTTCTGAAGTTTTCTTTCCTGTGTAATTAGTTAGGGGAAATTGTGATTTTTGTGGTATAACTTGTGTTTAAAAGTTGACAGAGTGCAGTCTGGTAATGACACTGGTTACTAAGCAAATAAACACATCTGGAAGCTGAAGATTCCGGGTATGTTACTGGAAGTGCAGAGCAGCTTTCAGGATTTGGCAGTATTTAGAGAAGTGTAAAAAACAACTTAATGATGCGGTTGAATTTTTAGAAGCAGTCATCCAGTAACATGAAAACCACCTTAATATTTACTTTTTTTATTGGTGAGATTCTTTTGAATGAGTTAGTATAAAAAAGCTTCAAAAGTGGAGGTTAATACATGGATATTCAGACAAATTTAGTGTTTATATGCGTAAAATGTTTAATAAATTGGAGCCTTTGCTTGTTAGTCAAGCAGTCAAATTAGATAGTGGATGAAATGATGGATTCATATGATATTGGGTAGGGAATATGCTTAGTTGTGATTTATGGTTACCTAAACAACGTTAGGATTACTGATGAAATAAATTTTGGAAGGAAGGGGGAATATATTTTATCATTGGCCTTTTTTTTTTTTTTTTTTTTTTTTTTTAGGCCTTTTTGCCATTTCCCTCTTGTAACCTCTTCCTCTTGAGTGTTTTGGTTTGGTTTTTTACGTGCTTAATTTTTAACCTCTGTCACTGATACGTAAGGAAACCACAACATCAGCTTCAGCCTTTGGGCATGGAATCCATTAAAAGAAGAAAAACCCAATCTGTAGGGTTCATCCCTGGGAACAAAAGGAACACTGTGTGGCTGGGCACCCAGTGGGTTGTTATGGGATGTTTTAAGGCTGATACCTGTGGCTTCAAACCCAAAACAGGAAAACCTCATTAATGTTATATGAAACAGCATTTTATAAATTCCAGCCTTAAAAATAGCTGGTTTCTTTAACTTTTCTGAATTTAGTATACAGTAGGTTTGTGTTGAAATCATCATCTCTGTCTGTATATGTATATTTGTACACACATACTCTAAAATATATTAATAAATTAAATGTAGATGAAAGAACAAATATGTTTGAGTTGTCACAGCAAAAAGACAAAATGTCATGTGAGCAGTTTACTTTTCTTTTTCTTTATAAAGGCTCCACTGCATTGGAATCTGCAGAAAACTAGCATGTATTTCTGTGATTAATGAAGTTACAGTGCTTAGATATATTTTGCACTTAAACTTCCAAGCATGAAGACATTCCAGCTCTAAGAAATTATGCAAGATGGACTTGAAGGAGTTGGAACTGGTCTTGTGTATTGTAGCTGAGTTAAAAGGAGAGGGTGTTACCACTGTTATTCTTGCCAGAAGTAACTGGAAAGACAAAGAAGGTCTTAGAATTTGAGTAGTAACATGAAAGGTGCTAAAAGATTTGTTTAGAGCACATTAGAACCAGTTTACTCTCAGGAGTTAAACCCAGTAACATACTTTAACATCACAAAACTGCAAAAACTGAGAAAGGTGAACTAATATTCTTAGGGCTTTAATTTCTTAGATGGACTCGAATATGTAACTTTTAAAATAATGAATCCTTGTGACGCTTTTGTGACTTCTGTTTTTCTTCTTTACTTTCCAACTTACCAGAAATGTGCTGAAACGGACACTTTAGAGGGGGGCAAGAGATACAAGGTAAGTGCTGTATCTTAAAAGAATTAAAACTTTCTAAATACATTTGTAAATAAAGCAATTTTTTTAGTGAGGAGTGTATCCCTTTAAATTGTGCTGGCTTTACAATCCCATTAAAATGGCAGGTTTTCCAAGAGATGTGTTCCCATACAAACAGTAATTTGGGGATATGGAGTACCCGCGTTACATAAACTAACAGCAAGTTACTGTGATTTTATGCCTGGCATTTGATACAAGTGGCTTTTAATTACCTTTCAGAATTTTGAATTAGATATTTTTATGCTGATTAAACAATATTTTCTTAGTAAAACCAGGAATTTGGGTTATTTCAACTAAAATATTCTCTGTTTTGGAACTGTGTGCCTCTGGTGTTCAGCTGGTCCTCAGATGGTGACAATTCTGATCCTGCTCCTCCCTCCCCATCTCTTGTATGGGAAAAAGGGCTTTGTTGGGGGGTGAGAGGTGTTGCCTGAGTTTCAGAGTAACTGAGACAGAGCACCAAGCTTAAAGTCTCCTTGATAACTTTTCCTGAGGCCCCCTTAGACGGACCAGAGCATTGGTGCCACCTCTACTGAAAAAGCCAGACACTGCACATGGCTAAGAACTGCTCCAGAGGCTGGAAGGACACAAGACATACAAAACAGCAGGTGGTTTGTATCTGGAGCACTGATGTATTCCAACAACCCCCAAAACTGGGGTGTTAGGCAAAAAAAGAGCAAGTAGATACACTTGCAGGGAGGGGAGCTTCCTTTAACCCCAAGGCAAGGTGTGCGTAGGGTTGTGCTCAGCCTGCACCAAGAGCAGGTTTGGTGGGACTTGGCAAACCACTTCCCTTGGTGTGCTGGTTTAGTAAATCTACCAGCTTTGTTCCTTCCTGGGAGTATGTCTGCTACTCCTCTAGCAGCATGCCCAGAAAAGGAGATCAGCAACCAAAACTAAGCCTGTTTGCACTTGACAGCCATGGATGTTTGTTTGCTACTTGAAATGAAATTATTCCATGCTGCACTGCGGACAGGGAACCAGCGTTCCTGGCCTTGTTTAAGCCTTTTTAGCACCTGAAGTTCAAGAGCCAGAATTGCATTGTGTTAGTTATGGAATACAACATTTCCAAACTTTCCTTCTGTGGTGAAGATTGATGGCTTCTGTAAAACTGCTCTTTGTGGCTGTTGAGGCTCTGTCAAAGCCACAGCCCCAAAAATCTTCCATATCCTGAAACTCCAAAGCAAATGCACGTTACGGAATTGATTAAAGTATTCACATTCCTGTTATTAAATCCAGATGTTAATGTAACAGTTTTGCACTTGGGCAATAAACTGGATCTGTGTGATTGTTGACTCAGTAGACAGTATTTTAAAATTTCATATTTGGGTACTTGGCTAAAGCCATTAATTAAATGTTTGAAAATGGGCTTCAACCTGGGCAGGATGCCAAGAGCAACAGAGTGAGAAAGAAGTCACAGTTAAACTGATTTTTGATCTTCACACCAACTAGTGAAACATCAATGAAAAAACACTGTAAGATAAAAAGAAAACCCACTGCTTTTCTACCCTTCTAAGACTGAACTTGTGAGATGATTAGCCCTGGTTTATATACCTGTGAAGGATAGAGAATTGTGTTTTTATTCCCACATTTTGTTTCTAATGCTAGAAGCCTGCTGGAAGGCTGGGGAACAGTTGCTAAAAACATGAATAAAAATTCTAGAGACATTAAAATTAGTGTGCCAGTCATTCTTTACTCTAAATGTAAAAGAGGGAGCTCATAAAAATTCAGCAGAGAAACTCATTAAAATGAGTTCAATTTGTTAGTGTATTCCACTAAAGTCCAATTAATACCCATAAATGGTTCTTATATCTAATAAGTGGCAACTTTTTTTGTATTTCCTATTAAAAAAAATCGAAAAGACATAGAATTCCAGCTGCTGACATTCCGACTAATTTTAAAAGTGAAGATGTATTGCTTGGTGAAGTTGCTGTCCAGCAAAGCTTTAAGCGTGTGTTTCTGAGGCTAAAGGGGGTGCACAGAGTTGAACACATGCTTAAAGCTTTCCAGGCTTTAGAGCCACGTGTCAGTAAAGCTTTAGGAAAGTAATAGTTGTGATGCACCAGAAGCAGAGAAATGGGAGTGTAAATGTGTCTGTGTGGGGTCTCCTCACACCAGAGGGCTCCAGGTGCAGTTCTGTGTACGAGTAATCCCTGACACAGAGGTGTTCAGAGTGAATTGTGGTATCAGTGGCTTCATGATCCTCATGGTTGGTCCGAATTACACCATTTCTGTATTATTTTAGGAGTTTTTGAATGGACTAATAAATCTCCCTGAACTGTTTTTGAGTGTGGTTTTTCATTGATATGTCACTTGGGATGTTATTTTTAGGATATTCTCTTTTAAAAAGATAATTTTAAATGTGTGTTTCTATGGAAAGTACAACTCAAGACAGGTACCCAAGAAGAAATGCCTCAATGTTTCACTAATGATTTCCAGTACGTAACTTGCACCTTTGTACAGCTATACTCTTTATATCCTTAGTGTATTTATAAGGTTTTTGTTAAAGACTTGTAACCTGTGTGAATTAGGAAATAGTTTAAAAAATCCTTTTTTTTAGTCAGCTCTTGACACCATTTAGTACTGAGGTGTCAGATTTTTAATATTCAAATCAGTAATATTTTTGGGTGGCTCTGTGCTTGTTCACACATTTTCCTCTCATGTCTTCACTTCCAACAGAGAGCAATATATTTATGCACACTCCTAGCAAGAAAATTCTGAAAACAGATAAAATCAGACCCTCTTTGAGTTGGTATCACTGAGCAACAGCCTTTGCTGTGCAGCTGGAGGCAAAATGGACAGTGAAGCTGTGTGTTTGCATGGCAGCTCTCCTTTTGAAGGTTTTCACTTTTACAAAGTGGGGTGTTTTTAGAAAAAATGCAGAATTTAGTGCTTGTCCTCCAGAGGAGCACATGGACTTGTACTGATGTAGGTATTTTTGCAAACCTCATTTCAGGTAAGAAATCCAAATCTTAGATACAGTTTGCAAGTAGTGAAAGTGCTGATAATGCTTTATCTGGCTAAGACCAAGGAATTGCTCCACAGGCAAAGGTGATCAGTTAATAGGTTGTTCCTTTGGGACTTGCTGTTATTGCTTTAAAAATTTCCCATGTTTCTGTACTTTGGCAAATGTGTTTTAGGTAAATAGAGAGAGCAATCACAACAACATCACACAACTGTGTGTGAAGCTCTATTTTCTCCTTAATGTATTCAACGCTAATTTCATTTGCAGTGTCTGTTGAGCGGGAGGATTTCAATTCACAATTCATAAGGGTAGAGCTCACTGACTGTGTTTCTAGTAAATACTTAATTTCAGAGAAGCTACTGCTTTATGTTGCAGTCTTTACTATTTCTGAATTTGTATGGGTTATTTACAGTAAGGTTTCTTTATGTTGATGTCAAATAATGCAGCAGCACTTGAATACGAAGTACTGAGCAAACGCCATCAGTTTTTGCAAACTATAAACCATCTTTATGGGGATTATAAATCTTCCAATGTGAATCAAACTTTAAATAATTCACTCTACAGCTGTAGATGGTTTCAACCAACTTTCTTTGCTTCTGTGAATAACAGTGTAATTTGTGATTTTTGGAATGAGATCCTCCCTCCTCTGCCAGATGTTCCACCCTTCCTCTGTTCTGCCAGTGGAACCATTTGATGGCTCTTTCACCGGGTCCTTTAGAATGTGCCTGATTTTAAAAGCTGGGCACGCAGAATTGGGAAAACAGAAAGGTGGAGTCTCTGGGAACGGGTGAAATGCAGATGGTTTCAACCTATTCCAGCCCATAGTTCATCGTTCTCTGCTTAGAGAACGCTCTGGGCAGGAGCCCGGGGGGGAATGTTAACCAGGCATCGGGCATGGAGCATGGATAAAAGACGGGAAGGGACTGCCCTTTAATGCAGAGTAAAGCACAGTGACACTCCTGAACACACAGTGCTAAATTCTACTCTTCCTCAGATAGCTGGGGCAGGTGGAGCCAGAAGGTGTTCCAAAAGCTACAGTTCCATGAGCGCCTCTGATCTGCCTGTGCGTTCTTGGCATCCTGAGCAGACTTTGAAAGCCCAATCCAAGCTTTATCCTGGCTGGCCGAGGAACACAGGAGAGGAGAAGGATATCAAGGATTGTACGCAGAGCATTTTTGATGGGTAGAGTGGAAGCTGAGTTGGGAAATGATGTAGTGATACATAGAGAATAGAAACAAATAGAGAATTCAGGGAGAGGAATCAGGAATGGTACTAAAGTGATCTGGGGAAGAAAGGATATGATCTGATGCTAGAAAAGGAATTATGAAAAATAGGCAAGAGCAAAAGAAACGGGCTGTAGTATTTATATCTGGCTAGATTATATTTAAGGAATATCTTGTTTTATGAGAAATCAGTATTTTCCAGCAGTTTCTAATCAGTCTTTGTAGCATTTTTTTAATATTTTGAATACTGCTCAAAAATGTATCTTTGAGGAAAGAGTGGGATTGTTTAGGTTTTCCCAGCCTGTTATTACTGATTTATTCATGATTAAATATGCTGTGTGTTTTAGTGTTGGTAAATAGATCAAACCAAAGTGTTTTGAAACATACCCTAATAAATGGCATTGGATAACTGTTATATGATGGAAATGTTACAGATCAGAAGACATACTAAAGCAAGATATTTTCTGTTATGCTGCTGAAGGCCAGAGATGTCTAGTATACAAATAAAACTATTATGCAGGAGAGAAATTATGGCTTCAAGTGTTTTTAAGGCTAATGAGTTTGTAAATTGACTGCTCCTCTAGTTGTGATGTGTTCAGGAGAGGAACGTTCAGTAAGAGCTTTTTCATTAGAGTAATGCAGAGGGATAGAAGGAGAATATATTGAAAATACTTCAGCCTGTGTTGAAAGGATTTTTTTTGCATTCTGAAGCTCATGAAGTTCACTCCATAACTAAAGAACATTTTCAGCTGAGGGGAGAGAATTATTCAGCCACTTGGTTGTTCTGACAGAACCCTGTATTTAATCACAGTGCCACTGGACCTAATTACCCAGTAACTGGTTTAGTGTTGGTAAACCCTTGAAGTATATTCTGTTGGTGTTATTATTTTAATCGTACATTTATGAATATTATTTTCCTAAATTCATACGATATTTGGAAATAATTGGTAGAATGAAGGAAAGTGTTGCAGTCAGGCTTTCTCATTTTTAAGTCCACACGGCATTTATATCATTTAATACATGAGGCCTTTTTCTCTGTTTACTAAATTTCTGTTATGTGGTTTTTGAGATTTTAAGTATTTCTGAAGGCCATTATGTTTTTTCCTTGATCAGCTTATCCTTTAATAATAATTCTTTACTGCCATTTCTGCATAAACAGAGGACTTTTTTCTCTCCTTTATAATTGAGCAAGATGAGAATGATGATTGGTTTACTGACTTTCTTTTTTGCTTCAATTTGTATTACAAGAAAGATCCCAAGAAATACAGAAATTAGATGTGTTACAGCTGCTAAGTGTAGCAGTTTGTGCAGAAATCTACTGTAAACAATGTTCTATTTCTTATTTATTTATTTTTAAGCAAGCAGCTTTGTGAGGAATGAAATATTGGAACACAATAGTTTAACAGATAAGACTTCTTTGAAAGTGGCCTTAGGCAACATAAACTCTCCTGACCCAGAGTTTCTGCCCTGTTAGTCTTTAGCTAATTTCAGTATGGAAAATGGAATTCCAGTTCATTTTAGCTTTGGAGATCGTGAGAAATTGGTTCTTAAAGCAGCAAGGGCAAGGACTGGGGATTATAGCATTAAACTGTTTAGAACATCAGAGTTTTCAGGCACCATACTAATAACATCGTTCTTCTGGTTATTTTAGAATATGGGTGTTGATCTGGAGATTAAACCACATCACTTATAATCTTGGATCTGTATTTATAAAATAATAATAAGTGCTATTCCTTCCTGTGCTCTTACCCTGCTCACAGGGAGTGTTACTGTCCGTGTTAGAAGAAATGTGCTTGATTTGAGAAGTAAAAGTTTGGCTTTTGTTTAGTAAAAAGTAATTTCATGTTTAAGCAGTTTATTTGTTTCCGTGTTACAGCCATAATGCCATGTGTGTGGTGTATCTTCATGCTTAATTTCCAGTCTTTAGGAATCTTGGGGTTGATATTTTTTTAATTAAACATTAATCTGTCACCTTCTAAATTTTTCTTTTGTCCATTAGCGGGTTAAATTTTAAAAGTTTTGCTTTCAGAAGTTAAAGCAGTAAGTTGACTGGTTTCCATGGGAGCTAATTCAAGTTATTGTTTGCGTTGTTAATATCTGAGAGTAAATGTGTTGGTACAAGTCAATATGCAGCAAAAGGTTTGTGGAAGAGGTTTTCTAAATTGTCCTGAGGTTCTGAGTAGGGCTTGCTTAACTGAGAACCACCTGCATGAGTGCACTGAATTTTGGGTCAGATATAATCATTTTGATCTTTGCAAGACCCTCTAAATGAAAGTTGCTACTAATCTCTAATTCTGCTTACATTATTTTGAATTCATGTCTAATTAGTATTTAGTTTATTGCTGAATGTGAACAGTACGTTGAATTCAGTGCAATAGAAGCTGGTTGTATTTTTGAAGAGCACAGCAAATATTATAATTATAAGCCTTTGCTAGTCTCTGTAACAATGTACAGAAATAAAAAGAAGCAAAGTCTCTATTTTTCCAGAACTTTCAGTGGATAGGTATGGTTGTGCAAGGCTCAGTCCATTTATGGCAGGAGGCAGAAAGCAGCACGTTCAACGGGAAGCAGTCCTGCAGTTCCTTCCTCCTTGCCTTGAATCCCTGTGCTTTCCTTGCTTTGTTCTGTTCAAGGGCTTGGTTTACAGGCAGTAAAATAAACACAACAGCACCTGCAGCTTAGTCATAAATGGGAACATCTCGCAGTAGCCAAGCAAACAAATGAAATCGTGGAGTTGTCCAACCTTCCCTGAAATGCCTTAAAAGCTTTACCAACATTCACTTTTAAGACAGGTCAGTATTTTGGCTGTCAAAGGACTCTGAACACGCACAGGATTTGTGAAAGACTATGATCCAATTTATTGATAAAAGTTATTAGTTATTGCCTGAACTGTCAGAACAGCTCTTGTAAAAATCTCTGTGTAGGTTCTTGTCCCTTTTTTTCAATAAATGCCCACTTATAGGACATGGCACTAAAATGTGTAGCAGTCATATGATGTGTCCATATAAATATTTGACCCTTACTCCAGATTTGAGCTATCGTGGTTTTATAATACCAAAGTGAACACTTGGGTTTAGATTTTTTCATATGTTGTCAGCTTCAATCACATAAATAGACTCTGCTGGCTACACTTTATGTTTGCTGGCCACAGAAAGTCATGGAGCACATGGGATCTTACTAATTCCTTCCACAAAGTTCTGTCATAGATCAGAAGAACTGAACTTGCTTTTTGGCAGGTTAATCTGAGTTGATCTTGCAATTATTTGAACACTGCTGCTAAGAGCTTTCCATTAAAACTGATATTAAGAACTCTGGAATTTTTGTTAATTGGAATTCAAGTAAGTTGCTTCTGAAATCATATGTCACTATGTTTTATTTGGTTTGTTGTTAAAAAAATCTCTAATTTAAATGTGCAGAGACTTAGGAGGATGAGAAACTAGAAGCATGGATTGTTTGCACTCCAGTAATGCACACCATTTCTTTTTTGTTTGCTTGGTTCCTTTGTTTCTTTGTCTTGCTAAATTTAGGTATTACAAAACTGACCTTGTGTTGCTTTCTAAGCTGAGTCCAAATTTATTTGCTGCCAGTGTTAATATAGGCATTTTAAAGTAGAATATTAAAGCAGATGTAAAATATTGACAGTCAATATCGTCTCCATAGACTGAAAAATAGGAATGTCACGTTTAGATTTTTCTGACCATTTGCAAATTACGTATTTCCATGTGTGCAACATCTAAACAAGACACTCCTTTGTTTTACCTTTCTAGTTTATAGTATTTTTTATGAAGCTGTTTCTTTCAATAGGACTGGGGAGGGTATGTGCTACAGCAGCTTTGTGTTTATTTAATCCAGTTAATCCAGCTGAGGGATTTACATTGCCGTAATATGAGCATTGTTGATCAAGAATACCCACAGAAAAGAGGAGATGAAATCAAATTATGCCTGCTCAAAAGGTGATTCAAAGTAAAAAGTTGTTGAGTTGCAGAGTTGGTTTCATAACTTTCTTAAAAGAAGATACGTTTGAAAAGGTTTACGTAATCAGGAAACAATTTAAACATTTCTTTCACCTGAAGGTATTGATTTTGTTTTAGTGATTAATACTATGCATATTGAACCTTGGCTTGCTTTACTTAAAATATTTGTAAGAAGTTTATCATCTTGGATAAATGCTATTATTAATTATCATTTTAAAGCCCTTGAATGTGAACACAGAAGGTAATTGTAGTATTTACAATTCCTTGCAACATTTTCATGGACTTTAGGTATTTAAATACAATGTTTCACAACATTGCTGAGAGGTCTATCCCTTCCAGAAGGGCTGTGTGAAGCCCAGGAGATGCTGTTTGCACGGGTTGGTTCGAGAAGGCGGCAGTGAGACAAGAGCAGGTAAATGATCTGTCTGGCCCTCCAGAGCCACTCTGGGCTGGCAATGAATGTGCCCTCAGCAGGGCCCGGCTCTGTTCCCAGTGAGGTGCCTTTGTGGCGTTTTTGCCTGCAGGAACCACAGGAGGGAATGTATCCCCAGGGATCCTCCTGACTCATCCCCTGCCCCTGTCCAGGTACAGGGAATTTTCTGTGCATTACCTCGGTTATGATGTGCATGTGCAAGTGGAGCTTACTTATTTTTCAGACTTAAATCAGCCTTAAGACTTAAAGATCTCCTTCAAAGAATTAGCAAAGAGAATCCAAGTGTAGCGGTCTCATCAAAATGTGCAAAAGTGTTAAAATTAGTTTCTGGAGGTCTTCTGGTGTCTGCTCAGTGGTATTAATTTAACCAGAGCACACAGTTACAAAATTTAATCTCAATAAGTGATTTAGTAAAAGGGGAAATGTTTCTGCAGTATTGACCAGCCCGGATGAACTCTGTGTTCCTGGAAGGAGGATGTCATTCCAGGCACTGCTATGATGGGAAGCGTGACAGGACCTCAGCTCTGTCAAATACTTCAGCACGCTGTTTTTGAAAGAAATGAATAGTAACAGTGACTTTTGCATAATGCATAATCCAGGATGATTACTCATGGTTAGTCAGCACTGATATTTCTCATCTTTTTCTGCTTTTGTATAATTACCTCAGTAAAAATAGCTGTATGATTTAAATCCTTGTTGCTTTGTATTTTACCACAGAGTTCAACTTCTCTTAATTAATTAATATCTCAACACTTTATTTTAACTGTAGGATTTGCAGTTTCTCTTTCTATATAATAATTTAATGTCAGTTTTCATGTCAAAGTTCCCATATGTATCCAAAATGCTTCTAATGAGAGAGGCTGGATAAGAAGCCAAGTGCAGAAGTTGAAGTGTCACCAGGCTGTCAGTTCTGAGGCTCCACTCTGGGAAAAGGAACAGCTTTGTACTGTGTGAAGGGGAGTCTAAAATGGTTGAATATTCTCAAGATTTTTTGCCATTAAAATTGTCTTCTGGTCTTTTAATCCACTGTGAAATACATGAAATTGGAGCAGAAACCTCAACAAAATAAGCCTTGTTTGTGCAAGAGGCAAACATAATCTGAGACATTTTCTCCAATCAGTGAAATTATAAATGACTAAAGTGAATTAGAACAACATATTCAGTTAATTTACTGATGATCTGGATGATCATTAATAGCAAAAGTACTTTCCATGTCTGTTATTTTTTGTACTCAGTCATATATTCATCTTCACTGGTTCTAAATGCTCTTTCAGTAAGTGGGTTTGAAACCTACTCAGAAAATGAAAAAGAAAAAACAACTAAAAACCTCTTCTGCAGCAGTTTATGTTAAAACTGCAGCGCTAAAAGCAAAAGGTTACTTTTTAGATTTTATGTCTTTACTATTTTAAAAGCACCAATATGTGACACGGTGCAAAAGACGGTTCAGTGATTTGGAGAAATACCTATAAGTGGCTTTTAGATACTTTGTAAGTATTGCCAAAGCTTTTTTTTTTTTTAATTACTGTTTTTTATCTTTCAGTTTTGTAATGAAAAGATACTCAGGACTCCTTTTCCTGCAGGAATGTAATAAGATCTCAGCCATATGATGGGATGTAAGCACAGCTGATATGAAATTGTGCATATACAGTGTGTGCCTACCAACAGAGCCTGGGACATTCCAGGGGTCACAGAAACCCGTGTCCTGGCCTGAGGAGCGTTCCTGCCGTTGGAGCAGACACCTGTAGTTGGGGTTGCTCCAGGAGCTGACTGGAGATGGATTTCCTGCAGCCAACCCCGGGAGCTGTTCTTTAGTTTCTTGTTAGCCCTTGCTGACTGATGGGCAGCGTGCCGAGAGGAGTCATCCTCTAGCAGCTCTGCGTCTTTCCCTCTCCTTGAAGGGGGTGTTCCATCCCCAGGGCTTGTCTCTGGGAAGTGACTCTCCAAGCTCCCACTTCCCGGATTGTTCGGGGAGCTGAATGTTCCCTTGGAGTGTTTATGTCCAAGCCCATCGTGCGTTTATCCTGGGAAGAGAGGGGGAACTGAGCAAACCAAAGCAAACGCAACATTTTGCAGTTCTGGTATTGTCCTCAGTAAAGACTGGGGTGTATTACAAACTGCAGGCTACAGAGTGTTAAATTGTATCGAGTTTTATAAATGGAGAAACTGACTGCTCATGTTCCCACCATGATTGTTTAAATCCTGCTCTGGAGCCTGGCATTGCTAATGTCTAACCTGGTGGCTGTTAATGCAGTTAAATGCTGCACTGTGTATGGTGCCCCAGGTTCCCTGCAGGTGTGAAAGAGGGAGCAGTGCTAAGGTCAGCCATTCGACTTGGCCAGAGTTGCAATGCACTGTGATTCTTGAACTGGTTTTTTCCAGTGGATTTCTAAATTAAAAGCTGATTTCCTACTGCAGCGTCATCCAGATTTCACAGTTTGTGCTGAATAAAATACCAGTTCTAGTGTCTCAAGTAGCAGGGAAGTATGTATTTCCCTCCCTTATAAGATTTTCCTAAGGAAATATACTTTGTCTTTTGAAGATAAAATGTTTAAAAATAAAGGAAGCATTTGTCTTCAGCAGTTAAGAAGATAGCAACCACCTACAATCTGTGAGAACACTTACATAAGGCTCATGCATTGTACAGAGCTCTCGTTTGCCAGGGCTGGAACACTGTTTTTACTTGTCAGAGAAATGTGAACCACAGCTCTCCTTGCAGTGCTGCTGCAGGTTCTATTTTGATAATCTATTCTAAAGGTTAAGTAGGAAAATAATTTTTGTCTAGTTTTCACTTTACTACTCTCAAAGGTTTTGCTGAATTCTGCGTCTGGAAAAAAAAAACCCCAACCAAAAAACAGCCGCCTGAAATTTTTTGGGAATACTGGAACAGTGGAATAGTTTTATTTCAGTTGTCACAAATAAGTTGGTATTGTGCTTTCCAACAGTTTTTCATACCAACTGTAAGGATGGTTCATACAACTTAACCTTTAGGTGTCTTGGTGTCAAGCAAGGGAGTGGAAACCCCTGAAGTGAGAACAGAATTCTGTCAGACCAGCCTTGTACAAAAGGTGCTTTCCTGGACTGTGCAGAGTAGAATACTGAAACTCTAATAGTATGGACTTTTTTTTAATTGTATTTCTCCTGGTTTTACTGTTGAGTTTCAGTTATGTTGTAAACACACTTTGTGCATAGGTCTGCTTAAAGTCGGGGGTTCCATCGATAATGGTTACCATCTGGAAATGCAGATGGCAAATAGGAAATAATTCTTCAAGATTGAAGAGGCTTCAAATACATGAGAAACAGGAGGCAAACTGTTATCTTGAATATAAAATATGGTGGTATCGTGGTATATTACATTCTGAATCAGAGGGATTTCTCACTTTTGCACGTGGTTACTGGATGAAGTATTTATTGGGCAAGGCTTGGTTTTAAACAAGGTGGACTAATGTTTGCTACGACTGAATTTTGTCTTTGAATTGCTGATGTCCGAACAACCAGTTCCAGTAGGAATGTCAGAATGGAATAGGACTTTTGAAGGCTGAAAAGAATGGGAGATGTTCTGCATATCTGGAGTCTCATTTCATGGGAAGTAAATGCTGCTGCTTGTAGCCTCCACTTGATGAAAAAGCTGTTGTATTCATCTTCCTGAGCAGCTGAAAGGAACGTGCTGAACAACAGTAGGGTGGCAGTGCAGCAGTGGAAAAAGATGTTGTTTACAGAGACATGGCTCCTTTCCCCCCTGTCTGTTTCTTTGTCTGTTTATTTGTTTAGAAAGTTATTTATCAAAACGGTTTTTAAGTTTCCCAATTACTTTGTCAGTCAATAAGGAAAACCTAATGCCTCAGACAAACTAGTAATTTCATGGGTGCCAAGTTTAGGGGTTCTCTTTAGAAAGTTGAGCAACCGAATTCTTTAGAATCTAATCGACCAAGAGAGAAGCATCAAATTAATTATTTATATGTTATTATTGCACGTCTTCAATGTGTCATTTTTATAATATTTTTTAGATGTTCTGTTCATTGATTCAGTAAGGAGCTGAAAGGTTTATAGACATTTTTTCCCTGCTGCAAAAAGCTGTGGAGGTGTGTTGTTGTTTTTTTTTGGAAGGTCAGGAGAATTTGTTGTTCTAAGCTCAGAAATATTTCCGTAGTTTGATACAGTAGCAGTTCATCAGTAAAATAATGAAAAGAATGAGAGCAAAATGTGATTTGAGATATGGCTGAGGAATTTGAGGGATTTAGACTTCCTGGGAATTCTAGAGCGTCTTTCATTCTAAGATTACGTAGCAACATTGCAATAGGGTTCCAGTCGGAGCAGGAGGGTTGTTCTACTGTTAAAGGATCATCTGGGAAAATATCTGGATTTTTAACAGGCTTTCTGAAAGATTTAGGAGCAGGTAATTGCAATATCTGAGACTTCCCTGTGAACTAGAAACTCTGAAATTAGGGTTGGAGTTCTGCATTGGAGAACTTTGGGTGTAGAGTTAACCTAAGGATGAAGTTCACGTACTGTGTGAAACCACAGTGAAAACTGAGAGCGCCACCAGCAGGAAGAGAAGTTCTGTGTGGAGGGGTTGGGCAGGGCATTCACAGACAGGTTCCCCGGAGGTGGAGAAATCACCTGCTATGGGGATTTTAAAACCCTGGCAAGATGAGTTCCTGGGCAGGGGTAACCCCGTGGGACTGGGGGTGGCGTAGGGGACCTCCAGAAGGGCCCTCTGAGCCTGATTTACTCACGTCCAAGCCACAGATGAAGCACATCTTGTGTGGGAAGTCAGGCCTGGGCTGAGTTGTGCTGCAATCAATGCCATGTCATTGCGTGCCCCGTTCTGAGTGGAATCTGAGCAATAACCCCACATTTACATACATTCCTCAAACAAACCTGATGACATGGATGTGTAACTGTACCAGCAGTGTGTTGGAGAAGTGCTCAAAGTTACGCTCGTTTAATTTAAAGCGTGATATTTAGTTATCTGTCATGGGGAAAACAATTAATCAAGGCTAACATGCAGCATAACAAATGTTAAACCTTCAGTACAAGAAGGTGTTTCCTTTAATTTCACATGGATTTGAAAGCATGAATACAGCTCATGTGGCTTAATCTCTTTGAGAACTGACTCCAAGGCAACTTACAGCTAATAAATTGTGGATAAAATGCCGTGAATATGAGCAGATAAGCAGCTAAATTGTCTCTTAAATTCTGCTCTGAAGAGACTTGCTTAGTTAATAACGTACTTAATTTGTATGGGTGAGTGGGAGTTTGAGGGGAGTGTAATGTCAGGAAATCGAGTGAGAGCTGGGTGAATTGTGCTTCTGAAAACTCAGAACAAAGAAAAAAATTCTTGCATAACAGTAAGTTAATGTGTCTTCATTTAATGTGAAAGCGCCAATTGGTAACTAGGGAAAATAATGAAAAATATGCACTTAACCATCATAATTGTTCTGCTGAGGTATATATCAAGCAGTACTTGCTTATATTTCTTATTTTTCAATTGGCACTTTCAGAACATGATTATCTACCCCTTTTTCTAGTGTAGGCTGTTCTTTGGTGCTCATGATAATTTTTTGTCTTCTTAATTTTTTTTAAATATGTAACACTTGGAATATTTTGAGTTTGGCCATTGAAACACAAACTACATTTTAAAAACCTTGGAATACACCCCCCAACACGTGTGGTGTTTCTGTTCAGCATACTTGAAGTTTGAAACTGAAGGTTGAGTGTGGGCAAAAGGTAGTGTTTCTTAAGAAAAAGAATTAAAAATGAACAAATAAGCTAACAATAATAAGACATTTCTTCATTTCTGTGAATCTTATTGAATTGGTAATATTTCATATTGTTCCAGTTTCCAAGAATTCAGGGATGGACTTCACTGAAGTCTGTATTGATTGATTGAAATTTTAAAGACTTGATAGTTCTGTGAGCTATGAAAAGCCTGTACCAGTAATTCACAGTTCTGTCTGTCCTCACTGTAGATTAAGCACCACATTAATGATAGGAAGGAAGGAAGGAAGGAAATAATAAATTGGGGGTTTATTTCACTCTGTATTCTACAGTACGTAGGTAGTGTGCAGTAAAATTAATTTTAAAACATTCACACCTGAAAGTCTTCCTTGCTGGAGAGGTGGAGTAACGAGCTCTAACATAGTCCCGAGTCAGTATGAAGTCCTGGATTAATACTAAAGTTGATTTTGGGTACAAAGGAAAGTTGTGCAGTGCTTCAAAGTATTAAAAGCCATTTGTATGTTATCATATATTAATTGATCATTTTCTGAGCTACTACTCTATGAGCTACTGAAAAAAGGGATGTTGTGCTGGTAACGGGGCCGTGTCATGGGGTTGGACACAGGAGATTCTGAGCCTCCACAATGGAATTGTGTCAGGTGAGCAGAGACCCTGTCCTGCCTCTCAGATCCAGTTCACCATCCAACTGCCTGTCAATACATTGCTTAACTCTGTTTTTCAAACCTGTAAAATCTGTGGAGCATCCCTGTAATTCTGAAGTTGAATTGTGCGTGCGAAGGAAGTGACCAAACCCCAAACCCGAACCGAAGAAAGCCCGGGTGTGATTTCTGTTCGTTCCTCAAGGACAGTGTGATTAAGAGTGCCCTTGTTTCCCCAGAGTGCAGAGGATTGCCCAGCATGGAGCACCTGGGGCCCGTGGATGCCGAGGAGGACTCGGGGCCCCCTCCCCGGCTGGCCCCCAGCCCGCACAGCGAGGCCGTGGCGCACGAGTTCCGGGAGCTGTCGCTGCAGCCCAGCCAGTGCCTGCCCACCCTCACCGAGCGCAAGAATGGTGAGTGCAGAGCCACAGCTGCTCAGAACGATCGGGGTCACCTGTGTGCGGCACACAAGAAAGGATCACTGTTGGGAAACGGGGGTTTTCTGCAAGAATAATACAGAATTGATGCTTCGCCTTGTATCCCATAGTTTCATTCAATATTATATACTAAAGAAAAACCCCAAACGCATATATATAAAATGTTATGTGTATGGGGGTCCTGCGGGTCTCAAAGCCCTCCCAGGTGCCCCCCAGGAGCTGGTGCAGGACACAGGGCTTTGGGGGAGTCCCTAGTGAGGATTTGTGGGGGTCCTTGCAGCTTTGGGAGTCCTGGATGGGTTTTGGGGGTCCTGGGGTGGGTTCCTGGGTTATTAATTTATTTATTATTAATTTAATTTCTGTTTATTTCTTTTATAATTATAATATTATAACATAATAATCTCTAATTTTATATTTAGGATTACATATATGTGTATGTGTGGATATATATAAAAATTATACCTCTGGGAAACTTATTTTTCCTAATTGCCTGTAAAACCACAATGGATGACAGGGGTATGTGTGTCATATATCATGTGTTGAGTCTAAATAAGTCAAACCTCCAGAGCAGCCAAACTGTTGCTCAGCTGATTTAGGGATTTAGGCTGATTTGGTTAAAAGCAAGTTTTTTTATAGAAGTGATGAAAGTCAGAAGAAAATTTGTGAAAGCGAAATTTGAACGTGGTGGATTCATGTTAAAAGTAGCTTTAATAATTACTCTTTGTTTTTACTTTTTACCAAAAACTGGATTTCTGCAGGAGTATTTTAGCATGTGACTATTTTATAAATTCTATGAGCATAAGGGATTTCAGTACCCAGAAATACAGTGGCTCTTAATCAAAAAGGGTTTTTTTGGTTGGATATTTTTGTGCAGGAAGCATTGTGCTTACTGGGAGCTTTGGTAGTGATCCTTTAAACCTTCTGTTTACTGGAGTGAGTCTTTTGGCAGGATTCCAGCAAGAGGCTGAGCTATTCCAGCATTGCTCTGCACAGTGTTGTTAAGCTGACTCGCACAAGTTAGTACAGAAACTGCATTTCCAGCTTTTCCAATGACACTGGAAGGGTGGGAGGCTTGTGCTTGGGTCTTGTTTAGCACAGAGGTCACCACAGGGTCACAGAAGTGTGCAGTGAAGTGGCCAAGAGTCACTGGAGATGTCATTCCCTTCTCCTTTTGTACACTGCTCCTGTTCCCCTGCCCTGTGCCCCCAGAGATCCCAGCCCCAGAGCAAAGGTATAAGAGTCCAGGTGAGCAGAGCTGGTGGTTTGGGTGTGAATTCTCATGGTTGAGCCTAACAGTGGAACTGGTGTGTCCCTTGAGTTCACAAAGGAACACTGTTACGCCAGCTCTGTTGAAGAGGTTTTAACTTCCAGCAGAGGATCAATAACAGAACAGTTGGAGTGCATTAGTGTCTTAAGCTTTTCCAGTCATTTATTACATGAGGTGTTTACTCCCTGAACAAAGATAAATGGATGATTTTGGTGGTGGATATTGTGTGTTAGTCTTCTGAACTGTCACAGTTTTAAGGTTCTTTTTCATTTGAGGTGGTTTCGAGTTAATGGCTATCGGCAATACTGGCTTAGTAATGAAACTAATTTCAGTTTCTCATTAGCCTGCATCTTCCTGGATAATTAGGCAATACATGCAGTGCACTGATCACTAACCCTGTGCCCTGTGTATGCAGCATTTTGTCTTGCCTGTTCTCTGGAGCTCAGCTCTTGTTCCACTTGCTAAAAAGCAGCAAAAGTTACCATTTCATTGGTTCTGCTTTTCACATTTGTCACCTCCTGAGTGGACACGGAGATGTGTCTGTGGTTCTGGCAGTCTCATGACAACCACGGGTGTACAGTCCCTGTCTGTCGTGGGAGCAGCTGGACTGCTCACAGAGAGGGAATTTGGGAAACAAGCTCCCATTTGCATCCCCCCTGAGGGATGCTGGGTTGTGCACCGTATGTGCTGTGTCCTTAGGAAGGACAGCCTGGGGGAGGAGAAGAGTGACACAGATGAGGCTCTTTGGAAGCAGGAGGGGGAAAACTGGTGACTGGGTGTTGCTGGGTTGGGCTGCAGTGGAGGAAGAGCGCCAAGCGTGGCAGGCAATGTGGCACAGCTGAAGTACCAGTCTGAACAATGTGCTGCCCACACACTGTGCCACAGCTTCAGGAGCTTCTGTCTGAGAGCCGGGAGGTGGCAAGGGAGGGAAGGATCTGCTGTCTGCTGCTGACAGCAGGAGAGTGGTTGGGAATGATGCTGCCTGCAGCTTTCCAACCTGCTGTTTCAGAGCCAAAGGATGGAAAGAGATTGCACATGGAGATACCATCAAAAAAAATGAAGCAGTGCATGAGCAAAGCTTTTTGCATGTTGAACCTTTGCAGAATTGGTGAGCATGCCACTTTGGCTGGTAGGGGAGGTGTGAAGGTTCAGATGTGAGGAGCCGTGCAATAGTTATTTCAAGGTACATGCAAAACGGAAAGGTCTTAGCTTGTGTTCTAGAGCAACCTCTCTTGGCTCTCCAGTGGCCTCCTTGAGTGTCTCACTGTGCCAGAATCTCCTTGTGACAGTGGCTACCAGTTTCTGAAAGAGAGACCTGTGAGCTCTCCTGTGCAGTGTCGTCCCTGGATGGGAGCCTGGTTATATTCCTGTACTGGCCAGGTGACAGGCTGGCTCCTCCAAGGTCCTGACTGACCTACAGCACTCTGGAGGCGGCTTCAGCTCTGCATCTTGGCTGTGAACCTTCTCAGCTTGTGATTGTGCCCGTTCTCTGTCCTCTGCCCAGCGTGGAGAAAGCCTTTTGTTCTAGGCAGTGGCAGCTGAGAGGGATCCGCTGCTCCAGACTCAGAACCAGAGCAGGTCCAGGATTGCCCTCTGATCCTGTGTGGGGTTGCGTGTCTTGCACTGAAGGAGGGTGGAGAAGGGTGTGCTGTGCCTCCCGTGGCTCACTGCTGGCTGGCAGCTGCTGTGATACAGCAGAATTGAGCTAATTGAGAAGAGAGCCAAGGGT
This sequence comes from Pseudotriccus pelzelni, assembly GCA_035584735.1. NCBI lineage: Eukaryota > Metazoa > Chordata > Aves > Passeriformes > Tyrannidae > Pseudotriccus > Pseudotriccus pelzelni. The sequence goes on along the minus strand of JAWMRA010000033.1, from coordinate 6,876,577 downwards.
CTTCCCAGATGTTTTGTTGGGAAAAAATCCTGGGACAATGAACGTGTTACAGTAAAAACAAGACTGGTAAAATCTCTATCAGAAGTTATCCCAAAGAAAGCAGCGCCTGTAGCTGCATAAGAACAGGGACATCCCAGAGCAGAGACCCTGAGGCACTGAAGGTCAGAGGAGAGTGGCAGCTTCCTGTGGGGCCGAGAGCTTGTGGGGAACTGCAGGGAATTCAGGGGAAGATGGAACACAGACACCAAAAAAAACCCACCACAAACCAAAATAAAAACAAATACTCCAAATGGTGTATAGTGAATCCTCCTGAGGGACCAGTCAAGTCAGCTGGGAGACAAGACAGTTCTTAAAATAACTGAATGAAATCCACATCACACTTAACCTAATGATAGTACTTAAATAAATCTGATGATCCAAGGGAATTTTTCTGGCATCTAAAAGAGTCCTGGTATATTAGTTTGCTTGTTATCTCTTATCTTCCACTCCCTCAGTATGCAGCACTGGTAATATGCATTCTTGGCATAGTTGTATGGCTTCTGGACAAATTCTTAATCCTCTGTGCAGTTAATAGATTTGAACTGCAAATTTGATATTGGGGAATCAAGTGAGATTTGGGACATTCTCCTTGTATCTGTGCAGGACAGGTTTTTCTCCACTTCTTTAAGATCAGCAGTAAGGTGTGTTTTTTCCTCTCATAATGATACAAAGGTAAGTTACTGTGCTTAGAATTTATTTTCTTGAGAGAGCTGGGAGAGAGACAGTGTAGAAAAGATGGCTAGAGTGGGAAGACTAGAGAACAACAAATGGAAAACTTAGTTCTGATTAAAGTAGTAGATTGGCACAGAAAATAATTGGAAATGTCATCTTAAATTCAGCAGTTCCATAGTCACTAAGCTGAAAGCAGTGAGATCTGGGAAGCAGCCTGCAGATATTGTGATTAACGACACCACCCCCCAGCTACAGCAAACCAGCCAAAAACACCCAACAAAACCAAACCTCAGTGTGAGTATATTCTGAAAGGCCTATCTAGATAGAAAGTATACAGTTTATATAAGTTTACAATAGAAATGTATGTGCCTATATATAGTGTAGTGTATAATAATGTGTGTGTGGAATGGTTGCCCAGAGAGGTTGTGGAATCTCCATCCGTGGAGATACAAAACATCTGACTGGGCAGTGTCCTGGACAGCCTGTTCAGCTGACCCTGCTCCAGCCAGGTGATGTCAAGAGGTCGCTTCCAACCTCAGCAGTTCTGTGATTTGTCTTTCCCTTAAGGTTTTAATAGTCCCTGAAATGTCCAGTGCAAATATTCTACTAAATAATCCCTTGTAAGAACACACAGCGTATTACAATTGATATAGATTTGTGTTTTGTGGGTTTTTGGGGAGTATGTTTTTGGGTGTCTGTAGGAAAAACAGGTGTGTTTAATGTGTGGATTCTTTTGGTCTCCTGTAAATGTGAGTGTTGTCCTGTCCTGTAGGAGATGAGAGTGCAAACAGAGTAGGTACTGATTTCCCAGTAAGTCTGTCATTGGTACTGCCAGTTCCCACAATCCTAGCATTCCCAGGGCATCAGTCAGTGTCTACAAGGAACAATTTTCAAATATTAAAGCATGTGAAAAGACATACAGGCCAAAACTCAGAGATCTCTAGGGACTATGACCTCTTAAATGGAATATATTCTGACATTTTCACAGGCTACATGAAAGAATTCCAGCAGGGTCATTCCGTTTGGTAAACTTCTAAACAAACATTCCATCATTTTAGTTTGATTTATAGATATTATTTTTTTAATTATCTGGTTATTGTGAAGAGATTAACATGGGAGACATGACCTGTGACAGACTCAATTTAAGGCATCTGGTATATATGAAAAGATCCTGTTTGAGGGCTTGGCATTTGAGTGATTTCAGGAGATACAGAAAGTATGTTTTCCTTTAAAGAGATCACTTGATCAAACTGTCTGATTCTGACCTTTTTTCTTGAATTTCCTTATGCATAACTAAATGCAGAGCTAGAAAAGACTGTTAATTTTAAATTCCACCATATACTTGTTTCAAATTGTTAGAACTAAATCCTCCTTGCAGATGTTGTTGAAGTGTCAGCTTGTGACAGAGCCACTACAAGAAGGTAACACAGTGCAAGCAGACCTGGTAAATGGTGTGCACTACTTTTATATGCACCTTTTGCAAATCATGGTGGATGACTAAATACTGTCCTTTAAAGAACTTGCATGCAGTTAATGTATATAGGTATAGTAAAATATCTATAAAATACATACTTTAATGCATTTATATATATACACTTTAAAAATCCTTAGTAATTTAGATGTGTATATGTGCAAGACCAAATGGAAGGTACTTTTCATTTAAGCAGTGAACTCTGCCAACATATGTCCTTCCCTAAAAGGAATTTGTGTGGGATTTAGTGGGAGAAGTAGAACATGCAGACTTATAAATTTGACATCACTATAAGTGTTTGGAATTTTTCTGGGAAGAGTGACTGAGGTAGATGGTGACCATAATTTGGCCTGTCTGGGTCTCTGTTATGATAACGGGGGAGAACACAGGCAGAACAAAACCCCTTGAGGGAACAGTCACTGTTTAAAGAATTAACAGAATAAATGATAATAATTAATGTATATAATATAATAATTAGTATTTTAGTTTGTGTAGTCAGTGCACTATTTTCCTATGCAAAGAAACCCACACCATGATCAAAAACTAGATTATCCTAACAGAGTATAAAGGACCAGGAAATTCATCAAGGTGTATGTAAAGCCAGGGTGAAAGAGCTACTTGAGTAACTAAGCTTTTATTCCCACTATAAAATGTTATTGTGGTAGTGAAAGAGTTTAAATCCCTAAGGGGGTTCTGTTTGGTTTTGTTTTCCTTTTTAATGGGATTGCAAGGGAATGAGCTCCATATGATGAGCAGAGTTGGAATGTACTGTTAAAGCAATTGTTGCTTAGTTACTTCATGTTTAATGAGGCTGTGAAGTGGCTCCCAGTGATCTCAGCCAGCACAGCGCCGATACTGGAGGAGATAACGGGGCTGTTCTCAGGGGCAGACAGACACTCTGAGGGCAAGATGCTGCTGCATTGTTTCCTCCTGGACTTGGGGGGTTTGGTGAAAATCTGTCAGACACTTCACCCTTTAAATAACACTTTTCCCATAAACTGAAGGCTTGCAGAACACTTAAGCGTGTATTGCAGAAGAATGGGAGCACCAAACATTGAGGACCTTAGATGAAAAGCAAAGGTCTATGAAAATCTGGTGCAATACAGTGCATTGAATGAGATGTTACTGGATCCTGCTTTGTGGAGTTGACAGGGACCATTCCAAGGCCCTTTTTCTGCATTTCACCCACTTGGATACAATATATACCAGTTAAATAAGCTGAAATTCAAATGAGAGCTACTTGCATCTGAAGGTGATGCAAATTCTAACAGATTCAATTTGCATTGAAATAAAAAGCTTGTTGTATATCGTTACTTCAGTGTCTGGGTTTGATGCTCTGGTGCTGTTTGTAATTGGTTTAAACCTGGAGTTGAAAAATACGACGTGCACAACTTAAGATTTTCTTTCAGCTGAAAGAAATGTTTTGTTGTTTGACAGAAACCGGTCTTTCAGCCACAGTTTTGTTGCTGGCTCACTAATAGGTTTCTGTATGATGCTCAGAGTCATTTTGCTATTTGTACTGGTAAAAATAGCTCTTTTGAATCAGGTACATGTTCAAATCAGAGAGGGTTTATGTCCAGTTTTACTTTGGAAATGAGCAGTTCTCTTTATTACAAAAGCGTCTCTATTTAAATACAGTCAGCAGCAGAAAAATAAAATGAAAATTTTGCAGTTTTAAGGGGGGTTTGCCTGTTTTTTAACAATGCCACCGATTTCTAATGAAAATCCAAATTCCACCTGCCCTTAAGAAACTGAACACAAAAGCATTTCAAACTTGAGCGGAGTTGAAAGACCCCTGAGCTTTTTTTGTACCTGCTTTATATTTCATATTTCATGGGTTGTGTTCTATTAACTATGTTACTGCTACAGTAAAGAGTAGTCAAAGAACAAACAATTGGTAGGCCAAAATGAGTAATTGGAATAGAAGGTATTAAGTTTCCAGCTGTGCAGTTTTTCACCATTTGGTGTAAGATAAATGTGGAATTGGCCTCCTCTAAAACCAACAGCCAAAGTAACTGCAGTACAAAGCAGCTTTATCTGTCAAAACAGTGACCTTCAAGGCAGATACTGCCCAAACATAGGAAGTGTGTTTAATGTATCAGTGTGTGGGGGTGGCTGATGACAGGGCTCCTGCTCTTCTGTAAGAGCTGAAAAAATGACTCTCAGATCTGCAAGTGCTTCAGTAAATGTGAGCAGGAGGTGAGGAGCTGTCTCAGCCAAAGGGAAGAACAAGTGGACCCTTGGAGGGCAGTTACAGACTCGTGTCACTGGGGGGACCTGCCTTCAGTCCCACACCTGCTCCTGGCACTTTGAACACCTGGGGATTGGTATTAGCACATGAATTTGGTACTTGAACACCTTAACAGTGTTTCTGTTCCTTCCAGTGCAGTTCCTAGGAATGCTGAGGAAAGCCATGATAGGAACATGCACTCTTCCCAGGTTGCAGTGCTGCAGGAGCAGCTGGGGAGCAGCAGTTGGGAGATGCCCATGAAGCTGTCTCAGAATTTGGAGCTTTTCTAACAGAGATGTTGAGACCTGGTGATTAGTTTTTCTTGCAGCCATATCACTAAAATAGTAGAACTATACTGTTGGTCACTCAAATAACCAGTATATCCAAATTATCAGTTGAGCTTGGATTAATGTATATTCAGGACTGCTGGGAAAACAAGAGGTTGTTGGAATAGGAATGTTTTTTTTCATTATGTGGGAGATAAATGTTCTCCTTCATGCAGGGATTTAAGAGAAACTTCTCCCTGAGCAGAATATCCAGATATTCTCAATATTCACAGTATAACTGAATCTGAACCAAAACTAGTTTCTTCTTCCAAGGTATCTTTTCTTCTTCTTCCCACCCAATTAGTCAATATTCTGTAGCATTTATTGGCAATTGGAGTATGTGGTTACATGAAAAATACAGTGTCATTTTGACCATTCCTCTCTCCTAGTCTGCACAAGAATTTCCTCATTCTTATTTTCCATAAATTCTGTGATTCCTGCCCTTCTTAAAGTTCTTTGCAAATTACTGTTGAGATTTTGTTAAGCTTGTATTGAAGTAAGAGGTGAACTTGAAGAGGTGAAATATTAGGCGTTACTCCAAGTGGCTGAAGCATAAGCACATTCATCTGCTGGGGGGGGGTTTCCCTGGAAAAGGGGGAGGGATTGGATAGCAGGAACTCCCTGCTACTAAAGCTCATCTTTCTGAGCAAGAGAAATGTTCATGAAGGCATGAGCTGCTCCTGCCCACGTGCTGTGCCTGTGTATCAGCACCCACTGAGCACTGGACACTCTCAGTTACATAAAGCAGTATAAACAGATAGCAAAGACAGAAGTACCTTTGGAAATGAAACATTTGACTCTTTGGGTTCTTTAATTACACACCTCCTCATTAGGATATTGAATTTTTTAAATGTCAGAATACTCAAGTTTTCTGAATCATTGTGAAATCAGTTCAGACCAAAGTACCAGTTTTTCAGTAGGTGTATGAAGTGCACTGTACCCTTCCCATAAACCAATTTCTGCTGTTATATATCATTACACTGTTAGAATATAATTCATCCATCCAAACCAGTAACTTCTCTCTTGGTGTAAGAAAAACATGGAGTAATCCGATACATCCATAACTGTGTGAGATTCTCTTTACTGTCTGTGTCAGATTCTAATGAGGTTTTCTAAGCAGTGTGTGTTTGTATTCTCTTAGTCTGAGTTTTTATTTTCTGAATGTGTGGAGTTTCTCGCCAGTAATTTCATTTCTTGTGCACAGTAAGTGTTCAGCTGCAGGCAGTGAGAGAGTGCATTTGATTTATGGAGTTCTTCCACTGTATTTTTATTTCTGTTCAGTAGAAATCACTGCAAAAGCAATGGTATTGGAACAGCCTGTAGTTGGTATTTAACCAAAACCTAATTTAAGCTGATAATTTTTATATAAATGATGTGCTAACAACAAATGTTCAGGCTGGGAGAGTGGCCTCAAATCATTCATGCTGCAAAGTTTTCCTTTTGCCTGTATTGTCAGCTCCTTGCATGTCAAGAAGTTGATAAAGCCTGGTGAGCTCACCCTCCTTTGAATCCGCAGTTCTGAGTAGATCTAGGTCTGCCTTCTCCCAGCAGTAGGAAAACAGGGAGAGGCTTCCAAATCCTGCTGGCTGTGTCGGGCAGCTTCACACCCCGTGGTATCAGTTGCTTGCCCTGGAGTGCACTGTCAAGGTGAAGAGTTGCTGCTGAGGATCGTTATGTACACAGATCCAAAGAGGCAAAAGATGGTGGGGTTTTTTTTTCAGTTTCCACCTTTAAAAATTCTCCATCAGGTGTTTGTGATTGTGTATAGAGCTGCTCAAATCTGATTCTATGCAAGTGAAACAGTTTTCCTGATGGGATACGTCCTTTATAATTTCTGGCTGAAAGGTTTAAAATACGAAGTGGGAGTGTTGAGAAGTACGTGCAGTGATGATGTTTTTAGGCTGAAGGGAAAATACACCTGCTGGAGTTACTTGTTGACATGTAGTGACTACTTAACATTACTCCTTACAGCTTATTTTCTCTAAGTACATGAAATTAAATGCAAACTCGTTTGCTGTTCCCTCATGGCCAGTGCCAAATAATTAGAGGGGATCCATTTCCCCAAAATCTTCCAGGTTGACGCTGAAGCTGATGACTCATGTAAGATAAATGGGATATGCTGAAGAGAATGGCAGATCAGAAGCTGTGGGAGGAAATATTCCCAAAACTGCTGGGAATAATGAGATGTGTAACTAATGCAAAGAGGAAAGTAATAAAATACTTGGGATTTAGGTATTTACAGCAAGGAACAGAATCTCTCACACTGCAAGGACAGGCACGGAAATAATCCCTGGTTTTCCCAGTTACCTCTGCTAGATAAATGTCTGTGACACAAGCCGTGGGGCTGGGGTGGCTGGGAGGGTTCCTTCCCATAACTTTTCCAAATGCCAGTGCGCAGCTTTGGTTACTGGTGAAACCTCATGAGCGGTGAATGTGCCGGGCGGGCAGGATGAAGTATTTCTGCTGCCTGCGGCCGTGTTCAGGAGAGGGGGAAGGGAGAGGGAAGGGGAAAGGGAGACAGTCCTCAGCAGCAGTTTGTCTCGGGCAGCAGCGAATGCTGCTCCTTCAGCAACTGCTGGATTTATTTTTAACCGCTTGACTCATTCTCTGTCAGATGATTGACCACCGAGCTGCACGGTGGAACACGAATGGGCAGGGGCAGCGAGCGAAACCAAAGGAAAAGGAGGAGTGGTTGTCTGGGAAGAGAGGTGGGATTTGGGAGTTGTGCTTCACATGCTCCGTGCCTGCCGCGTGAGTGAGTTGAGCTCCAGAGCCGGCAGCGAGCGGGGGCAGCCTGGAAAGGGAGAGGGAAGGATGGAGGCTGCGCTGGGCTGCACAGCGGCGGGAGAGCCCCTTCCGTAGGGGCGGCACTGGCACTGCTCGGGACAGCAGGGACCGCCCGGCCACAGAGGCAGAGTTTTTTTCCTGTGTTGGATGTTGCCATTCTAAAGGATTCTCATCATGATCGATAGCTCCAAGAAACAGCAGCAGGGCTTTTCCGAGATTTTATCTGCAGGAGATGTTAAGCCACTGAAGGAGAAGGAATGCCTTGAGGTGAACAGCCAGAAAACCCTCAAGGAAGGTCAGTCACTCGCTGGTTGGGGACACAGAATGCAGAACTCCTGGGCAGATCCAGCATGTGTGGTGTGATGCTGTAGGTCAGGCAGAATTTTTGTACATGAAATGAGGCATTGTTTTCCCTCTTAAATAATCTAAAAGCTAAATTTTACCTGAGACTATTAAAATGACTATGATGATGATGATAGAAATGCAGTATGCAGAAAAATGAGGGAATAAGTTGTCTTTTCAGAGTATCGTTTAGTGCCAAATTAATGAAGTACTCTGAAATTGTCCTGTAAATATTGCACAAAATACTTCAGAATGTCACAATTGAAATAAATGCCATTAAATATAACGTCAAAATAAAACCCCACAAACCTTTAGTATTAGACATATTACTACCTCATTTTCAACAGGGCTTTTCTCAGCTCCTGTCTTTCTTTGGAATTCCCTTCTCCCCTCACACTTTGAATTAGGTTTGCTCTGCTTTTGAAATGTGTGGTTTTCAAATGATTGGATTTAGACTGGGCATTAAATTGATACAATGCACAGCCATTAGTTTGTATAATAGCAATAGTCTGAGAATATTTGGAGCATCATTGAGAGCTGACATATAGTAGTATTTGAGATTAATTGTAAGCAGGATTTGTTAGGTAAAGGCAATAATGCTGCTGAGACAGGGAAACGGGGTGTTCTTCCAGCTGGCCTGGGTGAAGGGGGAGAAGGAGGAGACCTCTGGAGGTCCCTGCCAGCCCTGCCCAGAGCAGGCTGGTGACTGGTGTGAGTTACACACCGGGCTCCTGCAGCTCTGGGCTCAGGCTCCTGCTTCTCAACCACACACAGACTGTGTTTGGAGTGGACAAAATCCCTGCTGTCCTTTACAGCGCTCTGCCTTGGCTTTTCCTCCAGATACCTCAGGATTGTTTGGTGATTCAGAGATTTCATCCTTGGTGTTGTGGCAAGACTTCTGCCTGAGATCATGCCTTTCTCAGAATTTAAATGCTGGGTTTGTTTTGGGGTTTCGTTCATTTCTTTTAAAATTTGTACCTTAATAATGTTTGCAATAGCACAAAGATAGCCCATATTCATTACTAAATTCAGTACCTGACGGCTGAGTTTAAAACCCCCATGACTTAGCTCTGAGTTGGAGCTAGAGAAAATGCTGGGTTTTATATAATGTACTGCCACCAAAGGTCTGTTATTGATCAGAAAGATAATAAGTTGAGTGTTGCTGCCTGTGGCAGTCGCTGAGAGCAGAACAGTTCTGCATCCTTTGCAGCAGGAAAGTACTGACTGGAAGAGGCACTGAAAGAAAGGGCTCCCTTTTCATGGTGTTTTTGTCCTGCAACTCCAGCCAGGCCCCGGTAAACCTCCTGCTGCTGCCTCTGAGGCTCTGGGGGGCAACAGCAAGAAAGAACGAAGTGAGGGAGCTGAGAGGGCCAGAGGAGTAAGGGACTGAGGGGGGTAAAACAAAACCTACGCTAAGCTACCAAGAAATAAAGGGGGGGAAACCTGTTATGTGGGTAGTGTAGGTGGGCTAATGAGTAACCACGGTAATAATGATCTTCAGTCATCTCTGAGCATGTCAGTTGTGGAAGGTGGATGAAAGGATGTACATTACAATAATGATGGTCTGTCAGAGTAGTAAAAAACCTGCAATTATGGGGCACTCTGCCAGTCTAAATTAATGAATATTTTAGAGCTTAAATTATTCAGTGCATAAAAGAAGATATAACTGTTTTCCACAGTCACTCTCTTTGCTTCCTTTTGTCTGTTTTAGTACCTGCTCTCCATTTTCACTTTCCCCCGGTGAATGTTGCTTATCCTTTTATCTCTCTGAAGTTTGGCAACGTAATGGTTAAAATAATGAACCTGTTTTTGAGAGTTTGATTGACTACAGGATCTCCTCTTCCAGCTTTCCCTCTTTCTAAAGCTTAGAAAAACAAGCATTTTCTTTCTTGTAGTATATAGAATGAATTATTGAAAACATTCCAAATCTGCTTGATTTGCGTCTAGAGACTAAAACAGAGCTTCACCTTTTCAGTTAATAATGTTATGAAATACGTAGTTCAGGTATTTTATAGATTCTTAAAAATTCAATTCCAGTTGTTAATTTAAACCTATTTAAATAATACTACAGATGACATTTTACTTTTAAAAAAAATATTACAGATTACTTATTTTACAGAAGACTATATTCTAAATTAACTTGTGCCATTCTGTCTCTGTTTTTTCCCCTCCTTCTCTTTCTTCCTGTCTTTCCCCTTTAGTTCAAATGATGTGGCTGGTTTTGCCACCTGAATCATCAATTTTTTTTTTTTTGTTAGGACACAAAAATACTTAAAAATACCACATGCAAATGGTTAAATGTGCAAAAATTAAAAATGTAATTCTATTGGCAAACCCAGGTGAAGTGTGTAGAGATCCAGTGATTCAGAAGGTGCTTTTGTTTCATAATCTGTTTTGCACAGGTTTGATAAACCTTAAAATCCTGAGATAGTACAGGGCTTATTTCAGCAGTGAGGACCTTCAGAGAAGTGTTGGGTGCTGGAATCGAAAACCCCAGGAGTGTCTTCAGCAAATTATTATTAAGGGCACTGGCAGGTTAGATTACAAGGATGAATTTTTTCCTTTGCTTAGGCTAATGATGCACATGAAAGCATCCTGCAGCATGGGAGGAAATCCTCTTAATTACCCTCCTTTCTTGTAAACGTTGTTGTTGCATACTGTCTGTTCTGTGGAAACAGTTCTTACTTTCATCTGTTTAATCAAAATCACCTTCTGTATGAGCAAGGAACGGAAAAAGTTTTTGGCCCCGAGGCCACCACAGAGTGATAACTGAGCAGCTTTGCAGAAGGTCCTGAGCAGTGAAGGTGCCTCCTGCAGCACCTTGTAGCTGTGTCGAGGAAGCAAACAAGACAGTAGAGAAGTCAAGTGAAAAGCCTTCAGTGAAGTCAGGCCATCACCCCCCCAGTTAGTGCGGAAGAGTCAGTGCCATCAGTGCCTGTGTGACGAACTAGGAACAAACTCAGGCTGCAGAGTGAAGGTTCTTACCGGGGCAGCGCAGAGAGTCTTGCCTTGTACCCTAAATGGCTTTAATGTAAGATGGATGAGCTCCTGCAAGACCACGCAGAGCTCCTGCAGACGTGGTATTAAATTGGTGCATCAAAGCAATCTGGTGCTGTCTTAGGTGGGATTTAAAAGGAGACTGGATCCCACTTTGTTTGGCACCATATTTTTCATGCAATAATCTGGGCATAAAAGTTACTAATCGCCTGCAAACTACTTTAAAGAAAAAAAAGACTAACCAGGAAGGAAATTTTCTTTCCACCTTGAAACATAATTTCTTTCCTGGATTTGTTTTGCTTTTTTAATTTACTGTTTTGTGAGGAACTGGACACTGGCAAGTGCTGGAAACAGGATACAGGGTGGAATGAGTAGATTTCTCAGGTGTACACTGGAATTGTGTTCATACTGTCTGCTTAACAGATTACCAGGAAGGATTTCTTCCCTCCATCCCTTGCAATCAAATCCATATTGCATGGGAATTGTTTATTCAACAGACTTCCTGCTATTGCTGGTTGGTGAATATTGATGATACTCTTGACCTCTCCTATGGTGGCATGTCAGACTTACAGATTCTGCTGTTGGTTTGTTGGTTTTGGTTGGTTGGTTTGGATTTTTTATAAAGAAAAAGCTCTTAAGTTGTATTATCTGGTGTTTAGAGGTGTTTTTATGACCTCTTATCAGTGGCAGTCATTCAGGTATGTTTCTTGAGACATAGATAATGAGAAAAATACTGGAGAAAAACAAAACCTTCTTGTCATCTCAGTTAATAAAGGAGGCACTATAAATTCAGTGTCGTGATCTTCTGAGGCTGTGTTAAAACCTACCATAAGCAGTGTCTTTAATGTCAGTGGGATAATTGTATGTCTTGAAAGTAAAGCACCACTTATTCCACAAAATTTTCTTCTTCAGTGTTGCACTTAAATAAATAATAAATATGTTGTGATACCATTGTAATAAAGAGAAGCGTAAATACTTTGATAAACCAAGAGCACGATGGATTAATTTGATGTTGTGTGTAATCTGTGTACAGTTAGGAGATACTTGGCTAACCGAGAGTTTTAAGAAAACTTGCTGTGGCAATGACAGGATTTCTTGAGGGGTTTAGAAAAGGTCAGGATTAAGTCTGCTGCTGCCAAAAGTAGGTGTAGTCTCACCCAGCCCTGTGCTGCTTCCTGCCAGCTCTTCCGTGTGCTGGCTTTAGTAACTGAGCAGCCCGGAGTGCGGGGGTCAGGGAGCAGGTATTGCTGGAGAGCATTTACTCCACAGTGCTGCTTCTCATCCTGCCCAGAGCACTGCCCTGCAGCGCTGGTGCCGCAGCTGGGCCTGGAGGGAGGAAGTGACCACTGGCCTTTCATCAGGAATCCTGGCTTGGATCATCCTAAGTTATGGAACCACATGAAAGAAACCACTGTCTGCTTTGCTGCTCTGCTGGGGGTTCTGCTTCCCTCCCCATCCAGCAGCACACGTGTGTGCCTCAGCCTCTCTGCTGCCAAGGCTTGTTCGTGCAGCAGCTTTGCCATCACTGTCTGAGCTGGGCTCCTCCCCGAGCATCCCCAGGACTCTGGTGGTGTGTCTGGAGCGGGGCTGGCACGAGGCCATTGCTCGCTCACATCCCAGGTTGTAGTCAGGCACCTCTGTGTAGATCCACCTTCCTCAGTGCTTGGAATTGATGGGGAATTGCCTGAGTTGGACAATTTGTTTGGCTGTGTATTTTGTTTGCCAGCTCTGCTGGCTTTTCCATGGGAATAGCATGGAAAATGGAGGGGGCTTGGCTGGAAATCATCTGTCATCCTTTCATGTAATACACTCCAAATTATCACAAAGCAAGTCACAGTAGATGTAGAATTTTAACTCAAGTTCCACGAGTCCCTTGACAGTACAGTTCTTGGCTGACAGCGGTATTTGAGGAAATGCAAGTTATTTTTTAAAAATAACTTTTGCATTAAAAATCAGAAGATCGTACTTAGCAGAGGAATACTTGAAGATTTGGAAAATGTTATTCTATACTCAAATTGTATACTAAAAGTATGCAATTTTAAAGACATTGGAAATATAAGCTTTAGTTTATTCAGGCTTTTCACCCAAGGTGGTCATGATTTTTCTCCTTTTAAAGATGCAGACAGAATTGGGAGAAGTGTAGATTTTGCTTTTGACATGTATGTGGGTATACATGTATTCACCCCAGCAGACATCCCGGTAATTTGTTTGCAGGCTTGTGTATGTTCTGGCTTGTTCCTAAGCAACCTGTTCCATAGCAATAGGATACAATACAGACTGTCCTATATCCCAGCCATTGCAGCCTCTCAGCTAATGATATTGTTATGCTTTCTGTGTTTGTTTGAAGTGGTAAGTTTACATGTAGCCATCTCTCCCTAGGTTTTCGTTTCTTCCCTTGGGTAGGCCGGTGCTGCTGCTGGAGGTGGTTACACGGCTCATTACAGACCAGAGCTCTGAGTGCCAGTGCTGTGATTCCAGTCATCTGGAGGGGCCTGCAGGGTTTCCCTCCAGAATTCTGAAGTGATGATGTGAAATGGCCCTCAGCGGCCTCGTCTCACGTACTTTACATTTATCCAGAACATTTCCGAGCTGCAATGAAAGTATCACTGAATCATTGCTTAAAATGAGTCTGCAACAGAGCTGTTTCACTTGCCTTAATTATTTTGGGTATAGTTTTAGCAGAAAAATCACATATAAATAGTGGAAAAAAGAACATAGTTATATGAAGATATGAAAGGTGGTTTTGGTTTTTAATAAAAACCAGTAAAATAAGGAAAATATTTCCTTTTTTAAATTATACCCTGGCATACGTGGCAGTTTTGAAGACTAAACCCAGTATAACATATTCATTCATGATTAGATGATGTCTGATTTTTTTTTACAAAATGCATTGGTGATCAGTTATTTTTGTTTTAAAATAGGGATTGTTTAACATACTGTCTCACCATCTTCAGGCTGATGGGGAGTGAGTACCACAATTACAAATGCATTTGGTCTTTAAAATGCTGTACAACTTACTTGGAACCACTTCCAACGAATCACAGATAGCTAAATATTTTCATGGTTTTCCCTTTCCTTCCTTCCTTCTTTGACATGCCACATAAATGAAGTGAGCATTATATTACTGAATTTGTGCCTTTGCTCAGGTGGAACGTGTAATGCCATGTGCAAGCCACCACACTCCATACCCTTCCTGAAACGTGTGCCTTGCATATCACCTGCTTTCTTTTACTTATTATAAAACACATTTCATTTACTACGGTTTTTTTTATTCACAGAACAAATATTTGTGGCAAAGTTTAACCATTTTTGTCTCGATCAAGCATTTAATAATTATGAATAGAGTACCACACCTCATGTAGACCTGAGGGAGAAACAGTCACAACTCAGGAGAAAGCAAAACCTCTTTCTCTGGAAAATGACCTTAGTGCTGTTTAGAAGATACAAACTTTGAAGTCCAAGCAGAGGGGTGTGGGGTGCAGGGGTAGTGCCTGCAGGATGCACAGAAAGCCCTTGGTACTCAAGTTCTGCTGCCCTGTGGGGTTGGTCTGCAGCTCTAATACAAAGCTGATGCTCGGGTCACTCCTCGAGCCCACCTAGGTGTGAAGAAACGCTCCGTTCCGCTCCCCTGCAGCTCGTACCCGAGTGTCCGTGTTGCAGTGCCAGTGCCAGAGGAGGGGGGATGATGGCAGAGCCCGGCCCCGGCTCTCGGCAGTGCCCGGAGCTGGGCGAGCATCCGCTCCCCGCGCTGCAGCCGCGCCGGGCAGAGGTTCTGGCTGCAGAAAAGCTGCTTTAAGCTGGCAGAAAGAAATGGAGGCTTTCAGTGGAACAGCTCCCCATTTAAAGGAAACGGCCCTATTTCCAGCGCTGTTTCCATGGCAGCCAGCCTAGCAGCCGGCACTGGAGTTCGTGCCGCTTGGAAATTTCCGAGGGGGTATGCGGGAATGTTGGACATGACATTTTCCCGTTTTTACTTGCAGGTTTAAGGGTTTTAATAGCTAATATCCATTGGATTTAAGCTTTGGAAGAAATAATGAGATGATTACGTACAGAACATAAAAAAAATCTGGATGCATTGTTTTTCTTTTTGCTGCCATTTGAAAGAACTGTGTGATGGAACCCTTTCAGCCCTGTAATTGTGAAATGGCAACAGCTATTTGCTGTTTCACAGTACCTTCTTTAAAAAGATCAAATTGATTTTAAATTAATAGGATATGTAATGAACTGTGTTAGATGTGGAATTACTAGTGCACAGCATGTGTCCTGGGTTTTTTCCAAGGCAAGAAGCAGTGGTGAAAGCTTGTCAATCAGCATAGATAGCACTGTTCCTGCAGGACAACTATCAATTTATTTTTGGCCTCTTTACATTCCAGTGCTTGTGATGATATAGTACTACTTTGAGACTGCTCTTCCATAGGATACACATTACAGATTTGTAACGGAGCTCACTTGCTCAGCTTTGATAAAAGCTGTTTGTTGGAGGTGATGTAATAATACACTTTATTTTCACTCATTCTGCCGCTCACACCGAGTGAGACGTGACTGCACACTCTGTTTCCTGCCTCTCCAAGGGCCTGGTACAGAACATGTTGTGTCTCCTGAAGTGTTTGTTTGCCAGTTTTCCTGCCTTCAGCCCCTCATAGCCCTTCAACAGGACATTGTTCTGGGTGTCCTTCGTCCTTGTGCTCCATTAGGGCGCAGTGTGTGAACCTGAGCAGGACTGGCTGTTGGAGAACAAAAGCCACTGGCTGTAAAAGTTGCTGCTTTACAGAAGCACAGCCCTGCATGGTGAAGTGCCTTGGTTAACAGGGGACCTCTCCCTTTTGTCCCACCATCTCCATTCCCTGGCTCACGGAGCGTGGATTCCCTGCTGACACTGGAGGAAGCTGTAGGAATGGGAGAACTGGCCTCTGGTGCTCAGTTTTTTCAGCTGGTGAAAAATCCACACCTCCAGTGCAGTCACAAGACTTGTGCTGACTCTGAGAGTCAGATAACCAGATGTTCTTACTATGAGCAGGGATTATGCTCTTCTGTTTTGTCAGTAGGTATTAAATAAGCTATCCAGGCTTTAATGATCATTTTACTGACTGAAGAAAACACATGGAAATTTTGGAATCTCTTGGTGTTCAAGTGTTAAAATCATATACTGACTTGAAAATGAAAAAGAATACCCACCCTTCTCCCTCAGTCAAAACAGGAATTTGACTGACCTCTGTGTGCATGGCTTTTATTCAGAAGCAGTTCACAGACAGTTTTTAGAGTTGCAGTGGTGTGAAGGAGGATTCCTGCCAGATAATGTGAAGTGCAAAATATGTGTACCATCTTTTAGCAACTAGATTTGCTCAGTGGTGTTAACAAAGCCCTTCTTTTGCACATGCACTTGAAATAGGAGGAAGAGTATTGCTAATATTAATATGGTATTAAATATTTAAATATTTGCTAATTTGAGGCCTTTATTTCAGAGATCATCCTCTATGATTTTAGATGTTATGTAGGTAACTGCCTGATTTTACAAGTGTTAAAGTGAGAGGTAAATTATCTGCCTACAAGCTGAATGGATTTACTCTGATAAGAACAATCTGTTAAACACAGTGTTGGAGTAAGTACCATTCCCAGGGGAACTTTGCTTTGTAGTACCTGCACCTCGTGTCTTTTGCATTCTCTCGTGCCCAGATTCTGTGCTGGCTTGTCTGTAAAGGGTTCTTTGAAATAAAGGAGAGGGGGAAGAAAAACCCTAAACCCACACTAGAACAAGTAGCAAAATACATATGCTTCAGTGGGTTTTAGATAATTTCTTTTTTGAAGCTGTGTCCCCCTGTCTCATCCATCCTTATCAGATTTACTGCTTTGTGTGTCACTGACTCTTCCAGAAATCTCTTGCTGTGTGGATTTCTATATATATGATAAGCAAAGTCTCCATCAGCTTTAATTACGTTAGATTTAAACCAACCTGTATTCTATTCTAGATAGTTTCTCACATAAATTGCCAAAAGTGCAATTCTCACATCGTTCATCCTTGTCTTTGAAGATAATTTCATCATATTTTCCTTATTGAAAACTTATGATTTAGTTTCCATGACTCCCATCTTCCTGGCTGGCTGGCTGCTCTTTGAGCTGTTTTTTTGTGAGTCCCCATTTTCTTCTGAGCTTTTCCCAACCCTCATTCCTGCTCCCTTCCTTTATGCCTACTTCAGGTTCACCTCCAGTGTAACAAGTCTGTCTGTAACTTCTGTCCATCACCCCCCAGAGTCAAGAGAAGGGTCACTACTGCCTGTTGTGCCCATCTTTAACCCAGATATGCCCTGACTAGATGCAGTTACACAACTCAGGTACAAGGTGTTGCCGTTTCTTCCTTAGAAACATCTCTGCTTTTTGCTTTGTGGGGGCTAAAAGTGTTTTAGCTCCTTAGGTCTTTTGTAGAGATATAAATATTGGCTTTTTCCCTGATGTGTTTGCTTTGGAAAAGCAAAACTTTTTTAGCTTTTCAGCTTTTAATAATAATATATTTGGTGGTTTTATTCACAACTGCTTTCTATTTAGAAATTTTCTTTAATAATATATCTAATTGCTCAATATTTATTTTTTAAAAAAAATTATAGACACCAAATCTTGTTTTAACCTTAATTTTGAGTTGATTGCAAAAGCAAACATCTGGTTTTCATCCAGTTTTGTTTCTGTTTAACCTCCTTGCTCTGGTCAAGTCAAAATCTTCACTTATTATCTTCTTATACCATCTTTCTAACTATGAGTCATCTCTTCTTTAGTATTCCCCCTGCAGTGCTTCCCTATTAGTCATGCTACAGGCTGTCCTTTATTATGTAATCTATAAGTTCATTATATTTATTTAGAAAGTGGATAACTGCACATTCTGTGTCTTCTCTATCTCACCATTTTTTTCAGTTTTCCCACAGTTCTTGTGACTTGTCCAGACACAGATGGGACCGGTTCAGAATCCTGCCTGATTAGCTTTGGGATGCCCAGTGTAGGTGCAGAGATGATGTGTGGGCAGGGAGCGTTCTGAGACACGAGTGACTGGTTACCTGGGTTTGCTCCAAGTGCTGAAGTGCGTGTGCTTTGTGTGCAGGGACATCCTCTCTGTTCCCTCACCCTTCTGCTGGGCTGGGCTCCAGTGCCTGTTCTCTGGTTGGGCTGGACATTGTTTAGGGGATGGGGCAGTTCTGACTCTTTCTGCAAAGCTTAAGCCAGGTGTCTGATCATAACTGAAGCCACAAATCATAGATACAACACGTTCATAAATGACACAGCAGGGCTCCCCATCCTCTCCGTTTGGAAGCACTGGGCATTACAACGTGGTCAGGAATAACATTCTTTCCCACTTGTGTTTACTAACACTGAAAGCACCGTCCTAGCAAAGCTTAGGCAGCCACAGCTGAGGCAGCTACACCTACCAAATGGGGTTTGTGAGGAAGCTTAGAAACAAAGTCTGAGCAAAAAGAACCTTCGAAATCAGAAACACCACAAGTGCATTATTTCTGAATTGATTACTTGCTTGTTCTATGTTGGTATATGAACCACAGCAGCAGTAACATTCCTGCTGTAATACTGCCAGCATTCACTGTCTTCCACATAATGAATTGAAAAAAATACTAATTCTGGTTTACTTACTGTGTCTGGCTTAATCAGCTCCACTGTGGACATCTCTGATGTTGGAGCAGGTCATTCTGCTTGAAGACTTTGGGCCTGAAATAAAGAGGCATATGTTTAAAAGTGACCTGTAACTAGGTAAAAGGTTTGGCAGACACATTTGTAGTGTGCCTGGTGTTCCAAGAAAGCCAAATCTAAGTATGGTGTAAATTTGGACCAAATACAGCTGTACAGCGTGGATGAGATTCCTGCCCAGAGCAGGACATGGTTTCCCACCCCTCTCACACCTCTCTAGCCGTGTAAAGGAAAGCATAGTTTAAAGAACAGAAGAAAGACAAGTTTTAATCTACTTAGAACCAAACAAGTAGTCTTGCCATGCCACTTATAAATTTTCTTTCACGTGATTTGGATGGGTAAGACTTGCTTAAGATTTTTACAAGGATTGCACACTTAGTTTGAAGGCAAACTCTGAGCTTGCTTGATCTTCCTAGTTGTAAGCAAGGAAACCCAAACCAAGAACATACCAGAGATTTTTTGCTTTCCTGTAAACACTGCACCAGTTAGTGAATTCCTCAGGGCTTTGTGTCAGTGATGTGGGAAATTCTGAGAAGTATCCCCAGGGTGAGAAGCTTAACATTATATCATTAGACTGTATGCTTAAACTGCATTTCCATGGAAATAAAATTTTTAATGTATATTTTTATAATAAAGCTTGTGGATTTGTAGAGTTGGATATACATCCATAAATGTGTGTTTGCACACACTTGCTTGCATTGTTTTGGGTAGATTAGACCAAGTAGACTTAAAACCCACGTGGGTTCCTGCAGGAAGGTTTGAACTTGCTCTACCCACGCCGTGGCTTTGCTGGAGTGTGTAACTGTCCGTGCTCCAGCCCAGCCCCAGCCTGGCAGGGGCTGCAGCGAGCAGGGTCCATCACAGCCCCTGAGCTGGTGCCAGAGCCCAGGCAGCGCAGGTTTGCACTGCTAGTAAGGGACACCTTAGGAACAGTTCATGGCTTACTTGAAGACACATGAAATTAAGGAACACAAAAATGAACTATTATAAAATAATTCTTCAGGTAACTTTTTACAGTCCTATACTATTACTTGGAAAACACAATGCCCTACTTAAAGGAGGTATTTTCAAGTTTCCAGGGGGACTCAGTACCTTTGGAATGACTTTTCATCAATTTACATTTTAGTGTTATTTTTGCATTCTCTCATCTCTGTCCTTTGTAATTCTTGCGTAACAATGCTGTAAAATCTGAACAGATCTGCTGTGCCACAGCTCTAAGGTGTTTGTATTTAAACTCTCAATGTTTGTGTGACATAAGAAAATAATGTCCTTGTTTTCAGGACTTGCTATTCCCGGTCTTAATGCTTTAGCCAGAGGAGTATCCTTCCT
This sequence comes from Pseudotriccus pelzelni, assembly GCA_035584735.1. Lineage (NCBI taxonomy): Eukaryota > Metazoa > Chordata > Aves > Passeriformes > Tyrannidae > Pseudotriccus > Pseudotriccus pelzelni. The sequence continues at coordinate 6,856,704 of JAWMRA010000033.1, read as the reverse complement.
GTGCTGCAGAACAGGAAATAAGCTGGTTCCTTTTAAATTCTGGAAACAATGAACTTTGTCCTTAGCTTAATTTTTCAGAAATTACATTCATTTTGATGTTTTGGACAATGCATTAGCTTGTTTTGCTTCCTCGTGAAATACAATGGGAACAGCATACCAAAATCATACATCCATAATAAGCTATCAAGGCTGAATTTAAGAATGTAAATATTACATCTTTAATGTATGTTTTCTCTTGACCATCCCTTGTTCAGAAGATGAAACTGGGGTCATAGCTGTATGTGCCAAAGAGAGAATGAAGTGCTATGATAAACTGATACAGAAACAAGGGGAAGGGAACAGTAGAAGAAAGAAACAACTATATTTTTTCCTTATTATTTCTTTTCCCTGCAAAAATTTACAAAAAAGCCATAATCTTTGAAAGTACAAGACCCTTATGTCTCTATCCTCCCCCAGATTTTGTGGTTCCTGATGTAGTGTGTAATGTGTGTCACACTGGTTACTCACACAGTAACAGTGAGAAACTGTATTTTATTAAATGTACGAAGTTACCTCTGAAACTTTATAAACAGTTTTTCCATGTATTGGATTTATTTTGTCCTTGAAATAATTATGATAACACATATCTCAGTCTGGAAAACAGCATTTTCTGGTGTCCAGAGAGAGGATAAGGTCTGTTTGTGATTATATCACTTTTTTGGTGTTTTTAAATAAGCCAGATAAAGTCTGGCTTCTCTTCAGTTTCTTGTGTTTCAGCAAGGTTTATTTAAATGTACAATCAGCCTTTATATTACAAAAGAAAATCCCTAAGAAAAAGCCATCAACCAGACCCAGGCAGCTTTTCTTCTGCAATGCTCTCGAAACGTGATTTGTGTTTCAGCAGTGAGGTCACGTAAGATTTGCTTTAGGACATGTCAAAGGCTCTGTAATCATTATGGGTTGCAATTCATGGTATAAACTCTTCTTACCTCACTGTTTTCCTGCTGTGTGCTTAATAGCCCTGACAAGGCCCAGCTGATGGGCACAGTGGATGTGTGTGTGAAAGGCAGCCCCTCTCTCAGATGTGAGCACAGCGCAGCAAACTCTGCTGCAGGCGTGGACTGGCAGTCACTGCTCCGAGCTGTGTTAACAGCGGGTCTTGGAGGTGACTGTCAGGTCTGAATAGACAGAGCAAAGATATTTCTCAAGTTGAACTACGTGGGGTTTTGCACTTTCTGTGCTCACATGGGGATCAATGTTTTCTTTTGTCAGTACTTCAGCTGAGGCTGCAACAGAGACGGACACGAGAACAGCTGGTGGACCAGGGCATCATGCCACGTAAGCCTTGTATTATTTCTAGTCATTTGTATTTCAATACTGTCGGAATTCTGAACTGAATATATAAAATGATGAAGATAAGAGTCATTAAAAATAACATCAGCATTTGAAAAAACTTGTGGAATCCTTTTGGTAACCTCCATGAGCATGCAGTAAATTCATCATGTTACCTCATGTTTCAGCCATTGTGATGAACACTCCAGGATTTAGAGATGTAGTCTGATTCTCCTTTCATTTTCTCTATTTAAATAATTATGACTAACTGACTAAATAAACTGAGTTACGTAATTGAGTGGACATTAGTAAATAAGCCACCTTTAAAGAGTAGGATGGCACGGGCTGCCAAAGAAATGAGGGGTGCACAGAAAACATCGAGAATCCACAAGTGGACAGTCTGGAATGAGACTGGGCACAAGATAATAGGTCCAAATTGTCAAGAGATTCAACTGTGAAAAGTGATTTTAATCAAAAGCAAACAAAAACCCCAGCCACTGAAACATACCAAAATTATGGCAAGTGATGAAAAATAGCCCATGTGCACTGGTGAATTGTAGCTTGGAAGCACAGTGTCTTACAGCAGGTCTGTTCTTGAGGGTTTCTGGGTGTGCAGCAGACCTGAGACTGCTTTGCTAAAGCATCTTGACCCCCCAGTCTGTCGTGCTGATTACCTTCAGGAACAGAACAATGTGTTTGCTTTGAGTGAAACCTGGGAAAAAAACTTCTAAACTGCCAGAGAGTGTTAAAGGTTTTGTTCTGTGGTATCTCCTCTGCCAAAAGTGTGGCAATTCAGATGGATTGTGCCTGCTGCTGTTTCACCCTTCTAACAATTCATTTGAGGTGAAGCACTCTACAGTTTATGTTATTTCTAGCTGGATAGTGTTTTTTTTACTCTTTTAGGCTATTTAGCAGCTGACCATCATTCTGTTTTCTAATCTGAACATTTAAGGTCTCTTTTTTTTTTTTTTACATCAGCACCAATAGTTCCTAATTCCAGTTCTCTCTAATAACAGCAAGTGTGAGGTATGGTCAGACAGTAAAACAGTGGAATAAATAAAACAGTATTTTGGCATTCTGAACCTTACCTAATACAGTTTCTCCTGTGGAACTGGTTTGGTAAACAAACACATAGTGAAAAAGTTAACTGTTACATGGTAACATCTGCATTCTGTACAGGAGCACTGCTCATCTCTGCCACATACAGGTGAACCCAGCTAGCACGAATCGAATGTAAGCCTGGTCAGACGCAAACACGACTCTGAGGTGGTGTTAAACACCCATGCACACATACTGATTAGGATACTTCTTCTGGAAATCACTGCTGCCAATTTTAACTCTTCCTCTCCCTTCACAGCTTTGAAAAGTCCAGCTGCATTCCATGAGCAGATCAAGAGCCTGGAGCGAGCCAGGGTAAACCACTTTGTGTCAACTTGTGATTAACAGCTGGAACTGGATAGTCAGTTGCGTGTGGTACTAAATTCTCTTAAGTACATGGAAAATTAGCACTACAGGAATAACATGTGCTTTTGTCTTGGTAGAATTTATTACAATAGAATATGGGTGTCAAATCTGAGAGGAACTTCTCTAAGCCTTCACAGATCAAGGTGGGGGATAAACTTCTGTATGTAATGCTCCCCCCAGTTAAGGATGGGATACTTGGGTAAATTATGCTTGTGCAGTATTTCTGTAGCAAATCTAGACTATTGTGATTATATGGTGGTATGGGATCAAATCCATCAACATTCCCAACTTGCTTGGATAGAAAAAAGATAGAAATTCTTTAGCTCTGCTTAACTGATAGGAAACAAAAGAGCAAAATGAACCTCATCTTCTGACAGTGGTGTCCACCCATCTGCATGAAAGAGCACAGTTCATTGACTGGAGATATGGGATTTATCAAACTACTCTGATTTTTCTGGTAAACAGTAGTTAATGCCATTTCCTCCTTTCTTGTAAGACTGAGAATTTCCTGAAGCACAAGATCCGCAGCCGGCCGGACCGCTCGGAGCTGGTCAGGATGCACATCCTGGAGGGTACGTCCAGCTCTGCGCCCCCTGAGCTGCTGCACAGGGGCCTCTGTGCACTCACTTGTCTGACTGAATTACTCTTCAAAGGGAGTTATTTCTGAAAGTTTAGTTGCTCTGTTCCTCTGCTTCTACAGTGTATTTGCTTGCTATTGCATATTGATCATACTCTGTAATGGTAATTATATCATTGGAGTGCTTATATTATTGCTTCAGTTCTTACTTATGCCCTAAAATGACCTGACAGTCTTGGGCTTCCCCCTTTATAAAACCTTTAGAATATAAATATAATAATATAAACCCAATAGGACCTTTAATAAATGACTGTTCCCCTGCTGTGTTACTTTCCCTGTTGCTCAGGTCCTTGGAAACAAGTCTCTTTATGAATGGGGCTGCATCACTGTGTTCCCCATAACCTTGCCAAATAGAGATTACCAAATAACCATAAGCCAAGGGAATTTAATAGCCATTATTTTTCAAAACATGCCTTTGAATACTAAATCCTGGTAGGAGCTTCCACATTAGTAGATCACATTCATATTGACAATCTCCATAACTTCGTTGAAAAGTAGTTTTGAAGACTCAAATTTGTGCTAGAAACTATTTTTAAAGGTAAACTTTTAAAGAAATTTGTGAAGAGAGAATCCAAAAATCAGTGGATTAATTGAATTTTACCACAGCTTACAGCGGTAAACCATTAGAGCAGCAAATGTTTCAGATTATAACTGGCATTTGTTACTTTGTATTCTCTGCTTTGTTGTTGGACATTATACAGATGTTTACCAAAGGTATTACTGTGGTTAAAAAGAGATTACACTTCTAGAAAAACACGATCATGGGGATAAACAACATCTACCCACATAATCTTACTTCTGCTTACTAATCTGAGAATTTTCAGAATACTAATGGGCTGCCTTTGATAAAAGTGGCATGGCTGTTGCAAAGGCAAGGCAGGGAAAAGTTGGAAGAGGATATTAAACTGTGTGTGTCCTTTCAGAGACTGTTGCAGAGCCTTCTCTGCAGGCCACTCAGATGAAACTGAAGAGAGCTCGGCTGGCAGATGATCTCAATGAGAAGATTGCTCAGAGACCTGGCCCTATGGAACTGGTAGAAAAAAATATCCTTCCTGTAGACTCCAGTGTTAAAGAAGCTATTATAGGCAAGTAGAAATCCCCCAGCTGCTGTTCCTTGTCCCCATGGCATTGTAAAATAATAATTTAACTCCTGAGGGTAAACTTCACTGGAAGGAAACATATGCTAAGTTTATTCCTATTTATTCTTTCAGCTTCTGAGTCCTAAACATTGTCATCATTTAATTAAATGATTTTTATTCTATTTTTATTGGAAATTTGTAAGTTATATATATATAGCTGGAGTATGGTACTGTCTTGGAAAAGAACTGATTTAGGACAAAATAATGGAAGAGCTGTGGCCACTGCTCAGTGTGTTGGAGGTGTCTGTGCACCCCACATGTGCTGAACATACCTTTTAATCTCTTACTAAAATCACTTCTGCTACGCACTTGGGTTTATCCATTCCTTGAATATGATTGAATATGGCTGTCATTGCATTAAAACCACAATAAATACATAGGCACCATATGTTTAGGCTGCTGAAAACTGATCATTTTCCAGCAGTTGGCTAATTCTGCTATGGATGTCTAAATTTAATTTGTACAACTGAAAAAAAAAAAAGTGTTTTGTTTGTTTCTTTGTAAACATTCTAGCAGTTGGACAAGAGAATTATCCTCAAGCTTTGGATGATTTTTCATTTGACGAAGACAGCAGTGATGCTTTGTCACCAGATCAGCCAGCCAGCCAAGAATCCCAGGGTTCAGCAGCTTCCCCTGGTGAGCCAAAAACCAGTGACTCATCATCACCTATAACCCCAAATGCTGCTACATCAACACAGGTACAGCTTTTCAATGTTTAAATCTTCACAGGGTGTTTTTGATCTGGAGCTACAGAACCAGGGCATAGTGTCACATGGAATGAGTCCATCTGCTGCTGCAGAGGGGGCCTGGGACTCCCTTTTCTGTTTGGGAGTGCATAGACTGGAGCCCTGGCTTAGCTGTTGGCAGTGATGAAATTCCCATAGATTATAGTGAAGGCATAAATTCCCTGAAATTCATGATGACCCATAGAAGATCTGCAGCTTTCCCAGAAGTTGTTTAAAAGGTCATGGCCATGGTTTACTCCAGCTGTTATTGATTACTTAATGTCTGTCTTCATTCTGAGCAAGGTCTTGAACTCATTAGAATTAAACTGAGCTGAAACAACAGTTGACGTCAGTTCCATTATCTTCAGAAAAGTCCATAAAAAAGCTTTCCCACAGAATTTAAATATTCTTTCCTATAGTTTTAAAACAGTGCCTAAGGAATTTTCTATTTAAGAAATGAAAAGGACATTTATGTTGATAGTTCTGTGAGGTTTTTAGTCTTTTCTCAAGTTACTTACAAAGAAAGGAAAATAAGTATGTCATGGCAGATAAAATGTTATCTTTATAGTAGATTCAAATGTGTGAAGGTTTAAAGAGCAATGGATTTGAATGAAAACAACTGTTTTCACCAAAAAAAGTGAAACAGAACTCAGAACAGTTTAATTTTTGTGATTTTAAATGGACAGTAACATCACCTATCCTATCTTTAAATACATTATAAAAGTGCTGATGTAAAATAATTTGTAAAAACGGTGATGTAAGAAACATCAGGTGCTACAAATTAATTTCTTCTATCTTCTGTGAGCTACTGAAAGCACAGGTTTATATGCACAAGCACAGTTACCTGGATGCTTTCTAGAGTATCTTGTACAGTGCTTGCTTCATGGGTGTTCATCTTCACCTTGGAGTTAACCAGTAAGTTTATTCATTACTGAGAGACCCCTGTTTATTTAAAGGTTGCTGTGTTTAGCTTAAATAGATTATTCATGATGTTTTCTGTCATAGCTGAGCTAATGATTTTAAACTCCCTAAGAGCAGTTAAGAGGAGAAGGCTTTGCTTTTAAGTAGATTTCTTCAGCTGGGCAAGGCCCGACCCTGAGCTCCTGTTTCTCCCAGTCAGCCTGTTTTCCTGATGTACATCAACAAAAGCAGTTGTTTTATCACAGAGAAATAATTTATGTTTCAGATTGATGCATTTTACCACACTATTCAAGTTTATACTTCAATAAATTATTAAGTAGAAAGACTTGTCTTTTCATCAAATCAGTATATATATGAAGTGACTTACAAATTATGGCAGTGTAATAACACTGCACTCAGCTTTGTGTACTTAGTACTCTGATGTTGTCTTGATGACCATGAGTAGTTCAGGGTCTGGAATTGCTCTCCTTGGTTTTCTTATTACCACAGGAGATAGAAAAAGTATTCCAAAGTTCATGTTCAAAAGCAGTGCTGGACACAAAGTATGGCACTTCCATTTTATTTGGGTTTCATGTTGAGAGAATATAATTTGTGTTGAATAAATGGAAAACAAACCACATGAAATTAGATTCCTAAGTAACGAGTTGGGTTCCTAAGGGACAGTTAAATAAAAATACTTGAAGTAATACAAGCCAAAAGCTTTTCAAGTAGGAAGCATGAGAGAGATACATGATTACAGAAATAAAGTAACAGAGCACTTGAATGTGATTGAAAAAGCACTTCAGATAGAACTTCAATTCTTTGCTTATGGATTTCATAAGGTATTAGAGCCACTTCTGTGAGAAGAGCAACGTGAGCAGTTGCTCTTTTGCAGATTAAAACAGATGCTTACCTTGTTGTTCCTTCTGAAATAAAGAACAGCAGGTCTCTACAGGAGATGTGCCTGGGAATTGCTCCTTTATTCTTTTAATTTCCTCTGATAAATTTTCAATTTTATTACAATAAAAACTTTAAAAATAATGTTTTGAAAGCAGTGGAGTGTAGCCAGAGTTCTTTGCAAGGCTTCCTCCTCTTCACATTTCCAGACCTCAGAGGATGTAACATAACTTTGAGAACTTCAGCTCTTGTTGACTGGTGACCTAAAACTTGCTTGAACCCACTGTATTTGCATCTGGGAAGGATTAGGCATTTTAACCACACTCTAAACTGATCAAATTGTGGTGCTTACAACCCACAAGACATTAAACAGTTCTCTTCAAAACAGCTGAAGTATTTTGCTTGATGGCACTGAATATAATGACTGTTTTCTTAATACAATCACTGTAGCTTGTTGAGCTGCTAAATGCTTGTTTGCATCCAGCAGAAAAGGTGCACAAATCATATTACCTGAAAAGAGGGATCTATTCAAATGAAATAATTGTTAGTTTATGAAGTAATCAAGTTAAGACTTGCTAAATTTAGTTTTTCGAATTTAAAGACATGTAAATTATATGCATGGTTCATTACCTCATCTGACACTTGCAGGTAAAATTGGGAAGTCTGTAAAAAGCTTTGTGTTTTATGTAGCCATTAATCCTTCGTAGGTCAGGAGAACAACTAATGTAAGAAAAAAGTAATTTACTTTGGCAAGAGGAGAATGTTTAACACCACAGTTTTCACACAAAGTGAATTAAAGAGGTGATTTGTTTTTTTGGTGGTGGGTGGTTTCATTGTTGTTGTTTTGGTTTTGTTTGGTTGGCGTTTTCTAATTTACTGACTTTTCCAGTTTTAAGAGTTTTGTTGTGCTGTCATCATGGATTTGTTTTCATAGGCTATAAAAAGTAGCTAAATATGTCTGAAGTCAAGTTATTGGTTTGTCTTCAAGAAGGATCAGAATGATGAATAGTTAAAGATTATGTAATGAATAAGCTGAAGTAGCAAACATTTAAAATGCCTTTTAGTTGGGACTTCATGAAAAGAAAACTGAAGAAATAGAAAATCTCAAGGTCATTGGAATTCCCCTGTGCTTTATGGTAACGTGGTACATGACACTTTGATTCAAAGACAAACTAAGTGCTTTTTTAAATTCTACTGCTGGAATTAGAATATGCCTTTTAAACCTGGTAGCAGCAGCAGTGCAGTCTGTTGGAATACAGCATCCAGAACCCTTTTCAGAGGCTAAGTCCCTCTAACATCCCCTGGCAATTCTTATGCAAGTCCAGCAAATAACAGACACTGTGTAGGTATCAGACACTTTCCAGAGCAAACACTTTAAAATTCGGAGATAAAAATAGAGACATTTGTATCTTTAGCCCTCCACCACAGACTGACACAGCCCCAGGACAGGCATGTGTACAATGTTTCAGTGACATATTAAATCTCATATTCAGGGCATATTAAATCTTTCAGTCCTTTGTGGTACAATCTCATGGAAGAATAGTAGAGTATGGGAAGAAATGAACTGGGGAGAAGTGCCTGTTGGACTTAATTGGAGTGCGAGTTTTAGAATTAATTTGGAAGAAAAAGGATATTTAGTGATGGGAATATACAGGAAAAAGAAGGGTCTTTTTAATAAAAGATTACCAGAAATGAGGCACAAAGAGGGAATTTTTGGGTTGAAAGGAAATTGGTAATAGTGTCTGTGGGAGTTGATTTGAGCGCATTCTATTTCATGTGACCATTAACAACCTTGAGGTAAGAATGGATCACCTAACAAAAGTAGGAAGCACAGTCAGCACACAGTTGGACCGTTATTATGCAGAAAGAGCTGGTTGATGTGGCTTTTAGGAGAGAAATGGAATTGCAGTAGAATGGAGCAAAGCCTCTCCTTCTGATGAGAAAGAAATGTGGAGGCCTGGGGATTCCTAACTGCAGAGAAACCTGGGGCACAAGCACTTTGGGGGCAGTGTTTGGCAGTGACCGGGAGCTGCTGGGGACTTCCCTTAAAATCAAAGTATGTCAGAAGAGATGATTCCAGTAGAAGTGTTAATGCCACTGTAAGGATCCAGTGAGCCCCTGCATGGAATATCTTGTACATTTCCAGCTGCTTATATCCAAGAAAGCGTAAGAAAACTGTAACACAGTTACCTGTAACAGGTAAGGATGAGCAGAGAATGAAAAATGTCCTTGTGAGAAAAGAATATATCTAGGATCATATGTCTAGGATTACAAGGGCTGAGATCTGTTTATGTACAGAGTCTATATCCCATCAGAGGGACATTCACCACAGAAAGAAATTTTGAGGTTTTAAATCAGAAAACAATTTCATCACAATAAAAATGGATATGACAAATTTAAGCTGAGCAAAGTTTGATTTTTTTATGTAGGAAAACTCTGGGGAGTTCTCTGGTAGGTGTAGTGGTATCAGGAAAAGAATAATAATAAAGTCCTAAGCCTGTATGAAATTATAGTAAGTTTACAGACACATGAGGTTTGTAACTTCAAGGGAGCAAACTCCTGGATTGTACCTGCACAGTATCTTACACTTGTGCTGGCAGTCAGGTACAGAAGAAATGCAGCTCCTGGCAGTCAGAGGTGGGGTTCTGGGAAAATATATAGGAATCAGTGTCTCCAAAATACACCTGCTGTGCTGCTGCTGAAACAAGAGGTTTGTTTGCCTGTGTTGATGTCTGACCTACATGAAGGCGATGCTATTCTAGCAGTACTTGTTTGGGTGGTAAGATCCTCCTTGTGTACACAAGATTCTGACTTCATAGACAGAAAATACTGCAAGCCTCAAATTTATAGTGATAAAGCAGTATTTCCTTAGCAAACTAAGAAGTCAAGGTAAGAAACTGGTTTATTTGCTATGTTTGAAGTGTGCCAAAATGTGCAGTTGTAGGCATGCACAGGAAAGAGTTCTGTTTTCACCATTCCTTCTAAAAATATTTTGTGAATTTGACATGATAGTAAATTGTCTTAACCTTTTCACCTTTTTTTCAGTTACTCAGGTGGCGGATGTTTTTAATGTTTCTCTTTTTCCTTATATTTTTTTAATACTAGTATCCACCTTTAACCTCTCCAGTTCCTGAATTTCTCAAAACTCCCTCAACAATCGAGCAGCACGTCACACGTTCCACTGCTGCCACCACCCTGACCACAAACACTGTCTCTGCAGCAAAGCCTGGGCCAACCTTAGTGAAGGTGGGTACTGTGCCTGTGGCATCTGAGGACAACATTCCTTCTCTCTGTCCTTTTCCAGTGCTGTGTTTAATGGAAAAGTCCACAAGTAAGGTTAGAGTGCCTGTAGCTAACAATTAACTGCTGCCAGTGGTCAGGGGACATGCGGGGTTGGTGACTCAAAGCTTTTGTGTGCTAAGGTCAAGTAGCACTTGTAGGGACCAGCTTATTACTCCAAGAGGTCCTTACAGTACAGTTAACAGAAGTTTGCATGCAGAATTATACATTACATTGCTTATGGAAGCAGTTTTTAAGAAATAAGGACAATACTGACTTTCCACTTTCTATTGGTGAAATGAATCTCTTCTAACCTAGTTCTGTATGGAGAATAATTTAATAGGATTTTGCATTCAAAGTCTACCTGTAACCACACTGGTGAAAAGCATTACCCCTCTTCCAAAACTATTTTCTTAGCTGTTTTAATGTATGAGCAGAGGGCTTGAGAGAAGTTACTGCATCCTTCTCTTTCAATATCTGAAGAACATTCTCAGTTCTCTTTCTGCACTGACCTGGCCAGCAGCACGGAAAATCAGTTCAAATACAGTGAGAGAGCGGTGGTGTTAGAAGAGGTCTGTAATGTTTCATTTCAGTAACTTTGCTGTTTTCAGCTGTGTAATGAATATATGTATGTAGACTTCTACTAGCTACCTCAAATGAGCTCAGTTACCAGGATGACCTCTAGCATTTCTAGTATAAATTTATGGTATAAAATTCTAGTATAAATGTGACTATATGCTTTGAAATCACTGGACTCGTAGCAGATTACTTAATGCAGGACCCTAATGACAAATTCAGATATCCCCCAAAACAGACTATGTGTGTAATCAATGTGCATGGGTCAACACAGCATTTCTGCTTTGATACCTTCTGTATGACATGGTAACTGCCTTCCATTTGTCACTCTAAATAATTTGGAATTTTCCACTTGAGCAGGTATTGCTAATAAAGATATTGCTGAAAGTTTCATAAGAGTAATCCTGTAGTTTATAGGACTGTGTGTCCACGCTTTTAATCAAGACCTCTAAGTGCCTCACATGTTTACAGATGGGCTTTAGGATCCTGGCTTTCACTGGTACGAAGTGCCAAGTGGCTTTGAGTTACCTGGTTAAGAACGATGCCTCTTTGCAGTGCCAGGTCATGACTAGTAGAATCCCTTACCTTTATTTGTGCTATCTGTTAACAAGCAGTCACCAGCTGTGCCTTGGTGACCCCTTCTCGTGCAAGGTATCAGCCAGCTGGAGTGTCTTAACCTTCCAAGGAGGGAGAAGGTTCTCTGGGGAGGTTTGCAGGGATAGTTGTGTTCAGCAGCTCTTTGCAGTGAATGTGCTCAGTATGCCTTATCTCTGCACCAGGCACAACTGCTTTATATGACATCTGTTGTAGCTCTTTCAATTTTTTCCATCCATAAACAGCAAACCCATCCAAAGAACCCAAATGATAAACATCGGAGCAAGAAATGTAAAGAACCCAAGCCAAGGGTGAAAAAACTGAAGTATCATCAATATATTCCACCTGATCAGAAAGGTGAGAAAAATGAGCCACAGATGGACTCCAACTATGCTCGTCTGCTACAACAGCAGCAACTGTTTTTGCAGCTGCAGATCCTGAGCCAACAGCAACAACACTACAACTACCAGACAATTCTGCCTGCACCGCTGAAGTATGTGAAGCATTGTTTGTGTCCTTTACAGAAAAGACATTTACATCAGTTGTAGGCTTAGTGCTTTACAAGGAAATGTGGTTTGCAATTGTTGAGATCATTGGAACCCAGGAAAATTTAAATGGCATTGTGCACCACTGGGGGTATTATTTGCCTCTTTTAACAAGGTGTCTTTTACAATGACACATACTGTTATTGTGGGTTTATTCTCTTTTTACATCAGTTTCACAAAACGCATTCTTGGAGTTTACAAAAAGACATAACAGTCATTTTAAATTAGGTAAGATCTGTATATTGTTTATAGCCTCATCTCTAATGCTTGTGATTCCTCATCAGTGTTGATCTTTAGCACTTAACAGTGAGAAGTACACTTGCTGATTTATAGGCAGAAGCAGTCAGAAAAATAAATGTTTAAAGAGTTGCCAGCACACCATAGCAGAATGAGAAGCTATCTGCAGTTTCATTCTCATCATCTAAGACCAGTCATTTCCTAGAAATGCTTGAAGTGTAACATGCCACAGTCACACAACCCCAAATTAAATGACTTTCAACTGTTTTTTAAATGAGTTTTCACTCAGTTATTTTTCCTCAGCAAGTGAGGCTAGAAAAGTTAAAGCTGCCATCTGTGGTTGTATTTATAATTACCATGTATCCTAACATTTGGCCTAGTGGTGTTTCTGCCTGCTTACCCACGCTTCTTATGTTCCATTTACTGACATTTCGGAAACATTTCTGCAGAAATCAGCTGAACCAAATAAAAGAGCTGACTTATGGTACCCAGTGTAAATGATGGCATTTTTAATTTTTTTACCATTACTTTGAGATCCTTGTATGAGATTCTTTTGAGTACAGATGGTAAAAATGCATCCTTTTCAGAGCGAACTGCCTTACTGTGTATGAAAATTGGACATGTATGTAGGGTTGATACACAGAGTTTATTGTGGAGGGGTGTTTTATTGATGCCAAACAAAAAACTAAGTAATTGTCCTAGCTGATGATTAATTTGTATTAACTTGAGTTTGCAGTCCATAGTATCCTTCGGGGATACCATGGCAACAATGAAAACGGTGAAGCATAAATTAGTACACTTAACTGCACAGAAAATAAAATATCAACATACCACTCTCTGTTATGTTTGTCTTATGTTAAATATGTATTTGTATAAAGTTAATTTGCTCATTAGCTTGATAGACGTTAGGTTGAGAATTTCTTGGTTGAAAACAATATCATTAGCATTGACGTTATTGCCCCTCTTTTTCTTATTACCTGAAGGCCACTGAATGACAAACAGAGTAACAACGGGAACACACCACTGAACGCTCTGAACAACAGCACCCCAACGTCAGCTGCCAGCTCCCCCAGGCAGAACAGCAGCGTTCCCAGCAGGAAACCTGGACCTCTGCCTTCCAGCCTGGACGACTTGAAGGTAAAAGATCAGAGGGATCTGTCCATTCCTGTGCATTACTGCAGGTCATTACTTGCAAGCTGTGGCTGTCACCAATGTGCCCAGTTGTTGTTACCAGTGCAAACTGTCCTTTCCGCCTAATTGTTTAGAACAAGAGAGTCCAGTTTTTCACACACGACTCTTCCAAACTTAAACATTTGTTTTGATTTAGTTTCCTCACATGCATATGTTCTAGAGATGACATTTCTTTCCCAAAGAATTAGAAGAGGAAGAATTTCAGACACATTGTATAGGTACCTCATTTTGATCCCTTGGGTAAACTGTGAGGTTCACTTCATGTGACGTTTTAGCCCAGGCAGATTTAAACACTGGAGGAGTATCCTCATGACAATTTCAGTGTATCAATGCAGAGGTTTAGTTAAGCAGTATAAATTAAAATTGCCCTAATAAAAACATGTTCAGAGAGGTGACTGCTATAAAGCCAACACAGAAATAACAACAGTAAAAGAGAACAGAAATTAAGAGATCTTTGCCAGAGTTCAATACATCATCTGAAAATGAACACTAGATTTTGTAGAAGTTTCTTGACGTTATAAAGAACTGTTTAAACCGCACTGTGAAGGCATTGCATGGGATTTTGTTCCTTCAGAAATACATGAACAGGAAGTCGTCTTGTGAGGGACGTAATGAAAAGGAACCCGAAGCAGCTTGCGGGGGTTTAAGATTGAGCTCTTTGCAGAGCACGGACATGCCAAACCTGAGCGGCGGGGTGGGGACATCTAGTGGGCAGTTCATTCCCTCCTCCCTGCCTTCACCAAGGGCTGGATTTGGGAGGGATGGAGAGAGGACTGCTTTGGATTTGAAGGGGTAAGAAAAAGAAGTTTTGGAAGATCATGTGCTGGTGGTTTTACCACGGAATAAGCTGAATCAGTTCTGATTGAGAGTTCAGAAATGGATTGTTGGGGAACAGAAACCTTAGAGCAGACTGGGGGAAAGAACAGAAAATTGCTGTGGTTTTTAGAGATGTAAAATGTACTGCTGTGACTTTTCATCCTTGCCAAGTCACAAGGACCTCCAACTTAATTTCTAGACTGGCTAAGGACTGAAACATTCCTGAGGTCACTACCTTTTATTTTCTTAGAGGCAGCTCTAACACACATTCAGCCCAACTCTGCAATTAGCTGTGTTATATGTTCATCATTAACAGAAGCCAGTCATTGTGACTGTTCTTTTTTAATTGATATTCTGAAGTACATAATTAATTTACACTCAACACATTTGCACTTTACTTTTTCTGAAAGCTTATTGGAAAACTGAGAGCATTTTTCTATCAGAAATTAATTTTGACTCCTTATACTATCTCTGTTTGTGAAAGAAACCCAGATGGCACATAGCTGTAACTGTTTGGTTGCTAATTAGCAGGAGAGCCTTTTGTGTTTGATGGGTCTATTGAGTCATCCAACTGACCTGCTGAAGTTTCTCAGAAACAGATCTGTGTGTCTTGATGGTGTAACAAAGGGGTTCAGCGTGGCGCTGTTCAGTGCTTTTATCAGCAGCACTGCTGCCATCATCTACAGGTTTGCTTCTCTGGTTTTTAGCTCAGAACTGAAGCTTTTTGTGCTTCTTTTCCATTTTGAGAGTTTATCATAAGTTTGCTACTGATCTTTGTACAGTGGAACACTGCTAAGATTTTCACCACTTAAACAGTAAGGTAGGTAAGGTAGCAGGTCATGGATCCTGCACGCTGCCAGAACCCAGAGGTGGAATAACTAGCAAAAAATGATTTTTCTTATTAAGATATAATAAAGCAGAATGTATATCAGCAAGTTATCATGCTTTATTTCAGGTAGCAGAGCTTAAAATGGAGTTGAAATTGAGGGGATTACCAGTGTCTGGAACAAAAACAGATCTCATTGAGCGTCTGAAAACCTACCAAGATCTTAACAACAACGGGGTTGCTACAAGTACCTCTGTGACAGTAACCACTTCTGCTGGGGCCACAGGTAACACTGGGGAAGTGACTGTGGCATTTCCTGTCGCAACACTAAATAAACCAGTGGCTAATACAGTATCCAGCTTCCCTCCAGAAAAAACATCTACTGGAACTGGCAGCAAAGTAGTAAATCCTGAAAACATCAGCTCTCCTTTGCCCATATCCCCCTCTCCCTCGGAACAGTCGAGTCTAAGCACAGATGACACGAGTATGGCAGATACTTTCACAGAAATGATGACCATGATGTCGCCGTCGCAGTTCCTGAGCACGTCCCCCCTGAGAGCAAACGTGAGCGATGATAATCAGAGCCGCAGCACCATCGCAGCCATAGAGCTTGATGTAGCAGAAAAGGACCGCAAGCTCCAAGAGAAGGAGAAGCAGATTGAAGAGCTCAAAAGGAAACTGGAACAAGAGCAAAAACTTGTGGAAGTATTGAAAATGCAACTTGAGGTTGAAAAACGGGGACAACAGCAACAGCCTCAGACTTCTGGGAACTCGGCTGCTTTGGAACAGAAGCAGTTCAGTGCTGCTGTCAAAGATGAAACTGCTCCTGCTGACTGCTCGAGTACCACTCAGTCTGTACCTGTGGCCAGCCATACCTTAGGACAGTCAGTGTACACTACTGGACAGAATCCAGTTGCCAAAAAGGCAGTTGTTATCAAGCAAGAGATACCCGTGGCCAAAGCTGAACCTCAGAATGCCATTTCTCAATTTTATGTTAATCCACAGAGGCAGCCTCAAACTGCAGTTGTTGCCCAACCTCAAGCTTTATTAACTACCCAAGGAACTGCACAGCTGCTCCTTCCACTGTCTATCCAGGGACCGAATTCTGCCACTGCAGTGCAGCTACCAGTTGGAAATATCAAGTTGCAGGTAAGGGGGTTTCTATTTTTCATCATGTAAACTGCATGGCACTATTTTTTAATTTAGTGTAAGTAGGTAAATGTGCTGCTTGTAAGATTAACTTAAAAATCAGGCTTAGCTTGTTTCTGCTTGAGAGAAGTGGCTGTTGTGCTGTGGGCTGAGACCTGATGCAGCATCGTATTCAGCAATCCTTACGAGGGACGGAAGGATGGTGAGGATGGGCCCCACAGTCCACAATGCAAGATCTACACACCCAGATCTTCATCTGAATTGTTCTAATACCCTGGTAGAATTCTGTAAGAACATTAAGCAGCTTGTTCTGGTGTTTTACTTTACTGATATTCCAGAAAGTTTTCCACTACCAGCTAAATTAGTTTTTCATGAGGCTAGACACACTTCTTGCCTTTCACTGGCCATTAAAAATTACTAAGATCTTCTTAAAAACTACCTTTTTCTTTCATCAGCAGTTTTGTCTTCTGGTTACTCAAACCCAGTTCTTCTAGTCCGTTCTTACAGTTTTATGCCCTCTCTGTCCCTTGTTATTTTCATTGCTATCCACTGGACTCTCCAGTTTGTCTTTATCTTTCTTAAACTCTCCTGGCAAAATAAAAATCACTTTTTGGCTGAGAACTCACCAGCACCAAACACTAACAATTTTCTTTCCTGTGCACAATTCAGGCTCATCCTTGCCAGAACACAGGCTATTGCTATTCTGCATAATTTGTGCAATAGGTTTTTACATGATGTAACTTCCCGTGAGATACAAATAACGCAAATATTTTATCTTCATCCTTTAGGCTCAATCACAAGCTGGAATACAGACCCCATCAAAAATACCTGCTCCTATTTCTTCCTCTGGCCTGGTCCAGACAGCACCTCAGATGCACACTCCACAGTCAAACCAAAACCCCAGCACGCAGCACGCACTCGCTCAGAGCCAGCAAGTCAGAAAGGTTTGTGGATGGCAATAAGCATGAAGATAAACAGCTGTGTAATCTAATCCCAGGCAGTGCTTTTAGAATCTTTTATGTGTCGTCTGTGTTACAGATAAATGAGCAAGTCACCTAACACCTGTACCACGTCTGTGTGGGGGATACAACGGGCTTTTAACTCCTCTTTTCAAAAATTTTTTTAGGACTTTATTTTTCAGTTGCAAATAATTACATAAGTCTAAAGGCTTTTTGTCTTAATGGCACTCTTAGGGCTTGACTCTTACTATGCCCTTCCTCATGCTTGGCACCAGTGGAGAACCAGGTATTCCAGTCAGTTCCTCTTATTTGCCATTGGCTCAAAATGGAAGAGGCTTACAGGCAGTTCTCAAGAGAAAGCTTTTACCTGTGGCTTCAGAGATTTATTATTTTATAGAAGTTCCTTTTAGTTTTCTTAATTTCCTTGTTGATGTCATCCTTACTTATGAAGAAAACGATGGACTCAGATACTGAGGATGGCAATTCCAGTGAGCCAGAACTCCACCGTAGCTCTTCCTGAGGAACACAGGGAATTTAGAGAGGGATCCTCCTCTTCCTCTCGACCCAAAACAATCAGCTCTGTAATGTCCCATTCCAACAGATGTTCATCAGCACTGGATGTACAGTTGTGAGTACCAATCCAGTCATGTTCATGTGGTAACTGACAGCAACCCCTCAGCACCAATCATCACCAAAGAAAAGGTCTTCTCCTCCTCTGAGCCTCTTCCAGGCTGACCTCTATGATAAGGAACTTGGAGATTAGATTTGGACCTTTATTGTTTCCTTATCAGTGCTATTGATTATAGGACTCATATTACTTAGAACAAGGAGGATTTTCAGCCTGCCTTGAGGAATAATTGAAATTCAAGATGAAGAGGGTGATTGCTACTGTATGGTGTGCAACTGTTACAGAGCATCTCAGCCTTCCAAGTTTATATTTCAGTTTGCAAAAGTGCATCATGAAGCCCATGTGATTTGAGGATTGTACCTGTGCAGTGTCACCTAATCTGCTTCTGCTCGGGCTCTAGTTCCGGATAAGAATTGATCTTAGAAGAGAAATTATTGTGCCTTGCCATTCTCTAGAGAGCTGGCTAACAAAGGGGAACGCCACTCAGTGGGCATCCAAGAGCATTCAGACAGCTTGTTCAATCCATTTGATTTCATGGGCAGTGAGATTATCCTGTTGAAGTCAAAACTAACCTATAAAAGCAGAAGTCATGCAGGTTCTCTGGGATTTGGTGAGAAACTGATCTTACCTTGTTAATTCAACAGGTCCCATACAGAATCTTTCCAGTCATCCTGAGGCTTGTGCCAGAGACTAGCAACTTGCTTCCTTTGTTGCCTGGAAGTTCCTTGAAATGTCTGCAGGACATAACCCAGAGTTGTACCCTCTGATCTTCCCCCCATCCAGATCAGTTGCCATGAAGAGCACATAGTTCCCAGCAGAGTTGCCTCTGACCCAGCCATGCTGGAGCTGCACATCCTGCCTTTCCTGGCTGGTTTTCTCCCATGTTTACTGCCCTCCTCTACACAGGAAACCAGGCAGCAGAATTGCACTGGTTTTTACGGCAGAACGTAAAAGCTGTTCTTCATCTCCCTTTAACTCAACAGTATGAGAAGTAGGATACTGCTTGGAATCATTGGTAATGAGTGTATGGACTATGAGTTGATGAAATGAAAAATTTATTACACCTGTCACCAGATTTATAGTTGATACCCATGGTCATCATTTCTGGCTTTTGCCTCTCCCTCAGTCCTCACAGATGCCTGTAGTTAAAAGGTGGCACGAACCAATTGTTCCGTCTTAAAAGTGGCAGCATAGGACAGGTGTGGATACATTACCAGTCTGTATCAGGCCAGAAATAAGTTCATGATAGTGACTGTCCACTAGGTGGGGAAATCATGGATATGCTATTAAACTGTTCCATAGTCTTTGGAAAAACAGCATTATCCTTTGCTCATGCTTCCTGGGAAATCAGAGGAAAATATTTCTAGTTATCAGTGAGTGAAAGCAGGTCACAGCACAGAGCTTCTTTCAAAGACCAGTTGTCTGGATTTACAAATTACTCCACTGGAGGGGAGAATCACTGTAAATAACAGTCACTTAACAGGGAATTTAAGCAAGCAAGTACTTCAGAAGAAAAAGTTTTCATTAGTTATTTACCCAGTTACTAATTTTTTTTTAAAACCCACAAACTAAGACTGATCTGTTAATCCTTTACAGGTTTTCCCACCTTCCACATCAAATGCAGTGTTTTCCTACCAGACTGCACCAGTTACAACACCGTCACAATCTTTTATTAATAAACCATCAAACTCTAACATCCACACTGGTGGTAATCAGGTCCCCCCTGTGCAGAATGGACCTGCTACTCCCAGTAAGGTAAGGTCAGCCCGACACTGTTCCATACATTTCAGTTTTATGTTGTTATTCTTACATAACATGTGACTGTGTATATACTGCAGTTCACTCAAGGAAGAATGTTTGTAGATTTTAATAATGCTTATAATGTGCATATGTGTGAGACAGAAACTCTCATCCCATCCCCCTGATTACCTACACTAATATGTAGATTGGGGGGACAGAGTAGAATAATCGTAGAACTTGACATGTTGTGAATTCCCTGAAGCATATTATTTAGTCATGACTTTGTTGTCTCACACAGCCTGGCTCTCCATCTCAAGCCCAGCCTTACATTGTGCAGCAGCCCCTCTTCAACAACACAGTGTCCAAGACAAAAGATCCTCCTCGTTACGAAGAGGCCATAAAACAAACCCGCAATATTCAGACACCGCACCGTGAGGTTGTTATTTTCTCCTCTTTGGTCTGTTAAAAACATCATTTTCCTCTAGAACTATCAAAACTATTGCTTATTTTAGGTTTGTTTTAATTGGGTGTCAAGATTTTCTAACATACATACCCTGTTATTATTTTCATAACTGTGTTTAACTATGGAACTCCCATTTCATTATTCTTATATTAGAGCAAGTTTTAAAACACTTTTAGTTTTAAGACCTTCGTAAAAATTTTCACTTTTGCTAGACTTGGTTTTGAAAGAATGGGTTTGTGGGAGTTTTGTTACCTTTTGCTTAAGGTTCAGATAGATATTCATGAGATGGCTGTTTAAAATAGAGATAAGAAGTTCCTGAAAGCTTACCCCTCCTTTAAAAATAAGAGAACATAAATTACGAGTTGGGAAAAAAAAACCAAACATGGCCAATAAAACAGACTGTCTATGAGGGAAAGCAGTTGAGGGTGCACCCCCCAAAGTCCTGCAGTTATTATTGCCCTGGTACGAAAGAGGAGTAGTAGTTCTGCTCTGATCTGTAGTTTTCTGCACCTCTGGGTTGCCTTCATGAAATCTTAGTCATGCTTTTCAGATTTTTTTCCTATTCCTTTGTACTTAAACAGAGCACAGGGATTACAAGTGTCTCTCCAAACTATTTTTCTGTTTGCTAGATTGACAATTACACATTAAGCATTTTAGTCTTGATCACAGGTTATACATATGTACTGTTGAGAGAAGCCAGAACAATCAGCTTAGGAAAGATACTACATGAAAGAGAATAACCCTGTTTTTCTCCTGCACTGCAGATTTCCAGTGCACACAGTCAGCAGATGGATGATCTTTTTGATATTCTCATCAAGAGTGGAGGTAAGGTCATGGACAACCGTGGGATGTAGAGCTTTAAAGCTGGTCACAAAAACTCAGTGCTACAATCAAACAAAGGATTCCTTCAGGGAGCAGAGTTAGAAGCTATCCAGCCTGGATGAAACTAAATTTTTGAAAGCTCGCAATAATTAGCAATTAAAGAAAAAAATTTACCAAAACTCATAGAGTCAACCTGCTGTGGAATGTCACTGCTTGCAGATTAGTTCAGGGAGACCTTTGCAACGTGAATAATCTCTACAGCATTCAAATTATTAAAATAGCACGTTAGATTAGCACAGATACATTTTATCAAAATTGGAAAAGTAGAGCAAGTCCATATAATGTTTATTGAAATTATAAAACAAATAGAATAAGGTAAGAGTTAAAGCAAATTGATACTAAAATTTCATTAAATATAACCATGTCTTATCAACTATAAAAATCAAAGATACATTCCTGGGAGAAGTATGTATGAACTACATGAATGAATAACAACTTTCTGTCATCTAAAATAAGGGAGCTACCAGAAAGGCACTGAAGTAACTAAAGTAATGTAGGAAGTAGCTTGGCAATAAAAGGAGGCTTTCAGGCATAATTAGGCTTGGTAGACTAAGGAGCCATTACAATGCTGGGAGGTGCTGTGGTGCCAGGCAGTTCAATGAACGTGATGTTTTGTAACTGCTGTCATAGTAGATCTTGACAGCAATGAATGCCAGGACAGAAGTGACTGATTGTAGGCTCCTGAAGATTTTAGCCATATTCTGAACATCAGAGTATTTTTGCTTTTTCAAAGCCAATAGCAAAGTGAGCTGAAGAAAATGTGAGCAGCCAGTGACACACTGAGACAAGTGACCTGTGCAGTGAACAACTCAAGCTAAACTAAAACATGCTCTCAGTGCTTTTATTAAAATATTGCCTGGGTAGTTCAAAGAAGTTCTGCCTCTGGAACAGAGAATGCAGGAAACATTGGTGTGCTTGCTTCAGTATTTGCTCTGAGTGTTACGTTACTAAACCTGTTTGATCTTAAAGGTCATATATGCTCCATATTTGCCAAGTTGCATCAAAAAAGCAGATGATTCCTGATCATCTTAATGAAAAAACAAAGTAAAGCATTCAGGGCTCTTGCCCTTAATGTAAACAAGCTCTGCACTGAAAACTGTTAAGTTTACTAATCTATTTCAGGAGAGTGAGAATGTCTGTTCAGTAACCATTTAATAGATGCTCTTAAAGGTTTTAAGGACATGGGTTTTTTTGCTTGGAAAACTAGCACAGAATATATTGTCAGGTATATTTTTGCTGGCAGAAACATCCCCTTGTGCTAGAGGATTTATTTGCATATCCTGGTCGGTCTTATTTTTAGACTTCATTCACATCTAAGAATAAATTGGAACTTATGCCTTATTTCCTTTTATTGTTCCTGCCACCACCTTACATGGAACTTCTTGACAGAAGTGTAGTTTAAGATTCTGGAATCGGGAATAAATGCATCCTAATTGCACCAGTTGATCTCTTAGACTTTTAATTAATCCGAGTGGACACAGGATTAACAGGAGTGAAACTCAAAATTGGTTTGGGTACTCGTCTCTTAATGAGGAAATGTGTTGGTACCATAATTATTCTAGTTCGTCAGCAGAACAATAAACATGAAGGAGGTAAAACTAAATCTGGAAATATGTTCCATGTTTCCTCAATATTCATAATGCTAATTGGCTGAAGTACTACTGAAAGCAGAACCCTGGAAGTGGTTTTAAAATACTTTGTTGTTCATAGAGTTCCTGCCGAAGGCTGATGTATGGAGTGTTAGTATTGTCAGAGCAGCAGAGCGACTCTTACGCCATTCGCTGTGGATGTGTCCCAGAGTGGGCGAAGAGGGAGTGAAAGTTGTCACCATGAGGATATTATGTCATTACTTTTCCTGAATTCAACAGTGGTTTGTTTGTTTGTTTGTTTTTAAATTACAGAGATTTCCCTTCCAATAAAAGAAGAACCATCTCCCATATCTAAAATGAGACCAGTAACAGCCAACATCACTACAATGCCAGTGAACACAGTGATATCCCGTCCACCTCCACAAATCCAAATGGCCCCTCCTCCTGTCTCCTTAGAACCAACCACCAGTTTGTCTATAAGTTTGGAAAACCAGCTTGAAGCCCTTTTGGATGGAACTTTACCATCAGGTAATGAAATTCCTCAACTGACAGGCAGTAATGAGGACAGAGAGTCCTTTTCTCTAATTGAAGACCTCCAGAATGATCTGCTTAATCACTCGAGCATTTTAGATCACTCTCACTCACCCATGGAAACATCTGACCCACAGTTTACCACTAATAATTCTTGTCTGTCTCTTGACCTTCCCGATACAAATTTGGACAATATGGAATGGCTGGACATTACAATGCCCAGCTCCTCATCTGGACTCACCCCTCTCAGTTCTGCTGCCCCAAGCGTGTTCTCCACTGACTTTCTAGATCCACAAGATCTACAGTTGCACTGGGATTGAGCTGTAGCCAATGAGAACACGACCTGCAAGTCTCTTCACAGCAGAGGTCCATTATCATACCATCCTGATTGCAGTTCAGATAAATTAGGACAGTAGTGTTTGGAAGAACAAATGCT
This sequence comes from Pseudotriccus pelzelni, assembly GCA_035584735.1. Classification (NCBI taxonomy): domain Eukaryota; kingdom Metazoa; phylum Chordata; class Aves; order Passeriformes; family Tyrannidae; genus Pseudotriccus; species Pseudotriccus pelzelni. The sequence goes on along the minus strand of JAWMRA010000033.1, from coordinate 6,833,190 downwards.
TGAAGCTGATTCCTTATTGATTTCCAAGTTTACAACAGTGAATTACTTTATGCACCTATGGGTAATGCAGATCAGGGCCCTCTGAAAGCTGTATTTCACCAGAGAGGATGATTGTACTTACTGATTAAAAGTACCCCAAGGTAAATGCATCGCAAATATTTAAGAAAGGAGTTATGTCTCTGACTTTGTAATGCTTAAATGAGCAACACAACGTGGCTAAACTTGGAGTGAGATGTCAACTGTCTGTATTGACACAGTGAGCAAATGTCTGGGGGAGGGGGAGGAATCACTGCACTTCATTGTTCCTGTGGACAGCCTGAGCCAGGGTCAGAATCCATGGGGAGGGCAAAGGCAAGTAGAAGCACTGGCTGGTTCAGTGAAACTTCATATATCTAGTCTCTTAATTTGTTCAAGTTGTTTTTATATTTTGGTTTTGTGGTTTTTAAAACACTTCCCCCATTCTTTAATCATGAGGGAGGAATTTAACTGCATCCAAAGGGATATTAAGTGTAACTGCAAGAAATCCACTGTAGCTACACCAGGTAATATTGAGAACACTGAATTTTCTATAGCAATGCTCTGGATTTAATAGATAGGTTTTAATGTGTATATCAGACAGTTATTTGTATACTCTTTTAACATTATATAGCTTATTTTTGTGGACAGCGGGGAACACAGTGGTCTTCAAACAAGAGATTACTCTAATGGAAATAAGTATCCTACTTTGCTTTGTGTTTGAGGATATTTGTTAGATCATTGAATCCAGTATCTCAGCAGATTAGAACAGTTTGAGGAAGTAGAAAAGTTTAATGAATGCTTTTGTACACCATGATCCTGCAAGCATCTATGCAAGAATAGTCCCAATGCCCCCAGGAAAAGGTGTTTGTAGGATGAGAGGGAGTTGCAGGGAACAGTACTGACAGGACAACCATCATTTCTTAAGGAGTACTTTATCTATTGAACAGTTTTGTCTACCACTACATAACATCAGGGAAGCCAACAGAGAAGCTGCTCAGTGAGAATCCTAACAGTATCAGGATGTACTGTTTTGTGATAAGAAGGCATATTTCATACCTGAAGCAGATAATAGCAAAAATTAAGCTCTTACCTCACAGCACAGCACATGAAAATACTATTTTTTTAAAGCCCTCAGTTGTTGTCTTCAAAGTCTATTATGAAAGCAGTTAGAAAGACAAGCAGAAAATGCAAATAGAATTAATATACTTTGACATTCTATGGTTGTCTCTCAGGTAATAGCTGTTAAATGTTGCCATAGATGATGGAAGCTGATAATCAAACAAAATTGAAATTATTTCTTACTAGGGAATTCTTAAATTAAGATAAAAGGAAACAGTCCCCTGTTTCCTGAAGTAGGGAAACGTGGTGTGTTTTCTAATCTGAAAACTGATCTCACTGCATGGTTTCCCCACTAACCTACAAAAGTAATGTTTTGTAGGAATGAATGAACAAATGCCCTGAAGCTTTTGCTTCCTTCTTAGAATAATGACATGTATCAAAGAAATGCTAGAACCAGAAAGTAGCTGTTACCTACATAGCAACCTTTATCACATTTAAAAAACACAATCAGTTAACATTAAACAAAATCCTTCTGTCAAAAATTTTGTGGAATTAACTGCAAATTTATACCTCCAGATACAATGCAGTCTGGTTTACTACTACTACAGAATTCCATTGGCTTCAGATAAAACAGTGGATTATGTCATTGATTCAGGGTTTAAACCCATATCATATGTTTGCATCATATCAGTTACAGCACTTTAAATCATTATATCTCTTCACTAGTTTTACTGGCCAAGATTTACTTCAATATGAAATCAAGTACAGCAAAACAATCAACGGAGATTTTAATTACACCAAGTTGAAAGACATATTTCCTTATTCCTTCTTGCTGTGCCTCCAGTACTTGAGTACAGTGTTACGTGTGGACTGTCTGCCTTAAGCTTTGATGGTGTAGGACTCGTCAAGAACACTGAACACTCACATTCAACTGTTTGCATTCCTTTTTACCACACTCTCTTGGGAGCTAATACTCTGAGATACTAAGTGCCCTCAGCTGTTAGGAGAATAAGAATTAAGGACTCTTGGTCTGGTAAGAACAAATCTGAACGAAATTTGTGTTCTGCAGTACTGTCAGTTTATGTGTCATACACCAGACATCACACCACATTTGTGTGGTTAGAATTATCCCTTTTTGACCCTGCCTTCTGACTAAATAAAAGGCAAGTAAATTAATTTTTAGAGGACAAATTAACCTAGAGCAACTGTACTGTCATTTTTGATGTGCATGTAAATAGAGCTTGAAACTGGCAGAGTCATCTTGCTACCAAACTATCGTTATTGGCACTGTAGGATGTTAACTAACCCATAGGAATCTATGTGCAGAAATAAACCCAAACAGTTGAGCTGTCTTGTTAGCAGTACAGTGTAGCTTTCTACTATTTGAGAAAAAAAATTTAAAATTAAGGGATCATTTTAGTTTCTGAAGTACAACTATTCTAGTGTAGGGAATGTGTGATTACTTTTTTGTACATTTCAGAATTGTGTATTAAACCTTATATAAAATGGTTTGCTTTAGACTTTGTTCTGAAATGTGATATGTTTGCCATAGTTGTATACGCCTGTTTATGGCAGAAATAGGTTTTGCTTAGACTTTTGTGTGTGCATGTTTTACATGAAAATTTTTGTAGCACAAATACCATACATCTTAGAAATTGACTCATGACTGTGCAGTTTGACTGTACAGAACTGAATATTTCTCATTAAGAGAACAGTTGCAAAGGAATGCACTGGCACTACATTTGCCATGTAATGGCTGCAGTGGACTAACAGAATGCATTCTGTCCAATGTGTTGGTAGGTCCTTCAGAGTAATTAGGAACACCGTTGTATCTGTGTGAAAATTGGAAGCTGGTGTTTACACTTCCAGACAGAGAGAGCTCAGCCACGTTTTAAAGGCTGATGTTAATCAGGAGTCACGTCCTGCGTTCCATGCAGAAATGGTGTTTGTTACACACTTACAGTGCCATTCAGCAGCAGTTACAGCAAGGAAGTTTACAGCAAAATTCTGTTTGACATTATAAATAGTTACAAAAGCATTGTCATAAATACAGCAGTTCTCTCTGAGAATAGAATTAATTTCTGGCAGTTGTTGTCTGCAGAAATTTGCAGTGTAATCCAGCAATGTGGGCTTGCAAAATCAGGCCTTTAAAAAGCTGAGGCCACAGCTTTTAAAAGGATCACTAAATACTGGCATTTCTAAATTCACCAACAGGAGTCATGTTCAGGGAACATGGTGATCAAAACAGAGGTGTCAGTATTAAATTCTTCTGTTACATAATCTCAAACATCCAGATGCCTCAAAAGTGTTGGCACCACAATTGGAACCCAAGCACAAGCTGCTGAACTATTTTCAAGACAGAGAAAATGCAATCACAGAATCCATTGAACTGGAAGGGCATTATGTAATCAAAACACAGGAGAGCTCACCAATGTAAACAATTATTATTTGGATGGCATCTTCAGTGTATTATAAACTTAAAGCAAACTCTATTAAAACTGGAAAAAAACCTCTTCCACTTATCTCTAGTAAATGTTTTGTTGAAAGCTTTATATTGTGGTCTATTAAATCGCCTTTGGATGACTTCTAGACCTTAGTGCAGATGGTATTTTTATGTGAGATACGTGGAATTGAGTTGCACATAGTACATACATGGCCAATAAAGAGCAGCCATTAAAACCTGAAGTAATCTCAAATATTCCTTTTATACCAGTTTGCTAGGTAAAGTGCAAAAAAGAGACACCTACATCATTCTGTAGTGTCCAATACTGAATATAAAGACTTTTTAAGTTAAAAGTGCATAAATTTATTTGTAGAAATCTAGCCAAAAAAAAAAAAAAAGCCATTCTAGCTATGAGAGCAAATTCTCAAATAAAAGCAGGGAATGGTTAATAACTATAAAATCACATTATTTTTGTAAAAAATACAGCTCAGATATTCAAAAGACAGCCTAAAATAAATTATAATAATATAAAATTTAAATAGGAACCAAAGCATTGCCATTTATATTGCCAAAGGAGGCACTTTGTACTTTGAAGCGTAGGAAATTAAACCCCTGAAAGTGTTACCCATACTTTTTTAAAATCGAGGATGTAGATACTTTCAAAGCTGTTTTTGATGTTTAACAGTACAGATTTGTTTTTGTTGTTTGAGAAATTTGTAGTAAGTAATAGCACAGGCTTTTTTCCAGATAGGATTCCCTTCACAGAACTGCTTGCAGTAGGAACAACGCTAACCCCAGGAGCTGTTCCTCTTCTTATTTTCACGGTCATAATTATGTCTTAGCATCTCATTTTGTGAAAAGAAGAAGACAGACACCTGTCTCTGGGGCCCTCTTCATTTAAGCACTACTTTACTAAATGCAAATTATGGCAATCAGGGCGTCAGTTTATGTATTGCCTTTCTATAAGAAACCATGATGCCTTTGTATTTGCTGTTTGCACCCCTGAAATCAATTCCATACGTTTGAATGCCATATGTTTTGCACATTGTACTGTATATATGTAATGCATACTGTATTTTTATATGTGTACTACATTTATCAAATATTTTGTACATAGTGGCAATATTGTAGCTACTGAGGAAATGTTTGATATTTCAGCATTTTTGCTAAGTGTCTCAAATAAAAAAGGAAAACTGTGTTCATTTGTCTGTGGTCACTTAAAATGAAAACTGCCATTAATAATAATCAGCAAAAATTCTGACTTGTGCAAGTCTGAAACTTGTAAGTGTCTTTCTCACAAAAAAAGGAGCAAGAATGAAATCTGCACTTAGACAAACTCAAAAAAAAAGATTAGTCTTCAAAATCGGAGCCAAAATCTGTAAGCCTAGAGATTTCCTGAACTCTCAAAATTTGGGTTTGGACTTTTTGTAATAATAATGCTTAAAAAACCCAGAATCATAGACTCATAGAATGGCCTGGGTTGGAAGGGATCTTAAAGTTGATGTGGTTCCAACCCCCTGCAATGGGCAAGGACACCGTCCACTAGACCAACCTGCTCAGAGTTCCATCCAGCCTGGCACTGAACACTTCCAGGGATGAGGCGTCCACAACCTCTCTGGGCAACTCACTGCAGCGTCTCACCACCCTCACAGTAAAGAACTTCCTCCTAATATCTAATCTAAACCTGCTCTCAGTTTGGATCCATTCCCCCTTGCGCTGTCACTACATGCTCTTGTAATGCACTTCAATTGACGCCTTTCCCGGATTCTTCCCAGGTTTCCAAGATGTGCTGGTTTGTGGGATTTCATATTTGCAATTTGCATTCTGCTCAGCCTGTGTTCAAGACACCCCAATGCACTTCCTCAGGAGAATGAGCTATGAGCTGTTTGCACAAGCTGCTTTTCATGATGAAGCTGCTTCATTTCAGTATTTACTTCGCCTTGTGAGGGCAGTCCCTGTGCTGATCACCCACCCTTTCTTCAGTCTGTTCTACACTGATGACATCAGAACTTGGCCAAATATTTAAAAACCCCTTAAAGCAGTAAAACTGCACAAATTAAAACTGACTAATATACTCTGTAAATTTCATAAGATACCTTTTCTCCATTGTAAAAGTTTGTGGACTATATATGCCACTACCTTACCTTCAGCCATCACACACCAAACAAATCTTGCAAAGCAAGTGCAGCACTTTCGGACTGTGCATTTGTGCATTACAGAAATTCCAGCTGGAGTATAACAGGTATACAGAGCATTTGTTTTGGTGCCAACTGGCAATCTGGGGTTTTGATTGTTTTACAAAGAAATGCAGACCTAAAACCCTCCCTCCCAAACTGTGTTCATATTAGTATTACGATGTAAACACAAAACAAGGCCTGATAAAACTTGAGATTATTCTGAATGAACTTTTCCCACAAGCCCAACCCTGGTTTTCAATAAAACCTCAGTTTATTAAAACGTGTTCTACAGATGGGCATCATCGCATTTGTCTTTACTCTGTACCACATGAAATACTCTTTACTGCAGCCTGTTGGCTTGTTGTGTATTGTACAAATGTTGCTAGTGATATATTTCTTAGAATGTTCACACTGTCTCAAGTCAGAGATGTTTCTTTCTGCTGAGACCTTCCTAACCCGAAATCAAAATAACCAGTTAGAGCATCTGAGACACAGCAGCTAAGGTTCGGTGTTTTGCCTTTAAGTGTTTATCCAGAAATGTAACAACTCTAAGAAACGCTTCCTTTCATGTAAAAAATTACCTGAAGAAGAGTCTCCAGTCTTCCCTGCAGATGAAGGACCGTGGGGCCACTCCACCACAGCACTGCGTTGTTCTTGAGCCCCTCCAAGCCAACTGCTGTGGATTAAAAGTTAAGATAGTGAACACAAATGTTCTTTCATAAAGCTAGGACAAAGCCTAAGCTCAAGTAACTGCTAACTGAGGAGCATTCCAGCTATCCCATAACAAATCTTTATAAACTCAGCTGCACCAAATCTACCTAAATACAATTATTCCCAGGATCTCCTCAGAAGAGTTGGGGGATGTGCGAAAAGGATGGGTTTTGTACATGAAAACAGACATCAAAGACTCTCCTAAAGCAACACTTCCACCTCATATGAGTGAGGCTTAGGGGAGGAGGGAAAAAAAACAGGTGATTATTTTCTCCTTCCAACAAAATCTCTGATATTATCTTTTCAGCAATGGAGTCCTCCAAAGACCTTCCTTTAGGAAAGTCACGTTGTGTTTTAAAAAAGGTTGTGTCAGAAGAGAACACTGCATGAGCAGGATTCAGCATGAAGAGGAAGGGCTCTCCCATGGAGCTCAAACAAGGGTAATGACCAGCATAAAAGACACTTCCAAACACAAGTATCCAGACAGGAAAAGGGCAATTACATGTTTTTAAATCAAATTTGCATTTTTAGTTATAAAAGCCATTGTTGTGATAAATCAGCTCACTGTTAAACAGCACTTTGTTTAGACAGAAGAAACAAGACACTCTGAGGAACTTAGGCTCAGAGAGTAGACAAAATTCTTAAACCAAATCAAGTACTTCCTCGTAATCTACACAGAAGATCCTTGTGGTTTCAAACTGAAGTTTCCATCTCTCCATACAGTTAACTTGATCAATAGAAGTTGATTTGCCATGAAATACTATTTCTGATACCAACCAAATACATTGATTAAAAATGTAGTGTATTTGAAGACATAAAACTCATATAAATTCCACAGGCAATTCAAACAGCCCCCTTTGTTTCTCCCACCACAAAATTACCTCTCACCTCACAAAGATCCCAAAACACGAATAAATCAAATATACATGAGCTGCACAGGAACTGTGATGGCAAGTTACAGGCTTGACACGGGCTGACTACCCCGTAGGGTAATGTGAAACCTTTCAAAGCAGGTGAAACTAATTCAAATTGCTCTGTTTGCTCAAACACAGGCAACGTAGAGTTATCTCAGAGCAGCTGACAAGTGAAAGCTCTGAAAGCATGAAAGTTTGTTCGTGCACTCAAGCCATCAGGCATGAGCTTCCCTGATGAGAGTTCAAAGACATCCCAAAAGGATACAGAAGTATTTCTATTACAGATTGGTTCAACTTGATGACCTTTGAAGGTCCCTTCCAAACCAAACTGTTCTGGTTCTGTATGAATTTTTTAATGCACCTGCCTTACAGCACCACCAAATTATAACTCTGACCTCAACCTTTACAAAGGTACCTCTCTAATATGTTCGTGTGCTTCTTCCACAGAAAAAACCAAACCAAAACCAAAAGGGATATAAAACTTGGGTGTTCAGCATGAGTTCCACAGAGAATTTAAAGGAATCTCCATTGAATTAACATTTGAAAAAAAAAAAAAAACAAAACTAAACCCAAACATTAAATGAAAACCAAAAGCTTTGCTTTCAGGTCACACTGGTAAAAATCTAGGAGTTAAAAAAAGTATTTTCGTATCTTTTCTGTTTCGCAGCAGTGAGTTTTTGGAGGGAATAGCTACCAGGGAGCGAGTGCGTTTAATTTAGCATTTACCATTTAATTATCCCGACGTTTTGCGTTTCTGCTTCTCTTCTCGGAGGAGGAAAGTTTCAGTCGCGCTTTGTCCCCTCTGTGCTGTCGGGCCCGAAGCGGCCGCACCGCTCGGGTGCCACCTGCGGGCACGGCGCCCTCACAGCCCCGGGGCCGCTCGGGGGGGCGGGACGGGCGGAGGGCGGTGCCCTCACGAACGGCCCTGCAGCTCCCGGGGGCAGCGACGAGGCCAGAAGCAGAAAAAGGCAGAAATAGGCAGAAATTGGCAGAAATTGGCAGAAATTGGGAGAAGGAGGCAGACCGTGACCCCCCACGCTCCCGGTCCCTCCCACACGTTCCGCCCCCTCAGCGCCTCAGGTGCCCGCGCGGGGGGCGGGGCCGGGGGGGGGGCGGGCGCGCGGGAGTGGCGCCGGCGATAGAAGGGCGTCGGGAGGCGCCGTTAACGCAGGCGCGGTGGCCAAGTGGTAAGGCGTCGGTCTCGTAAACCGAAGATCACGGGTTCGAACCCCGTCCGTGCCTTGGCGGGGCCGCGCGGGCCGGAGCTTCCCCCTCATTTTTAGGGGCCGCTCCGCCCGGGCGCGTTCCCTTCCCCGCCGCGACAAAGGGCCCGAGCGCTGCCGTGCCCGGCCTGGCGTCTGCACCGACAGGAACGTTTGCCGTAATTTCCCCGTGCGGCCCCGTCGTGTTTTTTCAAGGACCCCCCTCAGCTCGGACTGAAGAAGCAGAAATAGTTTGAAATGCAGCGACCGAGGTCACCCAGTAATTCCACGTTCTTTTCATTGGTCCGCCCCCATCCCGCAGCCATGTAATTCGTTTAATTATTTATTAATTTGGTTCTGCCTTCTGATTAGTAACCCATGAGGTGTCTTCATCCGTGTCACTAACCACTTGGAAGGTTTATTTGCAATCCGGTTAGTGTTCACTTTACATTTTCCATTCTTTTTAATAGAAAAGCTGCCTGTGATGCAGAAAACAGGTAAGGGAAGGGCACCTTGGCTCCACTCCCAGGAGCCGAGCAGCGTCACCTTCTCCAAGCAGAAGCAAACGCTGGGTGTTCCAGACACAGATGATCCCGCAGGATCAGGAGGTCCAACTCGGTGACACCGACAGGACCAGACACCAAACCCACAGACACAATTAAGGGCTGACAGCACTTAAACCCATCCTAACAGTGTAAATAATTACATTATTACTAATTGAAGGAAATCTTTATTGATTCATGTTTGATACTTACTTACCATTTGAAATTTCACTCACCACTGTGTCCACACGCTCACTTTTTTTTCTTCCTGACAAATCTTCCTCTCATATTCTGCACCACTGTTGTCAAGAATCAAAACTGTACGACTGTATGAACAGAAATAACTATTACATTAACTATTTGCAGTGGATTTTGTAAAATCTGTTAAAAATCAAACATGTAAATTCTGTTGGCAAGTCAAAATCATCATTCGAGCTGTATTTTGATTTAAAGAAGGGCTATAACCAGTTATAGAATTAAAGAATGGTTTGGGTTGGAAGGGACCTTAAAGGCAATCTCATTCCATCCCCCTGCCATGGGCAGGGACACCTTTCACTAAATCAGGTTGCTCGGAGCCTCATCCAACTGGGCCTTGAACACTTCCAGGGATGGGGCAGCCACCTCTGGGCAACCTGTTCCACTGTCTCACAGCACCCCTTGTTCCATATAAAGTACTTCCCCCGCCCCTGATTTAGTGTTACAAAGATTATCTGACTGTATTAATTAAGTATCATTAAAATTTGTATTTTTTGCACTTACTTTATTGTCAGTATCCACAAGTCTCCAGAACTGCTCTTCAGTAAATTTGACCTAACTCTGATGAAGCATCAGCAGGGAGGAAATCACAGTGTTTACCTTCCAGCTCATTTTGAACCTGAAATTTCTTGTAGGACATCCATGACAACACTGCCCAATCTCCCTACAGAGAAGAAAGATGTAAATTATTGATTTTGCACAGTGACAGTTCCAGCACAGAGCACATGCCAGACTACAACCCAAGATGTTCTAAGTTGATTTCTGTTTTCTTAGATGTTTTTACTTATGGATATAAAGGACAGCGAGGAACAGCCATGTCCCTGGAACTGCTTTCACTAGAGGTTTTTAAATGCAAAAATCAGACTCAAGGACAAAACCCAGATCTGATAAATACCGCTTTCCATTGACTACAGCCTCAGGGAGCCTCACAGGCAGGGTGGTGGAGAGGAACCACCCTGTCCATGATGAGTAAAGCTTTCGTACATTCTTGCTTGCTTTTTAGAAATATATTTATAGGACTAAGCCAGGTATGTAGGAGAGCTATGGCTGTGTCCCACCCTGTTACTGGTTTGAGGCCTGTGAGTCTGCGTTAGATGACACACAGAAATCAGGTAACACAGAGCCTGTTTTTCCAGACCGAACTTACATTTTGTTGAATAACATAGCTAAACTATTAGCATGATAACAATGTTGCTAAGTAACATCTTAAGACATGTCTTGTGGTTATTTATTTGAAATTAATTTTGCGATTAGAAAACTGTCTGTGAAGTCACACCTTAAGAGAAACTAGCGCAGCCCAGAAATTGTAACTCCAGTAGCAATTAAGAGGTAGAAATAATAGATATCTCACATAGGTTTACTGCCATGGCACATTCATTTACATGATGGTAAACCTTTTTGAAAGTGTTACTGTATTTGCTTTCAGCTTTCACCTTTCTAGACAACACGATGCCCAGATTTTAAAGTCTCTCCTTTTAGCTCAGGTTTTTTACACCTCCATTCACCCATGCTCCAGTCCCCCTGACCCTCTGAAGTTGCTACATATTCTTTTTGAATTGAGGACCCAGAGGGGACACGGCACTGCTCACCAGCAGTGCCCAGAGCAGAGCATTCCTGCACACCAGGACTCGCACAAGGACCCCAGGAGCAGTAAGGTGGGAATTTGCATTCGGCACACCCGGCACAGCCCAAGCTGCCATGGCTGGGCTGCCCCGGGAGCTGCTCAGCTGCCCCCACGTCACATGCCGGCAGTCACCACATGTGATGAGCACAAACTATCCCAACTGGCACACACGGCCCTGTCCCCACGCCATGTGAGGTGAAATGTAAACTAGAAACTTCCTCTCGCCACGTGTTTGGCAGCTCCACAGCCCCCCTGCAGCCCTGGCACCCAGGGGAGCCCCCAGCTCCCTGGGCACCCAGCACACCGGGGACAACAGCAGCAGGACAAACACAGGGCAGGGGCTGTAGTACAGAGCCCTGTGAAATGAGTCCTCTCCACAGTCCAGCTTCTACCATTGCATTATTTTAAAAAAATCCCTCACACCGCGCAGTCGTATTGGTGAAAGCAGCAGATGAAACAAATTTAATTCAGTTTTGTATTTTCCGTTGTTGTAACAGAACCTCTTGCTGCCTTTTTAATTGAATTTTACATGTGACAACCAGTATGACCAACAGAGGACAGCACATCCATTTCTTTTAATCATTAAAAGATTCTGAACTTGAAGCTGCCATTCACTTTTTCACTCAGGAAATGAGAGTGACAGGCAGAGTAGAGCAGTGTGCCATAAGTAAGCCAGCCAGATTAAAAAGGCCTTTTTGCAATTAACTAGAGCTGTTTTGAATTCCAAGAGATTACTCCAAGCAAATCTACTTCTAACCAGGCATTACTGCTAACGGAACACTGTGGGTGCACCTCTCTGAAAGCTGGGTCTGTATTTCGGCGCAGTTGTTTACCGAGCACTGCAATAACAGTTAGAACATACTTAGGAGTCAAAGCACACTCAGGATTGTCAGGTGAACTCTGCTAATTCCCCTTCAAAACTGCAGACAGACAAGGTGTCTGTAACTAAGTTTTGATTAAATGTGAGTGTTCATAAAACACTGAAGTAAAGCCAGACTCAGGTGTTTTTATTGCATTTGATTTGGGGGCAGAGAAGACTCTGCAAGTCATAATGAAATTCAAAGAACAAACCCAAGGATTTCATGTGGCTGAGGGGAATTTCATTACAGAAATTCAATTAACCTGCGAGAGTTGCAAATATTGAAACCTATTATCTTCCCCCAAAAGCTGGCTTTGGGGTTTTTATAGCAACCTTTGCTATTTCCTGATAAATAATCCTTTATTACAAATGCATTGACATCTTTATATAATTAATTGAATATAATAACATCTTCATCCACCTCTGCTTTGCAAACATTCAGTTCTGCTTCCTATGAAATGTGTCAAAATAGTGTTTTTTTAAAAGACATGACTCAAGAAGGACTGGGTGTTAGATACAAGCACAAAGCAAACACACAGATTCAGGAGACACAAGGAATAATAGCAGCTCCTGACAGGGTGCAGGTCTGCGTTTGTCAGGCAGGGCCTGATCCTGGGAACGGCTGAGCTGAATTAATTAACAACCTGACATACCATTAAGTCCATGGGGACTGACAGTGCTCAGCAGTTCTCAGTACTGGGGCCCTTCAATGAAAGGCAACCTCCAAATTCCCATTCAGGCGAGTAACAATATTGCACGCATCTACAGTGGGGACATGAATTATTCACATCAGTGTGGCATGAAAGATGCAAACGGCAAAGCCTGTTTAAAATAACACACAAACACTCATTAGTGTTCCTGTGATCCGTGGGAGGGTTATCATTTGCCCCATTTTTCACTCACATGCATATTGCTTTTATTTGCTGTATGCATAGGTCTGATATGAGAACGTGGGGAAAATAAATACAGGAGATAGGCATCTATAAACATTAGTAGAAAATGAGGAAAGAGGGTTACTGATTAGCTTTCTTCCCATATGAAACTCCTAGATCGTATCGGAGAAATGCGAGTTAAGTGTCTTACCATTCTTTTTTTTAACCATTATCTGATCAGAGAAGCATGAAAAGCACTTTATTGCCTTTTTTTTTTCCCTGTGCTAGGAGCCCTCTGCAGGAAGTGAAGCTGAATTTCACAAATCTTCCCTTTCTGACGTCTCCCGAATTTCTAGGAATACCCCTTCGCTGTTACTATATTTGGTGGTAGTTTCTAGGAAAAAAAATAATTTTCGGACGGTCTTGGACTCACCACACCTCCTCTCGCAGGACTGTGCGCCCCGGGGCTCCTGGCACGGCCCCCGCGGAGTTGAGGAGCTTCACGGCTCGGGCTCACAACTCCCGGCGCAGACTGCACGTCTTTGTAGCGCTGTCGGAGGAACGAGCATGGAGAGGGAGTGGGAAGGGGAGAGGTGTCTTTGTGGCAACAATGAGTGAATCTTCTCTAGTTTTTTTTCCTGGTGGCTGCTCTTTTTTCTTTTTTTTTTTCCCTGCACTTTGTTGGGTTTTTTTTTTTTGTTGTGGCTTTTTTCTTTTTTTTTCCTCCCTTTTTCAAGGAAGAGGATCTTAAGGAAAAAAAAAAAGCAACCTCTGGATTTTTTTTTCTCCCTCCGCTTCCCCCTCTCCCCCCTCCCCTCGATGTGGCCTCTTGTTTAGCTTGTGGCGTGACCGTGATGAAGAAATGTTTCAGGGCGCCTGGCAGGGTGATCTTTTTATGTAATGAGTCAGGATTTTGCCAACGGAAGGAGCCGGCTCGGAGCGAGGACCGGAGGGGCTGTCTCCTTTCAAGAACGCGGACCTGCCCGGCGAGCGGCTCGCTGCGCCCGGGATCCCCGCTCGCTGCGGGCGTGGATCCATCCCCGGCCGGGGGGGCCCCGCCGGGGGCACTGACGAGCGGTGAGTCGCGCTGTCCCTCCGCGCTCCCGCCCCGCGCCCTCCCGCGGGAGCAGCGCGGCCCCCGCACGGCCCCGCCGAGGCC
>JAWMRA010000033.1:6787396-6819224 GCA_035584735.1 Pseudotriccus pelzelni | reverse complement strand
CATCCCGGCGCATCCCCCGCGCATCCCCCGCAGCGCATCCCCGGGAGCGAAGCCGCGGGAGCGCATCCCCGGGCGGCTCCCGGCGCGGCCCCGCGTCCCACCTGCCGCAGGCCGCGGAGGGGGCCGGGCCCGCCGCGCCCCGCGGCAAGGGGCGGTTCGCCCGTGCCCCGCACCCTCGGGAGCTACAGGTGTGCTCGCTCCCCGCGGGGTCCGGCCCCGGCCCCGTCCGGCGCCTCCGGGCGGCTCCCGGGGCGACTTTCGCCCCGCACGAACAACTACAAACGCGCCGTGTCGATGCGAACCGCCTGAGCGGCTCGTGTGAAATCATGGCCAGCAAAGCCACCTAAATCGTCACAGCCATAAATAAGTCGGTTAAAATGTGTGGCCTGTAGAAAGGGGAATTATTTAAACATTTCTACTTGGCCACAATTTCCGTCAAGTTCTCTGTGTTTTCCTGTCAAGATGTGTTTGCTGATTATGCAGCGGTTCAACTAGGACAGCAGTCTTCGGCTCTGTATTTTGATTATCAAAAGCAGAATGAATGTAATAGTGGCTTTTCAAACACAGTAATTAGCTTCTTTTAAAGTAACGGACAGCATTTACCTACTTCAGCCATCCAAGTGTAAACTATAATGCTTTTAAACTTGGATTTTATTTAAAAGTTCTGCTAGAATTATAAAGTGAGGATTTAGAAAATACATTCCTTTTGTCCATTAATCTCTCTGTTTCCTCTCACCTTTGAAAGAAGTTCTCAGGAAACACCATGCTGAGGGTGGTAAGATGTAGACACACGGCTGAATACTTGAAACTGTCATTGTTAATGGGAAGAGACTTGTTTCAAGTAAAGTGAAAATATTTTCTAGTTTATCATACAAATAAGAAATTTAGAATATTGACAGACACTTCTCTGTAATGTGTTGACTTTAGTCTGATACAGTGGAACAGATGCACAATAATTTGTTACCCACTTTGAAAAGAAGTCTTAATAGATGGTTTGAGTGCTGATTCTAATAAATAAGTGTTATTCTAGGGAGTTCCATGTCATTTTATAGACACTTAGAGGAGACACTTCTTACCTGCCTGATAAATAAATCATAAAATATGAACAAAACCAAATAATCTCTCTTAGCGATTCCCGCTGTCCAGAAAACGAAGGAGTGTGTATTGTGACTTGACTACAAGGTTCTCTTTTTTTTAGTCTGAAAATTACCCACTCTATAAGCAATGACTCAGTTGATTGGGCATATCTTACAAACATACTTTACTTACAAATTGAATCTTGGAAGGTTGTGGTTCCAGAGTCGGGGTTTTGGGGGCGAGATGAGCTTATGTTTTATCCAACTGGCCCACAAAGTCCCGCTTTTGGTGGTCACTTTGTTCTGCAAAAGAAAACAGCACATTATGGCTCTTACACTGGACATTAAACTTAATAGTAAACTACTGCTGCACTTAGTAAAAGGCTGCTACACTTTAAATAAATAATTGTGTTCTAACTTGAATGTTGTCTTTAGCGATAAAAAGTGGATAGAAAATATTATCATTTCAAAAGGTAAACATAAAAGCTTTCTAGCTGTTGGTGGTGTTTTTCTCTTAACAAGCCAGCAAAAGATGAAGAAAAAGTTATCTTTCAAAGAGTGGTCACTCAGTACAGGTGAATCGGGAGAAAAGGGAGCCCCTAGAAAAGAGAGGCAGTTTAAACCTTGAAAACGTATAAGCACTGATAACAGTTGTACTGTCAATTCCCTTCTCATTTTTTTTGCTCCCAGACTATTTAGTTTTAATGTATCTCTTCAACCAGCTGTTTCTTTCTGTGTCTGTTTGTGTGTCTCCACGTGCACGGTCTGTATCTATGGATCAATTTAAAGACAACTAATTTGTGTACTGGTAAAAGTCATAGAATATATTTTTAGAAGCAAGGCACTGTAAACCTGAGCTTGGTAGAGCTGTTTAAGTTCATGTTATTATTTACATTTTGGTATCAACGTCCTAAAGAATTTAAGCATAATTTTTAAAAATTACATCGCTGTGCTTTCCTCATGAGATTCTGGGAAGTGTTGAAAATGACAGTAGATACAGTGAGCTTTCTGTGTTCCAAATAGCCTGCACAGATGTTTTAACACTCAGTGAAACACATGACACCCACAATGTCATTTCTACAATGGCTCATGTATGCAGCATGCACACAAAATACACACAGGAGCATCCTCTCAGTTGGTGTAAATGTGTCTGTCATAGTTTTGACATTTTATGCCAGCTAATCACCTCCTTAAGTTACACATTAAACATCTAGACATTCACATTGTGCTCACATTGTCATTGCAGTCAGATTAATTTTAAGTGCTGACCTACTCAGAGTGAACCAATTTGAATATTTCAAACAGGCCTGGAAATTCAGCTGAAGTTACCCAGTGATAAACTGTTCAAGTGAAGTTGTTCCATGTGACCATATGCAGGATCTGTACATTTATGCAAATGGATATCAGGATGAATTACCAAGATTTTTCTGTGGAATTCTGACATTTTCCATTTTATAGCAATACAATCTCTACACAAGTGAAATAGGACATATCCAAACCTCAGTGCAACAAATTCCTCAGTTGTTTAAGACCAAAATCTGATTTGGAGGAGCTTAGGTCAGAATTGTGCTGCTAATATGCCTTTTAGCTACTGTTCTGCATGAAATAATGCTGTTCAAAGGCAGCATTTATGAAAGGTTAAATTTTCATGAGCCAATTAAGCTACGAACTGAACTGTAGAAATTTTTCATTTCTGAATTACAGTGCTTAGTCTGTGAACACATTCCAGACCTGTCCAGACTTACAAGTTGTCAGATCTGTATTGGTTTAACCCCTCTGGTCTCTTCCCTAGGATTCTGAGATTAGGCAGTGGATCAATGTGAGGCTCTTTTATGGAAAAGAGAAACAAACCTACATACCCGAACAGCAGCAAAGATGAGCTGAAACACAGCAGTTGCTTCTTACCAACTGTTAATTTGAAGCTCTTAAATTAAAACATGTAATTTTGCACAGTTACTTTCAGTAAGATGTGCTTTAAGTGGCACACTTTGTGGATCAGCTGGTTTTAGATTATTTTTTAAAACGGGTTCTATTTGATTCTCTATTGATGATATATAAAATTAACATGCATTCCTTCCAGCACCAATAACCCAGCTATAGAATTAATACACTCTTTGAATGATTAATGAGCAGTGTTAAAGAACACAGTTACACTTCTCTAGGCCTTCCTCACACAACATTTTTATTCACATTTTTTCCCTTTACTGAGCTTACAGAAAGAGCTCCTGTTTGTCTCTGGTGGGCAGTAAAACAGACAATTTTCCACTACTGTGGATATCACGCATGTATTTTAAACTTTAAAAGTATGCTTATTTTCTATGTGTTATCTAAATTAATTATGATGAGACAAAACAGTGGTAGATGCCCTAAACATCTGTGTTATAAAAATTTGATCTCTTTCTTTCCCTCACACTGGTTTTCCCCCCAGGTTTGTGTGCAGCTTGGGGTGGTGGCCTCAGAGCTGAGGCTCCTGAAGTGCACTGTGTATCCAGAGCATTAATAATTAAATACCTGGGATCAGTCTATCTTGCTATTTGTTATGAAAAAAAAGAGAAAGAAATTGACAGAAGATAAAAAGTAGATGGTATGTTTGTAATAAAAATTAATTTTTCGTGAGGTAAAAAATGTCATGAATTATTGAAAAAATAATGTTTAGAAATATCAAGCCCAATTATTTATTGCATTTATAATTTATAAAATTGAAAGTCCTACCAGCTATCTTTCTATTTAAAAGAAATTTAAAACTACAGGTTTAGAATGACTTTTCTGCATTTTTAAGCAAACCTTTAAAAAAAACCAGCTTACAAACACACTGAATCAGCAGAGGATTATCAAATGGCCTAATCTGTTTACTTTTGAAATTTTATTGAAAGCAGTGAAAAGATCAGGATCTCCACCAGAATCCAGTGGCATGGTTGGGGATTGGTTTGTGGCCTGCATTTTCTGAAGCAGGGCCTCAACCTTTGACATCTCCTGACCTCGTGTTGCAACAGAAAAGTTTTGTGACTCCCCTCTGATCCAGCCATAGAAAAAGGGAGGGAGAGGTAACGACCCCGAGTTTGGAAACTCGTGACCTGGAACAACTAAAAATTTTGCCTTAAAGGCTACAAAATCAGTTAGTGCTTCCTAGGAAGCCATCCAGAGTTTTTTTCCAGACACTCAAGGGCAGATTTTTAAATTATGCCTCGTCCTTGTCTCCCTGCTGCAGTGTCACTCACCAGCACTGCTTGTCTGTGCAAAACCTGGACCTCACCACAAAGAAAGTCTTTGTGAACACACACCAGTGTGTTCAGGCATAATTTTTATAGACATCACTCAAAGTATCATTTTTTACTTGCCTTAAAAATCCTATTTCATACGTTATAAAGAAAAAAAATGGATATTTTTTTTTTATGGCTTTAAAATGTTAGTGGAAAAACACTGCTATCACCTGGATGCTGCACCTGTGGTGGAAGAAGTGGTAGAAAAGTAGTTGTATGACACAAAATGCCAAGTCCAGTTCAGACCACGTGGCTTGAGACTACGAAGCTTCTGGTGAAATTAAGGAATTGAAAGCATCATTTGCCCAGTTCTCAGAGCACATCAGTTAATAAATGCACTGGTGTCTTGCTGCAATGTCATGTGCTTTTCTTAGTCAAACAATGAAGATGTAGAGGGAATTTGGTAAAGGATATAAACATGGAAAAAACAAACAAAGAATCAGGTGTTTTACCTGTTGTCAAAGTGCCCAAATAATTCCTGTTTCCGAGGTTTCTGTAGGTGGTGTGTCAATGGATAGGCCTTATTCAGCTTGTGGATTTTTTTCAGGACCTTTCTATAACACCCACAGAGTAAATAAAGATAATAGAAAGAGGACTAACATGTGTTACTGAGGTGACTTGCTTTGTGAGCCAGCTGACAGGACTACATGTCAGCAGTTGGTATCAGAAGGTTACCTCTGGTCTCTCACTGCCTGTTGGATATAAAGCTCTTCAGTTACCAACCTTTTATTTTTTACATTGGAATCAGAATTCTCTACAGCCAGGCTCTAGAGTTTTTTGTCTTTTCCTGTTTGGAGCATATTTGCTCTTAGCTGAGCTCAAAAGTCTTAAAAATGATTCGTCAGTTCTATCTGATTTTTCTAATATACCGATTTCTTACACTGTGGATGCACAAGAAAAACTTTAAACAAAACTCTTTTGACCTTTTCAATTAACACTGCTGTAATATTTTAATTTAGTTGTTAATGAGGAAGACTTCAATTCACCAGTGTAAAGGAGTATTGATGCATTTTTGCTGTTTAAAATACCTAAGCTTCAGTCAGACAGACCAAATCCTTTTACTGAAATCATGACCTTTCTATAGGAACCAATATAAAATTGTCTCTAAAAACTGATTTTTTTTAAGTAAAACTTTTCTTTGTTTGTAGGATAAGAATTAAAACAAAACACACACACAAAAAGGACAAAATGTGTTCTGTCACCTACAACAAGGCACATATAAAGGGCTTTAGGAAAGGGTGAGAAAAGTCCATTCAGGATGTTTCAGGATTGGCCCACATGTGTCAAGAAAAATAAGTGAATGCAGTAATTGCACTGAAGGGGCATTTCTGTTTGTTATAGATTGCTCCTGTTAAAATGGCTATTAAGGTCAGCAAGATTTCTGCTTTGATGCTGCTGCTGTTTGTATTGAAGCTTTCTTTTGTAGTCAAAGGCCTATTTCAAATCACACAAACGGCACACACCTCTGTCAGTGGGTGCCTGGATGCTGCTGTCAGTCAGAAGGATCTCCACTGGACCTACATCCCTAAAAAATGCAAGTGAGATCACATTAAAATTTCTGGAACCTGGGGAAAGAATTGGGTTAATTTTTTATTATCTTTTAACACGAATACAGAGCAAACATTTTACACAGCCCATCATATTAAATAATATGTGAGGAACTGGGCATGGCTTTTTTTCAGTGATGTATTTTATACCTTATGCTACAAGAGGCTGTGAAGATTGTGCCTGTTAGATGCTATTCAGTGTGGATTATTTTAAAATAGTAACTTTTCATTGGGCATGTCTATTGAACAGGCATAACTCAGTGTTCAAATGTGCTACCTGTTTTACTAAGCATATTTATAAACATGGAGTATTCAGTCTTTCATAAATTGGGATTCTTCTTTGTATTTTTACTCCGAATGGTCTTTCTTGTATGTTTAGAAAATGGCCTAGAGAGTTAGAAAATATCTTTAAATTCTTTAAAATTAAAGTTGTTATATGATTCCGTTATGTATAATTTTCTTCCATAAACTAATGTTCACTCTGTCACTGAAGTATCCTTAAAAATGAGAAATGCAGGTCAATGGTTAATGATGATTATTCTGTTTTATTTTTTGTTTTTGGGGAGCTGAAAGAAGAAAAATTGTCCTATATTGTCTGGGCTTCCTGCAAAATGTTCTGCACTTCCAATACCAGCAGTATTTCTTAGAGTGCTGCCTCAGAATTCACTTTGTTGAATGGACAGGACCATTTTATGCATTCAGAGCAATGACTTAGAGGCTGTTTGAAAAACCACAATTTTCCTGTGAAATGAACTAACAGCAAATGATGAAATCCTGAGGTATTGTTGGAAAGTTGTTCTAACTTAAAAATCTTTTCTTTGTAGTTTCATTTTTGATGTTCCACAGCATTCACCACTTCCTGCATGGCTCTGAACCGCAGGGAAAATGAGGGACTTTTGGGGGCAGATGTGTTTCCTTTACACTATCATAATGCCCCTAAAAATCCTTATTGCTCTTGCAGTATTCTTCTGTGTTGCTGGGCCTGGTGAGAACTACTCGAAGACCTGGCTTAAAAATACAGCTTTTCTCTAAAAACACTTCAAAAGCACCACTGAGTTTTATTTTGTTTGTCTTAAATTATTTTTAGTTGTGTTTACTGCTGCTTAAAATATAAATGGCAAGATATGGAACCACCTGTTGGTAAACAAATGTCATAAGTCATAAATCTAAGGGACATGCTGATAACTACATGGTATTATGAAGAGGGATATATTTTGGCTTAAGAGTGAGAGCTTAATTCTTTTGGTACAATTAACTTGTTTTTGACATAAGAATTTAGCATCTGTGTCTCTGAAAATATGACAGACATTTTGCCAGCTAACTTGAATGACTGCTCAGGTGGACCTCACCTAGAATATTTGTCAGCTTCAGAAACGTGCATCAGGTCATTTGTCAAATGCATAGATTTGTCCAGTGCTTTTATTTAAATTAAATGTACCAAAATACCCAAGTTTTCATACAGTCCCAAAATAAAACTGTGATTAAACCTAGAAAAGATATTGTGGGTTCTCAGCTGTTCTGTGCTTATTCAACTCTAAAGGTCTTTGTGTGGGCATTCTTCTTGCTGAGAGGCTTTAGAGGACGGTGGGATGCCCCATTCCATTGGGAATGCTGCATGGCTCCTCTCTCTGCCCCTCTGGGTGAGCGGGAGAGATCTCCAGGGATCTCCCGGGCACAGTTTATTCCTGCTGGGGAACAGGTTCCCCTGGAGTCTGCAGCTCTCTAGCTCTTGAAGGAGGAGGCACAACGTACGCATGTAAACACGGTTTGTTTGTGCCTGGGAATTTCTGCCCAATATATCATCAGTTTGACATGTGCAGTGCTGGTAACATTTATTTCAGCAGCTCTGTGTGGGACAGCACTGTCACCGCTTTGTGTTAAACGGACTCTTGACTTCATTGACGAGCTTAAAAGAAATAATAGACGGTGTCACTTTGTCCCTCTGACACTGCCTACCAATATCTTTAAATAGCCTTCAAAATACTGGGCGACACAGGGAAGAAACTAACTGGGTAGCTTCACCCCACCCCTTTTGTATTAAAGTTTAATCTGCAAGCAAATGCTCTTCATTCTGCTAAAGGACTGTGTCTCATTTTTCAGGCAAGAAAACCTTACAGGTCAAGTCAAGTCCTACAGGTCACAAAGTGGAGTTGCTGTCACAGCTGAAACTCAGACCTTTTGATGCCCAGATAAACACCACAATAACACGAACAGTCCTTTCTAGGAGGACTGAACGAGCAGTGTTGAACAACATTGTACTCACAGGACAAAACACACTGGCAGGTGCACCCCAACATACAACACTGCCACATGCAACAGCATTGCAGATGAGTGTGCAGACAGAGAGCAGGGGAAAAAGACTACCATTATATTAATTCTAAATTTTCCTATCCATCTTTCAGTGTTTCTATTTGAACTGCTGACACAAGATGATCCCTAGCACCTTCTGACATGAAGGGAATGTGTCACACACGCTGGCTCGAGGCATATCCAGCCTTTAGAATTACAAGTCACTTACAAGGTATTAAACTAATCAAACTATTAATTGAAATTGTAAAGTTTTCAGCATGTCTTTTTTCTAACCGTGCCAAAGTGCATGTTCAGCAAACTTTTTATTTCCCAGTCACATTCCTTAGGTAAAGACTCTGCATCTAATTGGAAATGTTAAAAAAAAAAAAAAAAGGCATGAGACAGCATACATTCTGTGAAGTTCTGTTAAGAATCAGTGAAGGGAGTACTCCCAGGGCTACAAAATGTATCACCTTGATATAGAAGACCTAATATGAACAGACTGGAGTTTTAATTACTTTTTAAAAGTCTTTTGGGGGCTATCCTAGTCACAGTATGATGTAAAGAATACTGTGATGATAGATTTGAGTATTAAAACTGATCTAATTTTGTATTTGTCCTGTGTCAGCATCTTATCTTCCATGTAATCTTTCAAGGATATCAGAATTATTTTCTTTCCTAATGTAAGCAATCTTTCATAAAATTTCTTGCCTGCATAACTTGTAGGTTTCAACAGCTGATTCTTGCACACAAACCTACTTATATACATCCAGGCCAGAGCAAAAGTCAGATTCCTTCTGAACATGCTCTGCAAATAGACAAAAATATATTTATCATATGACACTGCTATTAAGAAAAATATATGGTTAGACCCAGCAATCCTGAGATTGAATTCAAGGAAAACAATCAAAATAAGTAACACTAAATTCCAGTCTCTTCTGTATCTAATAGGAATCACCTGACATACAATTGTCTTTTTTTTTTTTTTTTACACATTTTTATCACTGCAGAATAGGCATCAGAAAATGAGAGCCAAGCACATGGTTTGGGACGTATACTTAAGCTTTTGAATTCAAATACTTGCTTCAAGTTGTTTCTTTTAAGTATTTAAATCATTTTGGTTTGAAATGGTATGTCACAAAAACCTCTGGATCTGAGAGAGCCCCAAAGGAAGGCCTGCAAAAGTCATCTGTAAAACTGTCCACTGAAGCTAAAAGCACTTTGGGAATAGGCTGGGAGTAGTTTTCAGCATTAAACATTGTATAAAAGATCATTTTTTTCCTCTGGTTGTTCTTTAAATATGAGTGAAACAAAGATTCCTATTAGCCTCTTCTTAGGGGTTTTGATTTCTTTTAATCATAGGACCAAGAGACAAATTGCTCTAAAAGTTAGAACAGTAGCAAGTAGGTAATATTTTTCAAATAGAATTTCCACCGTGGAAAAGATATTATATATTTGTTATGTGCCAAGAAACGAGTAATATGAGAATGCTTTGATTCTTTTACAAAATGGAAGAGCATTAACAGCATTTCAGGTTTTTATTATATATATCTATTATATATATTTATTTTATGTTTTTCATTATATAAAAATTTCTTGTGATTACCAACAACGTCCTAACAGATAAAACAAAATACCACATTAATCCAATAATCCAGTTATTAAATAGGCTGAATAAGAGAAACCAATTCATTTATATATTGAATAAATCCATTAATATCTCAAGTTTGGAACATTGCCTCAACTGTATGTACACTATTTAAACATTATTTAGACTACAGAATTAATTTGTTGCCACTGATGGCTGATTAAAGTGCAAATAGTTTTGTTTTCTTCTCCTTAACTTCTGAATGCATGTAAACAATTTTATTCCCATATTTAAATCATCAGTGCCAAGACTGTGACTGAAGTGGATCTTTATGGTTGTATTTTAAAAAAGTGCAAACGTCAGTTAGGAAGTACAGAACTGACAGAATCTCAGCTAGAGCTGGAAGGGCATAAAGGAATCACTGTAAATTAATAAAGATCATTAAAAGAAATCACACATTCCCTAGTCAGGCTTTCATCAAGACAGATAATATGACCTATTTTACACATAAGCAATTAAAATAGGTGCTGAAATATTTGGAGATGATGAATTTCTTCAGTAGTTAGACTTAACAGGTGATATTGCCCCAGAAGTAATCTACTGAGAAAGTGAATTCTTAATCAAAATTGTTTTTTGGTTGATTACTGGGTATTGGTTTGTTTTTTTAAAGAAAAAGCCACTTCAAAATTTTCCTTCCTTTTCCAATGACAAATTGTATTTTGCATATTCTTTTAAAAATTAAATCTACAGACTTGTTGTGACTGCTGACTGAGGCCTTTGGAAATCTTAATAGTGAGAGCAGCATAAATATCAAACTAGATTGCAGCAGGTTCATTTTGAACAGAGGAAGCAATAGGATATTCATATACAGTGCCAGGGAATCTGTGCTAGTCATTTTTGGAGTTCTGAACTAATCCATAACAGAACTATCCCATGACTGCAGTTGGCAGTAAGGGGAACTGAGTGAGTCCTAAAGATCCCCAGATTGCAGTTTGAATCAAACAGAGACTTTGTGATATAATCTGGGCTCATAGTCAAATAATCTAGATTCAGTACCTTGATAATTAGATAAAATCATCTTATATTAGAAATGTATTCTAACCTGTACCAGAACTTTATTCTTTTAAAACTCTGGGTGTATTTAAAATCAAAAAAGGAAACAAACCCCTTCTTAGAACATATCTGAAATGAATATTATAGAGTTCTTGTTCCAGATTGCGCATTAGGAGATGAATGTTGGATCAAGAGGTTCTGGATTCAGGGTCAGGGCCCTGCTTTGCCCCCTGACCAGTCACAGGAAGGTGGAAAATGCTCTGACTAGAACCTAAGCCAGGTAAGGTACTGCAGGCACTTCACCTGTCAGAGGGAGCAGTGCAGCTCCCACCTCATTTCAGGATGCATTTTAATCTGGAATAGTCAACTCTGGCCTACAACACAGTATCTTTCTGCACCAGCTCCATTGCTATCCTCTCCTTTCCAGATTATCCAGTTAATAAACAGAAAGTTCCAAGAAGTCAAAAAAAACAAAACCCACCCCACACCAGAGGCAGCTCCTCCTGCCAGCAAGTACAGCCCGAGGCCCAGCTGCCAGTCCCTGATAACCCACCCCCCTCCTGCCAACAGCCCGGGGCGGCGAGCGGGGAAAACTACGCCGAGTGGGCAACTCGGGGCTCTCGACCCTCCGCGCATCCAAAGCCCTCCTGTGCCAGGGGGTCGCACAGCCCCTGCAGCAGGAGAGGAGGCAGCAGGGCGGGCTGGGGGGCCGCGCCCGGAGCCCCCGGAGGGGACAGCGGGTCCCTCCGGCAGGGCGGCCTGTGCCTCTGTCCTTTGTGCTGCAGCGGCGCTGCCCGGCGAGCGCAGCGCCCGGCGCTCCTGCCGCTGCTGCCCTGCGGTTCGCTGAGCGCCCCACGGGTCACCCCCGAGGCACCAAAGAGGTGGCAACTGCGGCAGAGCCACTCGCATCCCACTTCACCCCCGAAGGAATCGCCTCTGTCGTTGTTAACACTGGGACTGAAAAACTGCCTGCGACTCTGGTTGGCAGGCAAAACAAACTTCGGCGACACAATTTTAACTGATTTCACTAGGAATTAAGATGAGCAGAGCAGTGCACTTGAACAGCAAATCCGCAGAGTATATTACAATACCTGTAATAGCAAGTTTATCTTAATGCCAAAAAAAAATCACATTTCTAATGAAGCATAATTATTGGGAGGTATTGACATTATTATATATTCCAAGGATACATTCTCACCTTTTCACAGACAACAGAAAAATGTGTTTTCCCATTCTACCTAGAGAACACTTAAAAACACTTCACTATTTTATACTAATGCACGAGAACACTACTGTGTTATGGCAGAACCATGGAGTTTTGAACCTGTTTGGGAGATACGGACTTTGTTTCTCTTCTGTGATTCTGCATCTCCCAGTCCCGATCTACATGTTTAACACTCAGGCGTTAAAAGATTGGAAAGAACAAATAACTTTAAGATGCTACACCTCGTTTTGGAACATTTTTTGGTCTGTAGATAATTATTACCAATCCTAGAGCATAGAAAAATTTGGGCTGAGAAAAACAATTTTGGGAACAAACAACAAAACGGAGTAAACCAAAGTTTCTAGACTGCAGGCCACTTGCCAGCTCTTCTTACAGGAACTTTCAGTTCTGCTGCTTGCTTTGAGTGTAGCAAAAAGATAAACATTTTCTTGTTGCAAGTGAACAAACACTGCCATGCGTGACAAGTTGATAAGCGCTATCAAGGCTCGTATCGGGAGTTTATTAGTTCATTGGAACCAGATACAAAAAGAGGTGGAAAGTTTTGATGTGCTGCTTAAAACAAGAAAAATAACTGGTCAATGTCCAAAGCTATTGTGCTGAAAACAGGTTTTCTACTCTTAGCAACTGGAGTTTTCCCCGCTATAGACAAATTTGCTTTCTGTTTGTGGTAAATTCCTCGATGTGCCTGCCTCCTTTGTGCCCCTTGCAGCCCTGTGTGCTGGGTCTGTATTTCCAGGTGGGACAGATACAGTCTAAATTCTACCCTGACAACCAGCTACTTTGAAGTCATGGCACAACAGGCAGAATTGGTTTGAGTGACTTAAGTTACGTCAAAAATAAGCATTTTCTGCTCTGGGTCTTTTCACATGAACTGTAGATGTTGGGATCTTATTTCCACACACATGATGTGTGTAGGTATGGTACAAAATAGGTGCTATGATAGATCCTGCCATACACCTTTATTTAGCACTTGCCTGATTTAATTCTTGCCTGATTATTTTTCTGCTGTTGACCTATGTGCCTTAGAACAAAGTGATAGTGTTTGACTCTTGATATTGTCACCAAATCTGTATCTGTACTAAGATCTGCCAAAGTAAATATTAAAAATCCTGCCATACATCCCAAACGTCACTTTTAGTTTCCCTTTTGCAAGGGCATGCAGCACAATATAAACAAGGAGAAACAAAGAGATAAAGCAGTGATGTAGTGTCAGGGTTTACCAGCAAAACCTGGATGGGGGTATATTAATCACAGATGATAAAAGCGTACAGAAAAGGGTTGCAGGTTTCAGGAAGAGACTTATACCCTACACTGTAATGACTTCTTGGTATCATTTATTTTACTGAACAACTATTTTAGAAAAGTTTTCATGTTTTTTCTTACAAAAGGAACCATGCTATTTCATAGTCCCTTTCCCCCACTAAGGCAGGCTTTTAAGCACCATTGACGTTTGTGGTATGCCAATTTTTATGGCTCTAGAGAAATAACAATAATACACTTAGGAGAAAATTGAGACACATTATGTCTGGAAAATGTTGTTACACTCCCTCAAAGAAATAAGAAGAACTTATTTTAATATCCTGTCTCACAATATGGGGTAAAATGGACAAGAAAATTAGGATGGGTAGATGAAATGTATACTTCAGCACGATGTGATCAGTGACCAGACAGCTAATATTTTCAGTTCTTTGCAAGACTTCAATGATTCCCAGATGCCTGAAGTAGGGCAAGGAGGAGGACTAGGAATTCCTTCTGGATTTGATGGTTGCTTGGCGCTGTGGAATGTAGACACCTTTGCCCATTTGTGTAAGAATTGTGTCCTTTGCCTTGGCTTCCCAGTGGGAGCTCACAACTGAATACACAGGCAGGCTGGCAGGACTTCCTTCCTCCTTTATTGAGGGCACAGACACAGGAGATGCATGTGCAGGATGTTTATGGAAAAGAATAAGAAAGTTTTACTCTTACAGCAACTGAATGTTCCTGAGAGTGTCACACATTTGTGGATATTTGGTGAAAGTAAACACACTCCTGTCTGTTTTGAAGGAGAAAGGGCAAAGGCTTTTTTCCCTCTATATTTTCAGACACTGAATAAAATTTTGCTGCAAGACAGAAATTGTTTGTGTCCAGATGCTTGGCTGCCTTGAAAATATAAACAGTGTTCTTGGTAGCATATTTATTCACCATATTAACATTAGTCAACTAGAAGTTATTATTTTTTTTTAATAGAACTGCTCTCAGGCTAATAGCACAGAAGTATTGCTATTGGCATGCTAGATATTTTCAATTAATTAAGAAAATAAGTTCACTAATTTAATAAATTATTTTCAATCAGTTATTTATTAAATTTATTTATTTAATTGCTTATTCTGGTTTCTTCTGATTCTCCAATCTAGAATATTAACACTTGAGCAACAGACCAGACACTGGTATGTACATGTAAATTCAAGAGTGGGATATGGCCTGAAATCAGAGTTCTCTTGATACAGGAGACAGTTCCACTATGAAGCAACTGGGTCTCAAAGCAACTCTAAAGGATTCAGAATGGGAGCAGTTTGGTAAGAGGGCCCATAAGGTGAACATTTCAATTGCAGTCTTTTGTGAGCTCAAAAGTTTCTTGCAGGGCAAAGAAATTCCTCCAAAATGTCTGGTATTTGATGGCAGCAGATCTTTGTATTGTGATAACCAGCAGATAATCTGGGTTTTTATAATCTATATTGTGACAGCCAGCAGGTAACACACTATGAAACTACTGTACCTTGACTGGGCAGGAAGAAAGCAGGATACTGATGGATCATCATTCCACTGGATCAAGGGAATTGGTGTAGCCCTGTAACAGAAATAGTAACCTGTGAGAATGCAGAAGCAAAGGATGTGTCCCAGATTAGCTGACTGGCTGCCTACAGGAGCATCACGCTGCTTACAGAACAAACTGGCTTTTAACTTCACACCAACAAGTTGGCTGCAGGTATTTCACAAGCTGAGGAGATCACATATGGCAAGCACAGACACACCAGACAGATGGCATTTGTCTTCTGAGGTCTAAGAATATTTTCCCTTAGTTTGTGCCATAAGAAGCTAATAAAACTAAGATAAAATGGAAGAGAATATTGTCTGATAACATTTGTTGATGGAGTTAATGCTTGGGGTAGAATAAAGTTCATATGTTATAAGAGGTCATTGATCTAGCACTTTAGACTCATTATCCTGCCTAAAGGAGATTTTTTTACTTTTTGTAATCAAGTTCTCCTAGGTTAGGTTAGGTCTCCCAAAACAAGTATCCTCTTTCAAGAAGGAACACTGATTTTGACACAAAATTACCTCCAAGTAGTTTTATATAGGAATGTAAATTCACTACTGATACAGAATGAATTGGAAAATATTCAGAAATAGGAGCTTAAAATAAAAAGAAAGCTAAAACAATGTTTATTTGTCTCCATTTGATATAATTCTGAATGGTTATGTAAGTATTGACTGTAACGCATTTAAGACAAGTTGTTTCGTCATTTTTCTTTGGATCTGCTATTTTTGTAATACCCACCAGTTCAAGTAATAATAACGAGCTTGTGATTTCCGTTGGTGACAGTGACCACAGAAATGTGGTGAGGGGGAGAACAACAACTCATTGACTGAAACGACTCCGTGTTCTTCAGAACACTCTTGCAAGGAACCTGTTGGCAAAATTATATAACTGTTACTATTCCATCTGCATCTTTCAAAACTGTTAAATTAAATGCATGAATGAAGGAAAAACCAGAACTGTTTTATCTGTAAATGTATAAATACATATAAAATTGTTTTCATGAATTACTTTCTATGCAGCCAAATGCATAATTCTTCTTCCACAGCCAGCTTTTCCTTTTGTTCTTCGTGTTCTTTCACATTAACGGAAAAGACATAAAACAATAGTGAGATACCAGGAGGGATTTGCATAATGCCATGTTATATCACATCTCAATGTACAACAGAATTTGCAATATTTCATAGCACAGGGCCTTGTATTGAATATTGCAAGATGTATTTAGTGTCCAAAGGATTCCTAATTATCCATATATTTGTATAATTACCATGAAAATTATTTCCTTTGCAATGGATGAACATTTCAAATTTTGGCCTCAAATTCTTGTCACTTTTCACACACCTGCCACCCCAGTACTTTGCAAAAGTACTTTTTGAGAACTTAATTTTTGAGAAACAAATCACTGGCAACCTGTCAGGGAGACAAGCAAAAGAAAACACATGCATAGGAAGCAAACAAATGTGTGCATCCATAACTCATCACAAATTCATGGAGAAATAAAGTGCATGGAGAATAATAACAATTAAGACCTGCATTTCTTAATGTCTGAGTTCTCTGAGGATATCCAGCATTCCTTAGGCACAAAGAATGTCCGTGTTGT
Organism: Pseudotriccus pelzelni; assembly: GCA_035584735.1. Classification (NCBI taxonomy): domain Eukaryota; kingdom Metazoa; phylum Chordata; class Aves; order Passeriformes; family Tyrannidae; genus Pseudotriccus; species Pseudotriccus pelzelni. The sequence goes on along the minus strand of JAWMRA010000033.1, from coordinate 6,802,789 downwards.
TCTAGCAGCTGATTTAATTTGTGACGTGTGTTTGTCTCCCAGAGCAACAAACTGTATTTGTATTTAGTCAATACAGTGATAACCTGAGATGTATCAGGAACTACAGCATCACAGGCCTGGCAGCACGGTTCAGTTAACAGGAGCTTTGCTTCAGCACTGAGACTGGATCAAAATGAAGATCTGAGTGTGTCCCATATCACCTTTGAGAAGTCATCTCTCCTCCTACTCAAACATCACTTCTAGGACCCCTTCATTTCAAACTACAGGCCAGCAGTATTTTTGTTGGAGGATGCATGCTGATTCTGAAACACGTGATTTCAGAATGTTTTGTAGGGAATTCTGATTATGTGGAGGTGGAGAAACTGTTGTGAAGCAATGGCTCAGCCGTGGTGCACCAGGAGTACTGCACCAGGAATTCATCTCAGTGAGCTCTAGTATTTATCTCTGCTCAAACATCAGTATCTCTGCACCTAGATATCAATATCTCTGCTCTTTACCTAATGTATTCCTGTACTGATAGGAAATTACATAGACCTCCCTCCTGAATTTTAAAATATATGAATTAAGAATCCTTACAAATTTCCGTGAAACAGAGACGATTGCAAGGCAATAGGCGTTTGTTGGAAAGGTGTTATTTAGTTGTGCTTGTAGCCTTACTCCCCTCAAATACAATTTGGTCCTCTACATCTAAAACTGAACTTTTCCACATTGGAGTTGTTTTAATAACAGAAGAGATGTGTTAGTCTTTGATAGCCACAGACTGAGTGAGAATTCAGTCTTTATTACCATAGTAAAAGAGCTCCAAGACACAACAATGTGGTAGCAAAGAAAGGGATCTTCCCAAATCTATGTAACAGAAGTACTATCAGAATAATTCTCCAAGTCTGTGCTGCTTCAGTATGCAGTTTTTAATAATTAAAAAGTGCAGGCTTTTGTAACTTGAAGATAAAGACTTTAATGAGAATTTTTGTGAATGTATTACTTTCCTGTTAAAATACTTGGAACGCTTTGTTAATCCCAGTAAAGCAGCAAATGGCATGTAAAGATGAATGGAATTGAAGAATACAGTTCTCCTCTGTGGAAAAAAAATTACTACAGAGCTGAATGATAAGTTCTTCACAGAAAAGTATAAACTGAGTAGAGTAATAGAAAGAATTCCTATCAAGCATGGCTAATTTAGTTCTTACTGAAGTAAAAAATGTTACAAATTTAATAAATCTTGATTAAACATCTTTTATAACATGGGAAGGAGATTATCTGTACTCCTATAGGTGCAATATCTATTTCTACTTAACTTTTAGATTTACAGCCACAATGATTGTTCTTAGCCAAGGCCTAAATTTGAGTGATTAAAATAATGACCAAACATTTCAGAAAACAGGAAATGTATTGTACCTGATTCTGCCTCACTGCACCAAATGCTCATTTAAAGAGTAAGATCCAGCCATTACCTATGTGTATTTACAGCTACATAGACACACACACATATGGTTTGCTTTAGCAGATGTGAAGGAAATAGCCCTTTTCTATAAAATCCACTTTTAATGGCTGTAGGGTGACTTAACAGCGTAAGCCCCCTAAAGATGATGGTCTGGTTTTATGGAATAAGTCCAGATTCAGAGTAGAATCTTTCAAAACTCAGCAAATTCCTCTTTGAGTCCTAACTATCTTCGATCCTTATCATATGAGAGGATGAATAACTCTTCAACAGCACCCATTTCTCTTCACTGATAATAGGGTACTCCTCAGTCATCTTGTTCATCAGTGTACCTAAGTTTTAGACACCCAAAGTAAGGAGAGATGAAATATTCTTGAATTCACTATGTTCCTTAAAGGATTAAGAAGTGAAAAGCCAGCACATTATTTTTCTTACATACAAGATCAGAAGAAATTGTGGAAAATAGGACTATTCTAATGCTGTCTCACTGTAGGTGCCTATTCTATTTATGACACCACTTTATAAACTGCCAAGTATATTCATGCAACCTACAGATACTCTAAATGACAAAATATAATTAAGCCTGAATATAGAAAAAGTCAAGTATTTCTCATGCAGTAATAACTTCCACCTATAACCACATTCTAAATTGTACCAGACAAGGCTAATATCACGTAAAAAATTAAGCAGCTAGACATTTGACTCACAGAGAAGTAACGTGACCAAAGATAAAGTCTAAATGACACAACAGTTTTACTTAGTAATTGTCCACTTACAATTATGGGTAGTAATATTTTTGTCATTACCGTCATATTGATAAAACTTCAGAGAGTACAAGACTGTACATTAAACACCATGTTGTAAAAACCCCTGTAGTATGAGGTTATAATGAAACTATTGAATTTCCTTATTTATAGAAGCCCTACTGAAAATCAGAGACTGCAGAAATAGGTATCTTTATTACCTGACATCTCTACAAGTCATAAACTCATTTGGAAAAGAAGAGATTGATCTGCACAACCATAAGTTTAGCATATCTTTAAACACGTACATTCGTGAGAGACCATGTTGTTTCTAATGGAACACAGCAAAATGTTCTTTTGACAAAAGAACATTTTATTCTGAGTCCCTATGTCTGTATTTTACCCTACAAATCACTTTTATGAATTATGAGTGTTACATACGAAAAGAGTATTGATTTGAATAGGTTTTGCTTTTAAATCAACTGGAACTCCAGACCAAATTCCCTTTAACACATTCAATATGCCTGAGCTGATTTTGGTTTCATTTCAACACAGCAAATACTTCTATTGACAGGTAATAACGTGAAACTTGAGAGATTTTGGCCCTGATTCATGTGGAATGTGGAGAAGTAGTAAGTCTAAAGTGTGAGAAACTAGTACGGAAATTAAGGAATTATCCATGCTGATATTTACACGCCAAATTATTTACCAAAATGAAAAGTTTTTACTATGTTCATGAAACACAAATCCCAAATAGTACAACTTCACTGAACAAGGGAAGTTCCCTCTCTCATTAAATGCAGAGTGATTAAACATTGGAGACTGAAAATGCTGCTTGATAAAAATGGCTCGTGTCAGTCCCAGAGGAGATTCTTTCTGGCACAGACTCTGAGAGCTGGATTAACACATTGAATAAATAAGGATGATGACCTTCTAGATATTACTACTGGCAATTTCTTTGTAGTCATTCCTCTGGAATACTCCTGTTGGTTTAGGAGGAGAGGGCACAACAAATTAACCACGAGCCATATGCTTAATTCCACATTTAAACAGGCTGCGTGGGGGGTTGCCACTCCAATGAGGATGTATCTTGTGTGAGGGGAAGTGTCCCACATCTGTGTATCTGTAAATCTGTATATCCAGGTATCCCTTCACTCCCACTGGTGTCTGGGCTGGGGCTGTGACGTGAGGCAGAAATGAGACTGGGAATGTGCTGCTGACTTTGTTATAAAGCAGCACGTTGCCTGACAACTGGAAAACTATTCTTACCTTATTTCAGCAGCTGGACCAAATAAGAGCTGTTGTGACGTGTTATCCCAGAGACACATTTCAGGTACTTGCTTTGAGTTGCAGCATGCTGTGAAATGACTGGCAGAATCCAAAAATCATCCAGGAAAACTACACTTTTTCCTTCAGAAGTTTTGGTTTCTGTGTTATTTCACACTGTGCACGACAAATTCCATGATTCAATGATACAAACACATATTTTCACCATGTATTTACACTCTTCAGATGTACCCTTTAATAATGGCACTCTCACTCCCAGCTGTACAGTGGATTTTTACCTGCAGCATGAGGGTTATCCTTAAAGTGTCTGCTTGACTGTAGTGAATAATGTAAAAAGCACATTTTCAGTCCAGCCACCTTAAATAGTGACCTAAAGGAATCACTAATGGTAGTGACAGAAAACACCTTCGGTTTAGTTTGCTACTGTTTGGCATTAAAAAGGGCTTTGGATTGAAGTTTTCTGGCAAAATCTTCACTGGCTTCCCTTGAATTAAGTGAAGAAGATAACCGCTTATTCACCAAAACAAGTACTTACACACAATTCCACGACAATTCCTCGAGTCTTTACCAGCATGGACAAATTACAAATTACAGAGGCTTTTGCCTGAAAGGTGTCCTTAGGTGAAGAGTCTGCCCTAAAATGTGATAGTCTGGTTAAAATACACAGGAGAAGCCTTTGTGGTGCTCTCTGCACTTCATTTGACTGCAGCCTTCATTTGACTATTAATCCCCTAATGCCATAAATACTGTAGAAAAGACATGCTAATAAAAAAGACAGCACTGACACCATTAATCATGTGAAGGAGTATATAAATACTGCAGAAATCTCTCTCAATCTTTAAAAGAAAATCAGCATTATAGCAATTTTCTGAGAGACTTTACAATAATTTCACTGTGGAAAAATATTTATACTCTGAAAATAAAAGTCTTTCAAATAACCATATGATTTTAATTATAATTGTTATTTCTCTGTCAGTTTTTAGTGAAATACTTACGGATGTGATATTATTGTATCTTCTCTCTGTTCTGTTTGGGGGAAGGTTTGATTTAGTCAGCAATGAAGTTGGCTCCAGCTGGAAAAATGCATTTCAGCCTCTATGTCAGAGCTTTGTAACCCTGGATTAGGTCAAACTTCAAATGGCTGAGAATTGGGAAAAACAGGTATCTCCTAATTAAGACACATTACTATGAGGCTGTTCAAATAAAATACTTCTGTGACAAAAATGCCCAAGTTACTTCCATTTAGAAAAGGTTCAGCAAATAGCTGTTCTCTGATACAAGTTTGCTGCAGGGCACTCTGGAACCTCACTCTGTTTGTGGAATTTAAGGGCACTGGTGGAATTTACAGAGTCCATACACCACATTCCTAAAATGTTGATAAAGACTGAGTTTCAGTTACTTCCATGAAATTTTTAAAGGTCATCAAAATAAACACTGCAAGTTAAAACTCATCACAATGCAGCATTATTTTTACAATAATCTCTATTTTCCAGGTTTTTATAAAGCTGAGTTGTTCAGCCTGTTTCCTGTTATGAAGAAATCCTTCCTAATTTTGAGTTATGGATAGTAGCATCATTCACAAAGAGGCAGAGAATAAAAATTACTTAAGGTAACTATTCCAATATATAACTTTTAGGGGTTTGTAGCAATCGATTTCATGTTCTACTTACAAACTATATTGAAGGATATTATGTTTGTAAAAGAAACATTTGGCCAAAACCATCTTCCACTGTATTTCTCTCTTCCCCTTCCCCAGTCATACTGAAGCCTTTACTCTCTTTTACCCTGGAGTGTAAAACAACCCTGTTCCTGGGGATGTATCCAGTCCAGCTCTCATCAGGGAGTTGGGAATGTTCAAAATATTCAAAAACACATTTCAAAATCGAGGCGTGCAAAATCAATAGTAAAATAATCTCGTATTTGAAAATATGGTTTGTGCTGACTGTATGTAGGTAATTGAAAACACACATGGGTCTATTACAGTAACACATGTTAAACCTCACATCTTCAGATATTAAACCCTGAGTATTGAACCTGAACGTGAAAATAAATGTAAGGTATTACATTTATGTATTTTGGGGTATGTAAATATTCCTAAATATTACATTATGCCTTCATTTTACTTTATTTTTGAAAAGAAACCCAATTTTACTTGCTTGTGAAACTTCAGCATTGATAAACAATTTCTCTTTGAAGCTATATAAAATATTATAAACTTGACTTTTATTGCATTTTTATAGAGCTCTTGTCAATATTCCAGAGTCTGTGTTTCGGTCAGTCTTCTACTGTGAGAACTTTTGTATCAGAGAACACATAGTCCATGTCACAGCAAGAATTTCAATTATATTTACTTTAAATAAAGCCAAGTAAACTGTTTTCCTGTTTCAGGTGATAGAATTTCGTTATTATTTCTATAATTCTGTTCCTTCCATCTAATATTTAAAATAGTTTCGTCTTATCTGGCATTATTCCTGATTTGTAAGCCAATGTTCATTGCCTTCCATATCCGTGGGTGGTATTCACTACACAGAGCCAAAGTCTTGCCGTGAGAAGAGAGGTGGCTTTGGCTCCAAAATCTAAATCCTGAGTCTAAATAACATTGTGGAAGTAGTTTTTATTTATGATATATAAATGTATTATCCTTCCCTGTGCAAACTGCTTTTGCAAGCAGATCTGTAATCTGAATTGGATAATTCAATTGGTGGAACTCCACAGAGGAATGGGGCTGCCTGGATACAACGCCGTGTAGAACTGAGGATTTTTAATTCTTTTTACCCAGCAGAAAATAAATATATTTGGCTATTGTTTTGCAATGTTTACAGGAAAATTAAAACACCTAAATTTTTTCATAATCCTTGCTTTGCTTATTGCTTTTCTTATGGGTAAAATATTCTATTCTGTTACTCAAAGCTGTGTTGAAAACAGAGATAATTCATGTCCATACAAATGTCAGGATTATGTATATGAGTTTTAAATATTCACACTGAGTATAACTCTGATATGAGAAGAAAACATAGAATATTTTTTCAATATAAACCACAGATTTTTGAAAGACTATACAATCCTCACAAATGTTCTAGGGCCCACTTTTCTCTGGGGCATATACCCTCTCTTACATACACTGATTACAGGAATAAATGCTAATAAATGAGGCATCTTTAGCTAATAATAGCAAAGATATAATTTATAGTACTAATGGAATTTACTGTATGTACTGCTACATGTTATACTTTCCCACTGTATAATTTGTTTTATTTCAACTGCAACTCAAGTCGCAAAGAAGGGTCTGAATAAACATGAATTTGAGATGTTGCAACTGAGCATGGGAGTGTAATGATGGGAAATTTTTCCTGCAAATGATCTCTTTGCAAAAAGCTTTAAGTGTGTGATTTCCTCCAGAGAACTCAACCCAAAGCCCTGATGTTATCCGAATGAGTGTGGCCCTTGCAGCATCGTTCCTTTAACTGATTTGTGCCATACAAAGATTGCCCAGAAGGGAGTTTGCTGTGACCCCACCTATGCAGTTCCCACAAAGGCCACAACTGAAACTTCCCTGAGGGCCTGCCAGGGATTTCTGCACTGTGGAGGCTGAGGAATCTGATGGCATGACTTTTAGAGAAGCCAACAGGATCACCAGTTATATACAATGATTACATTTTTCCTGCTGATATTCATCCGTTCTTAAGAGGGAATGAAAGCAGTATGAACAGACGGCAGTTACACCAAACCAGGCTGTTTTCCTTCTCTCATACGTGTGACTCAGGTTACAATTAAAGAGCAATGATGGTTGGCTTTTGTATTTTCATTTTCCCTTCCAAGTTGTGAAATACAGTGAGATAGGGCACTAAAAGAAGGAAGAAGAGAGAAGACAGAGGTAGCAAGGCCTCTAAATATGACCGAGACTGTTTATGTCAGTGAGCTCTGCAAAGGGATTAGTGTGTGTTTGTATGAGTGTCTCATGGAGCTGGTTTGCAATGCTCCCTTACCCAGGACAGCCTTCGTTGCTCATCTTTCAAAGGTCTTTTTTTCAAGATTCCAAGCGTACAAATCAAAAGTCAAATTATTAACTCAGCTGTGGAAATTGAAACTGACTGATTCTGTCAAGTCAATGTTTACTATTAGAAATAGGATTAGATTTCATGTCATCACTCTGAATCTTGCATCCAGTAGCTCTGAGTGCTGACTGTGTCACTGTACTGTGACTGTGTTCATGTGTTTGGGTTCAAGTGATTGGGAAGAGCAATTCCCCAGTATCAGGCAAATGACTAAAAATGTTTTAAGGATAACGCAGCCATTGAACATAAAACCCCCTCCCATTTAATGTTAAAATTCTCATCTTTACTGTGTCTCAGGAATGCTTTGATTCATCCCTACGGAACACTTCATGTACTATAGTTTAACTTCATATTTCCATCACGGCACCAACAATTTGCCAAAACAGCGACTTCCCTCCACACCAAGTGTTGCTGACTCTTAAATCAATGTGTACCGTCTGCTTCCATCCCTGCTCTCTGTCTCAATTATTATTTTGTGTAAGATAAGAAAATCCCATTTTTACCACTGGAGAGCCAGGCTGCTTAGGTCACAAGATTCCCTTGGCTTAAGCCTTGAGTATGAATCATGAACTTTCCCTAATAAGTCCCGGCATTCTTCAGATGATCAGGCGAGCTTACCAAGGCTTCCAGAGCTTTCCACATTAATTATCACCATGTTTAAAGTATCAAAAGCAGTAGCTGATTAAGAATTATTAAGACTATAAGTTGTTTATTCTTACTTTTCCTTTCTGTCCTCTATTTTTCACTCTCATGTGGTTTGATGTTGTGCGTGGCAATAATACAGCTCAGCTAATAGAAAACAACATATTAAAAAGAATATAAAAAATGTAAAATCAGACTGAAAATTACCTAGGGGAAAAACTGGAAACAAATTTGTTTGCTTTCTAGATTACATGGATCTAAAGTAAGCTATAAATGCCCACAATTTCAGTTCAGAAAAAGCTTTTTTCTCACATTCAGTATGAGGAAAGTTGTAAGAGAACCAGACTAATAGTAGAAGTCTACTCTGCAAACTCTGAACCTATGCAAAAGAATCATACACGCTACTAAGAAGTCATAGTAAATGCCATGTGATTAAATAAGTATTCTGTTAGAAATAAATAAGATAAAGACCTTAGAAAGAAAAAAAGACATTATTTTTTCACACTTGAAAGTGGAAACAGAATATTCATTCTGGATTAAGAGTACAAAAAACTGCCGGAATACATGTGGATTCTTCTAACTACTTTAAATCTGGAAATGTGGGCACAGAAAAGATTTTATATTCATGCCCCAAATTTAGATACTAAATCTAGCAAAAGTAAAACAAGAATGAGTAATTATTACCTCATTAAGTTTAGCTACCAAAAATATTTTCCCATTTTTACCAGGATTAACACATCTAAATAAAGATTGAGTAAATTCCTCAAAGGGTATTTTAAGTGTGGCACAGCATGACAGAATAAAAGTGTATTTTGTATTCAGAAAAATGAGTTCTGTACTTAACTGGCAGTTAATTAACCATGTGTATGTGTGGGTCCATTACATGACACACCCAAGGCATAGTCAAAATCATTCCAGAACTTTTGTGGAGACAACAAATATTTTTACAATAATAGTGATTAAGCCCAGAAATAAAAGCAAAAAGCCCTGAGAGGAAATGAAAAGTGAGTCAAACTCACTGGTGGTTACTTTCATATTTCTCATCCAAAGTGAGTCAAAATCACCAGGCGTTACTCCCACATTCATCATCACAGAAACTGTAGTATAAGAATGCAGTCACGAGGAAAAGATGAAAGGAGCAAATCCAAGACCCATCTTTCATATTATTCCCAAAGCTGACAAATTTGAGAAGAATACTACTAAAAGTACCATTCAATAGGAAATTCCTCTTTGAGTGCTCAAAGAATGAGTTCTCAAAGAGAACTAAAACCAGTGGGATAATAAACCCTTTGAAATCAAAGTCAGATACTGTATTTAGATGCTTGCAAATTTAAAAAATACCCAATAATATCGTAAAGGTTCAGTACAGTCCTTCCTTGAGGCATGATTTAGTGACACACTTGAACAAGTGAGTAGCTGAACATGAGTCTTGCTTCCAAGGACTTGCATAATTTAGCATCCAAGTTCAAGAAATGACTCCAATACCAACCCGATTCAATAAACTATTTGAAGACACAGGGTGCTAAGCATTGAATTTAATATTTCCCATGTACTTTATCAGATAAACAGAACCTTTCTCTGGAACGAAGGTGTCTCTGCAGAAAAAGAAACATTCCCTAGTTCTATTGTTTTTCTGACAGTACAGTTTACAGAAACTGTGCAGAAAATCTAGCACGTGTGGGCAGAGAGCTACGCCATCCCAATCTTAAAAGCCCATTATTTCTTAGAGATAAGCTCAAGCCACTTAAGTGAGAGCTAGTCATAGATAAGAAACACTTTTGGAAAAAAGCTTAATGTATTCTTTCCAGACTTGCTGAAAACCACTGAAAAGTCTTATAAACACCTCATAATACCATGCAAAAATTTAAACTAAAATTCTAGGCTACTGCTGTAATGAATGTTTAGAGGAGAAGAATAAAGTTCTCCAGAAGTTGTGCTATTTGATTGTTAACTCTTTTTGTCCTTTTCCTCATTGCCTCTGAAAAGATTTTGGTTTGTTTTTATGGAAGGGTAAAAATGTATTTTTCAGCCTCTTCCACAATTCATATAAGAAAAAACCCCAACTCTAAAGCTCTGCATTCAACAAAACACACCACAACATCTTAACCTAATAAAGTATTGCCCTACATTCTGATTTGCAGACCTCAAAATTTAAATATTTTACTTCAGCAATGTGGCAAATTTACTTCCTAAGACAAAAAAAACTTCAAAAGAGTTACCTTATCTGGGTGCTCCTTCCAACCCTCCACCAGAAACTGCAGAATGAGAAACTGTGACCAGAAGTGATGACGTACATGATGCGAATTAGTGGGAGACCCATTCAGTTACTGCCGTACAATGGATAAATAAGCAGAAAAGATGACAGAAAAGAAACTCTTTCCAGTGCTGTTTCTTCTTTTGGATGAACTGAGTTTGCAGAGTTACAGAAATGGACTCAAATTGTAAGGCCGGAGCACAGGCACGGCAGTTGCTCCTAAGAAGAGTCTGTATGCTCATGTCTTCCATATGGTGCACAAACACAAAAATAATGAGGTACCTGAGCAAAAATACATTTTATTTCTGAAAAGCAAATTATTACAAAAACTCTCTTCAGATTGCATTAGAAGGAATGATGATAAAAATAAAGGTAAGAATATAGCAAAAGTGAGATGATTTTGAGTGCTAGACAACTATACAAATAATTTCCTACAAGTTCTATCAGTTATTATTAAGCACATCATTCCTTATGGCTCATCTTTACCCAGAGAGCTCCATCAGGGATCCAGTGCACATTGTTAATTAATTCTTCATATTCTCTATGTATGACTACATTAAAGTATTAAAAACTTAGCAATCTGAATTGCAAAATTTGGAAAATCATGCTCTTCTGTCAAGTGCAGATACCCAGGACTTACATCACCACTGTCCTCAGTCAGCAGTTAGTTCTGCTGTTTGTTTTGTTTAGCCTCTCAAAGGGACAAGGGAAGGGGAACAATATCTTTTCTCTGAAAATACTGCTCTTAATATATCATATCTACTTCCAAGTATGAATTTCAGCTTAGTGTATGCAGTGATCAGTAGAAATGAACTCCATGAGCACTCAATAAGGCAGCAAGGCTGCAGTGATTAAACACCAACATACGTCACAAGTACTGTTGGCTGTTCTCTCCCTTTCTACCCTGAGGGTTCTCTCTTGCCTGATGTACCAGCAGTTTTACATGAGAAACCCAACTGAATTTTTTTCTTATGCATGTAATACATTTTAATATATAAGTTCAGCAATGGTAATTATATCACTTTAACATTCTACACTTCTCCAAGCTGTGCGTGATCTTCATTTAGCTCCCTTATTTATTATCAGATAATGCATATGTATATGCACAGGATTCTCACCACATCCCACCACTGTTTATGGATTCAAAAAGCAACTGAGTTGATTCTTTCTTCAGAACAAAGAATGCAGCATGTTATTTTTATGTACCACCAGAAAAAAACCTGATAAAGAGGAAATGAAGCAGGGAAACAGAAAAAACAAAGTAAGAAATGAAATCCAAGTTTCTAATGCAGCGATATAATGCCAAGAAACAGCTCCAGAGAAACTGATTAACTGCCAGCACTTCTACCTGTTGCCAAGAAAACGTTGCTGTGTTCACTGATCCTGTAATTAAACTGAGTATGTTCTGAAACAACTTCTGAATTGTGCCATCTTCTGTGAAGGGGGAGGGAGCTTCATTCCTATAATACACCAATAGAAAGATGCTTCTTCTCTAAAAACTAGGTAGAAGGGCAAGCTTGGTTTAATCATGTACACACATTCTTTAAAGAAAAAAAAAACAACATTTGGAAGGAGAAATCTTATTGCCTACAGACCTTTAAAGGGAAGCACAGAACTATAATTTGCATAATTCAAAATACTAATGTGAATAGCAAAAGGTTTTAACAGCCATCCTTTAGTGTCCTTTAAAAACAGCAGTCTTGCTGCCTCCTGTTCTTTTATCAACATTTTTAAAAGGTGAGTTATTAATTGTAGTGCCTTGTAGTAATTTCTAGCTAGGATTTTTAGTATTTAAGTCATTACAATTACCCACGCTAGGCAAGATATTTGTAGATAAGTCTGACAATAAACCAGATCACACCAGTACACTTCTGCCACAGTTTGTCTTGTTCAGCCCAGCGTTGTTTAACCAAGATTTGATGAAGGCTGACTATATTCTCTCACCTCCACTGTAGTTCTCTGGGGTCCTCTGCTAAAGGTTTATTTTGCTTTGCACAGTTTTTCTCCATTTCTCCTGCTTTTCCATCGGATGTGTTAAAGAAATGTTGGCTTTTCTTGGCTGACTTATGCCTTGCTCTGTGGCTGGCTGTGCTGAGCAGGACAGGCCCTCTCAGACATCAGTCACGCAGAATCCCAGAACTGGGCTCGGAAGGGACCCCTGGAAATCATGTAGCCCAACCCCCTGCTGAAACAGGTCCCCTTGGAGCAGACCGCACAGGATCGCAGCTTTATTGCATCAAGAAATGTCTGGATCACCTACTAAAAGTGTCAGAAAGCCCTTGCTTCCAAGACAGTTCCCGATGTTCAGCAGGGGAAATTTGGAATCCCAATGGGGGACACCTGAGTTTCCCCTTAACTCCACAGCTCCCTTACTCTTTCTCTGTGATCCTAAGTACACTCCTACCAAATCATTCCTCTAAAATATCCCTGTAAAGTCTTAGTGCTGCTCTGAACTGCATTCAGCTCATCCCTGGACTCAGAGCTCAACAAATCAATGCAGTCCAACTTCCTCTGAAAAGTCTTTCACGTCCCTGGACACTTTGCCACACACAGAGTGAGCTCTGCTGTTTAAACCACCTCATGTAACTGTAAGGCACTTCACTGAACTTTCGTTTTAAAGATACAACATTTATGGAACTAAGAGCTACCATAACTTAGAGCAGTTTTAATGCAATTTTTGTAATATGAGAGGGAATTTAATATGTCTCTGTATCTAAATGATCAAATATGAAACATGTTTTAGTTTGGTCATTAGTTTCTTCAGTCTTTTTCTTATTACCTATAATTAAGAAACCAAGCATTTTATTTGGTATGAAGCAGCCCAGAAAATAGCAGTAAAAATGTCTGCTTGTAAATTAAACTCATTCTCTAATTGCTTTGCTGTAATTTACTAAAATTATCTCTTGTATGCCACCACTTAGACTAATTCTACAAAGAATTCAGGGAAAAAAATAAACAGAGTTCAGAGTAATAATATTAATGATTATCAAGCTCAACTATTTCCAGTTTTACTGTTCATTGTTGTTAATTATCTCAACAGTGACTGGAAAATGATTATTAGGAAGGCAGACCCCAGAGAGCTGATTGAGGAGAGTGTGTGTATGCTTGGTAGCCAAAATGTAAAAAAAAAAAAACCCACAAAAAAACAAAACCCCCCCAGCCAACCAAACAAAAAAAAGGCAGTTTAAAAAAATGTTACAGATAGTCCCCAATGACCAGTCAGCATGTCTCCCATGTGCTAGCTGGGAGACATTTTGGGCCAGTCTGTTTGTTGTTCATGACCAACGCTGATGTCAGTCACTCACTGGCTCTGTTCAGGTCAGTGAAGGAAGCTGGACTCTGTTAAGCACCACACTTCTAATCAGACCCAAAACTGATTCCATGCACTAAAGGTCTCTCTGCTGCAGATCTGACCAAACACAGTTTTGCATGCTTGTGCTGGACAGAAGTTTATCTACTGGCACAGAATAGCCAGAGCTGAGAACGTTCCTCTCATGCATTTTAGTCACCATCCCTTCACAGCTGTTCATTGTTACAGCTCTGGGACAGGAGGGACCTGAAGGGAAATACAGCTGTTGCTTTTGTGTGGAGATAAGCTGAGAAGCCTCTTGTGCCAAAGGTATCCTATACCTGTCAAGAGCATCTCTCACTGAGGTCATGTCAGCTCCAGCCGTGAAGTGACTCCAAGCCAGAAAGAGAGCTACTTCCAGAGGCAACTCAGACTTTAGGAAGGCTCTGAGCCCTGCAAAGTTACTCATTCTGAAAGTAACCTTCTGTTGATGACGCAGGACCTTAAGATGACTGCACTTAAAATTCACAAAGCAGCACCTAAAGCTATGCGGGACGATAGCTGTGAGTCACTGAATGGAGGTGTGTTAACAGAAGAACACTTCCTCCTTAGTGCTATGGAAGTATTTTTCAACTTTACATAATGATTCTTTTCTTGTTCTCACATGCAAGAAATGCTCAAAGTTGAGGACTCCAGAAGACTTCATGTGTTGTTCTCAGTCCGTTTTCCTTTGATCCTCTTCCCCCGTGCCGCGATAGGACTGTCAGGACGTGCAGGCTGACAGGTTCACTCTGGAGTGAATAGCTGAGCAGAGCTGGCACCCACACTCCATTTGGAGGTGGTGAGTTGCTTTGTTTTAATTCTGTTTTGGCTTGTTTAGTTGATGAGTAACAGATCAGAGCTGTTCAGCAGACAGAGAACTCTGCTCCTGATCTACCTCCAAAACAAACTCAGAAGCAGAGCCAGGTCACTCTTACTTTGCTGCTTGGTTCTGTCCTGCTCTCAGTTGGTGATGACATCAGCACCATCCACCGACTTCAGTGGACATGAGTATGCCCAGGTGGCACATTAACGATCATTGCTTCTATTCCTGACATCAACTAATTAATTCTTGTACTTCTAAGCCAAGCTTTGCTGTTCTGACAGTTGAGCAGAGAATGAGCAGTTAGCTGTTGGTGCTGATTCATTATCACCTGTTGTTTCTCAAGCTGTCAGCAGTGACTCCATATGCAGCTCTTTACATTTCCACTGCTGAGCATTTCCACTTGCCATGGACCAAGTGGCAAAAGGTGTCCATAGTGCTGTGTCTCCTTACCTAATCAACCATTTTTTTATGCAAACTGGGAGCTCCTCTCTATCTTGTGATTCTTTACTAATTACATTCTAACATTCAATTCCAGCATTCAAGACACCAAAATAGAAGAAAAATATGTACAAGACCCCTCTGTAAGGTCCCACCAAGTCCATGATAACTTTTGAGTGCTTTTCAACCACCACTAAATCTACAGCAACACAAAAAACTATGCATAACTTTTGACTTCCTGCAAGGAAGGCCAGAAGGCAGGTGCAGAGTTGTACTGTGCCTGTTCAAAGGAGACCACATTCCACAAATAAGTAAATGGCCAGTCTTCGCGAACGAAGAACCGGGGAAGGTCTTTACACCTTCCAGCCTGCGCATTGGATTT
>JAWMRA010000033.1:6683857-6787296 GCA_035584735.1 Pseudotriccus pelzelni | reverse complement strand
ACGGTGGCAGCGAGGTCCTTAGAACGTAGGTGGATTGCCTTACAGGGCTAACGAGCTCCACCTGCCCGGGGAGTATCTAGCCCTTGCAGTTGTCACCAGGAGAGCTAATAAAGCTGGCTAGGAGGCACAGCTCAGCCTCTTCGAGCTTGTTACAGCACTCTCATGCTACGTTTCTGCCTCTTTCCTCGTGCTCTCCCTGACAACAGGAATCCCAGCCACTGTCTGCCTCAGAGGTGACACGTTACCAGCAAGAAGCATCTCCCGTGAGATGTGACATCTCACAACTTGCACAAGGTTCTTAATCGCATAATTTGGAGGGGGAAATTCAATCTGGCATACAGCCCTTAATGTGTGACCTAGATTGCATTTCCCTAGATAGTTTATAAAAATGTTGAGACCTTTTTCAAAAGCCTTATTAAAATTAAAACATATAACTGCCTACCTCTCTTTCAGAAGAGCCGCTCCCCTGTTGTAGAGGGAAATCAGACTTGCTTACCATGGTTTGCTGTTCACAAATCCATCCTGTTACTCACCTCCTGCTTATCTTCTGGAGGACTGCAAATTATTTTTCTTAGCTTATTCTACAATTTTTTATTTTTATACTTAGTGAAAGAGAAGTGTTTTGGATTCCTGATTGAAAGTAATATCTGCAGTTAAGTCACAGGAAAGTTCACCCGTCCTTTGCAGTTCGTAACAGTAAAAGACATTTAATTTGATTAAGTGCTTTTAAAATGGATTTGTTTCTCGATTTTTCTTCTTGACCTTATATTGTATTTAACATGCATGACTACCCTTTACAGCTCCATCAGATTCATTTCTGTAGCAGCTTTGTGTTCCACTATCTCCTTCTTTTTTGACCATCCTCCACAACCTTCAAGTTCTTATGATCCTACTACCAACCATTTTTAAATCTTCCGTGTTATTAACAAATGCTTTATTAATGGCATTATTATTAAAAATTTGCTGTTCCTTTTGCTAATCCTCAAAATGTTTTAAAAAAGAGAACACAATCAGTTCCTGCCTAAAATCCATTGCAATAACACTGTCACATGATTTATGAAAAATGTTCTTTCTATTTCAATGGAGAGAAGCAAAACCTTTATAGCAGCACATGACTTTAAAAATCAAAAAAGAAATAAAACCTTGAGCTTTTTACACCAAGGCATATTTTGATAATTCAAAAATACATGGATTTCAGATAAGCTTTGCAACAGGTGAAACTGTCTGTTTTAGAGCAGTAGGGACATTAAATCATCTTTCTGTGAGGAAGGTTGCATACTTACCATTGTTTTATTAGTTTTACGGGTTAAAATTAATTGCTTGTTGCAGGGAGTTTTGGATTTCTTTTTAACTTCAATCTACAAGCTATTGAAACTAAAAGTGGTTTTTCTCTATGGATGTTTATTTTATGTATCACCACAAAAGCCATTTGGAATATAACAGTAAGAAGTGCTTTTTATATCCTCAGAAGCATCAGTTTATAAGCAAAGATTTGACACGTAGTGTATAGGTTAGTTCAGTACTTACTTAACCACATCCATTGCGAAATGCTGAACTCAAACCAGCTCACACAGGATTTGTTTTAATTTATCTCTGTTGGAAGAAACAAAACATAGAATTTAATCCAAATTCCAATGGTCTGCTCTGATTTTTACAAGTACATGCCATCTAAAACGTACTAATAATGCCAAAAAATGAAACACTGAATGTTCTTCTATTTATTCTCCATGTATCATTTTCTCTTTTTGGTAATCATGCTCTAAAGTGATGGCAATTGAAAGAATCCAAAACATAAGTTTTCGAAAGTTATTCTTTAATACAGGCCTTCAACACCTTTGTGGTGGGGGGTTTCTTTGTATCTAAATGAAAATAAAAACTGTCTTGACCCTTTTTTTTAATGCCCTACTTCAACTGCCTTATTCTTACTAAAGACTGATAGAAAGCTGTGTTTTTCTCCCTAGATCTCTTGCTAAATATGACAAATGCATCTCATCTGCACAGAAAGATGAATATGCTTCAGTTATGAGCATATTGGCACATATTTTTCTGGACCTGAATTGTAAGGGATTAACTATTACATTTATAAAAGTTTCTGGACTGTTACAGTAAACACTTCTTTGCTCAATGGATTTAGATGACAATTTACTAAGTAAATCTGCAGGGTCATTCAATTACATTTTTAGAGTGAATTACAGAAACAAGGATGTGGATGGAATCCTTTCTGGACAGTGCAAAAGAAAAAGTCTTTCTTTTTTTAGTTGCAACCACATAAGCCTATTTCTTGTGGGCTTTCTAATGAGAACTCTGCTTTCAGAAAATACTCATTGGAGGACTTTCTCAGTGCTTTCTATCAGAGTAAGAAAACAACAAGAAGCATTTCTATCATGATTCAGGGAGTCAATTTTCTGTAGATATGCAAAAAATGTTGTTTATCTAAATCTGCATTGTCTGTGCAATCTGGGGAAAGAGATGGAAGGCAGAAAAGCTGCCTCCTGGAAGTGACTGAGGGGAAAAAGAAGGTGCCCATTCTCTGGGTGGGGACTGGTTCTTGAGGGCCTCTTGAGGAACTAACTGAGGCTAAATAGCCATTTTTAAAAACGTGGGGAGAGAACACTGTTAGAGAAGAGATAAAAATCTCTCTGAGTTGAGCAAGGATCAGAAGAACAGGCTCTGGTTGCAGAAATTACCAGGGAACTGGTCCATCAGAGATGGATGTTTGAACACACACAACTCATAGCTCTGAAATTAATGTGGTTTGGTTTTTTTTTTTTTAATTGGAAATTCCCTAAAACTAATCCTTCAGAACTACAGACAGCTGCATACCAAATGTAAGCCTACAGGCAGGAGGCCAGTTTGTATTGTGTAGCACATATGCAGCACTGAAGACTATCATGGCAACAACATTCCTACTACAGAAATGGCTTGTAAGCCTAATGGTAGCAAAAAAACCTCTCCTTTAAACTAACATTTACTCTTCAGGTTTGCAGCTAAATGTAGCTTTCACCTGAATAGGTCAGGTAATGTCACTTTACCTCCCTCCAACAGTCACACGAAGGATGCACCTTGTCTTACCAAAAAATGTGTTGGTAACAAGCATACCATGTTTCCACGGTGCAAAACTTGTGCGCAGAAGTTTAGAAATCTCACATGACTCCTCACATTGGGACTGTAAAACATTCAAGTGGCACTGCTCATCATTACAGCCACATTTTCAGCCTCATTTGCTCTGCTGCCTTAAAACTCTGCACGGTCTTAAAGAGCAGATTTCATAACCTGAGTTTCTTTGAGAATGGCACTTTCTTTCTAGTGTTTTAGAGCGTTAGGACTACTGTTGTTTGGTTTTAAATCACAAAGCTAAAAGTGTCTCAATGACTCTATGTCATTATTTGGACTGGTTCAGGAAAATAAATCTAATTACTTATATATGTGCACTAAAAGGTACCAGACTGTCCTAATGCTGTCCAGTGTATCCATTTAAACCAGCTCCTTTTCACCCTTCAGATAACACAGCCAGTTCCCTACTGATATTACCTTCCTGCTTTTGTAAACTTCTGACACTTTTTCCTTTGCTGTTCTCTTTTCTTCTCAACAAGAGTAGCTCCTTCATTCTGTTTAGTAAAAGGAGAATGCTGTGACTAACATAGTGTGTAAGATTAACAACATCTTCAAAAATAACAATTTCAAGGACTTCTATATGTTAATTTGATAATAAATTCATTTTTATGCATATTGCACACGTTCAGGGACAAATAAGATTTCTAATAAAGATAGGGGATTGAACTACATGATGTGAAAATTGCTATCAACAGTGGGGAAGGAGCAGGAGTGACAACTGGCCATCATTAGGCACTGTAGAGGCAACAGAGGGACAGGTAGCAGAAAAAGAAAAGCCACAAAAGAATAATAGGACAGCTAAAGAAACAGGGCAAATAAAGAGGGCTGTGGCAGAAGAGCAAGATTTCCCTCCCTGTATTTAGCAAAGCATTTATTTCAAAGTAGCCCGGATATGTCAAGGGGCGTAAGAGCTGAGATTATGTAGTGCCTCAGTCGTGGAAGCCTTCTGAACCCAAATGCCTCATTTCCTGCTGAACTAGTGGGTTAGTTCACACACCACCATTATCTGCCTAAGAGCAGGAGAAGCTGTAATAGGGCACAGATCAGCTCGGGGAGCAGCTCCTGTCTCTCAGATTTCCTGGTGCCAAGCAAGTGCCTGGGAATCACCTTGCTAAATTCATAAGGTGGGAAACTCTTCCCGCTGCTCCGAGATCCAGATAGACAAATGTGTCAAAAATCATCCTTTTATATGCAAATACTAGTTTGCTGAAAATGTAAGATAAGAGCATACAGTGATTCACAATGGCTCCAGGATTTGGATTACCAGGAGGAACTTTCAGCTCTGCTTTTTGAAGAGGCAAGTCAGTATTTCTCAGTAAGCATTCCCGATTAGAGTCATGGCTTCATTTTATTTTTTTGCTTTCTTGACCTTTTCTATCTGGGACAACATACTTGTGTTTTGTGAGCTTCCAAGGATGAAGGTTTTATTTCTTTCTTTCTTTCTCCCAATTCTTGTGCGAGTAGGACAAATTCTTTGGGAATGAATAGAAGCTATTTGGCCTACAAAACTTGTCCTTTTTTGGTTCTATCTTTCTCCCATGATGTCATGCAGTTATTTTTCTGAATGACTTCAATGTGTTTGCCTCAACAAGTCTGCTATTTTATTATTATTATACTTTTCATCTTTTTAAAAGGAAAGTTCCACCCTTCCATAAAAAAAATTCAATTAAAAAAAATAAAAAAACCCACCCAAACAAAACAAAATAAAACAAAAAAGGAACAAAAAACCCCCACCAAACAGCAGCACATTTTTCTTTCCTCTTTTTTCCCTTTTGGTTCTTCATAATATCTGGGAACTGCACTGTAAGGAATATATAAGATGGTAAGTACCACATGTGTTCTGTGAAAATCAGCTCTGTGTTTCCTGCTACAGTTTCTGTATTGAGAATCTCTGATAACATCAAGCTGACTGTAAATAATGAGTGGGCCTCTTATACAATTTCAGTGTTACAGTTTTTCAGTCTGTTATTGTTACTATCTCTCTACTCCATGCTAACATTTCATTATTTTGATGAAAATATAGTATATTTGATACAACTGTATCAAATATACAAATATACAAACTGTATCAAATATAATACAGGAATTAAAGAAAGTTCTCCCATCCCTGAAAGACAATTCATTAAATTTCCTAAAAAGATTATTCAAAAGAAAGCAAATTCTAAAAGAATTCTGAAGACTCCTGTAAAACAAAAATTTCTGTGGTAACTGGAAATATACTGACAATTCCCCCTCATTTGGCTTCACAAGTGAAGGGGACAAATTCCAGATTGCTAAAATGGATTTTTTGATAGCTAAAATGGAATCTGCCAATGTGGAATTTGGAAAAACTCAGTGGGATAGCAAACCTGAATTTGATAAGAAGATTATTTGTGACACTGACTACCTTCCCCGCCTTGCCTCTCAGTAAAACACAGTTTTATGATCATTGGCCTCTCAGTGCCAAAATAAGTACCGAGTATTTCCTGAGAAGCTTGAGGAAAAGCCTCCAGCACAGCCCTTTTTCTCCACCAGTGAGAATTCATGCTGTTATTTTGTCTCCTGAGGGCACACACTGCCCCGAGGTGTCCCTGAGCTGTGGCCCAGCAGCTGTGACCAGGACCGGCCCTTCCTTCCCGAAGCTGCATTGACAGGGACGGCCGAGCCTCACGAGGTGACACCTCGGGACAGCTCCCGTGGCCACGGACCACAACACCGCGGAAAAGAGCTCCACTGGCAACCCCGGCAAAGCCCACTGTCCAAACCTGCGCCTCACACCCCTGCTGTGCTCTGAGACATGGCACTGTTATTTAGAGAATATTTTAAACCCTTACAAATATTCAGTTGCTGTTGGCTTATTTCCCCTTTATCCACTCAAGCCCTTGACACACCACAGCTGTTCAAAGATTCTTTTGTGATCTTGAAATTATTTTCATATTTTAAGTTAATTCAACCCCACACATACTCAGCCGGTTTTTTGACTTTTCTCACTTCTTGAAAGCCCCATGAAACTAAAATATATCCATTATGAACTTTCATCCATTTAACATCAGATATATTCTTCTATACATTTGATCACTGACAAAATGACACACCTTTGCAAAGTCCCTTAACCAGCTTTTAGAATTGAACAATTTAGTATCAGAACATTTGATTTAAACCCTCCACAAAATCCTGAGTAGCTTCAGAAGTTTAAAACAAGAGTTTTCATTCTTTTCCATATTCCCAAATCATTTGTACAAAATAATGCCCCTCTGTCAGGAACTCTGCTCTCTGAAACTGTTTGTATGTGCTGTGACTTTATTTGTATTATCTCACAGTGTGTGCATTTCTAACCCAGCAGGTAAAGGCAAGGAGGAGCCCTGGAAATAAAACATGAGCAATAAAACCTTTGTGCTTCTTTTATGTTCCTCAATACCTGTCGAGGAAAAGCCCAGAAGAAATCCATGTTAGAAAGGCACACAGGAAAGCTGTCAAAGATTTTGCCCAGGCAAAGAAAGAACCCAGAAAACACAGTCACACAAATATTTGCACTATGGGAATGTGGTAAGAGAGTCTCTCTCTGGTTATCAAGATAAATTATGTTGTAACTGCCATTTCTCTCATTCTCCAAGTTCTCAATGAAATTCAGCTGGCTAAAATCTAGAGCTGCTCAGACTGTGGTCTCCAGGAATCAGAAGTTGCTCTATGTAATAACTGTATTTTTTTTCCTTTTTTTTCTAAATTCATGCACTTTTATTCCCACTCAGGCGAAAAAAGAAAACATCCCATTCTGCAAGGGAAAACTTAAGGAATGGAATTCAACATTTACACTATTTTTATTCACTTATAAGTCATGCTTTATGGCAGCCATGCATGGAATTGTCTATGCATTTCTTTCTTCACTAAACTGAGACATTCTGCTTTGTATTTTCTGCATATTTAAAATACAGCTGTGTTCCTCACTACCATAAACTACCAGTAACATCCAAAAAACCTGCTTAGCTTCTTATTGGAGTTTATATCAAGATGCTGGAATATTTATGTTGTGGAGTAGGGAGGCCATGGAATAATTACTCACTAAGGGAAACATTTAAAAAGAAAAAAAAAATCAAAAGCACAGAAACCTCCACCCTTTCTTTTCTGTCTCTTTAGTTCAATTTTCTAACAGATTACCCATACAGATAAACTGGTATAAATTACAAACTGTAAACTTATATAACATGCTATGTATTAGTGATTTCATATTTTTAACTTATAGATCATCTGGTGCTTTCAGGAAATAGACTTGTACTGAAAAGATGTTTTAAAAAAAAGGGTGGATCCAGCAGACATTGGAAGCTGCAAGATGCAAAGGAGGCAGCAAACTCGCTGGAGTTTAATTATGGCCCTGGCTTATCAGAAAGTCAGTTATCCAAAGTATTTTGCATTACTAGAAAAACAGTACTTACCTGAGACTGATATGAACTGAGAGACTTCTTAGCACAACTGGGGAGAGTTTTTAGCAGATAACCACAAAACTGAGGAGCTTGCTGGAATCCCAGAGCTACCTCTGCCACTCTGTCACGCTCAGCATAAATCATCTGTAGGGAAAACAGTAGTTGACTTACAGACGATATTTTTCTATTACATAAACTTTGCAAAGATTCAGTAGGCTCAGGAGAGAAAACTAATCACTATAAAATAACTGTTTACACGTAAATGATTTAATGCTATATATTCTGTTTCTGTCAATAAAAATGAAAGCATAAAATAAAAAAACACCTGGAGTTAAAAGGTAGAGATTTTTGGGGCCTTATTCACTCCTTTGTGGCACCTGACATGAATATGCACTTCTGTGCAAACTGTGAGTAAAACTGAGATTGTGTGCTCAGTATTTCCAACAGTTATTTGCACTAATTTTATCCGGTATGCAACAGACACTGGAGACAGCACCTGGTGAGAGGTGATTTCTACCTGTTGATTCCCCTTTCCAAGTTACACATGTAGCTTTGTATGTGCATCTATGTGTGCTTCGGAGACAGTTGGAGTTTTGCTGCTCAAGACTTAATCCCCAGCATAGCTTTGTATGAATTTTGAACTCTTTCTGCACCCAGGCTGCTTAGGCAGAGGGCAGTTGGGAACCTGATGTTTAAACAGAGCAATCATTAAAATTAGTCACCAACAATCTTAATTATTAAAGATGAGTAAGGCCTGAGAAAGGTCAACATTGAACTGATGTTCCCAGTGAATTACTTCTTAACAAAATATTTTTTTTTCAAACATCTGGATTCTTACAGAAATTGTAAATGACAAAATCATTACACTTCCTACTTATTTAATAACTACTACAAGCAGTGACAGGAATTACAGAGAGCAGAATTAATGCTAAATCCTTGAAAATAATTAATTTATACAGCTACCAGTCACTCATATTAGGTGGTTCACACATGAAGCTGATACTGTAAAGAAAAATCTCTAACTTATAGAGACAAAGCCAGTTCAGAACATTTGCAGTTCAGCAGTTTTGCAGAGTCCCTTGGACAGAATCCTTTCTTTAAACCATCATAACCAGACAGAACTGTCATGTCCCTCTTAATAGCAGGTGACAAGGCTGAGTAACTGGAAATGCTTTGCAACCATTACTGGTACCACCAAATAGTGTCACCCTTTTCCACACTACTTTTTCCAAGCTAGCCACATCTACAAGTTAGGTTCATAACTTTCTTATGCTAATTCCTCAGAATAAAAATTGGAGAGGGAAACTCCTACAGTTCTCTGCTGAGCATGTGAAACAAAGCTGCTGTTAAATTTTAACACACAGAGCCATGACCTGCACTGACCACAGAGCCAATATTCCTTTGGTTCTGTTCTGGGACAGGCACTGCCAGGGGAGCTGCAGCACAGAGAGAGGTAGGGAAAGCTTTAACCAAGTGTCAAGAAATCCCCTACCTGGGTTCCTCAGCTGTGCTCAAACACTTCAGAAACAGTTGAGATAGTTTTAGGATGTTACTTCTTTTACTAATTTTTTACCATCCTCAAGCCCCAGTAAATAGGATTGCCTTCCTGAGCCAGTTGGGTTCAGCTGAATCCCTTTCTACAGCAGTGGAAGACTCCCAGATTCCTTGTGCCAGTGGCTCTGCATTGGAATGACCTGCAGGGCAGTCACACTGAGACTTCCAAGGGGCCAGAGCACTTCCAGCAGCTCTGTGGAGCTCACAGCACACACATGTGGACAGAGGTTATGGAAATCGTTAGGGAATGCAGTTATTGAAGATTTTACTGTCTAAATAGCAAGCAGAGATCATACCAGGAGTTATGCCCAAAAGGGTTAAAACTTGGTTAAATATGTAGATTTTGCATAGAAATAACAAAAAGCACATGCTCAACAGGCAGGCCACTTTCCTGCCAACATCAAATCTCAATTCCAAGCCTTTGGGTCATTCCAGCATTTCAAAGAATAAAGTTGCCAGAGCTTTCTTTTTTTCCAATGAGGACAATACAGAACACTCATCTCTAGTTTAGTTTAAAAAGAAATTATAAAAAAAAAAAATCCATGTTTACACTGGATTTACAAAAGATATCTGTTTGATGGTATCTTCTTTTTAATAGTTACTGTATTATTATTATAAATCCTTCTACAAGAAAATAAGCTTTATTGTTATTCCTTTAGAGTTTGGGGTTTTGTTTGTTTGGTTTGATTGTTTGTTTTTAAGGATTGCTATGGTAGTCAGAATTAGCCGGGCTAAATCCCAGAATATCATGTGTGGATATTGGGTACAGCAACATAACTTCTAGGAATATTTGCTTAGAATTTGTAGACAGCTGAACTGAGTGCCAGAACATTCATCCTGCACAATCTGAAGCTTAAAATTTCTCTCACTCTCAGTTATATTCTTCATATGCAAGAATTACATTTAAAGTTATGAGATTCCAAGGATATACAATAAAATGTACACTGATATAAAATTATAACACTTAAAATTGCCTCTTAGTAATTCTTCCTTCTCAAAGGTCATTTAATTTCTGAAGAGGTTTTGACACTATGAGCTTTAGCTAATAAGTCTGTATGTATGTTAGGAAAGCAATTTAATTTGAAAATGCTCAACATGCCAGAGAAGAGGGGATGATGGAAGTAATGGAATACAATTACTTAGGTGCTGACATAAAGGGCTTGCCTTGGCTCCAGTCACACAACCTCACTCCCTCCCCTTGAACCTGACAAAGATCCTGGTCAGAAGGACCCTCCTCATCTTTTTCAGTGAGCTCAGGTCGTGAAGCAAGGAAAATGTTATCCTTACAAAAAAGGAAATCACCTTCTGCCAGATGACTGCCCTGAACTGGATCTGAAGCCAGGATCAAGATGACCGTTCCCATCTGGAATCCCATGTTAGACACACCAACTGAACACAGAACCAGCAGAACTGACGCTGCTCCAATGCCTTTGCAGGAAGTTTACTGTGTGCAAGTCAAAAACACCAGATGATGCCATTATTCTCTTTGAAACTAGAGCAGGGAAAAAAAAGTTGTGGCTTCAGGGATGACAAAAGCCACAATTATGCTTGCAAGCCTCAAGCCTTCTATGTGTCTATTGGGTTTGCTCATGTTTCTGATTAATAAATCAGTGTGAGATTCTTCTTTCTGTGTTTCTCTGATTCTGTATCTTAAGATTTAGATAAAGCAGCTGTGGTTTCGTAACTAACCTTTATACTTAGAAGTCATGTGGTGTGATAATTCTCACTTTTCATATTTTATTCCACTCTAACACCTCTTACATACTCTACACATAAGAAGCAGGCAGGTGAATAACTATTGTGTGAAATGCAGAATGCCACCAGGACAGCTTGTAGGTAAAATATTGAAAACTGTTGAGAAAATACCTTTGGAAAAGCATCTGTGATGATGTGGGAAATCTATCTGTGTACAAAGCAGGAATCCTGGCTGTGGTTAGGAAACTGCTGTATCATTAAATACCTCGGGGGATATGCAATCAACCATATGCTGTCAGGGCTGAGTCACATATGCCTCAGACATGGGTCTGGGGAAAACGTCCCACCCTGGCAGCTCCCAGGTCACAGGGAGAATAAAAGGACAATGGGGTGTCTGAGCCAGAAGGCAATCCATTCATCCAAACTCCTCCTGCAAGCCAGGGTTTGAAGCTACAGAATTTCCCCCAAAAATGAAAGAAACATCAGTTGCTACAACTAGACCTCAAAAACTAAAGCATTTGGGAAATGCCATGAATCCCAGAGAGAGGAAACGTGTGCACAGAGAAGGAACAGTAAGTGGTGCTTGGCTAAGTGAGGGCCAAAGGAGGAAGAAACTGGCTGCAAAACTGTGACACAGACAGGTATGCAACATCCTCTAGAAAAGTTCGGTACAGAGCTGGGTGCCCAAAACAACCTTCAAAACTGAGGAAGAGAAGTGTCAGTGCTTTCTCATCTGTACGATACACATCAGCTAAAAGAAAGAATCATTGATTTTATGAAATCAAGCACACCTGTGCTTGTCTCCTTCAACTATCACATCTTTCTAAGAGGTGGACTAGAAACCCTGAGTGAGTAAAAGGGGGGCCCAAAGGAACAGATGTGCTTCATCTTTCAGAGAACACAGGGACACAGCTGTCAGTGCTCGTCCTTGGGCCAGGGGGGACACGTGTAAGCAGCCAGTAAAGCCTCACATTTACCAAGGAATAGAAGACAAACGACCCTGAGTGGAAACTGAATTAGGGAGAAACCTGCTTCCAACACAGATCACAGAGCTGAAAGGCGTATGGGCTTAGAGGAAACAAAGCAATCCAGTCCATTTCCAGCAGATTGGACTTCACAAAGCCTGGGACAAGCCTGTGTTCCTTCTCACTGTTGCATCAGTTGAAAATTGCAGGTCAGTTGTTAAATTTTCACTTTCAATAAAAGTTAACATAATTATGATGATTTTAGGAATCCTTCTATACAGTCATACTTACAAATGGCCCTTCATTACAGAAGTGCTCTTCATTAAATAATTTCACAAAATTTGAGCTGTTACTTGTCTATTTCTCCTATTTCTTTAGCCAAATACCAGAGGAAGATTTCCTGCCTGAGACAAAAACTTCTTCCTGATGAAATCTATATTCTTCCACATATTGTAACATCACACCCAAACTTCTAAACTGGAATTTCAAACCACTTTTAGATATACCAAAAACAGGACCAGGACAACATTCGGCATTGCTTTCTTAACATTATAATTAACTTATTTTGTCCTTGACTTTTTTACTCATAACAATCATTTGACTACAACTTTTCAAGATAATAATTTGCATTTTTAATACTCTCAGCTCCTCTTCATTAATATGTACTTCTTATGTGTTCTTAGAAAAAAAGCATGAGGGTGCATTGTCTCTGCCTTCTTTTTCTCTGGGTGGAGAACCTCGAGCAGGAACTTTGGAAATCACACATTAGCAGAACATTCAAGTCAAACCACGTCCAAACAGCTCTGCCTGCCCCGCACTTCAAAGCACTGGCAAGGCCTCACTCAGTGTCCTTCCAAGGTTTGTTTGATTGCCACAGTGGTGAATCACGACCATAAAAGAAGCTGTGTGAATGTTGGTTGGGTTTTTTTCCCCTCTCCACACAGGAAACAATAAAACAGTAATAAAAAATAAGGTCAAGAGAGAACTATAGAACCGTTCTTCAGTGAGATCTAAGTGGGCAGTTTTTCTCCACCTGGGACACCCAGTCAAAACATTTGTTGTTGAAGACCTCACTGTGACTCACTTGCTAAAATTCCAGATACAGATTTAACTCACCCCTGCCTCTGACAAACCAACCCTGAAACATTTTATATCATCAGATCTGACACTTTGGAGTAACTCACTCAGACCAAAATTCATGTCACAGCTCTCAGAAATTTAATGTTTTGTAAAATTAGACATCAAAGCTAATGAAGTATTAACATATATCATGAATTTGCAGTACCACAAATTCTGATACAGAGATTATTAAATCTTTGTCTTTTCTTTGGAAAGGCATTTCAAGGATGTCACCAGTTTCATACTAAATGAGAAGGCATTTATGGCCTCAAACAAAATTGCTCATCTGTCCAAACTTTTCAAAACAAACCATTCTTCAAACTGTATGGAAGATCTTGCAAAATCTTGTTTTGTACAATATTTCAACTATATAAAGGAATGCACTTATTTTAGTGGAGGATAGGATACGCTCTAGCTAATCTTAGTTGTTGTGTACTAACTTCCAAAAAATCTGTCTTAAAGGACAGATAGTCAGGTGTGAAAATACCAGGAAATTTAAGATTTCTGTGCAGCATTAGATATCACCCATTCAACTGTCAGTCCTACTTAAAAACCTGTTTTCATTTAATCATTTTTGAAGTAAGCATTAACCTAATAAACAGCCTTCGTAGACAAATTTTACAGCTTCAGCTCTTGTCTAGATTAAGAACATTGAAATTTAAAGATCATAAAAATGTAAAGGTAAAGCTGTAACATTTCAAAGAAAAGACCTCCTATTTCCAGGGAACATAAATCTGTATGAAATGTGTTTGCTGTTGACAGGAGCTGATGAGAGCCAAATGGATTCAGCATTAATTTACAATTGTTTCAAACATACATAATACACAATATTATGCCAAAGTCAGATGAGAACAGCAAAGCTCCTTTACAAAACACAGCTATGTTTAACAATTTCCATTAAGTTGGGTTTTGGCACCAGAAAAATTCCTATGACCCAGTTTCCACCTGCTTATTGACTTTATATACCATCCAAAGTAAAGTACCAAATGGGAAACTGCAAAAGGTAACAAACCAGGAGGTTTATAACAGTTTGCTGTGTTCATGACATTATTTTTCCATTTAACTTAGAAAAAGGAAAATACTTATGGGTTAGGAAAACAATGGAGCCTGTGGACATTACAGCTCCTCGGGGAAATGTGAGTTAGGAGACCCACTGCTTCTTGTTTTGACAATCTATAGCAGCAAACAAATAATCACAACAATTTATTATGGTTACTATAAAAATCCCAATATTTTTATATCCCTGTGTGTGGGTTTCACATAATCGGGAATACAAGAGCCACCAATTCAATGACAGGTAATGCAGACACAAATATTAAATTCCACATCCTAGATCATTTTCAAACAGATGGCTTCCTAATGGCTTTGTTTGTTGAAGTAAAACTCTGCTTAAGCTTGTCAGGGGAAGATTGTTTAACTGAAACCCTATTTAATCATTTCCAATTGTGTATGTGCAAAATAGTTCAAGCTAATGCACGGTAAGTTAGGAGATTTCATGCTGCAAATGTGACACAATATTGGCAAGTGCAACAATGGCAAATTTATAACATTTCAAATAGAAAATTCCCCCAGGAGGTAAAACTGATGTCTTAAAATTCTGGGGAGGAACACGCTGTCGACTACCCCTTGTGTGCAGCCTTTCAAAAAGATTTATCTCAGTCTCTTTCAGTCTCCCAAGAAATGTCAGTAATCAAATCCACTGCAGCCACTTCAATTGCACCTGTTTGCACAAGACTGGAACTCTGACTTGTCTGAAGTTGATTTAGTTTCCAGAATCTCATTAAATACTGCTATTTATTGACCCAGTCATTTTGAAAATCAATTGATTTGCAGAGGCCTGTGCAAAAGCAAAATTAAGCTCAGCCCTAAATGCATTTGGTTTGGGTGTCCTGTTTATTAATTTGGTCTTTTTATTAAAATGCATTTAATAAAAATCAGTTATTTACTTACTCTATACAAAGTCCCCAGAGATGCACCAGAGTATTTTTAACTTGAGGTCAAAGAAATTACAGTATGCTTTTGGGAGAGAAATATTTTAAATACGCATGTGCTTGTAGCAGAAGTTTTCAAGAAGGTCAAACCAATGAATCTTTGAAACTCTGGCCCTAATGTGGCCCATCCTGAAATAAAAAGTATCTTGTTACATCATTTGGCACTTCTGAAAATAAGGATGGTATATGCTTAATTCCCATTTATTTATTACTTTAATAATTGTTAAGCACCAGACGGTAAAGGAAAATTTGCTTTGTACTTAAAAATAACAAAATAGTTGGTTTAAATACACTTTTCTTGCCTGGTACCTCACACCAAAGGGAAAGCTTGCTATTTAAAACAACTCTGACGTTTTAGCCACACTCACATTTTGATGTGTATCTTCATGATAAGGGACTTGTGATTACTGTCAGTAATGTCAAGCACTGAATTATCAATCACAAAGTCCAACTCATAAAATCACAATAATTCAGTGTTAGCATGGGTTAAAGGTTAGTCTGAGAGTTTTTACTGTAATGTTTATAGATCACATAATTCCTACAATACAGTCTGTAAAATCTTTATATCCCCTGATCTTGGAAAGCTACACTAAAGAAACTAACTAAAGATTGCTTTTTTAAAAAAAATTAAAAGAAGGCTATTTGTATTTTTACTTTATCTTATCAAATTTCTTCCTAGTATATTTAAGGAGAAAGAACCTGGACAGTGTCCTTTGTCCCATTGTCACATGAGGGTCCAACAGCCCAGCTCTAGGACAAGAAATCCTCCTTTAGAAGCCCCTGTGGCAGTAAAGTTACACACACGCCCACACACTGCTGCTTCAGGACAAGGGAAACTGAGAACTGTTCGCCTTTCACACTGAGAGCATCGTGTATGCAAAGATGCCACAAGCTTTTAATCAGAAGCTTTAAGTACATTATTTCAGTTTATAAAGGTGATGTTCTGTTGCAGCAATCTAAGACTGCAATTTGGAAAAAAAAAGCCAGTTGAAAGTCAGGAGACTATAAATGCTAAAATGAATCTGCACAAAAAATCTTACTGTACACATTCTACACTGCCATCACAGCAAAGTATTTTTAAACTTTACACTGTAAATTAGAAGTGTGACTTATGTGTGGTTCAACTTGCCTAAATTATTTAGGACAAATTAAGTTCAAGTAATGACTTACTTGAGATGCTTCCATTATAGAATCAAATACTGCAGTTTGCAGACAATGCAAACAGTACACGAAGAATTATACCCTGAGCAATTTAAAAGTATTTTTTTAGAGTTTGTTACCTTTCTTTCTGAGCCCCCGAGATTTTTTAGCCTCAAAGAACTCTCTCTGCCAAAATAATGTATTTTATGAGTTTCTACTCTGTGCAGTTGCTAAACCCCAGATACTTCCAAGCCACCTTCCTAAGCCTTCTCCTGGAGATATTTGACTCACCAACAATACGTGTAGTTGGCAGAATGTACGTGGCCTTTAAAAAAGAAAACTTTTTGCTTAGAAGTTATAACGAGTCCAAACAAAGCGCAAGAGAAAACACTGTATTGGAATAAAATAAAACAAAGACTTGGTTAAAACTTTTTTAACAAATCTTGAAAGTGAAAGATTAGATTATTACAACAAACAAACCAAAAAATTCAACTTATCCCCATATTCAATGCAATCAGAGCATTACAAATAAGTGGCCTGGACCCTGGAGTCCTGGTCTGACTGTTAGTGAAGACTGAATGCACTAGGTATGAACTGAAATTAGTGTGTTTAGAACTGCTGACCACATGGAACAGCAGAAACCCTTCTCTTTGTGCTTACATGATGCTTAAACTGAACTAGGAAAATATTGAAACAGAACTGTAGCAGACACAAAATGTCACTGGAAAGCATTTTTGCATATTTATTCAAGGAATTTAAAAAACTTAATACCATTTCCTACAAATATCAAGATGAAAAGGCTATGTGGCGCCAAAGACCTCCAGTCCTGCACAAACACACACTCAGAGTTAACCAAGAGAACCTGCACTAGGATTTCCAAGAACAGCTATCGGAATTGTTCTTTTATTTCACCTCCCCTGTCCCCTCCCAGCTGGATTATTCCTGTGTAGGGTTCCAGCTGCACAGAAAAGCAGCCTCTGTGTAGCTGTGCGACTCCCCAGGTTAGGTTTGCAGTGATCTCAGACCTTTCCTTGCCTATTGTCAGGAAGACATCTCAAAAAAATAAGAATTTGCCTTTTTGGTCTGAGGCAACTGCTCAGAAGGAACTCCTGTACAAGCTCTCTGACACAGTAATTAACTTCCAAACCGCACACACACAGGACACGCTGTTCAAACCAACATTCTCACCCAATGAACACACATTTCGAACTTCAAGCTCTCTGCTGGGAGTTTACAATACCAGGAAGAGCTGCGTTACAGGTCAGTTCAGGACAAGAAGGCAGGAGGGGCAGGGACAGATCATTGCTCAAATTAAGATTCTCTAACTCAACCCCGTCATATACATTTAATTAGTACACAGGATAATGCAGTTTAGTTAAAACACTGGGGAGACAGAGGGGAGGGGAAAGGACAAGACACAAACCCATGTATTTCACAGTGCAGACAGATCCTGGAATGATTGCAGACAGACAGATGAGGCAGAACATCTTAAAGGGTGTATGATCATATTTGTCAAATGAAATTGAAGAAAACCATCATACCTGATTCTGCCAAACACTGTATAAAAAATGTAAAACAAGTTAATTTACCACGTATTGCTTTTATGGACAAATTTCACATCATAAATATTAAATTCATATAAGAAATTATTCTTTTCATATGCAATAATGCCTCACATAAAAATAAAATATACTCCTGAAGCTTAACTGAATTCAGGACCAGAGTAATATGGGACATGTAACTCTCACCTCCATATTATAGGGGCAGAAACCAGAGACACAGGTGGGTTAAAGTGTGTTGCCCCATGTCACCCTAAAACTGGTGGCTAAGCTGACAGTGACAAAAATCAGATTATCCAGTACTGTCCTACCAGGAAAAAAAAATTATCTGTTTCATAAATAACAGAGCAGCTCAGAAGTGTTTCGCCACTTTGCCAACATTGTGGATAAATGTTGGCAGTGTAAATGTGTGGAATTTGGCATAGAGCCTCTTTCCTTACAATGTGTCATTCATCCTCATTTTTAGCATTTCAGTGGCTGTTCCTTTTAGGTGGCTATTAAAGGGAAGAATAACAGAGCAAACCCAGACAATAGGACACTTATATTACACTAATAAAACATAAATGAAGCAGAGCATCCTCCAGTAGCTTTGGAGCGTTGAAACAGCTTTACAGTAACCACCAGATTCAGTGCTGGGGTCGTTCTAGCCCTCGGATCTATTGAAATATTAAAATTTTGGGGTTTATTTTGTTGCAAAAATGTGAAGTTCTTTGTGAAGTTCTTATGATTTTATAGCAAACTGAAAGAAGTGCCAGTAAAATTGCCAGAGCAATTACTCTATATAGAGCTAGGAAAAATAGGAAATACTGTACCACTTCCCGTTATAATGCTGTACATCTTCACAGGTTCCCTCAAGAACCATCCTCAACCAGAAACTTTAGCTAAATATATTAAATTCACATTTACAAAAAACTTTAAAGCTCTGCAGGTTTAAGTGGCTCAGTTTCACTGTGTGTACTGGCCAACCCTACATAAATCAATGCTGAGTACCCAGCCACAGCTATTTACATATAGTTCCAATAATCAAAGATTTCTGTATTTTGAGAATAAGACTGTGGTGCAAGAATTAAAAAGCACTGTGGAGGCAAGTAAGCAATCCCTTAAATTGTATCTTATTCCACACTGAGTTTGAAAATCCATTTGTGAAGTGTCCTGGTTAAGTTGTATCCTGCTGTATAATCCTCCCCAGAGGAGTGGAAATACAAATGAACTAAAGGAGAAGAAAAAGTCATTATTCATTTTTGAGACAAAATCTGAAGTACGTATAAAAACACAGATCAAAAAGTTTGCAGATTCCCACCAACCATGAATTTCAGTGTCAAACTTGTGATAAACATCCTAAATTGGAATACAGACAAATCACTCCATGAAGAATTGCTTTCGTTTCAGACCAATGGTTTCCAGCAGCTTTCCAGCTTCCAGGCCGGGAATTGTGTGGGATATGATACTCAGTAGCACGTCTGGCCTGAGAGCTGGGTGTTGTACAAGGGAACTCCTGCAGCTGCTCAGACTCGGAGCTTCGCATTTGCAGCTCCCTGTCGGCTCGGAGCTAAAGGGGGAAAAGCCTTTCGGAGCATGAAAGGTGCGAGACAGTTGCAGCCACGTGAGCGGGAGCTGGATCAGAGCAGTGCATGAACTGGCATGTCTGAATAGGACTGAGTGCCAAGGAGCTCTACAGTGATTTAAACAGGGCTCGAACTTCAGGAAATGGAGGGGGAGTGGGAGACTGTGCTTTTGAATGTGGCATAATATTATTCAATCACTAAGCCATTACCTTCTTCTAATGAAATATAAGTAAAGCACTCCAAATTTTCAAGTCAACTGTGTCAATTCTCCAGCTATTCTGTTTAGATATTTGGAATTTTATAAGGGTTGTTAAGTCCCTGCCTTGGTTTTATTATTGAGCAGATACTGTGTATCTATGATTATGGATGCTTTAGCTTATTTATATTACCCGGTTTTTCCATTCCAGTTTCCAGCACTAATTCAGTTACCTAAAAGTCAGCCATGCTGAAACGGATCCACCCATCCAGTGGCACAGTCCTTATTTTCTCTTAGGATCATTCACAGTGATTTCTATTCCACAGAAAAAACATCTGGAACACGGCAGCACTCTCAGTTTGTTATCTACAGTAAGAACTCTGTGCTGCTCTCACTACAAGCTTTGGAAATTCAGTGTGATGATTTTTTTTTCAGTTTGAATGTGGGTAGATCTCAATAAGGCTGTGCTGATCTGCATTAAACATCCACGTCTGGTAGGTTCACAATACACAGAGCAAGAGCAGCAATGGAAAACATGGAAAAGGTAATGCAGGAGTCCTGCAAACTCTTCTCATCTACAACAAGTCCCTGTATTTACATCTCACCACAGCAAACATTTTTAGTTTTTTATTTTTCTAGGTTGCACTACGTTAAACTTGGTGAGCAACTCACCTCTCCTTAGAGGAAATCTGAAAATCATGTGACCTTTCTGGCAGACACAACCCTAAACCTGTCTGAAACGCAAATACGCTTCAGCATTAGGAAAAAAAGACAACCCCCAAGTCTCCTGAACATGAGTTACCTTGCACTTCTGTTATACACAACCCTAAACGAGTGTCAGCTTCCTGCTGTTTATTTCCAGAAGTTTCCACAGTTGGACTCTTTGCAAATATAACTTCAGTCAGGTTTATGGGCCAAAAAAGATCACTTAGTGCGTTCTGTTTCCCACAGTATTGGGATGCCGATGCTTGGCCTTGCTCTTCCTGAGCATATCATATCCACATCTGCAGCCACCACATACTTACACTTACAGCTAGAAAACACGTTTTCAGGGTTTAATTTTAGAATGCGCCTTGCAACACAACCAAGCCCTCCCCAAACCATAAAGGAATAGAAATGGAATATTCTCTTCAAAAGAGACTGCTAAGACAAGCATGTCTTGTTGTCGTGATGTCTCTCTCTGCAAAATCTGCTAACACCCTCAGTAATTATCTATAAACTGAAAAATTAAGCAGAAAACTGAAAAATTTGGAGTATATATAGAATCTTCCAGCTGTCTCAAAGAAACACACAGATAGTAAACCTATTAGGAATGCTCAATAAGAAAATATTTCTCACTTTTACAAATTGAAATTAAATGATTAAATGAGGAGCCAAGGTTCTTATTAAGAATGTACAAAGAAGCAAGGAAAGGAATTTGTATAATACAAACCATTTGGTTCTTTCATCTTCCAGTGTCTATTTGACTAAATGTTTGCATATTGTTCGCTGGCACAAAAAACAGTAGATACTTTGCAAAGATATAAATACCACAGTACTGGCATTTAACAGAAGAGCTGTGGGAAATAAATAGTAACCTCAGAGCTTGTTACACTTTTACAGGCATGTAAAGCCAGAGAACATGTCAGTGACTATGAATTAATTGCCCCAACCAAGGACGAGACACGTAAAATCTGCTCCAGGGTGGAACACCCATGTTCTGTGGTCCAGCTGAGTGCTCAACACTTCCAGGTACTATTAATACACTTGCATGTTATTCAATAAAACAGGAAAACAGTTTTATCTTTTCCCAGTCTAGTGTCACAACTGTCAAAGGGCATCCCTGCGTGAGGTCTTACCTGCATGAGACTTCCAGTTCTGTTAAAAGTGAAGACATCCTCAAAAGTTTAACAGCTAAT
The DNA here is from genome assembly GCA_035584735.1 of Pseudotriccus pelzelni. Lineage (NCBI taxonomy): Eukaryota > Metazoa > Chordata > Aves > Passeriformes > Tyrannidae > Pseudotriccus > Pseudotriccus pelzelni. The sequence continues at coordinate 6,766,103 of JAWMRA010000033.1, read as the reverse complement.
TAACTTCTCATCTTTAGTGAAAACCTTTGTCCATTTTCTTTCAGTAATTTTAGGATTTTTTAGAATTTGGGTTAGCTCTTCAACCACTAAGGGAAAAACTCTTCCAGTTTTCTGTAGCTTTTATCATGTTTGACACTGTCCTGTTCTCAGGCTGGTCCATGAGCTGTCTGTCAGTGCCTCCAGCCTTGCTCCCGGAATTCCTCTGCACTGCTGGCACCGTGGCTGAGCAGCCCCACAGTGGTCCCACCATCCTTGCAGGATGTTAAACACTCACCACCCCAGATTCGTAATTTTCTGTTCCATTCCACGTAAATATTCCTGTGGAAACGGAGTGAGTGCTCCATCCACAGACACACTGAGGTTACACAGTGTGCCTGAGTCATCCAACAGCCTGCGAGAGGCAAAGGCTGCAATTTCAGGCACAGGGATAATTTCAGACCTTGCCGAGAGAAACAACGTGAAATCTATTTGCCAAAATGAGTAATGGAGCTCTAAATACTGATTACAGTTCACAAATCTACCTTAGATTGTATGATTGCACTTGAAATTGTACTCTGTGTTCAATTCACAGCAGTATTTTTATCCAAATAATTTATTACTAAACATAAAGGTAAAATTCACACAACTAAAACTATATGTAAACACTTCACATTTTTCTACCTTTTTTTTTACTGCACTTTTACTGCAGCAGTTACAGCTGTGTTTATGTGTGTGCTTGTTTTTCAGGAAAGTATTCCAGGAACAAGAAAGTGTTTGGTTTGTTTAACACTGGTGAGCATATTGTAAGTAGAAATAGATGAGAATGTGGTAGCCACTGTTAAATTGGTTGTGCAGTACTTCAAAGTGCTGATATATGCTCGGGAAGGAACGTGGGGAACTATCTTTCTCTAAGAAACTGGAATTCAGAACATTTCACAACTCTATTCATTAGTCTTTTTATAAACTCAGTTTCTTAGAGTTTGTATAGCTGCTACTGTCATTTTTTTAAAGATAAACTACATTAAATTTAGATTTTAGTACCAGCTAGTCCTCATCCTGAATCAGCGCGTTACTACTGTCATCACAAGTGTTTAAAAACGTCTTTCAGGGGAGTTGTAAGATGTATTTGTTAAAACTGTCAGTCTAAAATAGAGTTTCTATTTAGTTTTTATTTAATTATTGTAGCTCTTTCATCGAAAAAAGGGCATGAAAAGACTAAAGGGTATTAAACAAGTGATTCTGCCACTGAATCTCCATTTTACTTTAGACACATCCTAAGCCCAAATTTCATGTTAGACGTGAATTAGATGAACAATTAGATGTTAAATTCCTGTTCTTGGTCATAATTCAAACCACGGGTGTGAGTCTCGAAAACTCCCCTGTGCATTAATTGCAAATATCCATTAAAAATTATTATGAAGATGTCATAAGTGCTCCAAGGTGCTGCACCCTCTACGAGACAGAAGAATTTACATCAATTAAGAAACCTGAGTGAAGTGCTAAAAATATAGTGATCTGTTCTATGAGAATGGAATATTAAATATTTCAAGCATCACCCCGCTTACCTCCCAAAATTTGCCAGTATAAACACTTCCCCTTAAGTTCTTCCCAGACTGATCATTTAGTACCACACTTCTTTAATCTGTTTTAGTAACAATTCCTTCAGAGCCCCAGGGGAGTGTGGTACAATCCAGCAGAAAGGGTTATTAGTCTACGTGTGAGGGAGCCCAGTAATACCAACGTGAAATTATGTCTTCGCAACAATTATTCACTGATAACAGTACATGCTCAGCACAGAACCAGACAACTGAAATACTGTATCCACTTTCAGCATTGTAGTAAAAAAGTTTCTAAGGGTAACTGGCAGCTTCTCAACAGCACATTAAAAATACGATAACTGAAATTAAATTGAGCATATGAGAGAATTAAAAGGAAAGGCTGAAATGTAGACCTTTGACAAAGAAAACAGAGGGTCAACTTTAAATTACTGTGGAATTGTTGGCAAATACGTATCAGTTATTTATTGCAAATGAAGCAATCAACTTCCCCAAATGCAAAAATTTTAGATGGTAGAGACACACATACCGTACATGCTTGGAGCAAACTTATTTTTGAAGTTAGGAGCATCCTACAATGAAGTCATCTAACTTCTATTTTAAACCCCCCCAAAAAATTAATAACAAAGAAATAAAAAACCACCCCTGAGTATACATATGAACCAAACACATTCAGCATTCTGAATTTGAAATCCCATTTGAAAAAGATATTCAAGGTAAAAGTTAAAATAAGTATTCAGAATCAAACCAAACAGTCGTTCTTACCTTAATAACAGTGCAAAGTTTTTTGAGGCTTATATAAGGAACTGGTAACTTTAAAAGCTGGTTTTGAAGTAATAAGTTTTAATAAAACTGCATTTTTAGACACTTGATGGGTTGAAAACAGATCATAGATTAGAATTCAACTGGCTTGGCACAGCCACAACCTTCAGATTCTCACGTTCACCCACACACCAATACCAACCCCATCCTACAGGGTCACTCTGGGAATAAGCCAGAACATTGTTTGCAATATTTGCAGACTATAGACTGTTCATGTACAAACACAACTATCGGCCATTTGAAGGAATTAATATAAGCACAGGGAAATCTAATTTTTCACACTTTGGCTGAATGTTTTCAATATGGCATTTATGAATAATGTGTTCCATACGAGTTCGTGTTGAGCTCAGACTGACTTGTGATCTGCTGTAGTGCTCATGGAAGCACAGGACTGCCAACAATTATTCTGCTGGAAAAGGAGTCTCTTTTTAAAAGAGCTTCCTGTGTGACTATTAAAGCAAGTAGGACATCCTAATTATGAATATATTGCCCCATAAACCTCAGTCTAACCCACCATCCATTGCTCCCCATGCAGTGAACGTGTGTTGGTATTTCTGTAAAGCACACACGGAGCGTTATTTTAGAGCAAGTTTAATGCTGCAACAGTGCAATTCAGACAAGCAAATGTTTGTTCATTTACTAAATGTACTGTGGAGTAACTTGAGGAATCTTCTTCAATGTACACATCTGCTCAGCTGGCAATAGTCTAAACACTTCAGAAGCCAAGAACTTTTGATTATCAGGAGTCTTCTTGTGTATGCTCTGACACTGAATTGCAGAGGACATTTTTGTCTGCATTACGTTTACCAGCATTTTAAGAGACAGAACACATCCAGGGTACCAGACATTTTCTGGGCACCATGACAGAACTCAAAGGTCTAAAGAAAGAAGGAGTTACATTTACTTTTTCCCACAGTCACCAAAAGTTTTAGCTTTCTCTCTCTCTCTCGGTTTAACCACTGGATCAATAGTTAAATTTAGTCCTCCATCTAAATCATCTGAAATCACAAGCTCAGAATTGAGACCAAGACAGGCTGTTGCACTCCCAGCAATCTCAATTTTACATGGGATTAATTAATTCTCTCTTACCTGTGCCTATTCAAATCCACGCTTTAGGGACAGTCACACTCCCCCCTTAGCCTGCACTACACAATTACCTTTATCTATTTGTCTACCAGCAATTTCCAATACCCTGTGCTGTGATCCTGTGCATTCTGACACGAGTTAACACTTCTCACCCATAAATGCTCAAGATGAATTTGAACACGATTACTTCAAGTACAGTTTTAACGCGCTTGCTGATGAGAGCAACGAAGCTTTCCATCATCACAGATAAATTAGCACTGTCAAGTGTAAGTTCCAGCCAAATAAGCCCATTCTCATTCCTCTGCCAGGGCAGGGTGCCAGCTCACCTACCTCAGTCGCTGCTGAGCCAGACCTCCCTCACGTTTCTCCACACCATTTCTTCAGATACTCGCACGTTCGGGCCCACACTCCTTTTTCTCAATACAACCGACAAAATTCTCGCACTTTCTCAAGCAAATTCCTCACTTCCTTCAACCCCTACTTCCAGCGCTTCTATATATCGTTGCTTGTTGGTTCCTACACCCTCCTCATGGTCCCACTCCCTCAGCCCCGTCCCCTCAGCGCCCGCGGGGGCCGCACCCCAGGCAGGGTCAGCCCGCGCTGGGCACTGCCCGCCACAGCAAAGCCCCTGCTGGGCTGCTGGAGAAAACGTTCCACACCGCGACTTGGCAGCAAGGTCATGTTTTGTGAAGGCTGCCTTACACCATTGGGAGGCACGAGCAGGGACCCTCAGGGCGGCGCCACCGGCCGGCCCTGAGGGGAGCGGGGTGAGGCAGCACCGGGAGAGGCGCTGGGACAAAGCCCTCAGGGACACGGTGGGATTCCTGGGGTCTCCTGGAGTTCTAGTCCATGATCCTTGTGGCTCCAGCTCAGGATATTCTACAATTCAGTGACCCCTGGAGTCAGTAAGAGCACACAAACAGCCAGGGAGCAGGAACCCAGGAATCCCCAGAGCCATCACAACTAGCGATGACAGCCCCGATTTTCAGAAACAAATTCTAGGCACATATTTTAAACACACATTATGAAACAAATGTGGATCTAATTTAAGAAGCTACATTCTTTCCCTTCTAGAATTAATGATTTCACTTCAAGCACAGGGAAGTGAACCAAACCCACCAGAATGAGGAGTTTGATGTGGAATCAGTGGGGCCAGTCCCTGCTTAGGACACCACCTCTGACACACTGACACTTGTCAACCCAACCTCAGTATTCAAAATAGCATACAGCCCCAAAGCCAGCACAGTTTAGTAGCTTACCCAGGTGCTGACTGGTAAAATCAAGCACACGTAAGGAGTAGGAAAGGGAAGAGCACTGTTTTCTTCAGAGGATTTAACTACAGATAAATAACATCCAGCTCCGCAAAATGACAACTGAGGAGAGGAGGAGCATAGAAATAGGGGGTATATCTATTAACTGTTGTAGTTTACAGAAGTATGTACATGGCCTAATTGGAAGACACAAGTTTTTAAGGGACTGTATTGTAATACAATTAAAACTTGTGTATTTTCCCTGCAGGTATCTAAGTGTTGATTTTCCAGAATGAAGAAGACCCTAATGGCCTTGGGGTAAAGACTCCAGGTGGATTCTCTGTGACAGCGTGGGCCTCTGTCTCTTGAGCAGAGACCTCCTTGCCTCGTAGCCTGTACTTCTGACAATCCCTTTAAATGCTTTTGTATCCTTTCGCCATCATGGCTCTAAGCTCAATTCCAAATGATGTGATGCAAGTTCTTTTGGATATACAGTTAATAACACCCCCCAACATTTGCACAGAAAACCATATAAATGACCTGAATCACCTCCATGAGTACTTTATACAGCTTCTATTAAGTGTTGCATATATTACAAGAACTAAATTTGCAAGTGGTTTGGATACTCAAGATGAAAGCGATTTCAGTATTTAGTCCTAAGGTCATGAGTCTTGGGGAAGAAAAGTCTCTGGATCCTTGAGAGCACAAGAGTTCAGTTACTAATGTTCCCTTCTTTCCCACATTTTAGTGTGAGAATGTGATGATACGGCTGCTATAAAAAACCCAAATTAATTATACTACTTCTGGGAGTATTCCAAGGTTAGAAATACAACATCTCACATTTAACATCTTTAAATTATTTTTCCCTTTGCAATGCAAGTTCACAATCATTTAAAACCCCACAAATTTTGGCATACCTTTAAACAGGTTATTGCACTGTTCAAATGACAGTGGCTCCCACTCCAATGTAAATATAATCTCATGAAGCCTTCTTGATATTCCACTCTTCCACAGCAGTGGTTTTGACTGTTTGGTGATTTGTAGAACTCTCTTCTTTTGTTTTCATCTCTCCAAGGGAAACACACAGCAATTTAAAACTTAGGACATTAAGCTTGCTTTTCTTGGTTACATTTCACAAATATCTTGAAAGTAGTCCACGGACCAAGAGGGTCTGCTAATCACAGGCTGTCAAAAAATTGTTATATTATGAAGAAGAAAAAAAAAAGATTTCACTGAAAACATTTCAGAAGTTAATAAATAAAAACAAACGTGTTCCTAAGAAAATGTCTTTAATTTTCATTTTATGGAAATACATACTTTGTTTTTATTTCCATGATACAAAAAAGTTAAATATCAAACATTTTCTGAAATCTACCAATGCAGGTCTTTTTTTAAACAAATAAAGGGCTGGTGCAGTTAGCAGGTTTATCACAGGTACCAAAAAGACATTTTTACAAAAGCCCCACAAGCTGGAGAAGAAGAAGGGAGGGAACAAACAAATCAGAATTTAAAGGTGAAAACAGCAACAGATGTGAAAACAAAGAAAAATTACCTCCCACCAGGAAATTGAAAAAAGTTACAGTTTTTTGAAAGGGTAGGTATGTGTAAAGCTGGTATTTAGATGAATACCATCTGCACAGGGGGTGGGGGTAGAGAACAGAAATTCAAAAGATATTTCCAGATAAAGTAAGTGGTAGAAAGCAATATGTGAAACTGCAGTTCTACCTGTTTCCAAAATGCTGACAGCAAACTGATACTGCCTGAAAAAATTAGCTAGCTAAAGATGAGGAGATTCGTGGTAACTCCCCCCAAGCACAGCAAACAGCCTAGCAGGAAATCACGGAGTGCCTGTTGGTTTTGGACAGTTCAGAGCCAGCATGCCAAAGGAGGTGACCAAAATACAGTTAGTCTTGCTTCTTAAATCTAACATCGGTTACGACAGCAAGGATGTCACAGGATCAACAACGAGTCATAAACTGGTTAATATACACACAAGCAAAACTGACAGTGATTGTTCAATAAACAGTTTAAAATAATTAAACTGATTTTCAGGACACAGACTGCTTTGTTAACACCACTTTATTTAAATAAAGTATGGCTTCCAAGAGGTGTATTCTCTCAACAGCTTTCAATCAATTCCACTTGTTAAGGCAGTTGTTTCCTACCATGTTTCAGGGACTTCAAAAATTCCAGTGGAACTAGTGGTGAGGTTTCCTGAAAGACAGTCATAGGACAATAATTAAATCAAGAATTTTTTTGGTTCTTTCAGAGCATATTAAGACGCATTTTCTCCTGTAGAGTGAGGTTCTAGATACATGACTGGCAAGTCAATATTTCCAAAGAGAAACCGAGAGAGTGTTTATGAATAGGCACTTTAAAAAAAAGGGGGGTTGGGGAAATGAAGGTTAATACCAGGTTTCTTACCCAAACAGTAAATACTACATTTTTAATCCAAGTAATTAAGTAATTCTGGTTTTGCAATAACTGTGATAATAAAGCTAAATAATACTGTTTTCCCAAGTGTACTTGTAGTTATTTTTGTTTAAGGCAGTTAAGACAGTGAAGAATATTTCCAGCCCAAATTAACTGGAGAGTAAAGATGAATCACACTAATACCGATAATGCATATTTCCATAATGCCAAATACAGAGCCTGAATTTTATACTTGGAATTACAGTAGACACTCCTGTCATTTTGCATATGCTTACATGGCCCAACTGCCCTCCTAAATTGCAAGAAGAAAGCCATTTCCAAGCACAGCTTTTGAATCAGCTAAGAAAGATTTTACTCTGCCAAATCAGGAGAGAGGATGCTTGGTATACAATACCACTTTCCGGATAAAAGTTGCCAGTGCAGATATTGAAATGAAGTTTTAACTGTGAATATTTGAATGTATTTTAATACAGGGAGTGCTCCAGATGACTAATAAACTGAGTAACCTTGACTAGAAAGTCACGTTAAAAAATATTAAGAATAGCTAAAAAAATACTCAAAGAGTTTTATATTAAGAAAGTAAGCAAGCAAGTAATAAATCAACTACATTCTGCTTCATTTGGTTGGTCTTGGGTGGGGTTCTGGTTGTTTATGGGTTCTCTGGTTTTGTTTCGGTTTTGCTGGTTTTCGATTTTGTTTTGGTTTTGTTGGTTTTTTACCAGTTTTTGTATGATGCAAAATTCATCACTTTCAAGAACTCTGAACACAAGGGACTAACTCACTGCTGCAACCAAAGACATTGAGAAAACAACTTTGATTCTGCTCAGGCCCAGGGCACTTTCAAACAGAACAAAACCACGTGCACCAACACTGCACTTACCTGCTGGAACTTGATCTGTCTTCATCTTTTTCAATTTTTTGGCTCTCTTCTTACCATCTGGAAGGGACTCTGCACAGGGGTCTGTCTGATCACATTCTGGACCTTGGCCTTCTCCCTCTTCCATATCATCAGAACCAGTTTCTTCCTCAATAGGACTCATGCTCCTCTTGCCCACAGTGCTGGCACCTGTAAAACTGGCACACAGAAGAAGATGATTATGAGAGATCAAGGATTACTATTCCACAGGTGCTTGTTGTTGTACATTTATTAAATGCTTATCAAGGTAGCAGAATAAACTGTAGTAAGTGGTGTGCCGTGAAGTGGTATTATCTGGAAGATCTGACTTAACTATAAAATTCCATAAATTGGCTATCTAACCCAATCTTATGGAGATCAAGGTTTTCATCCTTTGTACTATGGATGTCTAAGGACTGGCTGCTATTCTGATGAGATCACTCAAATGAAATGTAATTAAAGCTGTTCTCTGTCTCTGCTTAGTTTTAACTTTTATTCTCATAATTAAAGCACTGTCAATAGACACCAAGTTACACACAACTGAGCCTCAGACACACATCTCCATATTGAAGGATTCCACATGTTCACTTCACCCCTGGAACTACAGAGGGTTTCAAAGGCATTTCCATTATATAAAGGCAGAGAAAACCATCAAGCTCCATACAATACACTTTAAATCTGACTTTAAAGTGAAGAGTCCTATTATTCATGGGGCTGGTAAAATAAAAAGCACAAAAAATTGCACACTCATTTCATTAGTAGTATCTAATAAAGCCTGACTACCAGGGTATGAAGATGAACTCAGAGCTCCACCTCATTCAGCACACACTGAAATAACACTGTGTAGGTTTGTGTTCCACTGCAATGCTATTGTTAAGATCCCTTCAAAGACAAATGACAATATTAAAATCAAATTAGCATGAGTACAAGAAAGAATGCAGTAGCAAAGGGGCTAAATTAAAAAAACAGTTCCCACTGTGAACTTCTAGATATGTGAACACCAGCTACTTAAATGTCTAATTTAATGCTCTTTTCAAACAAACAATTTTAAAAAAAAGGTCGTTTTAGACTTACGAACCTTTAGTTTTCCATTAAGAACCACACAACATGGTTATATGCATCTAACCCCTGTTCCATTCAGTGATTTCAATATTAATACTGAGTAATACAACAAAGCTTTACAAAGTATTTTTTTCTTTTTAATCAATAGCAGGGAATTAGGGTGTTTCAATAAGGCTTCAGCTAAAGGAAGAACTGCTAAATTTGGCAGTACAGTTTTGGCTTTGAAATGGAATTTTTTCAGCTGAACATTTTGCAATTTAAAACAGACTCTTTCTGGGATGTCCAAAGGCAATAAACAAACATGAAACATATGATTACGTCTCATGCTCTTACTTCCACTTTAGGAGCACAAACACCATTTACTTTGATGAATAGTTGGCTTTTCCTCCAAACATTCACACACAGAAGGCCTTCTTGCATGATTTCTTACAAATCATCATTTCGAGTCACACCACAACTACCATCAATAAAAAGATGGAAGCCAAAAAGCTGGACAGAACTGCTTATCCTACACACACAACCCAATATTGCAAAACAGGTGAAAACTGGGCTTGAAAGAAAAAAACCCAGTGAGGAAAGAGCATTTAGGAATTAAAAACTACTATGTTTTTTTAAAATTGTTTAGAAAAGCTTGTAAGAATTCTACTTTTGGGAAAGACATTCTGAAAAACACATCAGGAAGAAAAACTCAGGAGCCATAAATTATGATCCTAGGATTTCTTAAGACATATTAGAGCATGGCTCTCAGAAGGGATCTTGCACTCACTGCAGGAAGAAGGTCCCTTTTTGAATGGTCTTATGGCTGAATTTAATTTTTTTTTCAACTTAAGACTCTTGTGAAGTTATTGTGAATAAAGAGAAACAAGTTCTTCCCTTTCAGTGTTCATTTATCTGTGTACCAATGTACAAAAGAAAAATTAATTTTAGGCCTTACATTCCTCCTGCAGATACTTTGGGGGGGGGGGAAACCCCACCAAAAAAGTGGCAGCACAAAATACAAAATAAACATATTTTATAATCAAGAACTGTTGATATCTTACTGTCTCCCAACATATTAATTTTATTTTACATTCATTCATTGACTGTATGGCTAATGGTTGATTTTGGTGGGTGTTATTCTTCTTTAACCTCAAATAAAATCCAAGATTACAGCAACATTATTTATGAACTTAGTAACAAATTAATATGGCTGCATATCCAAGTTAGAGAACCACTCGGAGAGAGTTCAGCTTTCCAGTTACACTGGTTAGTTTGGATGTGCCTACATGTCTGTCTCCATTACCTTACTCTGTTTAGAAACAACTAAACGAAGTGAAAGACTCAAACACACTACTCCATATCAACAGCTGTCCAACTTCCAGATCAACTTCCTTTAAGATCCTCTGTTTGGATACCTGAACCATCCAGACACAGAGATTTCCACAATCCATAAACTACATAACACAGGTTGCAAAATACACATGTACAACAGCTACCCAAGCAACAGTTTTATTATTTTTTAAAGAACATATTTAAAGAAGCTCTGAAATTTCTTTTGTATATTGAAATGGAGCTTGTTCTCATTTTAAAAATAAAATGACTAGCCAACTTGAGAAGGGTTTTTTTTTGGGGGGGGGGGGGAGGTGTGAGAAAACACCCAAAACAAAAGCCCCCCCCAGCAGAAGCTGCTTACACATTGCCAGTTGGCAGCTTTAGTCAGTGAACACGACAGCCTTCCCATCAGCCAGGGATAATGGCAGGTGGGGTCCCAAGACTTCCCCAACCTCTCCCTTCTGCTGCTTTCAGTGCCAGCCCACAGGCAAACTGTGAGGATGAAAGTCACTGCAGGAAGGGGGAGAAACAGAAAACCTCCATTTTGTTCTTGATTTCTAATCAACAAAGAATTTGTGTTCAATTCCAGCAGAATGAGCAGCACCACGGGCACTGAACACATGATGAATCAACAGGATGTGGAGGTCTTGCACTGCCAGAAAGGGCACACACTCCACCTGATTAAACTGTCCATGGACTTTGTAATGTCATTTCAAATACTAAGTATCAGCAATCCACATAGTGCTCTGATAATTAATTTGAAAGAATCAGCAAGTGGAGGGGGGACAAAAGGTGGGAAAACAATTATGATGATGCAGCATTTAACATTTTCTGTTTTGGAAAAGCGTGCCTGAGTTTTAAAAGAAACACTTCATCACAACAGAACATTTTGAATTGGCCTGGACATATGCAGACCTTCAACTTCAAATAATTTTTTCAGCAAGACAGGGATTAAAGAACCTTTGGGACATATTTATCAATCCCTCAACTTAAGATAAAAGTTCCTTACAAGAAATACCCAACAACTCCATTACTGAATGAAAAAGCAGCCAGGACACATGGTCACCGTGGAGGGGAACAGCTCCTCTGCAGCTGTGCTCCTTGGCAGAGCTGATTCAGCAAGCTTATTATATAATAAATAAATAAAGGATGTAGTAACATGAAGCTATTAAAAGAGATCAGCTGCTGGATACATCACAGTACTGAGTGCTCAGCTAGATAGGACTTAAATTAATCTGGACAAATACACACACATACAAAAGCACATATATATATTTGTCCTGGTTGTTTATATAATATTGTGCTATAGTTATTATATTTTATATTAAAATGTTTATATATAACATATAAAAATAGAAGTATTTTTACAGACCTTTGTTTGGAAACAGAAAGAAAATGTTCCTCTTGAGTGAAATGAAAGACCACGTGGTTTGCAGTTCTATGTTATATCTAACCAGATTACTCTTCAGAGGAAGCATTTACAAGAGATTAGTTGACAAAAGGATACAATCTAACTACTAACAAATAAAAACAAAATTCATGTCAGAAGACCTGCATGAAAGGGAATGTGGGACAGGTATAAATGGAGCAACAAGAGAACAAAAATTCATGTAACATCAATAACAAATGAAGGCCTGTCAAGGCCTTCTCTTCAAGGCTATTAGTGTTGATTATCTAAAAACAAAAAGGTGCTTCTTGTGGAATTTTACAACACTATTTAGAAAAAATATATTAAAAACTGCCAAGATTAAGTGCCTAGGCAAACAACTCATTGGGGTAGTCAAACTGCAATGGAAAGAATTCACTGAAAATTTTATTCAGCAGTTTTCCAAATTAGACACATGTGGCAATTCTCAAACTTATTTATGGGACAACAGCAAATCAGCTTTCTGCATTTACTATTTTCCATAAGCTGTCACCCTCACTATCTGTCTAGAACCTGTGATACCAATTAATGACAGACCCAATCCTCAGCCACATCCTGGTGCCAGGACAATCTGTAGAGCTCCCCAGCTCTCCACAGCACACACTCCCAAGTTTCACTAAGTGCAACAGTTCAATTAAACTGACTTCATTTGATATGGATTTTATCACCAGATTCCTCCACGTGGTATTTTGCATCAAACACATCTAAAAGACATGTAGAATTCCCACCATGACAAAAGCCACAAACATCTGACAGCTGGCCAAAATACACACCTGCAGAATCACAAGGCTGAGTCAGTGGCAAGAACAGAACAAGCCAAGCATATTTGTTAGGTGACAGATCATATTTACAGGAAGATATAATGGGCTAGAACTTGTCACAGCATTCCCGAGAAAGATCCAGCAAAAGGACAGCCTAGGTTTTGTGACCATTGTATTTGGTCTGTCTAACCACAGGGTGGGGAAGGAAAGGAGAGAGAACCCCCCCCAAAAACCAAACCAAAACAGCACCTTAGAGAAATAGAGCTTTTACATTCCACTTAAACTTATTTTCATATATTTTCATAAAGAATTGATAGAAAGAATGGCAATAACTTGATAGGTTAATAAAGACCCTTCTCACACACAGCTACACCAATGACTAAGAAAGAAGCTGCCTCTTACCCTCATATCCAAAACCTGTCATTAATAGAAAGGTAAAAATGGACCAAGAAATACACTCAGCAACAGACTGGGCCGGAATCAAAAGCAGTATGTCCTGACTTAACTTTGTCTTTAAATAATGAACTAAAACCCTGTTCAAGTTTTATACCAAAAGCTTAAAGCCAGGCAAGTATCATCATTTGCCATCTTGTTGCTGCAGCAAAAGCCCAACTTCCTCAGGACTGCTCAAGAAGGTAATTCATGCCCTTCTTTGCTGCACTATTATCAACAGGGAAAGTCATCCAAAAACCAGCACGGCCTTTAAAAGGTGACAAGATGACAGCTAAGTATCAGAAGACACAAGCCATTCACAAGCACCAAATGAATAGAGAAAATAATGTTTTTGTTTTGGTTATAAGAACTGAACGCTGCCGCATGAAGCTCAGAAGCTGTGATTTGACCTGCCCTCAAGATCCCAGAATTTAAAAACCTATCTAATCACATTGGTGATGAAATTCTCTCTGCTCTTTCACTTACCATCTTGTGACTGCTGATGTACTACTATTGATTTAGATGCAACAAAATAAACGCAGGAAAAAAAGTCATTTATTAGTTAAGAACTACCTGAAAATTGCCAGACTTTTAATAAAAATCCAATACAAATATTAGAGTTGGCAAAGCAGAAGTCACCTCACCTGTTAACACAGTAGTAGCGACTCTGGGAGACGTAGGGTGTGCACTGAGTTTTTAACCGTTTCCTCTCCATCTCCTTCCAACTGTCTTCTGTACATTTTCTCTTTGTCTGTTTGTCTTCATGTTTGTTCTCAACATATTCTGCATATGTCTGGATCCTATAACTTTCAGCATACCTGCTGGTGTTTACAGCTGTGGAGCAGAAGAGTGATGTTATACACAGAACTCTTCAATGACGTGTCCTCCCCTGAAATAACTTCTTTTGAAAAGCAGGAGGCAGCGAGTTGTTTGTTCTGTTCATATAAACCATTTCTAGTTCCATTGTTAGCAACTAAAACAAAAAAACAAAACCAAACCAACCCCAAATGCCCCACTCTCCAAAAGTCTCAGTGTCTGGATTAGATGCTCAGAACTCCTCTGAGGGTCAGACTTCATGCAAAAAGAGTTAAATCTACTCAAGACATTTCTTTTAAATTAGAAACTATCAATTCTTCAGTCATAACCCTCTTCCAGATTGCTTGTTGGCAAGAAAAGATTTCCTGGATTTTTTCCCTTTTAGTCTCATTACTTAACCCAGCAGGTTTATTTTGCAAGTCTGCCAGGAAAAGACGACATTTGCAAAGCCTTTGCCAAAACTCTGTTTGATTGCTGTGAAACATAAGCTTATTTGAGCTGCATTTTTGGTTGCACAAGATATCCATGGAAGAAGCACTTAACTAATATCCAGCTGTTCCAAACTTGTATCTTTCTAATGTTTGGTCTCAATTTAAACAAAAAAAAAAAAAAAAAAAAAAAAAAAAGACTGCCAGTTCAAGGTAGAAGGATTTCTGTCAATGCAAAATTAGAATCACTTTAAAAATAAAGAAAAAAAAAACTTTCACTGCCTCCACTCAGCAACAATTTAACAACATTCCTTCGAGTCCCAGCATCTTCACAGCCCTCAGCCTTCAGTGAGCGAGCCAAGCTCTGGCCTGATGCCATGGCTGTAACAGATGAATCAGCAAATTAAACTGACTGTCAACTGGTGTCTTCTGCTGTTTCCAGCCTAACTCTTTGAAAGAAAGTATTGTAAACCAACCAGTAAACCAGCTTAAATACAAACCAAAACCAAACCTGCAAAACCCAGATTGTTTTTCATATAATCAGGTCGCATATTTTAAAACACCGTAACTGGAGTGGAGACAAAATCCTGATTTTATTACGGACTTCCAATTTTGGTGTAGCCATTTCAGATGCACAGGCAACCCTCTTTTCTAGCTGAAGTGTTATCTCCAGAGCAGGTATTCTGTGCTACCTCTGGTCCAATGACTAGAAATGGCAAGCTCCAACAGTGCATTCCAGAAAAGCTGAGGAAGATGGGTGGATGGGTGGATTTGGTTTTCCTCCTCTTTCAGGACAGATCATCTATTTGGCATATTTGCGGTGTTACAGTGAAATGAATTACCTATAATTTGTGCCATAGCATAGAGATGCTGCTGCTGCTGCTGCAGTCTTTGTAATGCCCATAAAATGGGCCAGGAGTGTTGTATATTTAATTTTAATACCAAACATAAACAGCAGCAGTTCTGATTAACAGCTCCTGAGATGGGTGCACTAACCAGGAGGAGGCAGGCAACCCCCCCCGCCTTGTATTTGTTTTGAACTGTGAAGTTACAGGATCTGTTTGCAGGAATTAGGAGCATATTTATTGCCCCTGGAGTTCTGGTGCAGGCACCATGAATGAATTACTAATGCTCGCTGGAGTTTGCTGCATGCCAGCCCACATTCCTCAGGGTAACATTTGTTTAGTTAAACTCAAGTATGTTTTTACTTGCTAAAATCAAGCACAACGTTACCATGGATCATCTGTTACACAGTCATTTGTTAAAACACAATAACCATCTCACATTATTTGTTTTGCTACAAACTATGAACCAAAGTTACGGGTCTGCCATTTAATTCCCTGATGAACTCGGCCCTTTCTTAAGGGAAAAAAAAAATATATATATGCAGGCTAAACATAATTTTAAAATAAATCAGTGTAAGAGCCAGGATTTTCGAACAAAGACAACTCTGCTTTCTTGAAATAAGACATGTATTTTACAGCAACCCATTCATATGACACACAGACACATAAATATATGCACATACATATATAGTATATACATTTAATATAAAATGTTACATGCTGAAAAAATTGCTTCATCACTGAACAACTAAAATGAAGGCATATGGAGAAGTCTAAGGAGTCACACACACAAATCAATCTTGCATGGTCTTGAGCTGAAGAGCAGCTCCCTGTAAGAGTTTAAAATACATTTTCTCTGATGCTTTTCTGCTGAATGCTGTCCATATTGCCAACCAAAGCAAATACAGTTACATCCTTCTGCATTGCCAGCAGAAGAAATGCATTCATTGCTAGAACGCTTTGTGAATTCTAACAAACTAAAGAGAACTTGGGGGGTTATTTACCTCTTTATTTAAATTGTAAGAGAGAAGACAACTCTTCTTGTGAGCAACCTGGCACGGTAACCAAGTCTACATGGCTGCGTTTCACCATACATGAACTGCAGCCCTAAAGTAGAACAACAGTAATCGCAAATCATTTTAGGAAAAGCCTTTCTGGAGGACACATCTTCTCTAGTTATCAGGCAAGATATTGAACAGGCTGACAGTTCTTGAGTGATCCAATAGGAATGTGTACAAAGATACTCTTTTGCCAAGTCCTTGCTTTTATGCAGAGCAAAATCCTGACAGATGGCCACTGACAATATTAAGCCTCTTAATAAATAGACAAATATGTTAGAGAACTGTGTAGGTAAAAGGAAAGCAACAATACACAAATAAAACAAATACACAGAGCTGTACAGATTAAGGCTGCAATACTGAACCTCAGGCTTAGGAAACACTGAAGTAAAATTTCACCTGTGAAGCCTTAAAGTGACCTTTGTATCGATGCTGCTTCAATCTTACCTAATCATGTCCTGCTTCAGACATGGGGCTGCTGCCTCAGACTGCTCAATCAGTGAGGAACTAAGGCAGTATTTTCTTTTACTCTCATTACTCACTGTTTGGTTCCACAGCCTTATCTATTGACTTCTAGGGCTCTTCATGCTGCACCTACACAACTATGTTTCCTTAGCAGGAGAGAAGCAATCCTGGGAGTAACTATGTAGTAGTTATTGCCCTGTGGGGTATGTTACTCTTAGCCCTGACAAAAGTTTAATTCCTAAAAACAACTAAGTGTAGTGGATTAGACTATTTTCGCCAGTCCAGTTACAAAAATTGCAAAAATAAATTTGTTTAGGAACTTAAAAAAAACCAAAACAACAACCCACAAATAAAGGGAGGTAAAATACTACATTAACCTTCAGTATCCATGAAGAAAATCTCAGCTTTGTAAAAACCACTGACTGAACAGAAAAGAAATGAAGGCTGGTGAAGACACATTTTCTCGCTCCGAGGAATCAATGCATTACAGACTGATGGAGAAAAGTAATTTAACAATTTGAAGGACCCACAGTCTCTGAATTCTATTTGATAATAGCAACAATCTGCAGGCTGTATCAAAAGTGAAAACATCAGTCCGCACATGGTGCTGCCCATCCCTTTGTTTCCTCTCCTGTATTAGCTTAAGACAGAATATGCATAGGCACATCCTTCTAAAATAAGAGTGTTTTACAAAGGTTGTCATCTCTCTTGGTATCTGAATCCAGAACAGGGAGTATCTATGTGATGACAAAGCAGCTGTTCACTTCACAAAGAGGTTGACAAGTGACAGAGCAAACCAAAATATATCTCTGAATCTCCATGCTGGAGAAAATGGAAAAATGAGTAAGTGATCTGTAGGAAAACAGAAGAAAGAAAAAATGCCAAGTACAAAGCATGGCAAAGAAAGGAAAAGATCCTTAGGCAACGTTTCAACTTAAAATATTTCTTCTGATGAAGAACACAGATGACAGTAAAGTCCAGTGAGACATCTCATGCTATGCACATGTAAATAGATTCTTATAAAGGATTTTAACTCCCTTAAAGATGAAGTCATTTAAATACTGAAAGAATTCAAGCTACTTAACCTTTGCACCCTGTTTAAATACCTCAGTAATACATTTTGCAGCTTTTGTTTCAACTAATTTCAGAACTCCAAATCAAATGAAAAGGTGGTCACAATGCTTCCAACATTACATTAAGAAAAAAACCTAATATATTCAAACTTACAGAGTACAAAGGGCATTTTGGGTTTGGGGTTTTCTTTTTATTTCTTAATTGATGAGAAAAAAGCATGGCTGCAGGTGCCTTGAAGGCAAGTCTATAATCTGTCTTCTTAATTCCACATCAGTACTGCTGGAAGTTGTACAATAGCTATGCTATCTCTATTATATGATTTATACTACTGGTCCCACTGTAAAACCAGTAATTCATTTTCCTGTTGCAGTCAAGATTCCTGAAGAGAAGCAGAAATTCACCACGTCTCCATCCCTGCATTTACTAGTACAGGAATGGTTTTAAATAAACACTGGAGAGTTTTAACTTTCAGGATGACTAGTGAAGTGTTCATATCGGTGAATGTACAAATCAAAAGTATAACATGTCCAGAACATTTCTGTTCTAGTCAGAAAGTCTCAGTTTCTGTCATTACACAAAGCAGAGAGAGCTCAGACCTGCAGGATTTTCAGGCAGAAATGGAACACACAGGCTGATTTCAGCTGATTTCATCTTGGTAGGAGATGAAGATGGAGAATCCCATGTTGCTCCTTGGCCCCAGCTCCAAACCACCTGATCTCGTGCCTTTTACAAACCTCCAGGGGCAGTGACTCCACTGCTTCCCTGGGGCATTCCTGACCAGTTCAGTGAGGGAATTTCCCTAACATCCAGTCTAAACTTTCCCTAGTGCAGCTGGAGGCCATTTCTTTTTGTCCTCTTGTTTTGCTACCTGGGAGAAGAGACCAATTCCCACCTTGTTCCAACCTCCCTTCAGAATCTATCTGGCATAAACTTCACAAGAACTTCTGGGTGAGAACACGGTCCTGTGAATTTTTGTAACGTAATTTTTCCAAGGCCCTGAGGAACACAGTACACGGTACCTGCTCTTTCCCCAAATTCAGTGAGAAGAGACTGATACACGCACGATCTCAAACTGCTTTTCTACTTTAAAATGTAAATTTTGACATGGCGGTAGTAAGCACTCATGCTAAGCAGAGGGTTCTACAGTAAACCTCATAAAACACTAATAAGCCATAAAGTCCAGGCTTGTCTGAGAGACTCACAAGTCCAGAAAGATTAATGATTTGAACACAAATCATTGAAAGGCTGTCACAATTTCAGCTGCTGCACCTGCTTTAGTCCATTGCTCCCCTGCTGTCCAAACACATTGGCCTACTCAGTGCCTGCAGGAAGAGGATACCCTGCACACACTCAGTTCTGTATGAGCTCATGTATCAGGGCACCAACACATGGAATAACTTAACATTATTTCAATGCTTGCCATTTGTGACAAGCAGTTGCTTTTCACATGTATTTAAAATTTCAGGTTAAGTGTATTTATTGTGTTTTAAAACAGAAAGAAAAACAGTCCCAGGAAGATTCTCAAGTTAAGTTACTCTAAAATTGAACCAGCACTCTTAAAATATTGCAGAAGTTATTCATAATCAGAACATAGATGTTATTAAACTGCACCTAAGCCTTAGGTGAAAAGAATTAAGTGCAAGTGTTGACTGCCAAGGGAAAAGAATCACATATGTTTTTGAGGTACCCTGATAAACCTGCCCATTATTTTCATTAACTTATAACCATGTCAAATGCAAGACTTAAAAGCCAGAATTGTAAGCCAGAAGTTGAGCTTTGTTGTAGCAGTGCACACACTGCTTTATCTTTTGCCACACATTTCACAAGTGTGTGCTTCGTGTTTAACAGAAATGCTGAGCCCACATGAAGCACAACTTGGCAACAGAAAGTTCTGTCTCCCAGATGTCCAACTGAAGGAATACCGACCATCTAACAAATTCTTATTAATTACCTACTTTGAACAGCAAATTCCAACAGAAAACAGACTGTGTTTATTGGCCATTATTGTCTTCAGGTGCTGAGGTTTATGTTCTAACTGTAAAGGGTAACATGATTTGATACCAGAACAAGCCTTCTCTGCTCCTAATAAATTAGAGAGGCTGCCAATGTCTGAGTCGCATGAATAACCAAATAAAGTGAAGACTCTTGGACATTATTGTAGGCAGCAAAATGAAAAGTTTAAGTCTTGACTCTTGTTTTCCAAGGTTTCTGGTTTGTGTGTTTTAAACATGCCATACTCAGTCTGAAAGTCAGGAGCAGCTCCAAAATTGCCTATAAAAACACTGCCCTTTCCCCTACTTGTTTTTCAGGGGGAAAAGAGGAGACAAGTCTTTTTATGCTCTGCAAAGATTCAGAGGTCCTTCAGGGTAACACTGTAACAATTAGAAAACTGGGATGTGCATTCTCCCTGGCAACATACGCACTACTGATCACCACGGGAAATCTGAAGAGCTGCTCATTAATTTAATTCAGCTAATCAAATGTATCCTTTTCCAACAGCAAAGCATATGGACCAATGTTTTATCAATCAGTTTTGGACCAGGGCTTAATGGTTACCATCCATGACATTACCTAACTCAGGAACACTGTTTTAAAGAGCACTGGGGGATGAACAGATACATTTTATTACCCACGCATTCAAAATGGATTTCTATGCATATTACCAGGAGAAATCCAACATATTCCCAGGGTACTGATGAACCAGCTTTACTCCATTTAAAATAACCTGAAGCCAGGAGAGTTAGAAGCAACAGAACAGCAAAGCTCAGCACAGCACAGCAGAAACAGCTTATACAAAGTGCGACATTTTAGGAGGTCTGTCATTGTCGAGGTTAAGCATTACAACTAATTATTTGAAATGTAAGAGACAACTATCAGAATTTCAATACAACTCGTAGATACAGTTACACAAAACAAATCATATTTCAAATTGTCTTGTAACACCTGTAAATCTGACCAAAATTAAAAGGCATTGGAGATAAGTTTTTAAGAAACAAAAAAAAAGATTCATCAACTGGTTATCCTGGGCATGTACATCATGGGAGGATGGCAGAACAGTCTTTAAATCATCTGCTGTTCAAGTCTGTAACTTTATGTTAACTCAGCCAAATATTCAGTATTTGGATCACTGCTGCAACTAAAAAATAGACACCTCCCAGGTATAAACTGAGTTTAAAAGAATCTGGTAGACAGAGAATCAAATAACACTCCGTGCAGGTTATTTCAAAACCAATCCTATTTTCACCGCTGTTTCACACACAAGTCCCTTACTAAAAAGGTGCAAAGTAAGTCTAGAGGTTTTTGCAGTGCTTAAACTCATCTATAATGCAAATCTGAACACTTTATCAAAACTTCCACACACTCTTCATGTTCTCAATCCATTTATGTTCCAATAAATGCTTTTGTTGCACAAATGGTTTCTTAATAATATGTATTAACACCAGCTCAGAGTCACAAATATCTTCAAGAGGTAAGCACAGAAGTAGGTCTGCAACAACATCTTGCACTGTATCACTGTTTGACAGTTCTGCAAGGCTTTCTATGCAGTCCAGAAAACTCAGACATTTAAATAAGCAGGTTAAAAACCAGGCCACATTATTGGTTTTTCCTAGGTTCTTCACATAAGCACATCTCACTAAATCACAAGTACAAGCAGTGACTTCTATTGCCAAAGCAGTTCATTAAAGAATTTAAGACCAGGAAATAGAATAAAATAATTGATTTTATGATGTGTTTATTACAGAGGGGAAAAAAAACAACACGAAGAGTTTTAAGCAATTTTACAGTGCAAATCACACAGATTTTTGGTAACTGAGGTTGCTGTGGTTTATCAGCTTGGTTGGCTCACTGCTTTCAGTACATGAGACCCTACTGACCTGATTTCATCAAATCTATGAAAGACTATAATCACCTGAGCTTTCAAACAAATAACGTGTTTTCTAGCACGTAGGCCACAGAACAAGCCTCTCTGTTTGTCAGAGCACACATACACAAAAAAAAGACACACACACACAGAACAGTGCCAGAGACATTCAGTGTAAATATTCCGCACACATTCAGGTCTTTCCACAATATAGAGTTGCTATAACAAAAAACAAAATGAAACAATAAAAACAAGTAAGCGGTGGTAATGTCTATACATTTTGACAATGGGTAAGTAACTGAGGTGATGGCAGCAGGTAATTTACTGCAGCAGCATCTAGGAAGGCTTTATCTGACATAATTCTCTATCTGGAACTTCTCACTTCTTTTATTTTAAGAAATGAATCATGGGAATTCTGGCAGGATACCTCTTAAGTGCAACAAAATTTCAGCCACTCGATCAGAAATGGTACATATACTGCTGTTCCTACTGGCTCCACAACATTTTGGGCAAGCATTTCAGCAAACAGGGATGACACTACCATAACATATCCCAAGTGATCGCGTACGATGGTCCACTCCCAGTCACTGTTCACAAAAGTAAGTTTATAAGTCAGTCCTTAAATTCATACAAGAAACCAGTCTTGCTCTACCTACAGGTTCAGGTACTTAGAGGATCATGGAATGAAACACAAAACTCTCAACCAAGTCCAGTCTGGGCTTGTCTTTGCTGCCACACACGTGCTGGTACTGTGAAAGTCTAGTTCCTCTGAGAATCTGAACCAAGGCAGTGGTTCTGCCATGGGAATCGCAGACCCTGTTGCCTCAGGGCATTTTACAGGAGCCAGCTGAAGTCTTAATGCCAAAGTAAATCCAGCAACACTCACCTATTTGTACTTGCTCTGGCTGGCTCAGTGACACAAATGCTGATGTATCATCAATCCACGACACCTGAATGTTACCTAGAAAAGGCAAAAGAAACTATTATGACTACTTTTATCTTAGGCTCAGTCACAGATTTTATCTGATGTGGCATGACATAAGAGAGTCAATTAAGAGTAACTGCAGCTGACAAAGCTTTTGCCCACTGTAAAGGTGTGCAGTGCCTGGGACTCAGAAATTTCGGGCTGCATGTGCACCCTGAACACCCTCAGGCCCTCATGTCCTCCCTTCATGGGTTCTGTAGAATTCTACTAAATAAATTGAAGCAATTTTCTGGGAATTTCAGCCCTTGACTCGGCTAAAACCAGGTCTTTGGGTGACGATAAACTCCAGCAGAGAGGGGCAGGCAGAAGATTGATCACACGAACGGGGAACTCCAGTTATTGTGACACTAAATCTACCAACTCTGGTTTGTTTGGATCCCACTATCCGTCATTTCCTGCATGTGCAATAAAAACTTAATTTGGGTCAATATAGGGACAGATGCACAAAATCATGGACCTCATTTGGACGCTGTTACAATGGAACAGTGACTGGAAGTAAGTTCCTCTTTTCATCAGGCAGTTAGTGCATTTTCTATGTGAACAGCTGAAAATGTCACATCAGCACTAACAGAGCTCATAATCAAGCAAAAGCAGAGGAAAGGATTCCCACTCCAGACACAAGGTCTTATTATAGCCTGAAATCCATTTACATCTCCTGTCTGCATCCAAGTGCTCTACTGTTAGTATAGTTCAGATATTGAAAATTGGTGCCATTTCTTTTCAGGTAGACTGGGAAATCGAGTTATATATAACGTTACACCACCATTTAACCTTCAGACATTACAAGGTTAAAAACAATGATGCAAAAAGGCTTAAAAGACATTTATTCTCAGTTGTTTAATCTATTTAAATCTAATTTAGCCTACAGGTTACAAGGTTATAGCAGTCTCTTCTGAAATCCAGCCAGATTATAAACAGATTTTCTAATTATAAAAAAATAAAAGCCTAGATAGATTTCATTTGCATGCTATGTATTTGAGTAGCCAGCTATTTAGGAGTTTAAGTTATAATCATTTTGATCATTGCCAAAACCCTAATTAATTCAGTATGGTTTCTGACATTTCCCTGTACTAAAAGGCTAAGGCTGCTATTAAGGAGAGCCTGCACTGAGGAGTCAGATGTTAGAATTTCTTTAAACACTTTTTAGGGCAAATAAATTCAATTTCTTATAATTCAGTCTTTGAAGAACATAGGTCTTTGTTGCCTGTGGGTAAGGGTCTTTACTGTAGAGAGAACACCTTTTTGGCAGGACACTAGTATTTCACAACCCAGGAAAAGCCTGACCTGATTTACAATTACAGCTCAAAACTGTGCATTTGGTAGGACCCAACACTGAGCTTCCCTTCAGTGACAGAAATTACCACACAATTTAACGTTGTTCCACGTGCATTGACAAGTTAGTGCTCCAAATTTCTTCATGGATCAAGTTCTCGTTTTCAGCATTACTAATTACAAAATGTTCTAGAAATCATTTGAGACATCTGAGACCATAATCTCTTGTAACTCTTCAACGTGGCAGTGCTGCCCTGTGTCCCTTTCCTACACATACAGTTAATTCATTCCAATCTACCCTGAACAGACCAAAAGAAAGATGAGAAAGGAGAATTCTCCTGAACATCTTGCAATTGTGCCCTCGGTGTAAAACAGCAAAGAGGATCAGTGACAGACAAAAAAATCTCCCAAAGTTCAGCTACTCAAATGGACTTCAGTACCCATATTTTCACTAAGTACTTATTTTTAATAAGTTAAGAAAAATCCAACCCACTGATGGCACATCATTTTAGTCATTGTTTCAGAAAGGCTGCTGCACTCTAAATGACTTCTGACTTTGTATTTTTAGCTAATTAAGGGTTTCAATGCCTGCCAACACACGCTGCTTTTATACTCAGATTTATACATTTTAAATACATAATTTAAAGAACAAGTCCAACATTAAACAGTGGATGCTGAGTTGCAATCTGAAGAAAACCACAACAAATGCTCTTATGCAATTCTCCATGCTCAAGAGATAGTCCTTTCACACTGTGCCACGTTTCATTATTATTAAGAAGCAAGAACTGAAGAGAGATAAGATTAATAAATTAGATCATTCAGCAATACTGCTACGCACTCAGTAAATACTGTGCATTTCAAAAGTATGGTGAAATGGGAATAAAGCCCTGAAAAGCACATGTATCTGCACTTGCAGTACAATATTTAGCAACCAACAGAGCCAAGTGCCACTGACTGCAAGGCCAGTGCAGAGGAGCCACACACTGCAATGGAAGTGAAGAAATAAAGCAGGAAACTTCCCTCTCCACACTTCTAGAACGGATCAAATGGCTTCAACACTTTGAAGACATTGGCCTGTGTGACCCTTGTCTGCTCACTGCTACACACAATATCAAACAGTGGCCTCTGCTAAAGAAAGGGTAAGTCAAGTAAAGAATTATCAAGTGAAATAAAACACCTTTGCTCAAGTAGGAGGTGAGAATTTGATTTTTTACTCTTCTGAGACAAAGGCACAAAGTAACATGCATCTTTTCTATAAATAAATTTGAAAATTCTCTATACGTAAACTCAAACACGCAAACAACATTAAAATCCACAAAACAAAATTTTCCTTTTTATACTCTGTTTTTACACATTCCCTAATTGGCAATTACCCGCTCAGTATAGATATTAGGACTACATGGGCTCTCATTTAACTAAAACAGTTTGTGAATATATTCTATTTTCTTATCACACACACAAAAAAAATTGCCCACACTGACACCATGACAGAATTGCTACAGTTCCTGGACCCTGCCTGCATCAGACAACATAAAAGTCTTATTCTATGAACAAGGGTTGAAGCATATATTAAACACAAATTATTCCTGGTGAATACCTGAAAGGGTTAACAGAGCTTCCACCTTTCTGGCAGGAAGACAAGGTACAAAGAAACCAAGAACAGCTGAAGGAAATCTTGGCACGAGAAGAAGGAGGAAAGGCCAGAAATGCACAGAGAAAAAACAGAAGTAAAATGTTTAAAACCCTATTAAAAAAAAAATCCCAAAACAACAGAAACAACAAAATCCGAACAAAAACACCCCAAAGCAAAAAAAAAAACTCAACAAACCAAAAAAACCACTCATAGCTCAGATGTCTATATGAACACGAGCTTAGACGAATACTTTATATATATATGTAGTGTGCTATAAGTTTTACTGAAACTAGACAAGTCACCTTTGAAAGGGGCATTTTTCAAGCTCCACCTTTTTCTTTAAGAAAACTTAAACAGCAAGTTTGCAGTTCAGTGATCAGCAGGAACACATGCCACAGCGTATAAAACTAGAAAACATGTCTCAAAAATGTACTTAAAAGTCACTTAACACTCACCCATGTAGTACTAGACCACGTAGGACTACTAGAACATGGCTTAAACACACAAATGACAGGCTACATTTTGGAAGTAACTACATCAGCATTCAGCTCCCTCTTAAGGACAACTCTGATGCTCTCCGAAAATACCATGCAGTCAGGTTTGACTCCACTCAGAAAAGTTTTAAGTAGTAGTTTTTATAGCACATTAATAATATGAGTTTTAACTGAAATTCCATCAAAGACAGTCATTTATGTAGAAGTGAAGGCTACATACTAAAGCTGTACTGCAGCAAATCCCAGTTTAATACCTTCATATTTCACATCAGCGTGACCAAATAAACTACACAAATTTAAGAATCTAAAGCAACAGAGACTAAGCTAAGAGACTGCCCAGTACTGCAAGTACTGCTACAGTGAAACTGCATTCACCCATGAGATTATAAAAACATCCTGCAGGAACAGGTGTCCCCTTGGAATGCACAGAGTCCTGAAGGATTTCGGGATCATGAACACCCCTCTAGAGCAGCAAACCTAAACTAGTTCCAAGGCTGACACTGCAGCCCCTTCAGCTGTTTTACTGCTTTCATTAGCAGATTAGAGCTCTGCTTCAGTTCATTCTAGGCTAGAACAAATTCAAAATTATTTTTTAGAGATTCCAATTAATACTGATATTTAACAACTGATTTTTAATCCAGGTAAAAGATTCATTTCAAAACATTTTCCTGTAACAGATGTAATGAATTGGGATAATTAATGTCTGTTGCTGCCACATTTTTTTTGGCTTTTGGCAAATCACTTGACCTCACACTGCACTGCTCTGCCTCTCTGTCCCCCTGCAAGGGAGGGGAACGCATTGGAAAAGCATCGGTATTTCCAGGATTTTGAAAGGAATAACGTGCAGTTTGTTTTGAGATAACACGGCGATAACACCTACACCAAAACACAGATTAAGTACTCCCCAAATAGCAGCAGTCTGCAAATGCGAGCGTGAAAACACCGCGCTCCAAAATCCCGAGAAAGGGGAATTTCCAGGGGAGCGCTGGGCGGTGTGTGAGCGCGCCCCCTGGCGGCGCTGCCCGCCCGGCACAGCGAGCCGAGGGAGAGCAGAACTGCCGAGCTGGGGGGCAAAACCACGGGAACAGCGCCCGAACGGCCCTGCCTTACCCTCAACGGCAACCCCAGAACCTCTGCCGCCTTCGGCCTTCTCACATCCGACATTTCCAACGGGGACTGCGCTGTTCCATCCATCAGAATGGCCTCACACTGCAGTCCAGAGACCCCGCACAGAGCACCACAGTCAAACACCAGGGGACTGCTGTCAGCTAGTTCAGATCTCCCTGCCCCCTGCATTTTATACTTCTGCTCGGTAAAGGAACAACAGGACTACTCATCCCTAGTTATTAAACAGCTTTTTTTGTTGTTTTTATTGTCTTGGATAGTGTTCACAATCTTGAAATCAAATTGGCTATTTTCAAGCCTGCTTGCTGGTCTGGACTCACCTAAGCTGGAGTCTCGCTTTATGCAGACTGCAGGATGAGCCTTACTCCTAAATCCTCGATCTGCCTTCCATACCAATCCCCATTCCCTTTATCCACCTATATAAACCCTCCAGGAGAGACTGTAAACAAAAGGATCAAAGATCCATGATATTCAGCAATGACCACATATAAAGATTTCTAAAGAGCAATTAATCAGGGCAGATGTTTTCAACACATCACTAGGAAGGAACTCCACAAGAAACCATTCAAAAATTACAAAAGGTGATTCATCATTACCTGTATTAGGAGTAAGTCTGCATCCACAGACTAAAAATAACAAAACAAACCAGAAGTACTTGCTAATGACAAAAAAAATGTGAGGAAATACAGATTATATCACTCACCAAAGGCACTGAAAAGCTGGTAAAGGTCACTGGTCTTCCACTCTTTGGGAAAAGTAACATGAAGAACATGATCTCGTTTCGGCTGCACTATGAAACAAAAAAGCAGTTGTTAAAATCAGAGTCACTACGAGTAGTATCTTTAGAATATCCAAAGAAGTCATCCAATGTGGTAAGGTATCTTTTTTCCCTTTCTTTCTTTTTTTTTTAAATAAGAAAACAAGGCAAGATCTACTGAACTACATGAGGCACCAGTGCTCCACTTCACAACATACTGCTCCAGTTTGTTAAAGGTAACTCAACAGTTAACTACACCCAGCTTGATGGGATCAGATTTTAACTGACAACCTGGTAACACTTTCAGGAAAAGCCTCTCCCTCCTTTTAGTACACAAAGGGACTGACTTGCACCTTAGTGAATTACCCTCCAGAATCCTTCTGTAA
The DNA here is from genome assembly GCA_035584735.1 of Pseudotriccus pelzelni. NCBI lineage: Eukaryota > Metazoa > Chordata > Aves > Passeriformes > Tyrannidae > Pseudotriccus > Pseudotriccus pelzelni. The sequence continues at coordinate 6,737,890 of JAWMRA010000033.1, read as the reverse complement.
TACAAACTTTTCCACTTTCTGATCTCCTTAACTTTCAGCACTAAAATAGGGTTTTTCAAGGTATATCTCATTCAAGGAGCAAGTGTCCAAAACCAGATCATCAGCCACGCATTAATGCTAAGTGCTTTAACCTGTTTCACTCAAAACAAGCCCAGGTTAGCCTGAGTTTACCAGAATGCCCCTGCTAATACATCACAGCCCTACATGAGCACCTGAGAACAACTTCAGATTGGACAGAGACACAAGTCCTGTTAACTGAATCTGCTACTTGGAAAAACAAAAAGGACACCAAAATTTTTTAAGTTAAACACAAGTTGTCCTAACAAGCGACTGCAGATCAATTCACTACTGAACAGCCAGCAGCTCAAAGTTTAACTATTGGTAATCCAGTAGCAGAAGATTATAACCTGAATAACTCCAGTTTCAGATGTTACTACAGCCTTTTTCTGTTCATCAGCAGAAGAAACTATTCCTAATCTTCCAGTGTCAGCTTATTCTTAAATTTGCTGTGCATCTGCTGTTAAAACGTCTGTAACTTCTACCTACTCAGGTGAGAAATATTTGATTCTTATTATGCCTTGCAGTCACTTTGTGCAGCAACTTCACTCTTTTGAAAGGAGTTTCTAATACACAGTAACAAAAGATGATGATTAAGATAACTTTCACATTTTCAATACTATTTAATCCAGCATATGTTATTGAAAACCATTATTTCTGGGAAAATTGCACAAACTTGCTATTACACTCCAGGACAAACAAACTGACAAACACATCAAAATTTATGATAGTCACCTAATGAGCTGTGCTAGTCTGTTTTTTAAAAATGTAGTCTCCAAGTGCACCTACCACTGTGTTCTTTGCATGGCATTACCTGTCTGTGTCCCCAACAACCACAACAGCTCCCTCAACCTACAGCAGTGTTTACATCTCAGAATAGCAAGGGAGTCTCTAAAACAGCCAGCCCAACATGCCACCCCTAGATGTGCTTTCTGCCCTGGGAGCTTAGAAAGCCCCCCTGGTTCAGGTTCTCCTCCACCATGTGCATCAGTCTGTTCTACAGGAGTGCCTTTCAGATAAAAGAGACAGACTTTCAGAGGCAGACTCTTTTTTGGCAACTCTTCTTGGCATAGTTTCAAAACAATCCTGTAAGTTGGCTAGCAAGGGGAAGTAGCATCTTTACAAATTAGTAGCTTTGGCATTCTCTCAATGACCCAAAGTATTTATCCAGTCATCCACTCAATATCAAACAGTTGGGGAAGGAAGTATGCAACATAATTAGATAACCATTCCAACAGATGCACCGAGCCAGAGCTCAGTGATCTGACCACCTAACTGAATTAAAAATTAAATACATGCCCTCACAGCATACATTTTCCTCACCAATAGGTACTTGCATCTCTCTAGAACTGCATTCTATTAAACTGGCATCTAATAAAGAGTCACACTCCAGTCTGAGCTTTCCGATGCACAGAGTGGAAAACGTCTTCACATCAGCATTGCTTCCAGATGGGCATCATTTCTAAGATATCTGTGTATTTGATTTCACAGTATAAAATTAACCTTCCTCTAATCAAGGACTAGACTGACCTCCAGGACTTCATATTTTCTTAAGGCATCAGTGGAAACACTCATCCAAAGCTTTCTCCCTCACAGTGTAACATCCCATAACAGTAAGGACATTTGCATCAGTAAAATCTGCTTTCATATAAATGTATTATCAACTCATTACAGCCCCAGGTCTGTAACCTGAAATAACTTGAAATGTAAAAATATTTCAAGTAATATTTTTCCTTTTATCATTATCTCATGTGGCAAAAGAATTCCGATGTTTGGGTTGAAGTAAAGGTACTGCTGCACATCAGTTACACAGCAAAGTGGCCACAGGATTTTCAGAACCATTTGCTATTCTCTAGTTTGCATCCTGTATTTACTGTTAGGGTGAGGGGAGAGGGGGAAATTGTCAAGATCTCACCTCATATGTTGTATGGGATGTAAGAATAACAACCCAAAATACCCATAAAGCCATTCATTTCCAACTGTTACATTTAGCAACAGTAACTTAATCTGTTCTCATTAATCCTCTTTATAATGCAAATTCTCTGGTCAAGGTTGAAGAATTTATGGATTTACTATTTTGTTAAAAAAAGTGGGGGACACATTTGATAAATCATTTGATATGCGGCCAGTAACCTAAACACAGCCGATGTCCCATGCTTCACATACACAATAATTAATCTTTACACTTCCTCCTCCAGGAAATTTGTCAGAATGGCACAAAATTTACAATGGAAGAAGCTACTTACAGTCTGGTCCTTCCAAATTGAGATATGGTATGTCCATTACTCTCATAAGAAACAGCCTGAAGCAAAATGGAAAACAACTATTAGCAAATTTCTGCCTGAAGACGTTTCAGTAAGCTTTCCTTTTTATAGTATTTCACGTGTCTGTTCTGGAATTAACCATCCCAAACATATCTTCAACTATATTAAAACAAACAGACCCTTTAATTAAGTCAAGTCCATTACCTAACAATCCACATTCAAGCCGTTATTTGGCATCATGCTAGTGATGTTACTTATTCAAGAAAACAAGGACAAAGAAACCCCAAACTGGTACTGCTGAAAACAATTAAGACAAGCGGGGTAATGAACATTTAGCAAGTAGCAGCCCTGTGCAGTAAGAGCCATTGCACACTGGACAGCGCAAAAGCTGTCATCATTCTAAACACACAAACTCTCCCAACTTCTGAGCCCTGCATCGTGCTTTAGACAGAAAGGATCCTAAAACTGCGAAAGCCATCGTGACTTCTTTACAGAATAACACGATGAGGCTTTTACCCTTTAACATGTAACCAAAGAGTTTCTCAAAACATTCAAGACGTGTTTTCAATAAAAGCTCTTATTCGGCTCTGAAACCTATTTCCCTCCAAAATAAGATAAACAGCCTAAAATCCTGTCATAGGTACAGATGCCACATTGTTACAAAACATTTGCTATGTACAGTGTTCACTTTTCCCTCATAACTTTGAAAAACTTCTAAAATGCTTATCAGATTACAGTTACAGTGTTCAACTAAGTAATAACTGATGTAAACAGCTGACAAAAACATTTTAAGTGTACAGACTGATCTGTAATGCCCTACAGGCTCTTTGTGTCATACCATATTCACTGTGAGTTTCTAAAGGTTTGAATACTATGTCCTTATGGTTCCCCATATCCCTGAAAAGTCTACTGGAATGCAGCTGATAACTTGTTTTTGCTATAAATATTCAGGAGAACGAAAAAAATTCTAACACTGGGGAAAAAATGGACTCTACGACAGGTTCACATGTGAGCCAGAGGCTCTTCAGAGAACTGGCACCAGTTACCACACCCTGTCCCACCTAATTTCTCTTCCTGAGTCTCAAGCAAGATACAGCCCAACGTGCACTGTGTCCCTCTGAGCACTGCAGAACCCGAAAGGAACTTTATCAATACAAATTAGAAATATCTGCATCAATTATTTCAGAAACTTCACCAATTCCAGCACAGCTCTGAGTAATGAAAACTTTTACAGAAGAAGCCAGAGTTTTTTCTGATGTTTAGCCTTTGGTGCCACACTCCTGTAGGCTTGGCCCCATCACAGCTGTCTGTACACTGAACAGGAGTGACACATTGAGAACAGAGCCAGGTTCAAAACACAGACTCCACAAGCAAACAAAGGAAGATATCCTCACTCTGACATATCCACAGAGGTCCTGTACATACTGACAGGTAGGTAGCAGCTTTCAGAAAAATAAAGATGAAGTCTACTAAAAACACAACAAAATGTCCTAGGGAGAACACTAGTTAAACTTCCCTTCCCCAGCTTTTATCATATTGAGGAAAGCAACTCAGTGGCCAACAGCAAGAACAGGCTTATGCCAAAAAAATACATATACTTGAAACTAATTAAGATCAGGTTTTTATCCTCAGAGACAAATCCTACATTTATTTCTTTGGTCAAACAACTATGTGGCTAAACAGCACATAAACACAAACACACACTCTCTATAGCATAAATACTGACTGTAATATTGAGTGCACTTTAAGTACGTTACATAAGTAACAACAGCAAATTACACCACATGGATTGCACATCATGCATAATTAAGTACCCATAACTATGGTTCTAAGATTCGTTATCTATCTGCAGAACATTTAAATTAATAAGGTTGTTCTGTATGACAATGTGAACTCTATATTAAATTAGCTTGATTCATGACGCTGTAGCTGACTTTGATTTTCACTACATTAACTCACAGTTATTTAAAAGATATACAGATCCAGCTAAAAAGACAACGTTGTTTCCTACAATGCTGAGGGACTGCAGCCAGATCCCATGGGCAGAGGACAGAGACCTATTTCTCAGTAGGAACTCTGAGATATTCTGAGGAAGCTACTTGGGAGACAATTGTTTCTGTGGCAGGTCAGCTAAAATGAGGAGAGGAAGGCTGAGACCTGCCACTTCACAGCAAGGCATAAAGAGTCTCAAGGAGTCAACTCCGTTCCTCTGCACTGAGTAGGATGAAAGTGTGTGATGAGCTGTGCAGAGAAACTGATTCGGCAGAAACAAGAAGAGCCATCTTTCTAAACCCATACCAGTTTACCAGTAAACAGGTACAGCCACATTTGGCTCAAAGCAGAACAGCAATTGTTTACTCCTACACTGCAACTGGAAAGTTATTGGACAAACTGCAGAGAAGCAAACTGATGTTCTTTTGTAATGATCTGGCAAAGAAAATTAAGTTAACATGGAGAAGCAAAGGGAGAAATGAACGTATTTGCAATACATGTCAGGGAACTCAACTCCCTGGTGAGACATTTTCCACAAATACAGCAGAAACCCAAGTGATTTGCACAGATTATGGTTTTCTGATATCCCTTTGTATAAAAAAAATATTTCTAAGATAATTTATATTTCTACAGACCATGATGCTATTCAGCTCAATCAAACATGGTGTTCTCATTTCTCCACACCTCTCTCCCCCCACTGCCTCCAGCTACATCAAAATAAACAGCATTCAAACAACCCAAAGGGATACAAAAACATTGCTATCAAAATTTTGGGAGGAGCTTGCAAATGGGAGCCAGGAAGTGTGGAAGAAGAGAAGAGCCGTTGCCCTAAACCAAACAGTGAAAAAATTTTAAACCAACTCCACACTGCATGACACAGTAACAGTATCCAAATGATGCACACAGGAGTTTAAATATGGCAATAAAGAGTCCCACCATCTCAACTCATAAATGCTCATCAGGGATTACTCACAGCAGACTGTTCACATGAACATGATTTCTCAAAGATATTGTATATACAATAAAGCACAAAGATTACAAAAATGCATCTCTGGAATTCTTGGCTTATTGAGCTGTTTATCGTATCACTTACTGCATTATGCCTAAAAGAGCCAAATAACTCTAAGGCAAAGTCTGTTTTTAATCAGGTCTACTCTTACAAAAAACCTGAAACTAAAGAGTTTACCTGTGTTCATCACTGACCTACAGGAAATTAACCTATGTGCTGCCCACCACTCTTGAACAGTGGGCCAGGAAATTCCATAACGTTGCTGATACAATGGCAGACATCAAAATTACCACAAAAAGTATTATGTTCCTTTGAAGGCTAAGTTCATAAAAATCAAAGCTTGATTTTTTTAGTTTTAAATTTAATCCCCCTAATCACATTGAGGACAAGCCTACTCAGACAGAAAACATTTCCAAAATCCTGTCAGCCACACCAGTGGTGTGAAAGTTTAGTCACTGAACTGCACTGAAATATTAACACCTCGTAGTCAGAGGCCTTGAAATGAAGACTTCATGAGCAACGCAAAGATTCATAAAGTGGTCTGCTCTGAAGAACCTTTTCAAGACTATTCTGATGTACGTTCAAACTCCAGCATAACCAGCATGAGCCAAAAAGCCAAGAAAACTGAAGTTTAAAGCAAAATGCAGTTTAGCCATTGATTCCAAGGCTGGAGACAGACAGGCTAAGGACAGTGTTCCATGTCCGTGTGTTAGCAGGTTTTTTAATACAACAACTACTTACTTGTTAAAAAAAGGTTCGATGAGTTTTGATCTGGCAGACACATGGTTTTTTGGAGGAGTGAGAAAGGAACCTGATGAATGAAGAATAAATTCAGAATGTCATAAGCATCTCCAGGCAGCACCAAGGGGAGGGTTTGGAGAAGATCACATAGGTACCTAGGAAATTAGCCATAGAAATGAAGCACAGTCCAGTAATGTAGGCATCATATCCTGCTTCGTGGAGTTGTTCAGATGCTGTGTCATAGCTTGGAAATCCTTCTGCACTTTCTGAGGGGGAAAAATCATTTATAAACACGGTAGCACAGAAGACGAAGGCAGCCCTGTGTGCTTACCCACATGTCAGAGCAAAACATCCTCTGCGGAAGGTTATACAATTTTCAGAAGTTCTGAAATTTCAGAAGTTCTTAAAAAAAGCAGTTTTGTTTTGCATTTTTAGGTAAAAATAAGTTCCTAGGACAGAAAGACTTTCCTATCAGAAAAGCCATGAATCCCCACACCTACTCAGCCAAAGTGGGAGTATTAATTCTGAGACAATGACAGCAGGATTCCCCACAAGGTGGTTTTTTCTGATTTGCATTTATAAGAGCAAGAGGAGGACATTTCAGAAATAAGAGCAGTTTGATATATCCTCACCAACTTTAGGAGGGCTGAAAGGAACCTCTTTTAAACGCTTTTCCAGTTCTGCAAGTGATGTATTATTAATGATCTCCTGCAAGAAAACACATCATTAATTGCCAGTGCCAAGCACATTTTCCCTGGAAACTGAAATCAAACAGGATCAACTGAGTATTTACTGCTGCCACCTTGTGTTCTGTAAAGATTTGTACACAGCCCCACTTCAAACTAATGCACCAGAAAGTCTGTCAAGACAAGTTCTAAAGTTAACCGGTCCCACCTACAACATAATGAGTCATAAGCATTTATTAATACTTTTCAGAATTACTGACAATGAATTATGCAAAACCTACATTTCCATTCCAGTCTGGTTTCTTGCAAGGTATGTGTGGCAAGGGAAAAGGCAGCACAAATAGGAGGGGAAAATACCCTAAATATTGATCATAATGGTGGAAGGCACTCAAGGTGAGTATTGAAATGTGCCTGATGACTGGACATTCCTGAATAGTTTTGTAAGTGTAAGTACTGCTGATTTAAAGTAATACAAAGACAGCCTTACAATCAGAGAGTTGCATAACTAAATATGCATAAAAGTCACAAAAATATATTACAGAATAATTCCTTACTGAAGTTCCTAATCAAATATATGTTGGCAATCAGTCCAATGTGGATCAAAAGCAAGAGAAAACAGAACATCTCACAATCTTTCTTACAGTTGTCTGAAATCTCTGAGGACCAAATTTCCTCTGGTTCTAACTCAAGACAGCTGTTTATACTTATCATCAAGTCTGCAGCCTGTAAAGTTATCAAGAACTAAACACAAAGAATAAGGCCAAATGATGCACTGATTTTGCATCTGGAAGCAGTATTTGATAATGATACCCTAAAACCCAACCACCTACTGCAGAAATACAAGTAAAAGCGTTACTGTCAAACATGAAACTTGTGGAGGATTCTTAGCTTTCAGAATACCACAGGCTCTATTCTCACTGCAGCACTATACAACACAAACCTGACCATTCTTAACATTTTAATACGACTTTCTGGTCTGCAATGCGCCAGTCACACAGGTTTGCACAAAGACAGATGCTGCTTCAGCATGTTTTTAAATTCAAAGGCACGTGAGAAGGCAAGAGAGGATGAACACTTATCTCCATTAGACCAAAACTCATGCTGCAAGAGGTTTTAAGAGAAACCTGTAATTTTTTAGCTCCTGCTGACTACCCACTGAATATCAGGGCCACAAAAGAACCTACTGATGATCAAGCATTTTTCTAAACAAATCTAAATCAGCATTCACAGTGTTCTGAATCTTTGAGTATACAAACAGCTTCCAGATTCTTTTTTTTCATGAACAGCACTTTTTTTTCTCCTAAGGACACTGCTATTTTAGAAGAAGAAAATAATCTGCTGATCACATTCTAACTTGCAAAAACTCCACATATTTTGGAATTTAAAGCTGCCAAGTTACTTTAAAACTTCAAATACAAAACACAATGGTAGGGAAGCAAAAATCCATATTCTAAAATATTTGTAAGTTTAAACAAGGTGTAAAGGAAAATCATTCTTCTGCAACAAAAGGTGCATCACAGAAAACATTATTAGACCTTTTTCTCTAAAAAGAAATAAAATTTGTTTTAATACAAATGAATTAATGCAAGTTTGTATCTTCAAGTAATTCCATATATTATTAATTAATTTACCTTGAAAGGTTGTGTACTTGCCATCAGTTTAGTATCCAATAACCTAGAAACAAAGTAAGAGCTAAATAAGTTGAAATGGAAGAATGCCCATTTTGCCAAATCCTCAGAAGTGTTTTAGCATATTAGGTGGGAAGCAGCAGATACACCTCCTGGAAACTACTCTCGGATCTTAGAACAGCCCAAACATTCCTTGGCTTTGTTCAGCATGACAAATGACAGCAACTAAGCAACAGCAAGAGTTGCAAACAACTAATAGCAAATAAATCTCGTTCCAAACGGAGATTCAAAACACAAATCATCATGCCAGAACCAAAGGAACAGCAAAGGTGCATCTGTGCCAAAAAGTAAACCAACAGTACTGTTTTCCTGAACAAAACAAAAAAAAATGCTCAAAAATACTTTAAAAACTCTATTTATCTAACTTGATCCCCATTACATTTCCAGTAACAGCTAGTTTACAGGGCTAGGACAAGCAGGATCAGCCTGCTAAAACTGTACTAAAACACTTGAAAGTTTGAACTAAGAACTTACCGGGGAAAGACACATGATGTTACTTCCTTGAACTCACTTAGGTCCTAATTTAACATTAAATTGGAAGATAAAATCCAAGTCAGTCAACTGGTTATCAGTCTTGGAATGACAGATAGCAGTAGCTACAATTATCCAAACAGCTTCTAACAGTGAGATACAGTAACTGAATTCTCACCATGTCAGAGATGTATTTGTATTACCATAGATACCACCTGCAATTACACAGAGCTACAGACTCATTATTTCTGATCTGTCTGTGATTAGCTATAAAATGTTCTATCATTTGCAGCACCCTATCCTATTGTAAACCTAGACTACCTCTAATTCCAGCTCTTTTAACAGCTCTACTTTAAATGTTCCCAGCATTTAGTATTTCAATGGAATATAAGCAGTCACTCCAGGTACACAGCTGATGCCTACAGGTTTAGATCAGCCAGATGTAAGAAGGACAAGAACAACTGACAATTGCTGATGTTCCAACACCATCCAAACAGGTCCCAAATGTCTTTCTCCCATCTTATGATCAAGTCCTTCCCAAAACACCCACAAGCCCTTGAAGACTGCAGGTAACATAATGTCCTGTGGGCCGTCCCTCCAACCAGACCTTTGGCTTCTTCAATGTTCCTGGTGCCAATAAATTGCTTAGTTTAACTTCACTGTTGGACTATTGCAGTGATGGACCGTCAGACTGCCCCTACTGCAGCCAGCAAAGTGTGCTCCCTCCAATTATTCCGACATTGCACCTCCTCACCCCAATGAATCACCCTGCTACAGGGTTTCTTATCACTCTTGTAAGATCTCCTGTATGAAAATACACATTGCCATGGATCAACCACAGGGGGAAATGCCCCATAGTTATGCTGAAGCTCCAAACCAGTTTTTTACCGTGTCTTTAACTTAAACATACCTGCCACTATCCAAGCAGTTCTGTGAAGGACTAACAGATACAAGCAAAAACCACAATTTCAATATTTAATTTGAACATTTTAAAAATGTAAAGGAGAAGAATTCAATCCAACCAAGCTTTCTGCACAAAGATTTCAGGAAATAAGGCAGTAGCCGAGAAGTAACAAACGGGCTTTTTAAAAATACTTTTCTGTGCTTCTTAATAGACTGATTAATGCTTCCATTCACAAGACAGTGTGGAGATTAGACTAAAAGACATTAATGGACTCGTTTCATCATCTGAACACTCAAAAGATAACTTACATCAGGCAGGGGACAATAGAACTGATGTATGGTGTGCATGACATCCAGCAGCATATTGTGCCCAATAACCAGCTTGCCCTGTGGAAAGAACATTAAATGTTGGTTGCACTTCCAGCCATGGCCATGGCAAAGGCAGTGTGTGAAAAGCACCTATCCCAGGTGTTTGCCAAGGGCAGCTGGGAACAAATACAAATCAAACCTCCCATTTGCTCTCTGCCTGCCCCACACACTCCTCCATTCTCCCAAGCATTTATCACAGCTTCAGCTGCAGCTTCAAATGTGGAGAAGATGCACTAGAACAGATACTTATAATTTGGTTTCCAAATGGAATCTATTTAAGGTTGAAGTCAAGTAATTTCTCAGTCCATTACCTTTTAATTTACAACAACTCACAATATATTCCTTATGGTTATAATATATGAGAGTTATTAGGGGCTTCTCACAGTGCAGAACCTTTCATGACAGATGCTGTACAAGGAAGCTCCTTCTTAAAGAAGTACAAGAAGTTTTTTTAATGTTAACTTTGATACATTTGACACAAGTGTCCTTCTCTGATTAGCCTTTAACTGCCAGAAAAAGAAAAAGGAAAAACATCTCCCAACAATCTTTTCAGAACAGAGAATAAAAACCCTCATAGCCTATTTACCGAAGAGCCCTAAGAAGTTGGTACTGTTGACTCTTACAGGTAATGAAATTGTTCATATTATTTATTATTTTAAAAGCTTACTTCACGTACCACAATCATTATAAAACATGAAGCAACATCAACTTACAAAGTCCCTTGAACTTGTATTGAATTCCATCTTCCAAAATATAACAGCAAAAGAATTCTCTCTTTAAATTTTTTTTTTCTTAGAAACAAAGGTATATTAAAAATCGTGTTAACTTACAGAATTAGCAATGGCATGAACAACTCTGGAAAATCCTACTGCATCATTCAATTCTTCCTGTAAGCAGAGATTCTGACATTAGTGAAACATAAATACAAGTATTGACAAAACTGTACCTGCAAACTTGTTTCTCAGACATAACCAAGACCAGAGCACAGAGGAAACACCACGAGCAGGATGCTGCTGACAGCTCATGTGTAGCTCTAGTTCACTGTCGAGTAGGACAACTCACAGGCTGTTGTCGTGGCTGCCCCTGGCCAGAGGCAAAAGCCACTCTGCCTTCTGCTCACTCCCCTCACTCAGAATTCCAAGGCAGGCTTTAAGACTTGTGGATTAAGAAAATGGCAGCCCACCCTTCCAGCCTCCTTGCTTTTGGGAGAGGGTGGAAAAGAAAGTCTTGCCACTGTGCAAGTGCTGCCCAGCACAGACAAAACGTGTGTGGTATCACTGCTGTTTTAGCCACAAATGCAGAGCACAGCAAAATGCAGCTGCTACAAGGGGGAACTTCATCCTCCCCAGAGCAGGAACAGCTGCACTCAGCTCACTGGCAATATAGATCTTTAACAGTGCTCAACTGCTCCCAGACTGCAAACAGCTCAAGAAGATACTACAATTAAGCTCGATATTTTCAGCCACATTTTTAACATATATTGTTATATATGCAACAGGTTGGATCCTGATTGTTATTTCTATTCAACCAAATTGTACTTTTCTGCCAACAGGGAGGTTGGGGAAGAAACATTCTTCACTATTTACATAAACAAATACAAGAAACATTATACAACTACAATATTATACAAACACAATATTACATTATGTGAATGACACATTTTAAACTGTTTTGGGGGGAAATCTGACTACAGCACCTATCTTAGTTTCACTTCAGGAATTTATTTGTAACAGATTTTTCTTTTTCATGTCTAGGAAAATAATTTCTGCCTTGCTTTATCCATTTTTATCCAATCAGAAGTGAATTCAATAAAAACATTCTCTGTTATTTCAGTTCAGCTCTGAATGCCTCTAGTTGGAGTGAGTAATACCCCCATTAAGAATGCCTCAGAAAAATCTGCTTTGGTAGTAAATTGTCCCTAACTTGCCTTTTGGAAAAACAGAAGTCACATTAGTTAATGTCTCTGTAAGGTATCTTTTTCTCTCCTAAAAGGCATTCTGCATGCAAATATTACTTTCTCTGCCCAAACTTATTTATCTTGAAACACATAAGGACAAAGCACAGGAGTTTGATCAAGAATTCCCACAGTTCAAGTGCTATGACCTCCTGAAACCTGCATCGGGCTCAGGAAGCAAAATATGAAGTCCCAGAAACAATGAGAGGGTCTGAATACACCTTGTGGTCAGCTTGTTACCACAGCAGTCCCTGCAGCACACGTGTCTCTGGAGAAATGACACAGGAATTGTACTGACACTGTACTGACAACCAAGAGCAAGCAAGCTTTGTGACCACTCCTAGGACAGACTGTGAATCCAGACAATGTGACAACTTGCTCAAGAACTTCTGCAAGGAACTCATTTTTCCTATTACTAGGCCACACTTCTCTGACAACAGATTCACAGAAGGAGGCATTCACTGCTCCAGAATATTGGTTCAGTATTCCAAAATTTCTCATTTAATTTTTTAGAGTGAGCAACTCTTCTTGCTCTGTTGCAAAGCCTAAGTTACCTGGCAGAATTTGGAAGCTGAGTTTCAGAAACATTACCAAATCCTAGCACACAATTTTGCATTGCTGACTGAAAGCAGAGATTCTCCCTCCTCTCTTTCATGTAAATGAATGAAATGGAACTTATTTACCTGTTCTTTTGCTTGTTTCTGCTGTTCTCTTCTTTTTCGTTCCTCTTCATCTACCTTACTAACAACAATATATCTCTCCTTCTAAAACAGAAAACGTATAGTTTGAGGAAAGACTCTGAGAAGTTCTTATTTAAGTTTCTGTAAATTTACATTGTGGAGAAAAGTGTCACCTCAGCAGCAGTTACCTGGCAACACAACTGTTTCTATTGTAGGCACCACTTTCTCACCTGCTCCCAAAGGCTTACTTTAGAAAGCTGTATTACATTCATCCACCAAACCCAACTTTCACTAAACCCACTTCTTAATTCTCAGGAAACATTACCAGCATGTCCTCGTAAATAGTTTATTTCAAATATCTTTTGGAGCAGGGATTTTTGCTGAGAGGTGAGGGCACAGCATGTGATGCCACTATTTTTCTTCTAAGATCCCAATCTACATTTCACCAACACTGAATATCAGATTACCATATCTTAAAATACCTTTCAGTATCCTTTTAAAGGAATAATATTAAGCCACACAAATACATGCTGATACTCCATATGTTGGTCAGACTCAATGTTTAGAAACTAATTCACTGTATTCCATTTAAAATGCTTTGCATTTGCATAACAGGGCTCAGGTTATATCTAAAAGTCAGGAGATTTGGTAAAATTGAGAAATACAATTTCCTTCAAAGAGAACAAATGTTAGAGGCCTAGTTACCTTATCTGACTCCAGAGTTTCAACATGGATACCTTTTGGATACCTACATCAAAATAAATGAAAAGTAAACAGCTATTAATTTGGCATTTAGCAAACTGAAACCACAACAATGATTCAGTAATTTCATGTTTCATTATAACTGTAAGTCTTAAAACAAAACAAAAAAAAAATTAAAAGTTTCTTTTTATTTAAAATAATGGAAAATTCGAAGCAACAGGCTAATTTGATTGGCCTCCTTACATTACCTAACAGTAACTAGCACTAGAATACATTATCTTATGCAATTTCCCATCCTACTGCTGTGGGACCTCTACCTTCTTATTTTAGTAATAGTAAATAAACATCGTGTAGATATTTCATCACAATCTACAGTCTCTGCTTTCAAGAAATCCAAAACTAAGAACACTGGTGAGAATGCTCTCATTTACTTGCAGCCACACAGGACAGCTTCTTTGGAGACTGCATTGCCTTTAATGTGTCACTTATTTTAGGATTTATAAACAACCCTGAACTTTCTGCTAACAGTAGACTTCAATGGGAATTATTAACTCAAATGCCACTACCTCTGCTACAGGGTTGCATCACTCCACCACAATCACATTTCATTTCCAAAGTACTACCATACCAAAGCCACAGAATCCAACTGATAGCAAAGCAAGAGAATAACGTCTTTCACCTCTTAACCAGTAATTTTACTGCTTAACTAGCAATTACTCTCATTTTCCCATCATAATAAGCTAACCACAACTGTACAACCACTGCAGAACCAGCCTGTTTCCTTGTCCTCTGGCTACTCCTAAAATTCTGGAGAGCACACCCCCAGGCACTGCTGTGTCCTCTCCTCCCTGCCTGTTCCCACAGTTTGGAGCCCACACCTCACACAAGCTGCTTCATGTCACAAACCTGGATGCATCACAACACTGATGATGCACAAGTGAACACTTCAGCACAGAAAATGACTTGTGAAGAGTTCAGGACACCAGGGCAGTCAATAACCTCAGTGTTTGCTGCTTTAATTATCTCCATGTGCACTTCACAGCTTGGCTTTGTCTCCCCAGAGCACACAGGACCAGGGCTGTGCTCATGGAAAGCAACACTGCCGCATGACCCAAACTACAACCCGAGAGCACATCCTTCCATCCACTGAGAGGAGACCCAAAGCTCGGTGTCAGGCAAACAGAACACTACGTGCTACTGGAAGCTATAGATGTTCTATCCATGTATTAAAAAATTCACACGGAAAAGTTCTTGAAAGCACCTCTCAGATTAGTTCCCAAGCTCAGTTCTTGAGAGTCCATTTTATACACAGAAGCTTTATTTTATCCACTTCCAGTGTAAACAACAAAAGATCAGATTCAGTTCTGCAACACTGAATTAGCTACATGTACAAAATATTACTTCTACTGTATTTCCCACATGTTCCCAGTGCAGTCAGAACAATGAAAATCTTATTCTACAGCCTTAGTGCTTCTCCCAAGGCCTTAAGGGATATTCTTAAGCAATATAGTAAGTTATCAAAAATGCTTATGCTTGGCATCCAACAGAACACTATAACCATACCAGTACCTCCTACAGAACTCCCTGTTTTTCAGGTAAGGCCCACAGTCTGTACAAGCACATGCACTGTCTGTTCACTAAAAACCTGGCAAGTTACATTTGTTACATAATTCTAGGCTGTGATGTTCTATTCAGACATTTCAGATAGGAATAATAAAATAAATACTAAGCTTTAAAATATTCAAGTGAATCATCACAAATAAGTTCTTCAGAACATTATAAAAGTCTTCTTTTAAAGGACAAAAGAGAGTTTAAATGAATTACCCCAAGATTAAGTAAACGGGATCTTACCCAGATTTCTTATCAAAAATACTAAAAATATACAGCAAGGCAGTATTACCAGCAACTTACTTCCAGCTCAAGGTCTGATAAATTAATTTCCTTTGAAATCTAAAACCAAAAGACAATTTTGTTACTAATAATCCTCTTACAGAGTGTTTCCAAGTAATGATGTTCAGTTCAAGCTGACTCCATGTTCATTTGCAGGAAGATTTTTAAAGCAAAAGTCACTGCCACCAGAACCTAGAGGCTCACTTGGGTTTTACTGAATTCTGGTGTTCAGGCCCCAAGCTGCAAAGGCATTTACATCATTTTGTACAGTTACCCACAGATCTTCTCATAAGAAAATATCCTGTAGTCATGATCACTCAATATAGATACAGTGGCGACACCTTACCCTCATCTCACAAGGTTTTGCTATTTCTAAATTCATTTTTTGTTTAAATTCTTAAAACAACCAACATCCTCCAAAACATCCAGACCCCAAAGGTAAATAGATTTTTGGGAAGGAGACCTAATAAAAACAGTCGCACACTGTCAACTACAACTAAGCAACAGCGCAACAGATTTGCAAAGTTTGTTTTTAGAATGGATATCCAAGGTTTATGGAAAACTTCAGCAATAGCAAGAGGACACTCACATATACAAGACATTTTTTGGCTGTACTTAAATGTTGCCACTACATGCAGAAGTTACAGCTCATACAGCAAACCATGACACCCATATACAGAGGCCCATTTTTTCAACATACAAACATTAGTCAAATGTAAATTTTGCTACAGTCAACTCAAGTAAAGATAGTCTTCCTTATCGCTCCCTTAGTTCTGTATGACCCAAACAAAAACATTTTTAGAAGATATGCAATTTCAGAAGCTCACCCTGTACACGGCTCCAGTTCCAAACTTTCACTTTCTTCGTTCTTTAGTAAGTCTTCTATCTGTTCCCTGGAAGAAATAAGTATTTGCTTCTATATCTACTGTTTCATTTTTTGGAAGTTTACAGCTCTCCCCAAAAGACAAGAAAACACTTCCTAACAAAAAGAGCAGCATTTTAAAACCAGTGAACTAATAAAAATTTGCTTCAACATACAAAAATATCACTCCTCTTCACACTTTAGCTCCAACAACATCAGAGGATATGAAACAATTTCACTTACACTACTTTCTCAACAAATTTTTTCTGATCTTCAGGAATTGTTACAGGACACTTTGTGGAATTAGGAGAAATGTATGACAGAGATCCTGCACCATTGGCTTGAGAACGCTTTTCATCATACTGTTCCCTTAGCTGTCTTTCTTCTTCCTGATTTAAATATGGAATTCCTAACAAAAGAAAAGCATAAAAGCTCATCATAATTACAAAGTAGGGATGTGTAGGGATTCAGCAAAGACGTATTACTAACCAACGCTTTGCCACTGGGCAACAATAAACAACCAAACACTCCTGTAAGCAGGAATTCCATTCAGTTGAACCTGTACAATGAATTCTTGGAAAGGGAGTTACTATCAGCACAACAGTAAATCAGAGAACCATAATTCAAGAACTTCACTGTGTGTTGAGGGAGTATCATGAATAGCTTTTTTTCTTCTTGCAGAAAACAATGAAAGGTGTCATGATAAATATTGCAGACATTGAAAGAAATAATAAAAAAAAAATAACTCACCGTTGCGAAAAACTTTATTAAAATCAAATCCTTGGTTTGCTAAAAAATCTATGCTTGAACTCTGCAACAAAAGAAAAAGACTTCACATTTGGCAAAAGTAGCTGCGGCATAAAAGATCAATTCAGTTATTTTCACACTTTTTAAGAAATTATACAAAGACCAAAGTCAAGAGCAACAACGTTTGTGACCCTTAACAAGAATTTAGGCAATCCTACTGTTGTTATTTATTTTGAACTTCCATAGAACAATAAATATCCTAAGGGACAGAGATGAAAGAATGAGCTATGTGGAGACAGGAAACTAAAGAAAGCAGAATGTTCAGGAAAACAAACCTGAGACCAGAAAAATGCTGGCAATAGCCTGGGAAGAAGTAAAAGTAAGACAAGCAGATGACAATATAGGATAAAACAGGAAAAGGGCACATGAAGTCCAATGAGAAAAGGGAAAAAACCAGAACCATCTTGCCAGGTTTGGAACATTATCTCCAATTCCAGAAACCACACAATGTACTACATAACAAGATTTAAAAACTGAAGTCGAAGATATTGCCTTAAAGCTCATTTTTAGGGATTGCTCTTTACTGATGTTTATTTCTCTCATTAAAGAAAAAAACAACAAAGCCAAACCCCAGAAACTTCTGTTTTTCTACCTTTTAAGCTGAAGTTTGCTGCAGGTATACCTTAACCAAACAAAATCAAACTTGTTTTTCTACTAACCTGACAGACAAACTTGACATCTGGTGAATTTCTGTTAAAGGGTTTTGGAAAAATATAGAAATTAAATGACTTCATTATATACCTGTGGAGAAGATGAGTTACATGTCAATAGAGCTTATCAGTATCACTTTAGAAAATCCTCAGTTAAGAAAACAAGAAATAAGAGAATGACATACTTTTCTTCTGTGTCATCATATTTAAAAGTGCAAAGGCCAAACTGAAAGAGCAAAAAATCCATGGAATGCTGGAAAGGAAAGGAAAACTTTACATGAGAATAAAACACATACACATTAAAAGATTACCGGGGTGCATCCACATGTGTTTCAAGATTAAATAAACCGAATCTTCTTAACCAACATTTGTTTTGCTGGTAATTTTTAAGTAAGCATGTCAGAGTTTTTCAGCTGGTTTTCATCTGCATTTAATCATGTTACTATTGCCCAAAGATGATTTGTAATATGCACTTCTACTCCATAAACAGAGGGAAGTCCCATCTCTCTCTCTCTACACCTGTTTCTCACACACAGGAGATGCTGCAGCTAAAGCTCTCAGTCCCTCTCAATGTTCATTTACATTCCATACAGTGTGAGAGGAGGCTGTGAGGGACAGTGGTGTACACAGTTTTCAAAGACACGTAATAATACATTTAATATTCTTCTAATCCACGTGGATTGCACTGGGTACAGGGCATTCAAAATTAGTCCTCTTGAGTATAAAAATCAAAACTATCAATTAATTGAGTCATTAGATGCTAAAAGTAAAGTTTCATGAAAGGCACAACAAAGATTTTGGGTCTGCCTTCAGATTTCTTAAAACGTTAACAGAGACTGACTGTGCCTGCAGGGCTTGAATTGATGGAGCTTCTCCTCACTGAATTTCTCTCACCTGATCCCCCTTTGAACTCAACATTAACACTCTCAACATCCTTTAACAAGTTCTACACCTTTACTCATTCTTGTATTAGGAATTATCTATCTGTCTGTTCTGACCGAGACTTCTGCAAATTTAATGCAACATTCCATTCCTGTGCTACCAGAAAACAAAGCAAGCAAACCCCATCTGCTGCACGCAACTCAGTTTTAAACCCATGATGTATTTCCCTGTTTTGTCTCCATCATGAACTAAGGCATTCTAACCTTTTTCCAGAATCTTCCTTTCAGTCAGTGTAAACACTTTACCTTTTTAAGTTTCTGATACCTTTCTTCTGGAGTGTCAAAGCCATTTGTTAATGCACTAACAGAAGGCCCATCACTGATCCCTGAAAAAGTAGAACATGTTTTGATTTGGGTGAGCTTTTCAAAATTAGCCACAGCAAAGAAATGCAACAACTGATAATTTAAGAAAAACGTTTTCATTTAATGTTACAATTACTCCAGTTGACAAAGATTTTCTCTTGCATAAAAGCCAACCATTTTAACAGTAGCGTTCCAGCAGCAAAGCTCTTCTGCAGAAGTTCTGCCGTTCTGGTTCCTGTTCAATGTGTCAGTAACACGCAAAGACCTTCCATAACATAACACAGATGGGCTTTACAGCACAGTGCAGGATCAAAGCCAAACTGAAAATGAGAAGGGTGCTACCTAGGGATTTACTGAATGACTTTGCCACTTTAAGCAATAAATAACAAAAACTGTATTTCCATAAGCACCACATCTAACAAAACCTAGTCTTGATCACATTTATGGCTTAAGATCCATATGGATCATGTTCGATGGATGACTGAACTCTGCATCCCAAAACCAAAGTACCTATTAAAGCATTTCTGTGACACACACACTCTCTGGATTTTACAAACATACAAGTTCTTATTGCTGCCCTTCCCTGTCCAAATACTGGCAAGGCGTTTCTCATTTATCTGAATCTCTCCTTTTCACGACACATATAATACCTTCTTTTTTTTCCCCTCAACTGCAACTGAAAATCAATTAACACACTGAAAGATTACTGCGCGGAGGGAGTAGAGGCAGCATTACCATGACATGTATCTTTGACCAAAACCTTGCTATCGCACACACAAACGAGTGGTTTAATCACTCTGCAGTAGCCTCAGCTTCAGCTTTTTCAAGCCAGCACCGAGACAGCGAACTGGGGCACGGGGACCCCCCCCACAGACACTGCCAACAGCCCACAATCACAAAACCGGCGCGACCGTACCTGAAAACTCCCCATCGATGGCCAGGAAGTCTGACTCTTCGATGGCTTCATAGACTTTGTTTAGGTTATCCTTAAAATCTGCGGGGAAAGGGGTAAAACGCACCTGAGGTTACGCACCGCACCCCGGGGCAGCCCCGAGCCCCCCGGGCCCCCTCAGCCCCGGGGCCGCGCCTCCCGCCTCAGGGCCGCCCCTCACGGGCCAGGGGAGCCGCGGGGACCCCCTTCGCCACGAGGGAGAGGCCGAGCCCGGGTCAGGGAAGCCGCCGGGGCTCGGCCGCGGGGCGGGGTGCCGCGGGGCGCAGGTCGGGGCGGTCACTCACTGCTCCTGGTCACCTCCATCCCGCGCCCGCCGCAGCCCGGCCCGGCCCCGCCGAGCGCTTCCGGGGCCGCCCCGCGCGCCGCGCGTGAGCGCGCACGTGAGCGCGCCCCGCCGCCATTTCCTGCCGGGGCGGCGCCCGCGGGGCACGGAGCGCTCTGAGGGGCACGGAGCGCTCTGAGCCGCCCGTCCTCACGGCTCCCAGCGCCGCCACGGCCGCCGTCCCGCCCTGCCGGGCTCTCCGGGCTGCCCTCAGCCGCCGGCCCGGCCCGGGGAAGGAAGGAGTCCCACGCCGCCGCTCTCCCGTGGGGCGCCGTGAGATGCCCCGGCCCGCAGAGCCCTCGCCTTTCAGCCCAGATGTGCGTAACTAGCACCAGCAAGGAAGAAGGGATGGGGATCTGCTGAGCGGACACCAGGAGAGCCGCTGGTGGTGGTGCCTTAAGGATGACAAGTCCGGAGGAGCTGGAAGGCTTGGCGTGTTACGGGAGAAGCGTTCGCCTTCCTGGTAAAACCAGCACTTTCACGTGTTAATTGTGTAATAACAAACGCTCCGTCCCCGCAGCAGCGCTGTGGGAGGAGGAGCTGCCCGGGGGCAGGGCAGGAGCTGCGGGCTCGGGCACCCTGAGAGCTCAGTCAATGGGCTGCAGGGTTAAAGGTGGCACAGCACAGGAACATCTTTTCCAGAATCCCAGCTGAGTGAAAACAAATGGAAAAATCTCCGTAAATTGAGAGGCAGTTTCTGCGTAGAGAAGAAGATAAAGAGAACTAACGCCAAACTTAGTGGAGAGAGCTCTTAATGATTCTTCAAGGTTAAGTTTTGCCTTTTCAGTGTAAGCAATTTATTCTACACGCGGTCCCAGCAAGTCATCCAGAATGATTAAATAGTGCCCAGTAAGGCGTTAGTGAAAATAATAGTAGAGACGTTTGTGTTTCACAGTAAATTGGCTGAAGCCTAGGTTTTCATGTTACTTCTCAGTTTTTTAACATATGTTGCTGCAGTTTCTCGTTGAAGCGCTCATGGCACTTTAAAGTGGTTGATGGCTGTTCATAGACCTGACATTTTGCCCCAGATCCAGGAATTCTTTGCTTCATTCACCTATAAAATAAACTGCAAGTAGAACTGACCGCAGAGTCCAACCTGGCTACAACCTCCTTTCTAGTGGTGGTAGAGAATGAATCACTCAAGTTTTCTTCGGCCTCAGCCAAAAAGAACTGCAGTAAGGGAGCAGAGGGTGCTACACAACTCATAGCGAACGTGTGTCTGTGTAGATACTCCCGTGTGCCTCTGCCAGCACAGGCGGCTCGGCAGGGCGGCTGTGGCGTTCCCGCAGCGGGGGAAGAGCCGGGCCGGGGCCGGGAAAGGGGCTGGGAACGGGGCACGGCGGGGCCGTCACCGCACCCGGGGCTGGGACCGGGCTGGGCCCTGCCCTGCCCTGCCCAGCCCAGCCCAGCGCAGGAAACGCGGCGGAGGAAGCAGCGCGGGAAGGCGGAGCTGGAAAGGGCAGGCAGAAATCGTCCCGCTGCTGGGTCTTACTTTGGTGCAGGCTGGGCGATGAAATGCTTTTCCACCCGCGGAAATCCTGTTGCCTCTGCCTTCGGGGAAGACTAGAAGAATGCTTTTAAGTGAAAAACCTTGGGTTTATTTCTCCTCCTGTAGGTGCTGTTTCAGGTTTGTGTTTTAGAAAGCCAACGGTCCGTACTTTGCCGGGAAGTACAGGTTTGTAAGCAGTCTAAGGATTCTAGTTTCACTAATGTGTTTCTGTACTTGGTCGTTGTTTTGTTGGGTGTTTTTAGTTTGGCTTGTTTTTTCGGTTGGTTAGTTAGTTGGTTTTTTGGTTTGGTTTGGTTTTAATTTCCGTTCTTTACCGGCTTGCATGCTTACCTCTTTGTGCTGAATCTGGATGGCAAATAGGTAATTCGGTAGTAAGCAGGAGCCACATGGTGAGAGTGTAGTCATATTTTGGGTTGGTAGTGCCTGAGGAGAAAATTGTGCCGTTTTTGGAGTCTTCTGACGTATCACGAGTGATGAGTGAGTGATCTGGATCAGCGTTTTTCTTAAGAAACCAGATACTGCCATCTGAGAGAATGGAGTAGGAACACCAAGCAAATAGATTTATATCTTTGGTAAGCTTGGAACAGCCTTAGACTCGTCTGTGTGTTTTCTGAAATACTAACAAAGTGTAACTATCAGTAAAGTTAATGCAGGGCTCAGACCTTCACTGAAGTGAAAGCAGGTCTATCCGCTGTAGTTCCAAGGCGTGTGGCTTTGTGGATCACACTTTTCTTTTTAACATTGCCCAGCAATGCCTAGCATTGACCTTTGTAAGTAATGTTTTATTCTGTATGCGAAGAAGAGGGTTAGAGCGTTATGTTGTGCTCGTGTTTTTTCTTTGTGTTCTTGGAAGGCATTTTCTAATGATATTTCTTTTGATTGGTGTCTGTTGCTGAAACCTTGATTAAAGGTACTGTCAAAAGTCATGTGGGTCAGTGAGTTACTTTGTTTCACTTTCATGTGTTTCATAACACAGGAGAAGAAAGTAGAGGGAGATTGAACCCAGCTGTTTACATGTAGAATCTGGTTTTGATTGTAGTTTGCAAGGAATATGTTGTTGAAAGAGCAGATCATGTTTCGTTTTGGGGGCGGGCTGAGTTGCTTGGAAGATTTAAAACCATCCCAGTGGCAAAAGCAGTGCCATGATAAATTACACTGCTTGCCATCCTAAACTTCTGCCAGAACTTTTTTATTGATGAGGTTTATTTTGTTGCTTTGCAGAAGTAATGCCTTGCCTGGTTTGAAGATCTGAGAGGGCTCTCTGTGTGCGTGGGGCATAAAAGAAAATGGAAGAGGATGAGACTTTACAAGGGGAAAGGGAGAGGGCGGAAGTTGAAGCAGGTGCTGCTGCTGCCCTGGGTCGGCAGATCTCGGCCAGTGAGTTCCTGTGCCACTGCTGTTACGACATCCTGGTCAATCCCACCACCCTGAACTGTGGGCACAGCTTCTGTAGGCACTGCCTGGCCTTGTGGTGGGTGTCTTCCAAGAAGAACGAGTGCCCTGAATGCCGAGAAAAGTGGGAAGGGTTCCCCAAAGTCAACATCCTGCTCAGGTGAGTGTACCCTTCTGTGAAGGCCATTTTTGGATAAATCAAACCACTGAAATGAGCTGTCTGGTTTCTTGAGTTTCTCAGAATTTTTTAGTTTATTGGTAATCTGAACTGGCACAAAGACATTTAAATCCCCAAAGGCTTTCATGTTCTGCACTTGTACTGAACTGTTCAAGCACGTTTTTCTGCATGGATCTAAGGGGTGGGTTGGTTGGGTTTTTTGAGGGCTGGGGTAGCAGAAGTTTCTTCTGAATTTTTTGGGAGATGGAGAGTATTGAGAACCTTGAATCCTTTAATAGAGCTGGTTGTTTTCTGATAATTGTAAGTTAGCTTGATCTTTGGTAGTTGTGTAGTTGTTTCTGTAATAGGAATTATATATAGAAGAAATGTGATTGTATTGCAGAACAAAGCTAGAAAGATATTTGATGGTTTGAATTACCACACCTTCTTTTGTTAATAATATTTTAATAATTAGATGGAAGGATTGGGGGTAAGTGTCTTACCATTTTTTAGTTATCAAGACTTGCCAGTAGCACACAGAATTCTATGTAAAAAATATGTGTATATATGGGGACAATTATGTGGTATTTTAACTTTAGAAGCTAAGAAAAATGTTGTTTGGAAGTAATTGATAAGAGTTTAAGTTTACTAAGTATTAATAACTATTTTTTTCTTGCTTTCAAAGATGATAGTCTTCAGTTTAGGCTGGAAAACAAAGCCCCCCAAATTCCCTTTTCTGAATATGAAGCCTGAATGGTTTTGGTACAATGACAAATATTTTTCCCATTAGGGATGTCATTGAAAAGCTATTTTCTGATGCCATTGAACAAAGAAAAGAAGATATTCAACAAAACAGTGATGTAGCACGCAGCTTAGCAACCTTCCAAAAATATGGGAATGACCAGATCCCTACAGTTCCGAACACAGGAAGATTTAATCCTCGAGGAGGAGGGTTTTTCTCAGGCGTTCTGACAGCTTTAACTTGTGTAGCAGTAAGTTTCATCTGCTTGGTTTTCCATATTTACTTCCTTTAGCATGCAATCAAATATGCTTAAACCACGTGCACGTACAAAAGGTTGTCAGCACAGAAGAGCCTTCAGCTGAGCAGAGTGGCCTGCAGAGGTCTGGCAGGAACTGCAACTGCAGTGTAGTTTAGATGGAAGTTAGACAAACTGGGGAAAACTTCGAGATACTTTCTTATAACCTGGATGTTCTGTGGCCCATGAAGTGGAAAATTCTACATGCCGAGCCTCTTACTGTGTGTTTGTCATTAATGTATTTGCTTTGCAGGTAAAAGATAGGGGGGTTTTATCTTTTTAATCCACCCATAGGTAGTTCTGCTTGGCTATCACTGGAGTAGCAGAGAATTCGAAGAAGATCTCCTTGTCCACAAGCCTGTTGCTAGATGGACTGCTGAGGAGGTGATCCTCTGGCTGGAGCAGCTGGGCCCGTGGGCTTCACATTACAGGGAAAGGTTTTTACTGGAGAAAGTGAATGGAAGGTGAGGGGCCTGATGGCCAAGAACAACTGTAGTGTGATGGGATTACTGACAGATTCATTAGGGATGGCTTGCTGTGAAATGACTCTACTGTGATCCAGGGGTTGTGGGAATGTTCTGTAATGTACCAGAATGAATTGCAGGGGAAGTTTTAACAATTGTTGCTGAAAGCTTGAGTAGTAGATACTAAGCAAGCTACTTGAAAATGTTCTAAGAACTTCTTAAACTGATGACAGTGCAGACTAAAATGATACTGAGAGTAAAGTTCTACTTGTGTGTTATCCACCCCTCCCACCTTCCCTTTGTTTTGGAAATATGCATGTGCCATGTGCATTGGTGCTTTCCACCTAAGAGCTATGCTGAAATCAGGCAAGAGGAAACTGGAAAAGAAGGATATTTAAAACCCAGGCTCTGAGATGCAGTTGGTGTGAACACTTGTTATGGAATGTAATTTAACAATGACCTTTAAGGTCTTCCAACCCAAAGCATCCTGTGATTCATTCTGTAATCCAAAAGGTGCTGCCTTCTATCAGTACCTTATTGTTTCAGTATTTATTTGTTTATTTGTGAGTCATATCTTTTTGGTGAAGAGACACTGTTTACCTCCTGAAGTCTTCTGCTTTGTAGGCTGCTCCTCACACTGACAGAGGAGGATTTCACCAAAGAGCCTTACAGTATAGAGAACAGCAACCACAGGAAAGCCATCATGGCAGAACTGGAATGTGTGAAAGCTTTAGGTGTTAAACCACCACAGAACCTTTGGGAATATAAGGTAAATTTTATATTAAATGTGTCATGTATATTCAGTATTTTTAAAATAATATCATTAAAAGAAGATTTGGGGTTTTTTTAAAGCCAGGAGGAGCATTAAGGTGGTGGAATTGCACTTGTAAACACTGCTCAGTTTAATGAAATGCTGTGTTTCAAAAATGATACTTTGAAAAATAATTGTCAGAAAATCTAAGAACTGACGTGTCCCTTTCATTTTATATTTTCACTGACTAAAACTTGATAATTTGATATCTTTCAGGCTGTAAATCCAGGAAAATCCCTCTTTCTTCTGTATGCACTGAAGAGCTCTCCAAGACTCAGTATGTTGTACCTGTATTTGTTTGATTATGCAGAAGCTTTCCTGCCTTTCATCCACACAATCTGTCCTGTGCAAGAAGACAAGCATGAAGATGTTTTCACAAAACTGCTGGTAAGTGTTCAAAACATTAACTGTGCTACTTGCTTTAGTTACAAGCATTTTAAGACTAGCAGCATAAAAACATATAAAGTAATTATTCACCATTTCATCTCTTTACACTGTGACTTTAAAAACAACAAACCTACAGAGTTCCTTGTTTTTGTTTTACATGATCACCAGAGTTGGAACCATTGCCTTTAATAAGATTGATTTAAGGCTTTTAAGACTTTAAATGTGTGACAGTCATCCTTCTGAAGTTCCCAAGACTACAGAAAGGCTCTTCACTCGAATTACTTGTATTTTGAGAAAGGGTATTGTGATGTCTGGCAGTCTGTGATGTTCTAATCTAATGGAAATTACTGTGTTGTTGTATTGTCTACCAGCAATTGTAGTAAAGACAAATTGCTGCTTTCAATGTATGAAAAAACAGCTTTTAAACAAAAGACTAGTGGAAATAAACCAGTATTGTACTTGTTTAATAGAAAATTGTTTAACAGGTCTTTTATCCTAATTTACAGGACCTTAAAGATCCTTCTTGGAAACAATGGAGAGAATTCATTGTAAAATATTTATTTTTGCCATACCAGCTGATAGCTGAATTTGCTTGGGATTGGCTGGATGTGCACTACTGGACATCAAGATTTATCATTGTGAATGCCATGTTGCTCTCTGTTCTGGAATTATTCTCCTTTTGGAGGCTCTGGTCAAGAAGAGAATTGAAGTAAGTCTTACTGAGCTTGTTGAAGAGGGTAGGAAGTACATAAATAGTAACAATCTTATGATTTCACAGTTGCCCACTGAAACGACAGTGTCTGACCATAATGAGGTTAATAAGAACTTGTGAACCTGAATTCCTGCATATGCCAGTACTTCTGAATGTCTTTATTTCTGTGAATATTTGATAGGGTTTCTTACAGCTGGTTTTACTTATCAGATGTAGCAAATGCAGAAAGAGCAATGAAAATGTTCTTAACCAGTGGGAAATACTAACCCTTACTGTGAAAGCTGCCTTTTATGGGACGTGGTATTAGTTGCCAGCTGAGCCTAAATGCCTCACAATTTTGTCATGATATGCTTATAGTGTAGTTATTAAAGGATGAGTCCTCAGAACCAGAAATAAGTTCAGGTATGCTGGTATTATTTCTGATCAGTTACCAGAATTTCTGTTATTACTTTAATCTTAATTCAAGCGCATTAACATTACGTCACAGTTGCTGCGGTCTCATTCCTAGTTTTAGCCATTCCTGTTGTGGTGTGTAGCGGGTTTTCCCTTTGCCGGCCGCCAGGGGACAGAAGGGCACAGGAGGGGCCATGGAATAACCTGTGGCAGGGCTGGAATGTGACACTGGAGCCTGCTGGGCTTTGGGGTCTTAAGTACACTGACTTAATGCTTCCTCTTCAAGCTGGTACTGCTGGGTTTTAAGAGAGCTTTGCCTGGAATGCAAAATAATGTTTTACAGGTAAATGGTAAGCCCAGGTAAGGGCTAAATAATTTAAGGCTGCAACACCTAATTAGCTTTTCTTAGAGTGGGTAAAAACAAACCAGAAAGTCCCTCTAAACCTCTCTCTTTCCTTTTTCACAGGACTATTCCTCACAGAATGTGGAGACACTTCTGGAAAGTCTCAACCCAGGGTCTTTTTGTTGCCATTTTTTGGCCTTTTATTCCTCAGTTTGTCTGCAATTGTTTGTTCTACTGGGCCTTGTATTTTAACCCCATTATAAACATTGATCTCGTGGTTACAGAGGTGAGGCGTCTGGAGACACAAGTGCAGTGATTGGCTTGGGAACTTTTGGGCTTTTAGCTTCTAAAAATGGACATTTGAAATTAGCTTTGCTTTTCTTGATGCGTGTGGCAGCAAAAGTGATGGATTGTGTTAATTTAAACATCCCAAAAAGCCTTAAGGTAAGTTACTCTTAAACCAGCTGATTCCGAATTGGAGGATGGGCTTTCATATCCAAAAGGAATTTTCCATTGGGAAAAAAAATACACATTCCTGTTTTAGCCATGGAAAGTCATACAGTCATTTTGCCCTATCTTTGATCAGATCAAACTTCTCTATTCTGTTCTGAGCATTCTGTGTATTTTCCAGCCTGCCTTAAAGTCTTTGGAGCTGCTACAGTGATTTCTTTCTTTTTCTTTTTAAACTTAGCATTTCATCCCAGTGATGTGTCCCTCAACTTAAGTTTGCCAAAGGAATGCCCTTCCTGGAGAGGCTTGATATTGAAAGGCCATCAGTTATTTCAGTGTTCTTTACATGTGAGGCTGTGACTGTCTCTGCACAGTCTCACAGCAGAGTTTTGCTCTAAAATTCCTGCTCTTGAGGGCAAAGACTTGAGTTTTCTCATCTTTTGGAAAATGTGGTGATTTTCATAGCAAATCTTTTATTCAGACCAGTTACACTTCATCAATAGCTCCTTTAATGCTTTCCTCTTCAATTCAGTTGCTAATTCTTAAATTCAGTTATCTCTTAAAAATGATCATTTGGAAAAGTGACCTGACACTGTAATTACATTCTACTGCAATATAATGTGTATCTACATCTGTGAGCAAATATTGACTGGAAAGTTATTTTGTGTAAACAGGATTGACATTTGTTAATGTATGTTTGTTTGGCTGAAGACAAAGATTTTTCAAGAGCCTTGTCCCCTTACATTCTACATTGGTTTGTTGTTTTGGTTTTTTTTTCATTTGTATCATTGATATGAACTTTAAATTTGCCTGTGAATATTTTGAAAGATTAAAGATCTCTTTTGAAATCTTCACTATTACAGGAGTGGATTATTTTGTTTGGGTTTGGGGTTTTTATATTAGTTTTGCCTTGTGCAGACCTGTTCTATAGCCCTGCGTCTGCGTAAGAGGAGGAGGGTGAAAGTTAGAAATAAAACACTCCTCGTTCTCTGACTGTTAAAATTAGCAGTTATGAAAAAGTGTATTATTCAGCAATTCTTGGTACTGATTTCTCTTCCTAAAAAGTTAAAAAAGTCTATGAAGTGACCCCAGTTAGAACCATCTTTACATCCTGATGAGGTGTGTACGCTTCTGAACTTGGTAAACTCTTGCTGTCCAAAATCAAACACTTGTGGAAAAGGAATTTGGCCCCAACAACTGCTGCATTTTCATGTCTCTGTTTTGGTGATGGGTTTGCATTTGCAATTTTAAATGTGGCTCTAGAGTTTTAAGAGCAGAACTTCTCCCTGTGCTTTCAGGAAGTTCAAGGTGTACATAGAATAAGGAGCTTGAGCCATTATCAAATGAGCAGCTTTGTAAAAAACTGTGTTTAAAAAGTGAATACTAGAAAAATATAATTAATTAGGCCTTCTTTAATACAGGTATTTAAGGTGAATGAGGTGCAACAGTTAAATTAGGCTTTTATAGTAAGGGTTTAATGCGGTTGTGCTGACATTGTCACTTCATGCATTTTTCCAGTCAGTTCAAAGTTAACTGATGTTAAGATAAATGTTAGTTGAACAGTTTGATTTGTATCTTATAGCCAGTGGAGGGAGGATGAAAAGTTCATAGCAGGTGATATTATGAATCTGAAAAATCTGTGAATCTCAATATAAACAAAATTAATGTTGTCAGGTCTTAATTTGATAAACCCAGATTCCTATTTAGTCAATAAAAGGGCACTGCACAAGGTAAATAAGAGGATAAATGTTTACTTTGGCCATTCTTGGGTAGGGAGGCTGAGGTGGCAAGAAGGAGCATCAACAAAGGGGAACATCATTTTTTGTCACTACTGTGACACAAAAAAGTCATTTTAGGTTTAAATACGTACAGAGGTTTCGTGAAGACTGATGTTGGATGTCTAATACCTGCACAGAGGCTGGATCTCACCACACATAAAGTCTGGCCACAGAAGGTATCTTCTGTGATAAGGAGCTTTAGAAAAACATTTGGCAGCTTCACGGTCACATTCACAGGCCATTTTTTGACATTTGTCTTCCAGTGAATCTGAAAGAAAACACAGTAAGTTTGTTAGTCTGAAGTAATAAAAAATACCAAATGGAATGTCAACAGAGAATGTACAGGCGTGGTTTGGTTTAGCAACAATTGGTCCGTGGATCAATCAGCAGTTAGTGATCTTGGCAGGTGAAAATACAATAATCAGATAAAGACTTAAATATTCTTCTTCACATTCTTTGGTAAAGCAACTCCGATTCCTCTTTAGAAAGTGGTGTGTGGCCTTCCCTGCTTGCCCTCCTGCTCTGGTGAAGCTTGAGGTTGGGAAGATAGTTCCCATCACATATCCTTTAATCTACTAAAGGATATAGCACTAAAAATATATACATGGGATGCAAAGATATTCCGTGTCCAGCTTCAATTGCCCACCTCTTTTTTTATCAGGACATTTAGTAAAGTGTGTTTAAGTGTGATAAAATCCACGTCTTGTCATATTTGTTTAATAATTGTAGTGTTGCAGCTCAACAGATTTCTTGGCGTGAGAGTTTCTTCTTGGCATGAACATTTCCTTCTACAGCAATGTATTTTGGGTTTAGTGTGCCAAGCCAGATATGTGTGTTTTTTTCTCTCTGCAACTGTCTGTAAACTGAGGAATCCTTGATTACATTTTGTCTGAGTATTTAACATTTTACAGGCTTAGCCAAATCTCTGCTTGAGATTTGTCCAGGAGCAAAACAAGTGTTCAGTTTTGTGTATGAACTCAGTTTCTGCCATAAAATCAAAGTGTTCTTCATGTATATATGTTGATGTTGCAACTCCCTACCCTAAGAGCTACTCAATAACATAAGTAGCATAAAAACATGATAGAATAAAAGAACAAAATATGTTAACTGAGAACTATTCCTTCTCCTGTAGTTGCTCCAAAGTTTATCTTCTGTGATGTGACAGGGACTTTGTTTCATCTTTGTTCCTTGACAAAATGCCTACTGTCTTGGCCAATTTTTAAAATATTATCAGCTTCTGGACTCGGACAGGGGCAGAATCTTTACAGCCAAGTTTAGGTGGACCGTAACATGACAGGTTAATTAGTTTGAGAAGAGGCTTCATGCATCTGGTGCAGAGAAGGAAATGAGCAAGGAGAAATTGTGCAGGGGGTAGACACTTGGGCAAAGCAAAGGCTGAATGTAAAGGAGCAAAGGAATTAATGTCAAAACTTGCATTTGTTTTCAGGCCAGGCCAATTCTAAATGGAGTTATGAAGTTCAAGGGGTTTGTGTTCCCTGTGAATGGCCAACAGTGTGGCCTTCAAACCAGGGTGGTCAGGAAGTCAGACTTGCTTTGAGTGAGTTCATGTCAGGGTTTCTCCAGCTCCTTTGCAGTCTGGGTAGAAGCGTAAGATTACATGCAAAGGAACCGACCTCAACAAATACCACTGCTGAGAAAAAGGAGGAGGTTTTTGGCTGTGTTTTCTGAAAGGGTAATAGGAGCTTGTAGATCAGAATTTTGTTTCAGTAGGTGGGAACTGAGAATAAGAAACTGCATTCAGTTGGGTGGCACAGCTGTGCTTTCTGGAGGCACAGTGCATCCTGGCAAAAAGGTCCCAAAAGGAAGGATGGTAAAGTCAGAATTTTACAGTTAATTGAGAAAATGCCTTTATTCTATGAAGTCAATGAGATAATCAGTAGCAGTAAAAAAAAGCACCCAAATGAACATTCCCCCCCAAAAAAACCACCCAACACCAAAACCCCTCAAGGGCTCACTCACCACACACAGCAGAATTGTCTTTGCATTCCCAGTGGTAACTCTCAGTCTTTGGCTGACAACCTGCTTGTTCTGCCCTGCCATAGCAGCAGTCGTGGTTAAAGCAGCACCTGAGAGGAACAGAACTGGTGATTTCTGGTCACCCAGTCAGTGGGTTTTACCAGCATGTTACTACAGCTGGGAAATAATAGAACATGCACCTAAAGTGTTACCTGAAGTGTTAGCTCAGTGTCATGAAAAAATACAGAGAATTGCTCAAAATTATGATTTCAAAGTTGTTATAATTGGCACAATGAATTCATAGGCTTTCTATGACACTGTGAAACTAAGCAGTACAGGTGAGCATTAATGACATATTTTAATGTTTAAAACATTAAAATGTGCTGGTGCGGAGTCTCGTGTGGAGTCATTGGAAGCCCAGAAAAGTAAGTAGGGGAGGTAATGAGGATCTGAAATTAGGGAGCTTGTAAGTTTTTGCTGCAAACTAATGGCACCCTTTCTTTTTGGACTTGATGGAAGAACAGGGTGTATCCACAAACCATTCATTCATTCATTCCATTTCCTCCTGGGAGCCTGAAACCATCATATTACAGTAAGCACATGGTGTTTAGGTGGTGTTTAGGTAGCCTGAGGATTTGTGTCTGCAACAGGAAAAGTTAATGCTGTGAGCTCTCACTTTGCAATTACTGTTTTTCCTGTGCTTATTAAGTAATTACTTGGTAATTCCACACGAATCACTGTGTAAAGATCCTGTGGAATGTAACAGTTGAACAGCACGTGCCCAGGAAATAGATCAATAACTTCAGCTCATGCATAGAAACTTTTAAAAAAGCAAAAAAGCCCTGAAAAAAAAACAGAAAATCATCTTCTTGTCAGCTAATGTTCAATGACAAATTACATTGATGGTAGTCAATATGCTGAGATTAAGTACCAAATAGAAAGGTTTGTTTTTAGAATTATTTTTATTTTTCAACGGGTTAGATTTTGCGTAATTTTTATGTATTGTTTTGAATACTAATAAAAGGGAATATGGTAGTGTAATCACAAGATTTCTCAATTGCCCCTTTTTTTTTTAAATTTTTACTTTTACAGATTTTTTTGATGTTTGAACTTTAAACCTTCTCCAACAAGATTTCAGTTATTCAGCTCTTGGTCAAACAGCACCGGCAAAGAAACTTAGTTGTGCTGTGAATCCGATATTAATGCCAGGGAAGTTTGAGTTAAAGGCAAGCAGGGCTGGTGGAGATCTACAGAAACAGGGTGTTAGTGTTTCTGAGGTGGGTTTAAACTCACGTCCCCTATGCTGTTAAATAGGCCTGATTGTGTTTTAGTCCTTTTACTCTGCACTTTGTTACTCAGATAAAAAGTTCCTCTCTCACCAGTCCACCCTGTCCTTGGGCCATCCCCTTCCTCCCAGCCCGCAGTAGCATCCGTAGCGCATGTAGGCGAGGGGAGAGCGGCCCGTGGTGCAGCGAATGGCCCCGGCCAGCTCCAGGATCCCCCGCGGCCGCCTGGAACGGCCTTCCCCCAAAGCGCCGTTATAACCTGGGGAGAAAAGAACCGGTTTTTTATTGAATCAAACATGAATGTAAAATAATTGTGGGGGGGGGGTGGTGTTTTTTTAAGCACTGGTAATAAATGACAGTACTTGGAAATAACGCAGTTTTGGGGTTTGACGCTTTGAGGCCACACTGCTTGACCCCCTCCCGTTTGCCCCAGTCCATTCAGAACAGCTGCAGAGGTTTCCTCCCATCGAGGCAGCAAACAGAGGCAGACTTCAGTCATCTCCAGTCTGAAAACTGGTAAGGGCAGCCTCTGTTCTGTGACTCAGGCCCACAGATTTTTAGGACCGGCTGCCTCAAGGGTTACAGTGTTTTCTCCTCACAACATGCAATTTTGCCCACATTGTTATTTTGTAGAATGTAAGCTTTACATTGGAACAAATATGTCCTCAATGAGAGGGTTCTGGTTTTCCTCATTTTTAGACAAAGCAGACAAATAACTGGTGGGGATGATGTGGTGGATGTTGAGCAGGGAAATGGGTGGGTGCTTGGAGTCATCTCCAGGGAAATTAGAATTTTCTGTTTCATTTTGTTTGGGTTTTGTTGTTGTTTCAGGGATTCTCAGCAGTATTTCCCCAGAACAAACACGTCAATACTAAAGCAATAGGTCCTGAGCAGCAGAACAATGTTGAGGCATTTTTGGGGCTTTGTGTCCTCCTGCAGGTTGAGCTGATGGATCAAAGACCCTTAATGGTAATGGACAGCATCTCCTTGCAGTGCCTGCTCCAAGCTATTTATAGCACATTTTAAGAAGGTGAATGAGTACAAAACAAATTAGTGGGAGGTTTCTGATTAGAGTTTCTTACTAATTAAACTAATTATTTATTTTGATATGAGGAGAACAGTTTATAAAACTAAACTGCCGGTACTGGATACAGATTGCAAAAGACATAAAGAACTAATAATTGATAATACCTGTGAGGGAGACAGACAGCAGAAAAATAGTTAGACTTTCTCACTGAAGGCTTTGATATTTATTTTCTTACAAAATAACTATGATGATTATGCAGTTTTTACATAATCCGTATAATCACATAATCTATTATAATAGACTAATGGAGTAATCTATTATAATAGGTTATATTATAATAGATTATATGATTAACTATAATCAGTTAATGGAAAATCTGCCAGAAAAAATACTGTTCCCAGCACATTTGAGTAACTTGAAATGCGTGGGATGCTCGTGACCTCCAGCACGTGTAATTTCATGAAAACAATGGAATTTAAACGCCTCATGAAATCTCCTCATTAAGAAATACAATTGGTTTGTGTGTGAGAATGGTAAAAAACCCTTTGAAAAAGAACAGCCAGGGTTCTTGGAGTTTGCTTGGATTTTTACCTCTTGTTTCATGAGCCATCAGGAGTGGCCTTTTTCACCTCACCTTGTTGCCCACACTACTCATGTGCTATCTCCACAAACTGTGGTCACGTGGGAATTTTTCTGAAAGGATAATTTTGCCTGTTTTGCTCCTGCAGCCCAAGCATTGGGAAACAGGTGAATTGCATTTCCCATCCTGCCCACTGCCCACGGAGTGGGTGACTGCAGGCCTGACTCAGAGCCCTCGGAGCACAGCCAGGCTCGCTGGAATGAGCGCCCTGAGCTGGCACAGCAGTGCTTCCATGGCTTTTCTCACTGTTCCTGCTGAGGTTTGTGCTGTGCAAAGGATGAGGTCTGGAGGGTGATCAAAATGCTGGAGGAATCACAGGGCCATGCTGAGGTCAGGAAATAGAATTGGGGCAGGGAGCTTGGTGGGGCCTTAAGTTAGCCCCATTATGCAAGCACCTTACCTTCTGGGCTGTAATCATGCCAGTGCCTTTCCCCAGCCCCTGCTTCATTCCGTGCCCAGAGTCTGCTCTAAGAATGAGCAGATGAGATTGGGGCCCTTGTCCTTAGCATCCTGTTATTTGCAAGACTTGGTAAGGTGAATTTTCTAGGTGTGCAGGAATGTATAAAAAAAGAAGTGCAAGAAGACAAAAGAGAATCTCTTAATTAAGGTAGCAGAATGCTATTCTGGAAAAGTGGATTTTGTCCTTCCAGCTGTCACAAAGGTTCAGCATGAGGTTAATTTAATCACTTTAAAGTGATGCCTGTTGATGTTTACTAATAGTTTACTCCCTGCCTGCTGGGTGTCCTGGGGTTGGAGTACCCAGCTGCTGCAATACTCAGTTGAGAGCCAGGCTTTGAGAAGTTGAAGATCCACATAATTTTAAGCAGTTAAAACTGGGATCTACCATGTCACTATGGGAACGAAATAAGTACATTCAGATACCGTACTGATGATCACCTCAGAAAACCTATGAGGAAATGGACTGTAAATTACTACAACTGGTCTTTAATACTGCTTAATAAATAGGACATAGGAGACAAAAAAAATAATTAAATATTTGCAAAGTGAGTAATTGGCTGTGCTCGGGTATGAGGCAGGGGTCCTTTAATTACGTTCTCACATCATAACTTATTTTTAAAGCCTGACTCATTTTTTTCATGAGAACTCAAGGTTTTGTAGGCAATCTCAGTTCTCGCAGTTCCTGCCGCTGAACGGCTCTGGAACTCGAGTGCTCTGGGATAGCTCGCTCCAGCACCCGGAGAGGCGTGGGGGTGAAGGTACTGGCTTTGTAGAAAGACCGTTCCTGTACGTGCGAGCTGCGGTCTGGTTTCAAAGCCCGACCATCGCTGAGGAACTTCCAGCAGCGCTGCGAGACCCCAGCGCGGGGCCGCGGGGCAGGCGGGGGCTGAGCAGCGCCGGGGCAGCCGCAGCCGCTGCTGGCCACATCGGGCTGTCCCTCTGGGCGAGTTCCACCCAGCCGTGCCCGAGCGCGGGGACACCTGTCACGGGGACTGCGCTCTCCGGCGTGGGAAGAGAGGCACGTCCCGTGATCGCTTCTCGCAGCGCTCCTTCCTCTCCCCCTTCTCCCACCTGCCCCCCGACGCGGCCGAGCCCCCTCCCTCCGGGGCGGGCAGGGGAGCGGCGGGACGGGGCCGCTTCCCGGCGGTCGGGACCGTGCCGGGCGGTACTCACGGGCCGCGGGCAGCAGCAGGAGCAGAAGCAGGAGCGGGGGCAGCGGCGCCATGGGCTGCGGGCTGCGGGTCCGGCGGCGGGAGCGGAGCGTGTAGGTGTGAGCGGAGCGGCGGCAGGCCGGCTATAAAAGGCTGCTTTCTGCCCCGAGCCAGGTCCCCCCGAGCCCGAGCCCCAGACCAAGCCGTGCTGTCCATCTGGCCAGAAGGGAGGAGCTGCCGCTGGAAGAGCCGGGGGGAGATGGGACCTGTCACTCGGCGGCGGAGCGCGGTGCGGGCACAGCGGGAAGGAGCCCTGGAGTCTCTGAGGAGGGGGCTCCGCTCCTCCAGGACCCTCCTGCTTTGGTAGCTATGTTTTCTTTTTCAATTACAGCACTTCCTTGGTAATTTAATCCAGATCTGGAGAGTTAGGGTGGCAGCAGACTGTGTTGTAAGTTAGTCTGGTGGTTAATTACACCCAGTGCCGAAGACATGTGCTCTATCTGCAGTCTGCATCTGCCAGACTTCATCTCCTGATTGCTCCTTTTCTTGGGGGACCACGGAACAACCAGCTCCTAAACTGGTTATGGATATTTGTAGCTTAATCAAAACAATCTTTTAATTGTACCTTCACCAAAACAGTCTCAAAGTATTTTTTGTACATTGTATAATTTGTGCATATATTTTCTTCTCCCTTTGCAACTCTTCTATTATTTTGTAAAACCTACAGCTGGGTGCCATGTTACAGTTTCGTTGCCCCTCTCAACATACAGACAATACCATGTGATTTTTTTCCTTGCTCTTATGCGATTTTTTTCCTTGCTCATACTTCCCAAGTCTTCCTTCAGACCTTGCATTATGACACTGAAACCAGTGCATTTCCTGTCAGTTGTTCAAGCAATCAGAAGCCCCAAAATTTAAAGTATTGATTTTGAGTGCATGTGTGTGTTTTGGTTTATACTGTTCTTTTTTTTTTTTTTTTTTGACGTTATTATATTCTAGGATATTATCCCCATTGGATCTCAATGAGGCTTATACTGCTAGGATATGGAAAGAGATAAAATGAAAGATTTTTTATGAAACTTACCAAGAACTTGCTCTTGGTCATGTCATCTTACTGTTGGAGAGCAGCTGGTAGTTTGGCGGGGTTTTTTGTAGTGAATGGTGTTTTCATCAAAGAAATAAAACCTTTTTTCATGTGAATACTGAAGGGTAATTCTACTTTTGCATTAAAATGCTGTGATTTCTGCATCATATAGTTCCTCTTTGATCTGGAGAGGTGGAAAAATCATATGTGGTACGATTCCAACAGACAAAAAGCATGCACAGACAGATCAGATTTGTTTTTGTCACGCTCTCATTAATCCACGCTCTGTGAGATGTTTGTGTTGGCACTGCAGTCAGGGCAGCGTGGGATAAATGTGGAAGCACATCAGCTGAGGGCAGGACATTGATATGCCATTGTACACTTGATAGGCCTTTGTGCAACTGCGTGCAGAGCACCAGGCGTGGCCCGGCAGCCGTGAGAGCCATGAGCGGTGCTTGGAGAGGCACAGGGGGACGGGATGAACTTGTCACAGCAGAAGCCAGCAGGGTTCTCACCGAGTGCTGGTGTTCTGCAGAGGGACGGAGGTTGCTGGAGGTTCCCTGTGTGCCTCCGAGGCCCTGTGGGTCTGTACCAGGCAGCTGGGACACGCTGCCAGCCCGTCCTCCTCTGCCTGTGCCTGTGGCTGGCCAACGGAGCGGAGCTACCACCGTGTCTCCCAACAGAGTGGACTGGAGCACTCGTGAAATGGGATGTGTGGCAACCACAGATTTTGCCCATGACCCTGAAAAATCTTGGTAGAAAACGCATCTCTTTGGGATTTTTTTTTTTGTTTTATATTTTTCTAAATTTCGTTGCTCCTGCCACCAACTGGGTCAGGGCAATTTCCCCATTACTCATGGAGTCACGGCGCTAATTACTGTTACTCCGGGCTCGACTGTCACTTCTGCATTTGTTTACCGGCTCTTCCGGTCAATAAGTCACACCTATTAGAATGTTTAATGGTCTTCAGGAGCTGTTTAATGAAACTTCCAGTTGAACAGTGTCCCATCCAGCATACCATTGGATATGACAACGAAAACTGTATCCAAGGGAGCAAGATGAATTATGTTTCATGTTTGTTCTTCCGGAGACTGACTGATGCAATGTGTTAGTGCAGCTGATACAGTTTTTTCTCTGAAGAAAGGAAGGTAACCTTAAACCCACCGAAAAATCAAGTGAGACTGAAATGTTCAGACCACAGCTGCTTCTATCAGAAAGTACACAAAGATGAGAAGTGACAATAACCACATAAAGTGATGAAGTAAGGAATGCAAGTCAGGAGTTCTGCTTCCTACGAGTTGTAGAAAAAGTTCAAAGGAGAACATCTAGTGAAATTGGGGGTTAGGGGGGAAAGCTGATAGGAGGAAATACTTTTACTGAGGAGGAGCTAGGTTGTCCAGCTCATTGCCATGGCATATGGCTAAGAAAAGATACTAGTAACAGACTGAAAGTTCATATGGATTACAACAACAGAATCATATTTTTTAAAATTAGATTGAATTCCCTTTAAATTTTTAATTAAAAATTTTATGTGCCAGTGCAAACCTGTTATATTTCATTTCGTAGTGTTCCTGTTTTCCCACCTGAAGCACTTGAAAACTGGCCCAAGTCATACGCGACAAATGGCATTTTCCTTCTTACTGATGAATTCTTTCTTTCTGTCAACTGGAGCTGTGCAGGGGTGGGGAGAAGCATTTGCTTTTCAAATATACTTTCTCAAACAAGGTTGCATGTGCCTCACGATTGCTTCAATTAAGTTGTTTTTAAATCTGAGGAATAGATTAATATAACTGAGGCACGTAGTTCTACTGAGGAACATTCTCACAGCATAACACTGTTATTGGCAAACTTGTTAAATTGGTTGCAAAAGCCTCATTTCTCATTGTCTGTGACTATGTGCATGTAGGAAGATGACAGAGTTTATTACTCCAAAATGTTAATATGTTTATGGAAAGTGCTGGAATGGTCTAAAATACAGCTAATGTAAGTGCAAGTTACCCACTGCCCCATGAGTGGGTGAAGGTAGTGATTCTGAGAGCAGTGTAACAGTAGATTTACTGCTGACTAAACAGGTGCAAAGCTGTACTTTTGTAGTAATAACAGTTCTGTTATTTTTTTTTAGCAAGAGCAGTATTTTTCCTGAGAAATGAAGATGAGTAAAGAAGCACTATGGTCTGTAAGTGTCTAAGCACAGCCCTACAAAATTAGGATCCTACAGCATTAAGTATGTGGCAGTTAAGGTATATGATGTTTTTGCTGTCCCACTGAATTAATGAACTAATAAAGAACACTGAAAGAAATGATTTTCCCATGGTTAGAGGTGGGAATGGAGGCAGGGTGATCTGCTCATGGTGCTTTATGATGGCTGTAGCAAAGCTGGGAAACGGGATCTTGGTGTTCTGCTACACTTCATAAATGTCCCTGATACATAAATGTATCCCTTCCAAGTGTATGTCCCTCCAGATACTCAATGTCCAAGCAGTACACCATCAACTTCTTTATCACTGTTGTCTTCATAAAAAAATCCCAAACCAAACAGCCTTCCTTATTTGAGTATTTGTTTGGAAACATTCAGTGCCTTTGATCCTGTTTTTGGAGGTGTGGCTGGGTTTTCTCTTTTTCATGTCCTTCCATCTTCTCTTCGTTCCTTTTCACAACCAATGCTTCCTGTTTACCAATGTTCCCTTCAGCTCATGTTGCTGGGGATGTTGTTCCAAAATGCACGAGAATTGTAAAGCTCCATATGGAAGATTAGAAACCATCCTGCTAAGCCATTTTATAGAAATTTGCAATGTACAGGGTATTATCTCAAATCCATTCCTGGCACACAGAACAAAATCCCACTTTAGGGCTATACCAGCCTGTAGCATAACTTGCAACGTGTGCATTTCAGTAAAACAAATTTTGAAATGTAAAGCATATCTCTGGAAGGATGTTGGACCTGCTTGCTTTATGTGGGTTACAGCAACTTGGATTCTTGAAATGGCTGATCTAATGACCAGGGCCATGGGATAGAGTGACCTCTCAGCACATTTGTGGGTGATACAAATTGGGGGGAGTGGCTGATACGCCAGAGGGCAGGGCTGCTACTCAGAGGGACCCAGTCAGACTGGAAAAATGAGCTGTTGGGGACCTCATGAACTTCAGCAAAGGCAAATGCAAAGCCAGGCAGCTGGGTTGGCATAACCCACATGGTGGGATGGCTTGGAAACTGACTGGATAGAGAGCAGCTTTGTAGAAAAGGAGTTGGGGGTCAAGTGGAATACGAGTCAACAGTGTGCTCTCGGAGCAAACTGGGCTGAGCGTCAC
Source organism: Pseudotriccus pelzelni (assembly GCA_035584735.1). Classification (NCBI taxonomy): domain Eukaryota; kingdom Metazoa; phylum Chordata; class Aves; order Passeriformes; family Tyrannidae; genus Pseudotriccus; species Pseudotriccus pelzelni. Next base: position 6,697,280 of record JAWMRA010000033.1, on the reverse strand, counting down.
TGGTGGGCTTGGAGAGAAGTGACCCTTCCCCTCCCTCTGACACTGGTGACACTTCATCTGGAGTTGTGTGTCTCATTTTAAGAAAGCCATTGGCACACTAAAGCCATGCTAGTGAAAGCCACCAAACTGTCAGGGGGCTGCAGTTCATGACAGACAAGATTCAAGAGCTGGATTTGCTCATGTTTAAAGAAGATGATGAGGAGAGCTCATACTGCTGGCTACTACTTCCTAATGGAAGGGAGTAGAAAAGACGGAGCCAGATTCTTCCCAGAGATGCACAAGAGGTGATGAGCACAATTTACAACAATTCAATATGGGAAACAATTCTGTTTGTTTTAACCAAGGAGGGTCAAATACTGAACCAGCTTGCCCAGAGAGGCTATGGGAAGCCCATCCTTAGAGATACAGAACTTGGCAAAACATGGCCCACGGGGAGAAAGTTGGACTGCAGACTTGCAGAAGTCCCTTGCCACCTACGTGATTCTATGATATTGTGATGTGATAGCAGATACCTTCAAATTAGCAGTTCCACCCTGCCAGGGCAAGAGACTCCAATACCACTTCCTTTCTGCCTAAAGGTTTTCATGAAACCATGGCCTGCAGGCAGGGAAGGCAGTAGGCCTGTTCCACTGCAATAACAAATTAATTGATAATTATTTTTCCCACTTATCACCAACTAAGATATGCAAATGGACAGGGGAAATCATCTGTACTGAATTAAAAGAGGCTCAAGACTTTGTCTACTTTTATTACCTTGGCAGCTTTGTCACAAACAGAAGCAGTACCCTTTTCATAAAGAACTACTTTCTACCATTTTAACTCACTTTATGAAATCCTATTTTTATCCTTTTGTCCTTGTTGACCATTTCTGACTCTTCTTCCAGTCCTGTTTTTACTGAGGTTGGGGGGAAGCTGCAGAATTGTATGCAGTAGTCAGGGTGAAGACAGAGCATGGATTTACAGAGATTGAGCAGACTACATTCCACTTAAGAGGGAAGAGACAGAAAAGCTCATATTATGATCATGTGTAACTTTCCCTGTTTCTATGTCTGCTGGCCCTTCATTGTCTTTAAATGTTTGTCTTTAAAATGCAGATTTTTCTTACCTGTTTATTTGTTCACCTCTTAGTTGTTTTGTTCTTCACCCTGTCAACAGTGAACGTCCTCTTGGTCTGGTCTGCTTGTATTACACCTTTCTTTCAGGACCCTTCTGTTCTTGAGGCTTCCTCAGCTATGAAGAGGTTTATGGCGACTGGACACTTTGCAGTTTAAACCCCCTAAGTTATGTGTCCATTGAAGGAAAGGTCAGTAGAATGTAGGTCTCATCTGTTCCAGGGTAATCCACACAAGAGCTCCCTGTCTTTAAACACCTTAAATGCCTCCAGACAGCTTTGGGAACTGGGAAGTTATGGAATGTACTGATGAGAGTCAAAAAATCCCTGGATGTACTGAGGGATGGGGAATACTGGGATTAGCTAGAGAATTTATGAAGAGCAAAGAAGTGAATACAAGAAAACTGGTATCTTAAGACATGTGGGATCAAAAGGGTGCTCAGTGGTGCTGAAGAACCAAGTATGTGTCACCTGTCAAATAGGCTCTGAATATCTCATTTCCAGATCTCTGTGGGATGGTCTCCTCCTTTATTCTTTGCTTTTGTAGAGTGACTGGGATGAGGAGTAATTAAACCAGAGAACTGTCAGCTCTAACATCATGATTTGCTATCCCTGAAATAAAGCAGATTAATCCAAATCAGCCCAAAGGTGTAACAGTCGTTTGCTGAGAGGACACACAGAGTGTCAGGGCACAACAGGCAGGTCAGTGTTCAGGGAAATGTTTGCTGGGCTGCTCTTGTTTAGGCACCAGCTTCTGTTTTGATTTCCAGGGAGAAGTGAGGACTCTCATCTCCACAGAAGGTAAGAGTTTAAATGCCTTCTCAAATCTGGGCCATCGTGACAAACATATTATTATGTTTTCTGTGTAGGCCTATTTCCACTGCATTCGAAAGGCAACAAATGCCATAGGTACTATACAATATAAACAATTTATATAACCTGTAATTATAAAGATTTAAGCTTATGCTTCTTTGCAGTATCAATTACTGGGTTAAGAATACTTTTTCCTAAAACTATGAAAGATTTTATGATTCTACAGGCTTTATATTTCCTTAAAAATGACCAGTTATGGACAAGAGAAGATATATTCAGGACACTTGGGAGCAGGAGACTTGTAGACTCACTGTCACAGAAATCTAAGAAAACAGCTGAGTCTGAAGGAAGCTGAGTTGAAGTCCCATTACCCAGTACATGCTGACAGTGCTCAGGGAAGATAGTAACACTTAACTCTTACAGAGTCCACTGGACCTTCAAAGACACACAGAAATGTTGCATGATTTCCACGGTACAAATTGAAAACTAACCCACCAATGGGCTTGGCTTGGTCATTTTTCTTGGGTTTATTTTAATACCAGGGAAATGACCTTTGGGTGATCGAGCACTGGAACAGATCACCCAGAGAGGGTGTGGAGTCTCACTGCAGATATTCCAGAACCACCTGGACACAGTCCCGTGCTGTGTGCTCTGGGATGACCCTGCTGGAGCTGGGAGGTGGGACCAGATGACCCGCTGTGGTCCCCTCCAACCTTACCCATTCTGTGATTCTGTGACCTGATCCAAACACATAAATTGCTTCCTTAGTTTAAAATAAACCAGATTCCTAATGGTGATACTGTATTTACTGTATTTCATAGACAGCCATCTAGAAAAACCCTACAGGTCCTGTAACTAATAAATTTCATATTATCCTAAACACATAGAGCTATATTCTTTAAAATAACATGTAAGAAGACCATTGTTCCTACATACAAAGGACAGAAAGTTTTCATTGCTTGTGAGATGCCATCAGAACATCAAGAACCCAAATGCCATGGAAGTACCTGTTTGTATCAGCAGGGATGGCACCTTGTTCTCTCTGCTGTTCCTGTACAGAGTAAGGCAGTCTGCTCTCCTGTGCAAGACAGATATGAAAAAAGGGACAATGAACCAGTCCCAGTAAAGCTTTAAAAAGAATAGTTTTCCACTGTTAGAGGTGTGACTCCTGCTAAATGGATTTAAATTCCTAAAATATACACAGCATCCCGTCACAGGTGATCTCAAAACCAGCAGTCAAAAGGTAACAAAGTAGTTCATTTCTCTGCCTCCTCCTTTGGAAGCTTTCTAGTTTGAAATCTTGGTTGCAGCTTTCACTGATTTGCCTTTCAAAGTCTGCAGAAAAAAATAGACATCTTCCCAAATAGCCATTTTCCACTGACCAGGGAAGTCTTTCAGATGGTAGGTATTAAATATATTTTTACCTTTTTATGGTGTAACCCAGCACATTCTAACTGTGTTTCAGTTACTTTACCATTAGTATTTTCATCTAAATTACGTTGAATGGTAAAAATTTTTTCTAGGTTTGTTTTGTGACTATGGTACCCCAAAAACAGGAGTAATATGGTGCTGCATACAAAATTTTATGCTGAACATATTCAGATTATCTTTTAAAATAAGCAGCGTATGCACACTTGACATTTTTACTTCACAGAGCAAAACGGTGCTACATACCCAGAGCATTCTGAATTTTATGTGTGCATGTAGGATCTGAATGCTCATCCTTAATGTTGATTTGATAGTGCTGTGAGAATCCTAACAATTTAATTTCCTAATTCTGTTTGGAATTCTTTAATGCCACAGTAATGTTTCAGTGTTGCTCTAGTTACTTCCTCTCTCAGAAAGAAGAAAAGATAAACCCTTATTCGTTTATGCACCATGTAATCCCTAGGAAGGATTTGCCAGCAACAGATAATCTTTGCTTGTGTTCAAGTCCTATTTAGAATGGAGGGTCAGGGGGAGGCATACCCCAACTTAATTACATAAGCAAGCCTAATTTTTATTCTGTAAAATGCTATATTGAATTTTTGGTTAGATTTGTTCTTTCTGACAGCCACCAAAAAACTACCTGTGTAGTTCTTATTAAATAAAAAAAACCAGCAGTCAACACTGTCTATCACTCTTCAAAATTCATGGACATTCAAGGATAATTGTGTACTGAGATGCTGCTGAACATCCATTTTCTTCACTTCCCATCAAGGAGTCTTTTTCATTTATTTTGTTTTGTCTATGGATGTGTGCAAGCATGTTTTGCATGTGCATGCAGTAAACTAGAAATAAAATGTAAAGCAATGTAAAGGAGTTAATTCTCTCCAAGACTTCATTCCTGGTCCTAGGGAAGGGAATGCATCTTCCTTGGGACACAAAGCAAGATTCAAATAATACAAGCACCAAAGGATCACTTTTTTCATATCAGGAAAGGAACATTTTCTACCATAGCACAAATACTGCATCCCCCCTTCAGTTTTCTGTAATCTGCATAATTAGCTGATTACTGCACAACTGGAAGGACTGGAATTAGGTGGGTCCTTTTGTGGCCATTACGACACTAAGTTGAAGGAAGAGGAGGAGCTGCAGCAGTCCTAATTTTACTTGAAATACTGGACTTGGACACCTATGTGAGAACCCTGAGCAGCACAATCCCCCAGGGAAGGGTCCCCCTCCAAAGCAATGTCACAGCTTAGTGGTCCACTGCTCCTTTCAGTCTTTTTTTGGTCTTTGAATTTTGGTTTTCACCACTTTGTTTTGAACTCTGTCCATCATCTTTCTATCTTTGGTTTCTGAAGTTGTTTGTCATTTATTCAAAGAGCTGGAGGTCAGACCACGTGCTCTGCCTTGTGCGCCATAGGCCCTGACATCTCTGGTACCAGCCCAAGTAATTCCTTTTTGAGCAAGGCATGTTTTCTGTCAGCCTAAAGCATGTAATTAAATTTGGAGTCACCCAACTTTAGAAGATAAAGAACTTCCTGTTCTGTTATCAGAAGAGCATCTTGTAAGGGGCCTGTGGTTGGAAGAAGATTGAATGGAGTAGGAGCCAGAGGTGGGGATGGGACAGCCTAACTAGGGGAGGATTTAAAAGTGCTTGAGTTACAGTAAGATGGGACTGTGCACATTTGAAGTGGGTCATATTTTTATAGTAAAAATAAAATTTAATAAGGACAATTTTTTCCCCTCAGGAAAAAGGTGGGTTATTAATTACAATTTTTTTTTCCTGGTAATGATCTGGAGAGCCTTTGAGAAAAGGAAGGAATGGCAGTAAGCTCAATACTTAAAATGTTTCAATTGACAGTCAGAGAAGGTTTAGTCTTGAGAAAACGTAAATGAAGTGTAAACAAAGAGGCTGGGGTCTGACCTCAGTTAAACCAGCATATTCCTACTATCTCTAAAAGGTAACCAAAAAAATGTATTAAACTATCTACTATCTGAGATTCAGCAGTTTGCAGAAGAAAGTTACATTTTAATGTAAAAGAATAATCACTGCAACAGCTGCACAGTTAGAAAAACTTAAAGTTCCATTTCACAAATTTAAATAATGAGACCCAAGCTAACTCTATACAGAAGTCAGGGAAGCTCTATACAAAGTCAGTGGCAAGGTGGAGGTTTGAATTTGGAAGAGCTGAGCTGTCTGGCATTTTCTGTGCTATAAAATGTGCTCGTGCTGCTTGTCCTCTCACAATAACAATGCTGGAGTTCTAAAGAAAGGCTGACATGCCCAAACTACATGTACACAGAAAAACCTCAGGAGGAAGGCAACATTTCCTTTCAAAATTGCTTCTAACAATGCCTCAGTATAATTATAGAGGCTCCAGACTGAGGTTTGGAAGAATGTTAACTCTCCCGTCAATTAGAAACCTCCTTTTGTATCCAGCCAATGGGTGGGGTGCCACATTTTAGAGTACAGCATTCAAGTCAAAACCCCAACCATCCAAGGTTCGGTTTGAGTCCTGCAGCATAAACACAAACCACACGGTGTTAGAAACACACAAATGGATTTATAAAACAGATTTTAAAAGCGTGAAACGAGCGAAAAGCTGATTAGAGCAAAGGATGAGAAACAGCAGGACTCTGCCTATTGTAGCAACTTCTACGTGAATGGCAGTGCAATTCTGTTGCAATTGCAGTTGTTTCCTAAAATCATTACTCCACGTGTCCATATCCTCCCTGCAATACCTGTGCGGACTAAGATTGTTGTGAAAGGTCTCGCTGCTCCATCAGTGCCATTATTTGTAATGGCCACTGTAAACTGCCTGGCCTGCTGGATTCTCTTCCACACTTCAAGCCCAGAACTCCATGAAACCAAGGATACTGTGTTAGTCTGTTAGTCCAGCACCATGGGACTCCCATCACTGCTGGAATTGCCCATGTTTGTAGGAGTACTTGTGACGATGGGGCTCACAGCTGTATGTCAGCACTACTCAATTAGGCAATAGCAACAGTAGTTCAGACTTGCTTCCCAGAATTCTTGAGCAGTGTGCTTGCTGGGGAATACTGGCTCTTTCGGGGATGAAGAAAATGTGCTACCCTTATTTTTAGCTCTGTTAATTTCTTCAGAATAATCCTCTGTGGAATCACTGACTCCCAATATAACAACTTCAGTGATAAATCAATCAAATCCCTAAAATGTTACAATTTTATTATTTTAGAGTAAAACTTTTATAATTTTGGAGTTAGAACTTGAATACCAATGTATAATTCTTTAAAGAAAATAGTCTCTTAGGGTATCTACAGAAGTATTCATAGGGGCATGGAATGGTTTGGGCTGGAAGGAACCTTAAAGGTCATGTAATTCCGAGCCCCCTGCCATGGGCAGGGACACCTTCCACTAGACCAGGTTGCTCAGAGCCCTATTCAAAGCATTCTCATGTTTTTCTGCTCTACTTCTGTAATTTCCTTAAAATGCTGATCCATCTTGTTTGACAAACAACAGTTAAAATACTGTTTATCCTTTTTTTATTTTAAAACACTTTGTCGCCCAAGAAAAGTCAAGAACTAAAATGAAGTTTGCCAGGAAGGAATGAAATGTTAATTCTACAGAGCAACTTTTTCTTGACAAAGTGTGTGTTTTCGGAGGGTGAGAAAACTCCTTTCTCCCCTGCTCTCTGAAAAAGATGTATTTTGAATCCTGTATTTCACTAATGATTGTAAAGAAAACAAAAAAACCCCTCTCATCAGTTTGATGCTCAGCAATACAAAACCAGACCTAAGCTACATCAAATGCACCAGTTAACTTCAATCTCCTTTGTTTTTCTGTTGAAAGTGTTTTCTTTGAAAGACCTTAGTCAAGACTGGCCACTCCTTATTTAAAGTTTTATTTAAATTCAGAGTTATCCAATGTATGTATAAAATTGTTAGTTTTGTAACACGACTTTTGTTTCACTACATTTTAGGAGACATTATTAAAAATAATTTTTTCTCCCCCCAGTATTTTCTCCAACATGAAGTAGAATGAGAGAAAGCAAAAAGAAAACACTATTGTAATGGACTTGATACTCCAATTCCTTGCAATGTGTCAGAGGTGAATCTGAAGAATTCCTTAAGTCTGTTTTTATACTCAGCTTGAAAACACTGTGGCGTTTTTGCTAGTGGTTGTACACCTGAGTTTTGGATGACTGCTTGACCTTTTGGAATAAGTATGACAGTTCAGATAAGCTGATGAATAAATGCTTATCCTGTTTGCAGGAATTAGGGTATAGGTCTCTCACTGAGTGCTGTGGTGCCATTCTCTGTGTGAAGGGTCTGAGCTTCCCCCATTGTACATGGAGAGAGTTGAGAATTCGGAAGAGCCAATAAGATGATGGGGGAATTTCTGTTTTAGCCACGTGGATATGATGAAGCAAGGCAGAGAGGTGTTAACATTTAGCCCCTTTGACCTAAGACTGCAGGGAAGCAGGCTCAGAGCTGATGTGTTAATAGCTTTCAGGATATGAGAGATACCGTTTAGAGGCTTTGAAGATGTTTAACCTACTTAGCTCACCTACGAAAAGAATAATCTGATTGCCAGCTTCAGGAGGATTGTAAGCCACTTTAGCAGCCCTCTGCAAAACTTGCTTCTGAGAGATCATTCCTGCTCCAAGCAATCCAACTCACCAAGCGTGTGATTTAGCCCTTCATTTTGGCTCAAAAGGCCACATGTACAGATCAATTCTCTTTACCCACATTCCATTATGCATTGAATAACACGCTTCCTGAGATTCACACTGCCAATGGACGCAGCAACATTCTCTGTCTTCCAAAGGAAGTCATCAGACACACCTTAAGTTGCTAAATTACTCAATGCAAGCACTGTTACAGAAAAGCAAATGATAAAATGGAGACCTGATGTAAACAGCTGAAGCTCATGATAATGGGTTAGCTGGTGACACCAGTGATGTAAATATTCTGTTAGCAAACAGGTCAGAAAATGGATGCAATTTTCCTCAGCTTAATCTACAAGGGCTGTTTACTACATACAAATAAAACAGCACTTCTGAGAAAATGGAATAGAATAAAATAATCCAATAGCATAGGTTGCTACATTTAATATTTCTTAACCACAATAAATAATAAGAAAAAAATTATTATTTTTTAAAGGGCAGGAAAAGTTAATTTTTTTCTTTAGAGAAACTGTAAAGACTAACACAACATTGAGAAATTAAAAGTGTCTCAGAAAGAAGAGAGTTGACAAACTAATAAGTAATGATGTGCTTTCCTTGAATCCCTGAAGCATCTTGATATATACATAAATCAGTATCTCATTTTTCCAGATAGATCCTGCACCCTCAGAGAGTGTCCTTAGCTCACTGGACAAGAAATGAAGTGCTGCCCACACTCATTTTTTATTTCTTCTGGCTAACAGAAGATCTGTCACCCATTTGAAAAATGATTATTTTTCTGCTCACGTCCTCATCAGACCAGTCACCCGTGACTTTGTCACACTGCAACGTGTTTTACTCATGATTCCCCTCGGAGGCTGCCCTGAGGCATGAAGCTCCTGCTCATAGTGGTGGCTGGCAGGAACACAGTCCAGCTCGCCCCACTTGGCTTCTGTGTGCTCAACCACCGCGCTGAGATGGCTTGGCTTCCGTTTGTGCTTAATTGAAGAAATCCTTTCTAGTTTTGCACGTTCCCCCGCCGTGGGCCGGGTCAGACGCCCCCGGGGGGACCCGCGCCCTCTGCTGCTGTCACAGCGTGGCCACTGCTGGAGGAAACCGCCTCGGACTGCCAGAGAATCCTTGGGACGGCGGCGCGGAATATTCTCTGTTGTAAAGACCAGCAGGTGTTTCACCGCCTTCCGTGATCTCCAACAAAATTTTGACAAGGAAGAAATCTTCAACTAATTTTAAAAATGCCTGGTAGTTTCCCAAGGAAACTCGGGAAAGGTTCAGAGGTAACATGGGGCTCGTACAGTAACAGTTACAGTTCAACTTGCCCCGTGGCTGTTCTCGAACACTGCTGTCCCTCCACCACTGTCACCCTCTCAGCTATAGCACAAATCACGCCTCTGCCATGGCAAGAATTGCATGCAAAAAGCAAACGAACTGTATCTAGAACATGGTTGCTGGAGCAACAAGTCACAAACACAGCTTTGCAACGCGCCATTTGTGTTGCAGGAAGATATTGTTATGCTGGTTAGTTTAAGTCTGAGGGTAAAAGTAAATTATAATATATAGATGTTTAAGAAAGAATAAACAAAACAAAGTCAAAAAACCCCACCAAAATCCCCTTTATTTATACAGACATAAGTGTTGTCCAGAATAGGATATTTTGTTCTTACGTGGCTTTTAAAAAAAAAGTACAGACTGATGTAGTTGCTGTTAAAAAAAAAAAAAAGTCATCCTATTTTCAAGGCTCAAGCCCATAATTTGACTAGAAAGTGCTGGAAATTATAATGTACAGTTTCATCAGCATTTGAAAAGGAAAAGCTTTTGCTGTTTCATTGCTGCAGTGGGTCAGGGTCTTCAACAGCATGGTACGCACGTGACAGAACAAATAAAACACCACAGGGAGCATAACCTGTATGCAGTACGTGATGTTTTATCATAGAGATCCATCCCCACCACGAAAAAAGCAGAAATAAAACTTAATATTGGCAATATCTTTGGTGAGAATCCTCCTCCATACACTGGCCAGCTACAAAGACGTCCCACAGAGCTTCTTGTTCTGGCCAGAGCGATGCTCACTCATCTCTGGGGATCCTCAGCAAAATAAGGGTGTCAGGTAGGGTCAGCAAACTGAACAATAATAGTGTGGGTCCCCCAGAGAAACAAGCAAAAAACCCCACCAAACTGACTTTTAGAAATTATTACATTAAGCTATATTTGATCTACATATGATGCTTCAAAATAAAGAGCAGTATTTTGCTTAAGTCAATTGCCTTTGGAAGGGAATTGTTCATAATCTGACTTAGTTCAGTTTAATTTTGCAGGTTTCTCTTCTCTTGAAGATCTAATATGGCTTAACTGTTTTGTTAATTCAGGTCAATACTCTCTTTGCCTTCACCAAAGGAGTTCTCTATTTCATACCCCAGTTTTGTATAAAGCTCTGTCTGAGTGAAGTATTTATAGAACTTATGTGTACATTCTTTGTTGTGAACTATTTCCTTTGGTAGCAGTGAAAACACATATTCATGTATGACCAAAACTGACTGTTTTCACAGAAGCTAAAAAAACCCCCAAAAACCAAAAAACATTTTTTTAAATTTCCTGTTTTAAATATTCAATGAGATTTTTTTTTTCCTTCCCAAAATACGTGCAGAGTTGGAATAACCATATATTCCATGTGTAGTTATATTCCACAACCACTGTTTAAGGAAAAAGAGCAGTGTCTTCATCCATACGTATATTATAGAACTCTGGGTCTGGGAAAGATCAAGAACTTGATTCAAAGTAAAAAAAACCAAACAAAACAACCAACCAAACAAACAACAAAATCAAAACAGTTTTGAAGGGAGTACATTCCCAGAATTATGTCCACACATAAATAACTTATTCATGTCAGAAATTCCAGTGAACTTTAGTCCTCATGTCAGCAAGTGTTGTATGATAAGGATTTCAGATGCTGCAGATAAAGAAAAAACTGAAAGACCCCTTGTCTTCCATTCATCTGGAACTATCATTTACAGCTACATAACTCTCTTGATCAGTGAGGTTTTGTTTCCTCTCCAAACATTTGTTTAGAGTTCAAGACAACTCCCTTTGCTTGTTTGGCTTCATAACTTTATATTCATGATTTTATAAGGATGTAAAAAAAAAGAAGTCAGGAGTTTGCTTAACAACTTCCTAATTCTAACACAAAATTTACTTTGTTTTCTAAGAGTTTGATGGGCAGGGTATTTGTACAGACATTTTTAGGAATTTAACTTTACCTGACACGATTTTCAGGCTCACATTTGCAGTCTGTATTACATCTGAAGCATTCCCAAAGCAGCCAGAGCATCAGCAGAGCTCCCAACAGGCCATCCTCTCCAGGTGAATGGGACGAAGCCAATCCAAACAGCAGGCTTAGGAAAAATCAGCAGCATAATTTATGTAATACCTATAAATCAAATACCTATAAATCGAAAGGATTAATATCGTGTACTACCAGCCAAAAGATTTTACCTCAGTAGTGGTTTGCTGTTCTGGATGAGAATGATCATACTGCTTGCCTTCTTAAGCTGCTTAGTGTTCAGACAACTGTAATTTGGAATTGGATAAGCCTTCCTCCCATTTTTATGGTCTATTTCATGGTTTATTATCCATGGATGTAACTGTTCTTCCATGCATGATCTCTCTGTTTCTCTCACGTCCCTTTAGATCCTGCAGTAAGCAAAGGCCCAATTTCACACTGAGTCCTGTGGATCTTTCAAATGCCATTCTATCGACTTTAGCATTAACTATTTAACATCTGACTGCTACAATTGACTTGTCGCACTTTGTCTCAAGAATCGACCTGGCCGAGATCAGTGGGAGGTAATTCCCCCTTTGGAGCTGGGAAAAGGCACAAGGCAGAGTTTCAACAATTTATATTTACAGTCCCTCCACAGTAATTAGACTGGAACTGTGTTTAATACATTAATGTATTAATATGTTTAATAATTAATGTTTCATGCCACACCAGGTCAAGGAACTTTCCATCAGCATAACTTCAGCTGAAAACTACAATTTGGCTGCATTCCTTTTGGTCTTGATCAGTGGTAGTTTAATCTGTATAATATACTTGTTAAAACCTCCAAAGCTTTTCTCTCTGCAGTCCTGCCACACAGGCCACACCAGTTACCACAGTATTTCTGGGACATGTGTGTAAGACTGGTCAGCTGCACTATTGACATTGTCATCACTAATGCTGCTGGAAAAAAGGAAACTGAATCACAGAATATCCTGATTTGGAAGGGACCCACGAGAATCATTGAGTCCAACTCTCAGCCCTTCAGAGGACAGCCCAAAACCCCACCATGCGCCTGAGAGCATTGTCCAAACACTTCCTGAGCTCTGTCAGGCTTGCTGCTGTGCCCACTGCCCTGTTCAGTGCCCGACCACCCTCTGGGGGAAGAACTTTTTTCCGAGATTCAACCTAAACCTGCCCTGGCACAGCTTCGTGCCGTTTCCTCGCGTGCTGTCACTGTCCCCACGGAGCAGAGCTCAGTGCCTGCCCCTCGGGAGGGAGCTGCAGACCACGGTGAGCTCTGACCTGTCTCCTCCCGGCTGAACAAACAGCTCCCTCAGCCGCTCCCCGTGGGGCTTCTTCTCCAGACCCTTCACCGCGTTCATCGTCAGACCACACGGACTGCGGCCACTGCCAGAGAGCGGGAAACCCGAGCCCTCTCATTTGGGAGAGCACTGCGGGGAGCTGCAAAGCGGCCGTTCCGTGGGCACGGTGTGTGGGACACGCTGCCTACCAGGGAGGGTGTCACTGCGGGTCCCAGGGAAGGCGTCCCCGTCCGCACCTGCCGCTGAGAAGGGAATGACAGCGCAGCGTCCCTTCGGCCGCCTGCTCGCTCAGGAGCTGTTATCGGGCAAAAGCGTTTTCATACACGTATTTTGTGAGTTCCAACACAAGCGATCCGAAGTGCCGGAGCTCACAAATGACCCTCCCGCTAAGAGCAGCCACCGCAGTCCCTCCACCCTCAGCGCCCGGAGCCCCGCCCCCGCTCAGGGCCCCGCCCCCTCCGCCAGCTGATGACGTCACTGGGCGGGACGGCTCCCGCCAGCGCGCTGCCCATGTGAGGCGGCTTCCGGCAGAGTCAACCGGAGCCTTAAAGGCCGCAGCGCCTTGCTGCCCGGAGCGGCGCCCCTGGCCGGCGGCAGGCCCGTTTGTCCCGGTGTCTGCACACCCACCCTCACGGCACCGCCCGCACCAAGCGCCCTGGGGAGCGCTCCGGTCCGCTGGGGGCAAAGGCGGGCGGGGGGGCGGGGCCACAGGAAGCCAGCCAATCAGCAGCAAAGCCCTTCCCAGCCGGCACCAATCAGAGGCGCCGGCCCCCAAAGCGCGCTCGGCGGGCCAATGGCAGCCCGCGCTGGCCCGGGCCGGGCCGGGCCGCCC
>JAWMRA010000033.1:6657577-6683699 GCA_035584735.1 Pseudotriccus pelzelni | reverse complement strand
GCCTCCCGCTGCGCTGCCGCGGCCTCACAGCAGGTACGGGGGACGCGGGCACCCCGCACACACACACACGCACACACACGCACACACACACACGCACCGCCGCCCCGGCCAGCGCGCGGCCCCGCGCCGGGCGGGGGGAGCCGCTCCCGCCCGCCCCGTCCCCGCGGTGCCGCCGTGCCCCGCCGAGGTGCGGCCGCGGGTCGGGCCGTGTGTCCCCCCCGGGCGGGTCCCAGGCCGGGCCGGCCCCGGGAGGGCCCCGCGGCGAACAAAGGCGGCGGGCGGGCCCTGCGCCCCGGGGGCAGCGGGACCGGCGGGGCGGGAGCTCCTGTTGCTCCGGGGCTGGAACCAGCCCCGGCGGGGAGCGAGTGCTGACAGCGGCCGGGCCCGGCCCGGCCCGTGCCCGCGGCCCCCCGCGATGGGTTTTTGGGGATTGGGGCGCTAAAGCAGCAGCCCGGTGATTTCTGTCCCCCTGGCCCGGGGCAGCGCCCGGTGCTCGGGCGGCCCGGGCTGTTCTGGTGCGGAAAGTCGGAACTGTATTGCAGGAAGAGGAAAAAAAAAACCGGCCAAGCCAAACCAACCCCAGAATGAAAACAGGCAGGGAAACTCAAATATTGTCGATTGCGGTCGTCAGAGTTGGTTAGCAAAGGTCATCTCGGTGTAAATCGTGGGGGTGAATCTGGATTTGTTGGTAAGATGCTCCTTCTTCAGCTTGTGTTTTTGGATCTGTTCTGTATTAAAATATCTAAAGGAACTGTAAATCGAAGTCTTCCAGCCCCGCTTTTTAGTTTTCCTGCTGGGGAAATGGAGCGACTTCACAAAGCGTCTTTGTTCTCTCCTGTTTCTTACGTGAGTTTAAGAAAAAATGTAGCAAAGCAGTGAAAACTGTAAGCAAACCTCGAACAGTGTCTTATTATCCTGTGGGTAGGGAGCGAGTGGGAGGAGATGCAACTAAATACTGAAGGTAAATAAAGAGCGGGGAATGAATAGGTGTTAAACCACTGCTATATATACTGTTCCATTTTATTCAGATACTTAATTTTTACTGCAGACAAGTTTGTTTCTCTTTTCAGAAGTAAAAAATGTGTTATTAAGTGGCTTTTTCAGCTGACATAAGAGTTCTGTGATTGTGACCAGAAGTATGAGATGAAGCAGAGGAGTTAACTCAGAGCTGTTGGAACGTGTGTTGTGTACAGTTTTTCCTGTTTCTCCCCCAGCATCTTGCATGCTTGAAGTGTCTTATATAACAGCCCAATGATGCATGAACATGAACATAAAATCTTTTGTGCTTTTGCTGTCTGAGGAAGATTTTGCGTTAAGATTTCTACTTTGCCTTATTTTGGTGCCAGTCCAAGTCTGGTGAGCAGTTTTCAGTCTCTGTGAGGCATGCTTTAATTTGCACTGTAATTTACTATCTGTAATTGTGTTCAAACTGTCAGAGGGTTAGGATGGGTGATAAAATGGCTTTGACAAGTGTGCTTTGGGTCAGGCTTATTCTGTGGTGGGCAGGTGCTTGACGTGCAGGTGGATTTCTGGCTGGGTTGGAGCTGGTGGTAGTGGAGATGTTTTGTGTTGGTGCCACCTCTGTAGGAAGCAGTTTTGGTGTAGCTGCATTTGTGCCACTTCCCACTTGCCTCTGCCGAAGCACAGGCCTGCTTTCCTGTGCCCCTGGGGTGGGAATTACACGTAAACGGCTTTTGGATCCAGATGCTTGAATGTGATTATGCTTATTGCTGCTGCTGGTGGTGCAGGAAGTACCAACAGCGAGAGGCTTTTACTTCTTATAGGTGAAAGGGAATTATACTGCCTGCCTTTTGGTCAGGTATTGACTCCTGCTGTTCTGTTTTGGGCTTTCTCTTCTCTTTGCAGTATCCCCTTTATTCAAGGACCTGGGGTGTAACTTCTCTCCTCTGGAGTGCAGTTTTCCTATATGGAAACATTGGTGAACTGTTTGTGTTTTTATTTTATACTTAAGCTTCTGCTTTCACTGCTTCTGACCCAGGTGTTGACATAGGATGGTGTAGATGATTCCTGACTGAGTGGATTGAATATTTTGGGTTTGTTACCTTCTGGCTCTGTAGGAAAGACTGATGTTACAGAAAGGGGTCTCTTTGTTCGCAGTGATTTCCACTAGACTTGCACCCCTGTCAGGGTTCATAATTCAGCTGAACCATTGAGGCTGGTAGAGATCTATCAACAGCAATCATGATAAAAATTTCAGTGTGCTTTGTACTGTACAAAGATTCAATTTGAGATTTCTGCAACCCAGTAATTGTGTTAATAGTGAACTCAGTGATGCATGGCAAGAGGATACGTTCCTCTATCCTAAAAGAACACATCTATACTCTGCAGTTGTTTTTGAAGTTTTATCTGTGTGGAGAGGGAAGTGCAGCAAGGACCACTGGCTGCCAGTTTTCAGCATTTAGGCCTGAAGGTGCAGAGAATACTTGTTTGAAGTATTTGTGATAGCTGGAGCCACGAATGTCTGTAAGAAACAGTAACTGAGTTATTTGGTCAGCTGAAGGTTATTAATTCCCAGGGGTGATATTCTGGTCCCTAAATTATGTTATACATTTTTCTGCTATTCTTCATTTATCTCCAAATAAGTGATCTGCAAAACTACGTGCAGGAGGAGAAATGATCAGTCCTGCCCAGTTCTCTGTCCTTTGGGACTGAATTTTCCACTGGGGGAACTTGTGTGCATGGCAAACTGTAGATGCCTGTTCTCTGGACAAGCTTTACACAGGGTGACCTTGCTTTTTAGAATAACCAAGGCCTGTATTCCTTCTACAGAAAAACTCAATTCTTTACATTCTGTTTGATCTGTAGGACACAAGTGAATAAATTCAATCTTGGCTTTGCAAGATCGTCTGGCAATTATTGTATTCAAAGCCTTTGAGCCTGAATGTGGCACATGGCACGTGCTAAATATTGGGAATGTCCTTTAAAATGTATCTTGAATGCCTTAGAAGTGCCAAAATGCAGGAAACAAGGGAACTGTCTTGCCTTGTGCTGGAAGGAAAGCAAATAACCAGTGAGAGGAATAAGTGGCTTAGTGTGGCAGACGTGGAGGGATTCCTGTCCCCCTGAGCTGGCACAAACCTGTTGTCCTTCCCATCCCCTGTTTGTGTAGCTGGACCAGCATCTGTCACAGAAGGTGTCACTGGCTCCTGGCAATGGACTTTCTGTCACTTGCCTTCTGTGAAACAGGATGAGTTGAAGCCTGTGATAAAGATAAAACAGTATAAATTGTTCTTTAACGTTTTTGGTTTTGGGCAGCTCTTTTTTTTTTTTTCTTTTTTTTTTTTTTTGGTCTCTAGTAGGTTGGTAAATGGAGCTTGTTGTGGTCACATAGGCTGCTGGAGAAATACTGCATTTAATGCAACAATCACTTCTGCCTCTGACCTTAATTACTGATACATTAGTCTGCTCTCTTATTTTTTTTTCCTTCAGCTCATATAGTGTTTTTTCCTCCCTTAGCTTGTCTCTTTCAGGGAATTGCACAAAGAGTAAAGCAACAGTACAGGCTTTGCTTTTCTAGTAATAATTACAAGCTACAAAGCAGCATTTAGACTGTTCAAATGTATGTAAGTACATTTAATATGTTTATTTGTTTGAAATTCTGTCCCTGCAAATGGAGGAGAGCTGTTGCTAAGTAGGTGGTGGTTTTTATCTTGGAAAATGGATGGATAACATTAGAAGTCAAGACATGGTTGCTATTTGCCTTGTATATAACGGAGTCTAACATGTTTCTGGTTGAGAGGTCTAAGGATAATTTGGGTGAAAGAGATACTGTCACAGGTGCTATCTGAAACAATTTTAAATCTTCTGCAAAATCATCAAATATTGGGGCAATGTGACTGTCAAAGTATTTTAAGAAAAGATAATTTTTGCCTGAATATCTTTTGGATGCAAATGAGAAGGAAAAAAATAGAAAACTGCCTCGAATAATAAATTTCAGCACTCACGTATGTTCATCACTTGCTATTCTTTTATATGTGGTGCCAGTTTGTAACATTTCCATTAGCTTTATTGTTGTGGAGAAATTGGATCTGCTCATTCTCGAGTTCAATGTGTCATTCTTTAATGTTTATGCTAGAGGTGATAAATAAATGCAGTTGTTACAGTGTTGGACTTTTTTCATTTCTTTGCAAATTGGGGTGGGGTTTTGGGGTTGCTTGAAACTAGTAAAGCTTAATACTTGTCCAGATTGAGTGGCAAGGTATTACACTGTCAGTTGTTAATTTAGAGAACTAATTGCTAACTACACAGCTCACATGCTGTGACAGCACACTTCAAAGAGCCTTATCCTGAGGGGTATACAGATCATTTTAGCTTGTTTAACTGGGATATTTGTAAATCCAGCAAATTAAAGACATGAAGAAAAAAAAATCACTGTTTCAGACAAACTGAATTGCAATGCCAATCTGATGTGGAATTACATTGAAGTGATTCAGATTTTCAAGTGAATTAGGTAGTTTTGCTATTGCTAAAGTGTCCAAAGGCTTTCACCTTGGTAAATACTATTAAAGCAGTAGTGTTTGCTTCTAATTACACCTTAGTGGTGGGGTGATGATGAGAGGCTCTAGAATTAGACTTACTGGGGGTTTTCTCATCAATTTGGGTTTTGTTAATAAATACACCAGGATCTCGAGTTCCTTTCTACTTCCCCAAGCAAATGAAAACTGTGTTAAGAGGGGCCGGTGTGGCCCTTCAGTTGGGTTTAGCAGTAATGCATTCAAGCTGTGCCTGTAGTTTGCTGTGACTTCCCTGACATGACTCTGCCTCATCTGGAGCAGATAAGTGGAAACCGAAGATGAATTAGGAATTGGAAGAAGGGTTTTCTGTAGAAATGTTGTGTAACTGGGCACTGACAGAGAGTTTTGGTTCTGACCTGGGGCTTCTCCCTGGGTTTTCTTGGATGTGTTCTCTGAAGCTGTGGTGGTGCAGTGTCATCTTTGTCTGCTGGACTCAGTGTTGATGTGAGATTGGATCCTTCTGGGCCAAGTGCAAACTGTTACATATTATAACAGCCATTTATCTCTCTTCCTTTTTGAGGAGTGGCATATCCGAAAAGTGGATGTTCAGGATAACATGTCCAATGTGTCGGAAGAGAGAAGCACTAGACAACAGGACATTAAGAAAGGACTCCAGTTTATAGAGTATGATTTTGTGGTTTTTATTCTTGTATGCTTATTAACCTATACATACATATACATGAGATGGAAAGCTCTGGGAAGGTCCTTTTAGTGCAGCACCAGCAGAGACAGGACAAGGACCTGTGTTTCTCCTCAGAATACTTGCAAACACTGACATGTTAAATGGGGAGCAGTCTTAAAGGAAAGACAGAACCCCTCTTTGTTCCTAAACACAGCAGATTGAAGGTGGGAGGTTATTCCTTTTCTGCCTTTGAGAAAAATCAGCCTTTAATCTTTTTTTTTTTGAGTGTAAAATCTTGTTAGCCTGAAAATCCACCTTACACTTAAGAATAGCTACCCTAAGACTAGGTTGCTACTGGAAGGGATGGGTTTGCTCACCACTACCCAAGTGTTTCAACTCTCTGGAGCTGAAATTTAACCTAATGAAAAATCATCTTAGGAGTTAACTTTCATTTGTGTCAATGCCAAAGTCTTTTGAAGATCCTGGTTATGTTAAAATCATTGTGAAATTTCACACTAGTTCACTGCTCATATAAAGCATTGTTAGAGAACGAAGGGGAAGAAAAAAGAAACCTGAGCATTTAAAAATTACTTAGAAACAGAATCTCACTTAACCTATATGGAAAAGGAAAAGGTTCCTATTTTTCTTCCTGAAAGGGTAGAAGTAAATACCTCTTTTCTGTGCTACAGAAAGTTTCTGTTGCATGTCATCCAAAAGAACTCTTAACATTCCTGTAGTGTCATTGGTATGACTTAATTAAAATTGATGTGTTCTTGTGACAGATAATTTGTCATTTTATAATACTTACAAGAAGATTGCCGTTCTCCTCATGTATAATCTGGTTCTGCGCAGTGGAGGAGAGGAAGGAAACTGTTTTTAATCAAACAGCACTGATGTCTAAAACTCTCAAATCATTCAGAGCCTTAATGCATTTTGAAGAGCAGAGTTCAGACTGAGTTTGTAACTTTAACAGAAAGTGAGTCATTAGTAATAAGAAAGCCCAGTTTTTAAATCAGGACTCATCCACAGCTCCCTTCCTTGGTCAGGGCAGGCTGTGGCCAAAATGTAGAGCTTTGCCTGTTGGAGGAAGAGAGGCTGCTTTTAGTGAGAACCTGCATTCTGCAACGGGACTGTCTTTAGGCAATGTGTATAGTAAATAAAGTCTGTGATTTTTTTTGTTTCTAGATCTACTTTGCCCTATCCAGGGACGCAAGAACAATATGAGGTAATGAAATTGCTTTAATTTCCAGAAGGGTTTTTAACATGGACCTGTCTTTCTATAGTTACTCTTGGTTTTAGTTATCATTTAAGTGGTGATATAGTATGAATGGTAATTTTAAAAGTCTAAGTATAGGAACTGGAGGACTACTAACATTATGATACAGGTGTTCAGATATTTGGGGGTGCTGAATTCACTCACATAGCAGTTCAGGTGAAGTCTTTCTCTACTGGTGCTGGGAATCAATTTGAGGCATTAATTGAGTAAAACAATGTGCTATTCTAAGTAAAGTTCAGAGTCTCACAGCAGAAGTGAGATAAAAGGACTTCACTCACACCTTCAGAACATGTTTTGTTTCTGTATGTGTTATGATTTTGGCTTGTATTTTCAGACTCATCTTCTTAGTTCTTTATCCAGTGGTAGGTGGATTCATTGGATCTGAGAACACATTAGATAAAAATGCAGTTGTTCACATTTTAGATGTAAAAACCCTTTCTCTGTGCAAAAGCAGCCTTTGTGTACTCCTGGTTTGCCAGTTGCTATGGCTGCTGCTTGCTGAAAGAATGTATGGAACACACACACATACATATATATATATATATACACACACACATCTTTGAGATTGTCTGGGGAAATGTCAGAAGGAAAATACCAATGCAGACAAAAGTTTTGCGCTTCACTTTGATTCCATGAGGCTTCAAGTGTAATTTTTTTAGTTAAAAATGTATTTGGAAACATGGAAGATAACCAACCAGCTGCTGCTGAGGAGTGTCCCTTCCCTTTGTTCCAGTTATTTATACGAGACCTCGTTAGAAACCTTTTCAATGAAGGAAACGACGTCTATCGGGAAGGGGATTGGAGGGGATCACTGAGCCATTATACAGAAGCAATAAACATTGCTGATTATGCTAATTCTGAAGAAATCCACGTTTCTGATGATGTCTTAGAGAAGCTGCACGTGAACAGGATAGCGTGTTTTTCAAACATGGTAAGCTGCTGCCCAGACTGGGAGAGTGAAGACTCAGAAAGTTTGAGGAGTGAAAAACTCTTGGTGGTTGTTTGAAGATTGACATGTTTCAAATCATCACTTTGGCACCTTCTTTAAATTTTTCTTTTCAGAAGTATGATTGAGGTATTTTTAGTTACTAATACTAGAATATTAACATAAGAGTCATGCTAGGCTTGGAATTTGATGGAACAGTATTTTTATCTATTTATACTGCTGATTGCACCTGAGTCTGCTGCTTTCACTGCAGAACAAGATGGCTCTTGTGAAAAAGCTAAATTGTCTTTGTAACTGTTGGTGGATTTTACATAAATGATGAGCCTGTCTGTTTTTAGTTGCCCAAGTTGGTGACTGAGCAAAACTCATAAATGCAGCCTTGGTGAATGTTTTACAGTGTCTCAATACCTTCATCTAATACAGGTTAAATTCATTATTTCAGTGATAATAGTACTGATTAGTGCCTTTTTTCCCCCCTTTTGCCTCCTCCTAGGGATTGCATGAAAAAGTTCTAGAAGACTGTGAGATAGCATTAAGATTGAATGAAAACAATTTCAGAGCTCTCTATAGGAAAGCAAAAGCTTTGAATGAGCTGGGAAGGTATAAGAAGGCTTATGATGCTGTAGCAAAATGTTCTCTTGCTGTGCCACAGGTGGGTAAATTATATATTGAAGATTATTTTTAAAGGTTTGAAACAGGTGCTACACCATTTGAAATAGATATTATTGAAACAGATAATGCATCAAGACCACTCAAGGTTGGGTTTTTTTTTAATGCAGTAAAATATCTTTTCTTTCTCTGAGCATTATTTTGGAAGTGAAAACTGAGAGCAGAGATTATAGTCGCCAAGATCAATTTGTTGTGTTAACTTCCAGCAAAAGGAATCAGTCACTTTGCGGTGGGGCTCAAGTGCCATGAATGTTTGCCACAAGCACCAGAACCACTGAATTCTTTGTTTAAAATTCTCTAGGACATGAAGAGAACCCCCGCCCCCCATTTTGAATCAGGTCAATTCCTGCAGGACTTTCAATTTAGTGACATCCAAAACGAGTGTACTTTGTCTCTCTGAGTCCCCTCACAGTGGAACCCCAAACGCTGCGAGTGGGATGACTGAGAGGTTTCACTGCAGGAAGGCATTGCTGATCTGAACTGAAATGCTGATGGAAGCTTTGCAGGCTTTGCTCAAAATAGAGCGATCACAGGACAGAATACTGACTTGCTGCTTTTTCACCTTTCCACATCAAAATGACGGTGACATGAGCAGACAAACTGGGGAGCGTAGGTTTGCCTCTTGATATAGAGAAGGTTTCGGTTTTGTTTCCGAAGGCATAAGCAGTTCATCTGAATGTGTAACTTTGGACTTTGGATCCTCACTTTGCACCTCCAGATCTGAATGCTTTTGCTTAAGGTTGATATGCCTTTATATAAGTTTTATAAATAGCTTTTTCTAGCTGTAGGACATGATCTGAATACTAAATCTTAAAATAATTTCAGTGAATAGTTATTGTAACTATATGACAAAGTGAAATATGTTTTTTTTTTAACTCAGCTTTTCTGGTTGTGTGGTACAATTACTCTCAAAATACAGAGTTCTCATTAACTATCATCAGTGTCATGTAGTAGTTAATATGTTAATCAGGAATGTGGCCCTCAATTTGAAATAAAACCCCATCCCCTCAAAGAACACCCTCCTCAAATAAAAAAAAACACCAACCCCCCCAAAAAAACCACTTCTCTGATTTTCTCTCCTTTTGGAAAAATCTTTATTTTAAAATCAGATAAATGGGGAAAAGGATACTGTTCATTTCCTGTCCTTTTTAAATTCCAAGTGCTGGAGTAACTTTGCTTGAGGGTAGCTGTATTTTTCATGGTTAGGTTTTAGTGTTTGTGAAAGAATAAAGCTGCATGAAGAGACATCCTGCATGCAGGGACTGTGCAGAATATAGACTGAGAAGTAAACAGATGCCTTGGCTACATGACACTACATGTAAATGATATTTTATTTATGTCTTTTAGGATGAAAGTGTGATTAAGCTTACCCAAGAACTAGCTCAAAAACTAGGGTTAAAAATAAGGAAAGCATATGTTAGAGCAAAGGTAAGATTTTAACATTTTACGTTAAGGTTTCCCTCTCTTGATATCAAGTTTGTGTTTAATGAAGGTATCTTCTCTTTGCAGCCACCCTCCTCAAATTCAGTTTCTAGTGATTTATCAACTCAGGTAAGGTTTTACATGGTCCAAGTGCAAGCTGAGTGCAAACTGCAGGGAATAATTGTTTCATAATTTCGCCATGGTGAAGGGAAAATGATGCAACTGACATTTTATATGAGATGATGTTATCTCGGACTTCAGGGTTCTGTTGGTCTTGGTGTTCAGTTTTGCTGTATATTATGGCAGACTGGGACATAATATTATCATTCAACTTATCTTTGTAGAATAAATGTTATCAAAAATATTAATTCCAGTGCAATGCATATATTTACTTTTAATGTCTTGAGGCAAGAGCACAGTTAATGTGCTTATTTTTTATTTTACTTTATTGATCATTATCAAAATGAAGGGTGCTGGGATAAAATCCCTTTCACTATATGGATTTGTCCAGATTTGACCTTCATTAGCAGCTGAACTTGCATTTGTCTTGCCCCTTGTAATGTGTCTGAATGGCAGTAATGAAGAGGAGTTAATTTTTATCTTACAGACTTCTTTCATAGGAATATAGACAAGTTAGCTGTAAATGAATGAGGAAATGTAGGAAGAGCTCATTTAAGATGCCATTTAGGCTCTTTCATTCCCTTGTTGGTTGGTTGCAGATTTTTAGTGGTACTGTGAGAGGATTTCAGTCTGTGAATGGATGCTTTATCTAAAAAATTATTTGACCCTTAAATTGCATTAAACTTCGTAAATTTCAGATTTTATAAACCCTGCATTTTAGAGCTTACATTGTTCATTTTAAATACTTATTGGAAATGGTTAAATGGCTTTTGTGCAAAGTGCTAAGAGGTTTGTTTTTTTTCTTGCTTACAGAATTCTTCTGTAGAAGATATTGAGTTCGGTGAGTCTTGTGTTACAATACCAATGCTAGGAAGCTAAATATGCCATACATATCCCATTGTGCTTGTTAGGAAGTGTCTGAAGAACATTCAGCTTGTCATTTGAAAGTTCTGTGGTAAAAAGTTTGATCTGTTTATCTCTAAAACTGCATATTTAAGTGGCTGAGCAAATTTCTCTTTGGTCTCCTCAACGTGGTATGATTGTAGCTGCTCCTGTAATGACCATTTCCATACTGTTCTCTTTAACCTGGAAGAACAGGGAGGGGAGAATATGCCAAAGATTTAGCAAAGTGTCTGTAACCTCTCCTGGTTTTTTTGAGTAATAGATAAACACTGAAACAAAGGTGCACGTGAATTGGAAGCTGATGGAAGCTAAAAACATTTAATGTGGTTTTGCTTCAACATTCTTCACACTTCTTCACTCCCTCACCCTCCATACTGTCAGGGTAAAAGTTATGCAAGACCTTTTCATGTCTTTGAACCTTTTTACCTGTTTCAGATTTATCTGACCAGAAGCAAGAGGTGGTTTCTGCTGCTTCTTCATCAAACTTTGTTTCTGAAGTGTCTAAAGTGTCACCGGTTCCCGTACCATCTTTATCTGCTGTTATGCCTCTTCAAATGGAAAAGGTCCCTTTGCCTTCTGCAGTGTTGGCAAATGGAGGGAATGTTTCTTTCCCTATGCCAGAAGCATGTTTAGATTGTGGAGATGGAGATATAATTATTGGGGAAGAACTTGATGAATTACTTGATTCTGTGCCTGATCCAGATGAAAGTGTAATGGTAAGACTTCTTTTGTCTGTTTTGTTTCTCCAAAGACTATTCTTATGAGTGGGATCTTGTATTTTATCAAGTGGGGAAGTGTGTGTTACTTTCTTGGTTACACTGAGCTGTATTTGTACATGGGTTGATTTTTTTTTTTCAGGTGCAAATTCTTGTAAATGTATCTGTAAAGGTATCAGGGCTAGAACCACTGCAGAAATACTGTCAGCCACTACCAATAGTACTTAGAGGAAGTACTGTGAATTGAACATTTGAAATCTGGGCTAATGTGGGTTTTTTGGGTGTTTTTGTGCAAATAACTCCACTTAGAACATTAAGGGTGTGTTGGAGTGCTCACCCTGTAGTTGTAGAAACTGTAGTTGCACAGCAGCAAATAGCTTTGCAGGACAGAAATACTTGGGCTGTGCCTTCTGGGGCTCTCACTGGTGCCTCTGCAATCAGAGCTCTGTCCAGATCCACCTCCTGGCTAAACAGAAATAGGCCATCATGAGACTGCCTTTATATATTTTTAGAACAGATATTAAAGAAATTTAGTTATATGAAATGCTGTTCCTAATTACACCATCATTCCAGCCTTAGAACAGAACAGTGTTCCTCAGTTGTTGGTCAAAACGAGAGCTCTGACTGACGAGCAGAGATGTCTGAACTTATTAGCAGGTTTCTGACTCCCTGCTGTGGCCCTGCCAGTCACTTGGAGGATTTATTTTGTATTGCACGAGTACTCCAGTGTTAAATGAGGTTGTGGCATATTCAGTTCTTTAGTTAGTTGTGATTTTCATTCCTCATTCAGCTGTGGATATAGGATAGTAAATCTTCAAATCAGAAACGCTTGGGCTTCTAATTTTCCAGTTTATGCACTTTGTGTTTACAAAAGTATTTTGAAAATTTAGGAAGCAATTGTTTCTAGCAGATCCCAGGAACTTCGCCACAGTGGAAGCCAGGAGGAAATTCAGTCTTGCAGGACAGACTGCAGGCTCGTGGAGCGTGGAATCTTGAGGGAGTTCTAGACTTGGGGAACAGAAGGAGTTTCACGTGGGCCAGACTCTGTGCAGACCTACTTGGTCAACCTCCAGACAAGGGAGGAGCTTCTTGGGATGGCAGGAGGAAGGGAGGGGAAACTTCCCCACTTGGCATGTCCTTCATAAAGGTGCACAGAAGTTATTTTTCATAGGGGGGAAAGAGGATGACGTGGCCTTTGCAGAACATGGTACCATTTGATTGTATCTGAGGATTTATTTCAAAGCTAACTCTTGACTCTTTGCTGTACAACAGTTTTAGTTAGAAAAAAATAGTGTTGATTTGTTTCTTCCCAGTCTTCACCTTGTCTGTGTTTTTAATGTCATTTAGAAATTCAACTCTGATGGATACAAAAATCCAAGTCTGTTAGTAAGCTAGTAAAGGTTTGGTAACTGAAGCTTTGTGGTGGTTGATCCATGGATCAGCCTTGCACTGGGCATTGCTCAGGGTTTGGGTACTGCAGCTCTTGCAGTACTGCAGTGTACCTGTCATTGATGTTTTTCTGTAGGTTTATAAAAAATTTGCAAAAACCTTACTAAAAGAAATACTGTGGCAGATTTGTGTTCTTGAGGGATTTTTTTTTTTTTTTGCTGGGTGCGAACACACTTTTTAAATTTATTTTTTTTCCAGCAAACTACAGGAGCCAGAGGACCTATTCCTGCAGGGAGTGTAGCTCCTAGTGTTCCTTTCTCTGCCTCTTTGTTGGGGACGCTGCCAGTTAGTGCAGGATTTGTTCCTTCACCTTCTCTTTCAGAAATCTTTCCACAGCCTTTGGCTTCTTCGCTGGAAAACTTTTGTTCACCTTTAAGCACCTTTTCAATCAGTGACCCTAAAAGAGGTAAGAAACGAGCCTTAATATTTAACCTTTTATATGATGAGAGTTGTGCATGAGCCAGCTGGCTTTTCTTTTTAACAAATGAGTTTTCACTACTAGTCAGTAATATATAACACTTAATGTTTCATCTCTGCTAGCCAATTCTGAGTGTTGGTTGTACACAAGAATTTATAAGTAAAACTTTTGTTTCTTTGGGGTCTGCATAAGCACGATCCAAGCTCCCTCTGTTCAGTTTTTCTATATTGTGTAACTTTATTTGTTTCAGGTGAATGAGTTTAAAGAAGAAACAGTTTTCCTTCAAAGTTTTTTCTTTATTTAGAACAAAGATGTTCTTGCAGTTTAAAGCATTTGTGATGATTTGGCAATAAACAAGAATTACAGAAAGGGTAATGTAGCTGTGTACTCTGAAAAGATACCAGTGTTACATGTTTGGATTCAAACCATAAGGACTATAATTATAGTGAAATCAGGTATGTGAAGCAAGATATAAATAGTCAGTGAACTAGAAAAGATAAAATAGAGCTTTGTCTCTAATTACCAGTGTTACAGGACAATGTTGTATTTAGAAAGAAGCCAGAGTTACAAAATAAAACTGAAGAGGAATCCTCTTAACCCTCTTTCACCTCATTCTTTCATAGTCAGGTGTTCCTTATCTCACTACCCTTTTTGTACTGCACAAGTATCTTCATGTTGCTTCGGTATCTGCCTGTGAAGCTACTGCTGATAGCAATTTTGCAGCCCAGATGTTTAGAAGGAGCTTTTACATACTTGAAAAAACTTACCGTAGCGAAAAAAACCCCCAGCTTTGGCGCTTGTCAAAAAACCTTTGCTACTGCTCAGGAATGATAAATAATTTTTTTGCATGGGATGTTCTGGGGAACTGATATAATTCAAACTTCTTCATTTTCCTCTAGACATCTCAAGTTCAGCTTCTAGAGATGGAACACCAACACTTAACAGCAATAATTCCCCGTTGTTTGTACGTATTTTTCATGGTTTTTTTCACATCATTTCAAACGTTCACGCCTTGAAGGCTTTGCACAGGCCTGGATTTTTGCAGCTGAAGTTTCTATTTAATAGAAAAAAAGGCACTGTTATTGTTAAAATAGGATTCTGGCTTGGGTAACAGTTGCACAGGAGCTCACAGAGACAGCAACTGAACACAAGAAAAAAATTTACAGAGGTTGTTTTATGTATGCAAATTTTGAATGCTGTGGCAACCACTTTCCTATTCTGAGGGAGCTGCTGTAAAATACTGTTGAGCTGTAAAATTACCAACCTAAAATCTCTTATGATCTGAGTGCCAGATACCGGGAATCGTGAAGAGCTGTCCTAGTACAGGAACAGAGCAGATATCACCTTGTGTCTGGAAATCTCTGCTCTCTGTATTCTGGGCATGCTGTGTGCTTTCAGTTGTGCTGCTGGCGTGGGTTAGTGGGGAAGGGAGACGCCCTTCTGAGCCAGGATGGGGTAATAATTAGCCTGACAAGGGCCGTTCTCCCTGTACCTGGTTGGGTCTTGTTTTAGGTTAAGTCTGTGCTTTGTAAAATTTCCATGTCCCTTCTTAGACTTGTGTACAAGTATATAATGTGACTTTTTTTTGTGGTAGTCTTTTTATGCTTTGGAGAATAATTTTAGTAGGTTGAATTTGAATTGTAGGTAAATAAATTATTTGGATCAAGTAAAATATACTTTTTTTCAACAGATAAATGGTCCTAATAGTTTGTTTGGGTCCGAAAATTACATGGGAATTGCAGGCCAAACTAGAAATGACTTTTCAAATGTTTTTAGCAGTACAACTGCTAATATACCTGTATCTTCAGCACTTGGGGGAAGAAACCCATTAGAAGGCACACATGAGCTAAGACAGGCCTGCCAGCTATGTTTTGTCAAAAAAGGTAAGGGGCTTTTGGACTCGATTGGTTTGATTTCTTTAAAATGAAAAAGCTTGTTGTTCATAATACACCACTGTTGGCTTCTGAACCGTGTTAATCCTGACTCGTTCTCTGCAGATGTAGCACTGTCTTGTGATCGATCCAATATTTCAGCCACTTTTATCTTCTTTCTTCTTGTCTTTATTTCTTGTCCTAATAGATTCTTGACTCCTAAACCCACCCCAGATCACCACATGCCCTCCCCAGCCTGTCTGTGAGGTCATTCACATTCTGTATTCGCTTTCCTCCCAAACCCCAGGGTACTGTGAAGAGTGACACCTTTGCTCAAGACTAAATAAAACTTGCAATACTCTCTCTGATTGGCCCTGGGGAATAGAACTGCAGTTCAAAGTACCTGGTAACCTTCACATCCCGTCTGTTTTATTGTTCTTTCAAACTAATTCTAAATCATAATCATGAGGCTTCCAAACCTTAGTAATAATTAACTCCACTGTATTGACTCAAAGGAGCTTAACCGGTATTGGTCTTTAATAAACTAATCTTTTAGGCCTGAGCTGTTGCTGTTAAACAGAGGCATATTTTAAAGGCAATAGCTTTTATTAAGACTAATCTTAAATATAAGCATCATGTTTATAGGCATAATTGATATTGATACACTAATAAAGAATTGTATCGAGACATTTAGGGGGTGACTATTGTACCTTTAAGAATTTCTATATTAGTCTAAAATTATTTTTACAAGAAAAATCCATGAAGTGGATACATTCTCATAAAAGCAGGAGCTATAAAATATTTGTGAAAATACTTAGCATGTTCCTAGCTTCACTTTTTGTGTCAACACATCTACTCCCTCTGTTTCTTTCCATCTCTATCAAAGCCTTTAAGTGTCTCCTGCTTTTACTACCTTTTGAAATTGTACTGTTCCATCATCATCTTGTCAGAGAAAGTGGGTCATACTCCTGTTTTTCAGTCTCATAAACAGCAAAATTCACTGAGCATTGTTCATCTTCAGACTCTCTCCCTGATGTCTTCATTTGGTATCATCCTAAAGACAGAGTTTAAAGCTAGGCTTGTTTTTGTTTCCAAAATCACAAAGTTCTGGGTTTGAGATTTATCTTTTTGGCACACGTGTGCTTCTTACAGAGCGTGTTTTGTCTCGGAACATATTCCCTGTTCTAATAAAACCAAAGTTGAAGGTTAAGAGAGTAATTTACTGATCATTGGAATTCATCTGCATTGACTTATTATAAATAAGCAATTTAAGTTTTAAACTGGTGTTATGGGAATGTATACTTTGGAATTGGAAAAAATGCAGCAATTTGCTGCCTGAAAGTAATCTTAAGGTTGTAACACAGCATCCCTCCCCAAATATAAAATAACTTGTGGGTTTTTTCTTGCTGAGACTGGTCCTTTTGTAAGTATTTGGGTGTTTTTTTCTATTCTGCTCAACATGATGGTTAATGACTTTTGGTTCTTCAGAGCTGCTGGTGCAAGTAGGAGTTCTATGCAGTGTGTTCATGTACTTTGTTTTTGGGCTTCTGTGCCAGTGTGTGTATGGAAATGTTACCATTTGCTGCAATTTATGCAAATACGTGCAATTTTCTGTGGTTGTTTCAGGTCCTAAATTATTGGACTACGCTTACCATCCCAATTTAGAACATAAATGTAAGAAGGATATTTTAATTGGCAGAATAAAAAACTCTGAAGATAAATCATGGAAAAAAATACGGCCAAGACCAACCAAGACCCAGTATGTGGGACCATATCATATATGTAAAGGTAGGTGTTGCAGAGAGGAAAATGGTAATGCCTCCACTCAAAGGAATGTAGTTCAGCTTCTCCATAGTGAGGTACAGAGTGAAGTTCTATTCTTGCTCATGGGAGGTGGAGAAGGAAGTTCTGGGTTGTTTGTAATATCAAAGGAGAGCCATATTTTGACTGGTAATGTGGTTATTTAGAGAACATGCACTGTACTTCTGTGTTGTTCTTCATCATGAATAATTTTGCTTTCAAGTGCTGGGCAATCACTCTTAAAAAGACCAACAAAAAAGCATTTTCTCTTAGACTTTTGCAGTGTGATATAAGCAAGGTGACTTGTGGATTAATGAAGAGCTTTATTAAAGCACAGGGTATTCTGGGTTTTCTGCATTGTTACCTTAGACTGGTGCAGGATAGTTGATGGAGGTTTCACATTTTCAGCAAGTCGTTCAGCCTCAGGCTTTGTGACCCATTTAAAACTGATGCACGTAACTTCTCTATTAAAAAACACTTGAAATGGAGAGGGTGGAAGTTGCAAGATGAGCCTCCACTAAAAGTTGTTAGCAAAGCAGTGTCCCATTTGACGCTGTGGTTTCAGACGTGGCTGCTGAAGAGGAGTGCAGGTATCCAGGGCACTGCACGTTCGCCTATTGCCAGGAGGAGATCGACGTGTGGACGCTGGAGCGCAAAGGAGCCTTCAGTCGAGAGGCCCTTTTCGGAGGAAGCGCAAAGATCAACTTGACTGTGTCCAGGCTTCTTCAGGAACATCATGGATTATTTATGTTTCTTTGTGAGGTGCTGCTTTATTTCTAATAACGCAATCAAAATTACAATAGATACAAAAATTACCTGGAAAGAAATCCTTTGGTTCGTGCCTATTTTGTAAATTTCGAAATGGGTGTTCGTAACCTCACTAGCTTCACTTTAGAGACTAGATGAAGCATCTGTTAAAATCTTTGAGGTAAGGTATATTTTGAAATGTATACAATACATAGTCTATAATTACTTTTTCTGTATTCCAGAAATGTTTTGATCACAAACCCAGAATAATAAGCAAAAGGAACAAGGATAACTCATCTTCTTGTTCTCACCCTGCTATGCATGACTTTGAAGATAACAAGTATGTTTGAAATACCGTCTCTATAAGTTTCAAATTAAAAGCAAAGTGTTTAGGGCAGTTTTGAATACTGACTTTCATTTCTTACCTGTTGATTGACTTCTCTTCCCTGCTAACTGACTGTAATGCTTTGGCAGCACAGGCAAGACAGACTTACAAAACGACGGTTGACTCATAAAGTGACTAAACTAAAGTGAACTATTTCTTTATCAGTGATTCACGAGGGGTCCACCCTCATCTTTGAATCTTAGGAGTTTTGGTGTCAGTTTAATAGCTTATACCTAGTGGGCTGTATTGATGTAAATAGATGTATGATGTAAATTAATATAGGAATTGATAAGTCTTATCTTTCTTTGATCTATTTTGCTTATTTTGCTGCAGTTTTAACTTAGTTAAGAACAGGCTTATCTTGATTGTAGTGAATAAAATAGACTACAGTCCTTATTAACTCTGTTGATTAAAAAAAAAAGTGTGAGGAAAATGTCTTTAATTCTTTAAAGTTAACAAAGTTCTCACTGTTGTAATAGTATTAAATAAATTTAGGAGAATTAAGAGACTTACACTTTTATATGATGGAAACATAAGTGGGAGCATTTGAATTGCTTTGTTTGCACTCCAGTTCCCTGTGTTGAGGAAACACTGCAGCTACAAGAGCTGGGCTGTTACTGCAGGGCATCACCTCTGTCTTTAATGTGTTCTACAAAAGAATTAGTACTTGTGTTAGTAATTAGATCAGGATATGTACTTGAAAGTGGACATGATATGCTTTCCCTCTGGGAAACCAGTGATGCAGCTGAGTTCA
This sequence comes from Pseudotriccus pelzelni, assembly GCA_035584735.1. Taxonomy (NCBI): domain Eukaryota; kingdom Metazoa; phylum Chordata; class Aves; order Passeriformes; family Tyrannidae; genus Pseudotriccus; species Pseudotriccus pelzelni. Next base: position 6,665,066 of record JAWMRA010000033.1, on the reverse strand, counting down.
GTAATGCTTTGCAGAAGAGGGACCTGGATTTCACAGGAGCTGTTTAGTGATGTTTGTTTACTCTGCCTAGAAACGACACTTAGATGTGACCCCCTCCTGGCAACTGTTTTGACTTTCTCTTCAAATAGAAAGTGTTTAAAAGACACTTGAATAATCTGTGACACGGGGTGGTCATTTCAAGAAATACCTAAAACTGGCTGTTTTCAAAACAGGTGCCTTGTCCACAGTTTGCGAGAAACTATGGTGAAATATTCCAAAATCCGCCCTTTCCAAGTGCGATGTCAGCTGGACCTGTGCAGACACGAGGTGCATTATGGCTGCTTGCGAGAGGATAAATGCTTTTATGCCCACAGTCTGGTAGAGCTTAAAGTCTGGATAATGCAGAAGGAAACAGGTGCGTTTTGCTTTACTCTTCATTGTCTCACCACTCCTTCCTTGTCTCGACTCCCTGTGACATCAGCAGCTTGGGATCAGGGCAGGAAGCAGGCAGGAGCGATCTTGTGTCTCACAGCTTGGGTTTTGGACAGCTTTTCTGTGGTCCGTAATACAACGTAGCTTTTATAATTACATGGTCATGACAGGTTTAGTGTGTCATGTTTAAATAACTGCTCCAAGATACACCTTAACTTATGTGAGCAATCTGTAATTTAAAAAACTCGTATGCTTTTCAGTGTGATAATATATACAGTATTTTTGTTTTGGAGGCCCTCGTGATGTCCTTAAGTATATATATTTGTGTGTGTGGATGTAAATGAATATCTGTGATATACACACATACACGAGTGTGTGAATATTTACACAATCTGTCAAAACTGATAAAAGTTTTGGGGCTTCAGTTGCATCCCAGTTTGAGCACGTCTGTAATGCTACAACAGTCATAAGTACTCAAGCACTTTCCCCCCTTCCTTTACAGGTATTTCACATGATACTATTGTTCAGGAATCAAAGAAATACTGGCAGAACATGGAAGCTAGTGCACATGGATCACAGGTATCTTCATTTTTCCATTCAACTAATTCCACAGTGACTCTTTTAATGTATGGAGCTTATTTTAGAAATTACTTTTTTTTAATTTTTAATTTCCAAATAATCTCTTTCAGTGTAGACTTTCTTTAACTTGTTTCACTTAGACTAAAATGCCTCCTTTGCTGCTATGCAAGTCCTTTTTTGCATTGCTTATTCTGTCATAGGTGGAACATGAAATATAAATGTAATTTCAAAGTCAGCTGCCACAGGGCAATTATTTTTACCATGTGGAGGACTTTTATGTGTTTAGTTTGTATGTATTACCACAAATTCAGGGTACATAGACCTAAATCAGAAATAAGTTAAATAAAAAAATGCATGTGTTAAGAAATGTCTAGTTTGAAAAGGCAAGCTGAGCTACAACAAGGCATGGAGTAATTCCTGCTTCCCAACATGTGTGGAAAACTAGTGCTATAGGGGGTAATTTGTAATTATGTATGGATTTCTTTGCAGATGCAAAATACCTTTTACTGTTGTTGTTGTTATTTTTTTGGCTTAAGATTCTTGGGAACCAAATGAAATATGGATCACTTAATTTGAAGATGAAGTTTGTTTGTGGTCAGTGCTGGAGAAATGGTCAAGTTAATGAGCCAGACAGAAACAAAAAATACTGTAGTGCAAAGGCCAGACACCCGTAAGTAAGATCAAACAGTGAAACTTCTCCTGCTTTTCCAGCCATTTAAAACCTCTTTTGGGAAACTTTGTTGCTTCTTAGAGTCATACAAGGAATTAAAAAACCCAAACATTCTGAAGTAGAACAGTCATGTCTTTGTAGCACGTCAGTAATTGGTACTGAAAAACACTTTAGTGGCTACAAAAGTGGTTTGTGTTTGGGTTTTTTAATGATCAGTTTCAGTAGAACTTAGTTAAATCTCAAATATATGGCAAAAGCTTTGTAAATAACTTTTCTGAGCTCTCCTGGTTCTGCTTCTGTGCACACAGTGGGGCTCTTTTTTATTTGTATTTTCTCTCACTGAGTGCATCTGGTTTTCAGATGGACCAAAGATCGCCGTGTGGTGCTCGTAATGTCTAATGAGCGCAAGAAGTGGATGACCATCCGTCCCCTTCCTGCCAAGAAACAAGTGCCTCTGCAATTTGATGTATGTTAACCTAAAACTAATGTTTTGGGTAAGAAAACAGAGCAGTTGGGCTGGTTTCATCAGTTCTGCAGGAATTCCCATGGGAGATGGTGGGATTATGTACATAGTGTTTCTAAGTTCAGCCTTAGCAAAGCCCTGATCTCACATGTTCCTACTGAAGCCCTTTCTCATGAGTGGAAGTCAATATTTCAGAAGTAATTGATATGTCTCTGTGGTCTGGTAATGTGGTAGGAGGCAAAAGGCAGTCACAGTACTTGTCTCCAGCAGTTTGTTTTTTCTAACTCCAAGAAATGAATTTTTTCTAAGATAAACATGATTTTATTTTTCGTGGGATATAAATGTCTGACTCAGAGGGGAAACACTAACCAAGGTTGAAAAAAACCAAAAAAATTTAACTAGCATCCATTTTACTTTATATTCATAAGGATTTCTTTTTAAATTCATGTTCCAGTTGTGCAATCATATTGCTTCAGGCAAGAAATGTCAGTATGATGGAAACTGCTCATTTGCTCACAGTCCTGAGGAGAGAGAGATGTGGACCTATATGAAGGAGAACAGCAGTAAGTAGAGGAATAGATTCCAACATGTTGTGAATCTTAACTGTTCTGCTTTTCATTCTTGTATTTCAATTATTTTTTAATCTACTTTCTTTCACTGTCTTTGGTAGTAAACCTTGCAGGTGCCCTTTGAATTTGAATAAACCCAGGCTGGGTATTCAAAAGCAGTATTAAATAAAAATAGCTGTATTGTGTATTTGTTGCTTGATGTGTTTTTTAGCAATGGTTTCTATCATTTTTTTAGGTGTCTTAGAATAGTGTATTGATCCTTGCAGCAGTATCGTTTGGGCTTTGTACTTTACATGGCCATGGGTGCACACGTGGATTCTGTTGAAAACAGTGGGGAAAGCTCTTTGTGGAACAATCCCCCCAGGTGTATTTACTGGGAATTACCATTCACTTTCTGTTGCTGCCTTGTTATTCCATTACTGTGACTGGGGAGAAATCATCAAAAATCAGAAGTACAAATGACATAAAGGATCAGATCCTGTTCTGCCAGGAAGCAGACTAAATTTACCAAAAACTGTAGCACATGTTACATTAGTACTTTGAAATTCAGGTATCAATACACAGTGGCACAGTTGTTATCAGTGCCTTGGGCGCCTGTCCAGAAACAGGTCTTGCTTTCCTCCCTATAGGCAGAGCAGGGTCTTGGTAAGTAGCCAGAGACTCCTGTTGCTCTTGGCTCTTAATCTCTAAACTGTGTAACTGTCTACATTTGTTTCCTTCCTTTTTTATTTCTTACAATAGGTGGGGACTGAATTAAGCTTTGCAAGCTCAGTCATTTATCTAGTGTTCTCAAACTCTTGCCTTAATTGCTAATTACTTATTTTAGCTTCTGCTCTCATTAGTTCAAGACTTGGAGCAGTTGTATGACATCTGGCTAAAAAGTCAGAAACCAGAAAAAGGAGATGATACAGCTGCTCATGCAAACAAAGAAAATGGGAAGCAGATTCACATGCCGACTGACTATGCTGAAGTTACAGTAAGTAATCATAGCTGCAATCCTAAATCCAAGTATGTGGGGGTTTTGGTTTTTTGGGGTTTTTTTGATTATTTTTTCTCCCCTAGTCAGTAATTTAACATTGCTGCCCTCATTGTCTTGGTGCTTCCTTAGTCCATTGTTAGCTACACTAAACGCAAACACTGACACTGTAAAGCAGTTTTTCTAAAGCCAGCGAAGATCATAAACTTCAGGTGACTGTTTAAATAACTGTATCTCTTGAGGTAAACAACAATTTACAGACCAACATAGAGCATTTGAAATGTATTAGGAGCATTACTGTGCTTAAAACATTGGATTCTCAATGTTCTGTTCTCAAATTCCTTGTAAAACAGGTGGATTTTCACTGTTGGATGTGTGGGAAGAACTGTAATAGTGAGAAGCAATGGCAGGGTCACATTTCTTCTGAAAAGCATAAAGAGAAGGTTTTCCACACTGAGGATGATCAAAACTGCTGGCAGTATCGCTTTCCAACGGGATATTTTAGCATTTGTGATAGGTATGTGGTTTTTAAGATGGTAAAAATGATGACAAATGACAGTTTAATTAAGTCAGTTACTAGTTTTGACAGTTTCCAGTATTTGTTGCTTTACATACATCTTTCGACAAGAAATTAAGTAATTAGCAGTATTTTAACGTACTTTAGAACTCAGGGAGTGACAAGGTGCCTAATTGCGGAGCCAAATGAAGTGCCTGTGTGATGTTGATAAAGGGTTGCAAGTTGATGGCAGCTGTATGAGATGAATGTTGTTGGTATTACTACGAGGGTACTTAGGCAGCTGCATATTAATTACCTGTAGAGCACGAGAACAGTGCCTTGCTGGACAGTGATCCTGGAGCTCTGAGGCAAGGAGAAATGTTGGCATCAAACCGAATTTGTTATTAGAAATCATTTATGACCGTGTTGAAGAGAACTTCCAAGATCTGTTGGTTTTCCCCAGCATTGGTTGTATGTTTTGCTGCTCCCTTTAATTCTTAAATGCAGCCTGTTCACCTGCCTGCAGAAGACTTTTTTTTGTAAATCTGTCAAATTCTTTCCACCGTTGGAATCTTTTCGGAAGGCTAAAATCTTTGGCATTCTGGAGTCAAAGGTTGAGTTTGCTGAATTGTTATTCAGTTGGTTACTCTATTTCCAGTGAAAGATTTTGAGTGCCTTAGAGATCTTGAGAAATTTCACGGTTATTTTCCATTTGCAGTCTTTGCATGGAAGCTCACACGCCCCTTTGCTAAATTTTTAAGTAACATTCTAAGTGTATTTGATGTTTTGAATATAGCAGACCTCAAATATGCAGTATAAATTGAATACAAAGTGGCACGCCAAGTTGTACTGAGTATTCTAAAATCAAATCTAGTAAACAAGGGTAATTAATTAGTTGGATTTTTTATCAGTAGTAGTTCTTTAGCTTAGTGAGTTAAGGTATTCATTAATATGAATTTGAAAGCTTCAAGCATTAAATAACTCAGTAAAGTAGGAGCAGGAAGAACAGAAAGAAAAGAGCCATGTCTTGTCCTCTGTAAACACTTGACAGCTGGGAAGGAAAATACAATCAAATGTAAACAGAGTTAATATCATCTTTAAAAGTAAATACTCCTCCAAGGTTTTTTTGTCCTTAATATGTAGTGTATTTGAAAAACATGATCTGAAGAAAATCTAGACAAAATAGTGATCATGGTAATTCTGTGAAAACACTATTTAAAATCTGTCTTAACAGATATATGGCTGGTACTTGCACTGAAGGAAACAACTGTAAATTTGCCCATGGAAATGCTGAACTCCGTGAGTGGGAAGAACGAAGACAAGTTTTAAGAATGAAGCTCAGCAAAGCAAGAAAAGACCACTTGATTGCTCCCAGTGATAATGATTTTGGAAAATATAGTTTTTTGTTTAAAGATTTAAACTAATACTGAGATGACACATACATGTTATCAGCTGGAAGCATAAACCAGAAAATTTGACAATAATCAAAAGCATGTGACAGAAAAGCTGCAGGTTTTCTGCTTTTATTGGCATATATTGTTCCTCCTGAACAGCAAAGTATAGTAGATTTAGGGGGATTGAGCAGACCTGTCTATGCTCTCATGAAACAGAGTGGTGATTAAAAAAAAATCTGAGGTATTATGTGCTTACTCACCTTCTGTTGGACAGAAAGTTAGGAAATAGAAGGGGGGGGGAAGAGTGGTTATAATATCTAGGAAGCCCCCTAGTCTCAGACCTTCAGTTGAAAAACTTTAAGGTATCAAGGTATTGCAAAACAGAGTGTTATGGGCTAAGAAAATGATGGATGAAAATTCTTCAGATCTTTTAATGGAGAGGATTTGTTTAAAACAAAGTTTGCTACTTATCTATATGTAGGTTGCTAAAAAGGATTTTCTTATTAAAGATTTTAAACAAAATAACCATTTAACTACAATATATGTTGAATGGGTATTTTTTTCTCTATTTGTATGTTTCAATATAATTTACTGAAAAAGGATCTTGGGAGGAAAAAAGTATTAATTTTTGAAAATGAAGTAGTTAAAATTCTGTTTCTTGGTCTTTGCTGTTTAAATGATGATTTTGAAAGATTACACTTGTATGTCAGTATTGTGTATTATTGTATGGACTAATGTTGCCTGTAATAAAGAGAACTTTACACAAAGCTGTTTTCTGCATGTAGCCTCTCAGGATTGAGATTTTTGTAAAAACAAGCAATGATTTGCCAGTTAGCAAAAGCTTGAGCACATGTAGCTAAAAGTTGACTCAGTTGGTATTTGTGTCGCTCGCTGCTTGTTTGCGGTTTTCTGTATTGTCATTAGCTCATGGCATCACTACAGTAACAAAAATGGCCAATAACTTGCAATGTCGACCAGCAGTTTGGAGCTGTGTGGTGCTGGGACATGTTTTCAGCCCTTGGACGTGGGCGTGAGCCACTCATTCAGCTGCAAGGTGGATGGCGCTTCCCACTGCCTTTCCTGCAGAGCATAGGACATGGAAAACCATTCCGGGGCTGAGGTGACTCCTGACTGATGAGCCTTTGGGCTTAGAGGCACTGGAGCTTCTCTTATGTTTTGGCTTCTCTGCAGATCCTGCTTTCAGCTTTCATTATGTGTTCTCTGATTTCTTTCCCCCCCTCAAATAAGCTGTTCTCAGTCATTCATTTGAAATAGCTAACGTTAGGTTTCTTTTTTTTTTTTTCCCCACTGCCATAACTGAGTTCTCCCTCCTCTCACGAGTATTTTTCTCTGTTCATGGCTGACCTTATATAATTAGAAGAGCTTTAAGAATGACCTCAGTAGTTTGAATGTAGTCATTGGGCAGATATTGTGTACGTGTAAAAGGTGTTGGACCAAAGTTCAGTGATACCCATAGACGACATGGATGCTGTGTCCCTTTCACTGCACAGAAAGCACAACTGTGAAACCAACACCTTGTGCTTCAGTCATGGCTTGGGGATTTTGGGAAGTAACTGCTCCTCCCAGGCCTGGCTGCAGTGCATTGGAGTATAGGATGCAGACAAGCGAGCTCTCGGTGCTCAAAATACCACCCGCTGCAGTGCTGATTTTTTTACATTGTTTGTAATAAACTGAGCGTGAGACAAGAGTACTGTGGACACTGTTATTTGTGTGACAAAACCTGATTGTATCGTGTGCCTTTCTGAATTGTTTCTTCTCAATTTTAAGCTTTCATTGTTTAATTGTATAAGTGCTCTGTAAATCATTGGAAGTAATTCTAGGAAAAAAAAATACTAAAACATGAAACCCTCGTTCCGTCAGGCCGGTGTGAAATCTTTCATGGGGGCTGGTGGGGCGTAACTGCCGGGGGG
>JAWMRA010000033.1:6622833-6656422 GCA_035584735.1 Pseudotriccus pelzelni | reverse complement strand
GAGCAGGAGCGGGAGGAGGGACCAGATGACCCTCTGTGGTCCCTTCCAGCCTGACCCTCTCTGTGATTCTGTGGCAGGCGCGCTGCTGAGATAAAGCTGCTTTGCTCATCTCCAGAGGTAACTGGAACCTCGCGGTGCCGCAGAGGGGCTGAGGGGACTCGGGGCTGAGCTCTGCCCTCAGCGCTTTCAGCATCGGCCCGGGGGAAACGGGTCTCTTCTGGCTGATTTGTTGGTGTTGTCACCCCCATTTGCTCGCACCTGCTTCAGACAGAAAGATTTTGCGGTTTCTGCCCAGTCTGGTGGTGCTCCCCTTGGGAGCTGGAAGTCCCTTGTTTGCAGAAGTGCCTGTGGTTCCTGTTTGCCCAGAGCTGGGTGCGTGGAACCAGGCGATGTGTGCGCTGGAGGGGCTGGGCACGGGCTGCTCCCTTTGGGAGCCTGAAGCGGGATCTGAACCTTCCGGATGGGTTTTAGGTCAAGGTGACTGTTCTGTGATTCAGGTCACACTATAGTACTTTAAGAATATTTACTGCACTTGGGGTTTCATTTTGAGAGTGGGAAAAGGCTACATATTCTATATGTGCGTCCCTATTCTGCAGAATCTGACAAATTTTTGTTCCAATAAACACTTGGTTCACAGGTAATGCTTCTGAAAGATGCTAAGGCCTGTTCTCCCCTGTGTACAGAGAATGTATTATTTGAACTGGAGTGAATTTTAAGTCTATTAGTGAGTGTCTCTGAGCAGCTGTGCCTCTGTTCCAGGAGGCTGTATCTCACAGTGACCGGATAATATAGATAAAAAATTGTAAAGCTCTTACTATATTTCAGAATGTATGGTGAAGAATTTCTGAACATTATCACCTCCCCGATTAACTGCTATTACTGAAAAAAATTTTGCTTTTTTTACATTTACATTTTACATTTTCTTCCTGCTCTTCTTTACTTAAAACCTGCATGTTCTTTTCATTTTACTGCTGTCTCAGTTTGAAAGCTCACAGATGGAATGTACTTCTTGACACGTGTACTCTGAACAGGAAGCTTGATTAAAGGGGTTTGGCTTTTCAGTTTGTAGTTAAATAGACAAACTGATAACAGAAAAGTATTCCCTGTTTGATTGCTATTAAAAATAGAGAAAATTCAGTTGTAAAAATTCCATGTACAATTTGAAGACATAGTTTCTCACAACATGTCAGTATGATTTCCAAGCAAGACTCAGCACCACAGCAGAGTTACTGCCACTAACTGTTCTTACAGTATATAACTTTGGAGATCAGCAGATAAAAATATGGAAAGGGAAAATTCCTTTACTACGAGGCAATCCATTTGTGGGGTTTGAGGTATTGCATGTTTATAGTGACTCAGGGAATAGCCAAATGAGACCTGACCTAGCATGGATTACTGTGGAAAGCCTGTGGTTTAGAACCTGAATTATTTTTGGTAAAAATGCAAATGTCTTTCAGACAACTGCAGTCTAAGGACCTTGCAGTCAAAGGCTGGTCCTGCAGGCACTTGCATGTGCTTCCCTTTATTACCAGGGTGTTCTGTTGGAAAGAGTTTAAGTTTCTGTAGGCTCTGAGCAGCAGCTAAGTTAGCAGAATCCATGTTTTAATAAACAGTTTGTGATCATCATGTTTGTGTAATCATTTCTTATGTGACTAGTTTATATGTGTATAAGTTTTAGGGGCTCTCTTAATAAAGCTGGGTAGTATGTCAGGGTATTCTGTTACGCATTTGGTGTTGCAGAGGGAGACGCTGGTGACCAGGTCACCTTAAGCAGCTGGTGGCTATTGATTTATTATGTTTTGTTTTTTAACAATTAACTGGAGTATTTTCATATTTGAAGGTAGTTGTTTATTTCCTGACTCACTCATGTCATGGGCCTTCTGCTGATGTGTTTTATTTACACTGTCTTACAATTTGGAGGCAGTTCAGTATCTCATTTTTAAGGCTTATGCTGTAACTCTTAAACTGAAAGAGGAGTTCAGTTCTGTAGAGGAAGCAGAGGTTTTAAACATATTGAGGTTGTCCATTTTCATTAAACGAGTTCAAGAGGAGAAATTCCAGTTATGTCTCTGAAGTAGGTGTGAGACCAGCCCTTGCTGCCATGTTGTGCTTCCAGCAGCTGCTCAGTGTGTGACCTGTGAGCCAGAGCTCACATGGGAGCTGTGTCCTGTCCAGCTGGCAGGCAGAAATCTCGGGAAGAAGCTGCCAGTTTGGATAGGCACAGGGGGCAGGAATGGGAGGGAAGCAGACGTGTTGGCTGGGAGGTGATTTAAGAACCTGAGGGCTGGGGAAGGAGATGCTGGGTTGTTGGTTGGGAGAGAGGAGAAGAAACAAAGGTATAAGTCCATAGAAGAAACTAACTTTTTGATCATCTGTGTGAAAATGCAATGTTGTGAGTAGTGGAATTAATGAATTATAAACATGAGGAACCATTTTCAAAATTCTGGATTTTGAAGCAAATATTTTCTCTTACATACAAATTAAGATTTCCATAACTTTTAGAAAATATACTGGGGGTAGTTCTAAAATGTTGAGCTTCAAGTGTATGCTTGATATCGTGGAAACGAGAGAAGAGTGTGGCTTTTTGCTGTATTAAAAAAAAAAAAGTTACTTCTTAAAAACCAGAAAGATCATAAAGTTTGCAAATGCAGCAGAGTTGTTAGGAAGTTGCCTAATATGTGAGTTGGCCAGTGTTTGGGACTAAATGATTCTATCACAATTAGTAAATTTTAACCTGAGATGGATCAAATATCAGGTAATAAGATTTTTGTATTAGCTTTTTATTGCAACACAAAGTAAAAAAGTGCACAACCTTTCCTAAAACTTCCTGTCATATTACAAACCATGGCAAAGTTGGGCATTACAGTGTGGTGATCCAGTTTTCAATCTGACTTGCTCTGGAGTAAATACAGCTAGTGGAAAATTTTAAAATTAAGAGAGTATCAAAAGGGAGTATGATCATTCACTTGCATTTAAGACAGTTTATACCATAGCAACTTCTGAACACCTTGGAAATGCTGAAGTCCAGGTTGTTTGCTGGTTTGATAGAAAATTATTTCCTGAGTATTTGGTTTATGTTCTTGGTATTACTAGTTAAACTCATTTCTCTGAAGAAACTTAATCTATCATAATCGTTTTACATTTGGAGTATTTGTTGATTTTGTCCTTACGTTGAAGAGAAAATGTTCCCTGAACAGTTTGCAGTTCCTTCTCTAATCAGTAAAATAAACTTAACACATATTTACTTTTTTTTTGGTGACAAGATATGAAAGAACAGAAGTGTAGAATACTTTACAACAAAGCATAAGGCAGGTTCTAGTCTCTCTTTATATAAACATCACATCACAAAACTTTATGACCAGTGTCTCTTTCCTTATCAACGTGCTGTTACCTAAAGTACAAGTGTTAAAAGAGGATGAGGCCAGGGAAGAAATCACTCTGCCTGGTAATTTTATGCTCTGTGGCAGCCAGCCATGAGAGTGTTTGCCGACATGCCCAGAGACACATTGCATGGTATCTCAGCGTGGCTTTGTGAAGCTTGGGCAGGGTGATCTTTAGGTTTTTATGGTATTTCCCGATCCTAGCTCGGATAGCGTGAGTTGCAGTCGTTTGCATCAATTTCCATAGTTTTGTCGTTGCATGACTTTTGCTAAGAACAAAAATTCTGGCTTTGGGCACACTTTTAACCGCTGCTCTCCGGTCTCAGTAACCACTCCTGATCTTTTCCTGCAGCCGAGCTAAGGACGTGACGATGCCAGCGAAGCTTCCCGTGAGCTTTTTCCCCCCGAAGTCTCCGGTGGTCGATCTGTTCCGGGGACAGTTGGACTATGCAGAGCAGCTCCGGCAGGACTCGGAAATCGTGCTGTATTTCTTCTATGCCCCGTGGTGCGGGCAGTCCATCGCAGCAAGGGACGAGATAGAGCACGTGGCCAGCAGGTTGTCAGACCAGGTACCTCCAGAGAAGATACCAATCTTAACCGTGGCCTGATAGCTGTTTAAGTGTCCCAGCTGATGCTGATTTCTGGCTTCCCATGGGAACCAGTAGGACTTGAATGCCCATATATTTGGGTAACTCAGCCAGTGGTCTTAATTTTAATATAGCGCACAGAGAGTTAGAATAAATGGAGACAAGCTGTGATTCCTGCTCAGTTATTTCTGCTTCTGAATGGGGAACTCTACAAGTTTCTTGTTGTAAAGTGTTCTCAGATTTACTCACCTGCCTTCAGACAGAAATTCCACGGAGTTTGCTTCCAGTTCCAGGATCCTTGGAGACACTGGTGATCGTATGAGATTCTAAGCCTTCTAGCAGTTGTGTACCTGTGAACCTTCACAGGTACAGCTGTCTTAAACCTCCACTTGTTGAGCTCCACTGCAGAAAAAGTCATTAATATCGATTATGACTGAATCAGTACATTTGAAGGATTTAGATTAAGAACCATAAAAACTAGAAAGAATAGCGACCAAAAGCATTGCTGTTGCGAAATGACAAAAAAAGTCTTTGTGTGATAGAATTAAGAGGAACAGGTATGGAATGCTTAGCTGAAAAGGCCCTGAAAATAGCAGATAGAATAGATCGTAAGAAGTACAGCTGGGATAAAAAAGTCACAGTAATATACTTTGTTAGCTGTGAATTTTTACCTGCTTTGCAGGTGCTGTTTGTGGCTATAAATTGCTGGTGGAACCAGGGGAAATGCAGGAAGCAGAAGCATTTCTTTTATTTTCCTGTGATACATTTATACCATCGGAGGTAAGATTTCATATGTATGGTCTGGGCTTTTTATTTGTTTTGGGGAATAGAGATATCATATAAAATGCTGCAGTTTGAAAATGTTACATTTATGGCTGTAGTAAACAGCTGTAGAGGAGGAGACTCTGGGTGAAGCTCATCCTGTGTGCTACTCAGGTAGGGCTGTAAATGTCAGTTAAATGACATGCTGGGCAATTCTTCATCCATAAGGAAATTTTTCTTTTGCCTGTGCATCTTCTGGAAGTTCTGCCTCCAATAAAAAGTAAAAAATTCAGAGTTATAGATTAATTTCAGTTGTCTGCTTGCTCTGTAGATGGATTATATCAACTGGTCCTAATTTATTATATTAGTAAAGAATGTACCTAAGGGTTGTTGAAGTGAGTGGAATTTAAGTGCATATTTAACTGGCACTTTGTAGTGAAGACCTTCTAAATTTGAAATTTGCACTCACTTTTAGTGCTCCAGATGTTGAGGTATCATTGTATAAAATTTTATATAACCTCATTTTTATTTTTTAGTATTTGTATGTATTATCCTTTTTTTTTTTCTCTTTGTATGGAGCAGAAGGTAAGAACACACTTTCTAATGCTATGTATGATAGTTTATCCCTTGCTTTGTACTTTTGCACGCTAGTTTTGAACCGCAGCTCTCTTTCATTACAGAGGCTGATCATGGTTTGGAGGTGGGGGGGAATTTATGTTTTGAGGAGGAACAGTCCTGGTCTTTGTTAGCGGAACTGGGAGCAGACACAGGTGACACTGGCATAGTTCAAACTGCAACACAAGAACCTTACAATCCCACATGGATTTACATTGACTTAAACTTCCTTGATCTTGAAATTCAACACGATAGATGGATCCACTTGGGTATTATCAGTAACATTAAACAGAGTTGCAACAAGATGAGGTGTAAATCCATACTGCTACTTCATAAAAACCCCAAAAGGCAGTGCATCCCTCGGGCCTGAGGTATTAAACTTTGAATGCGGTGTCCTGAGCATGTGACATTTGAAGCACTGCGTGTTGCTGTGAAGGAAAGGTTTGTAATAAACCAGTGAAGTTGCAGAATAATCTAGTGGGCTCTAGAAGAGTTCAGAGCACCTAAATAGAGGTACCTCTGTAGGAGTTTGATATATTCCAATGTGTCTGTGTAAACTCTACAAGCAATATTAAAAATGCATCACATTAAATTCTCCAGTGGAAACGGACGAATTCTTCGTGCTTTTTGTGTTAGAGTTCATTTTGGACAGTGATGCTTTGTCCAGCCTAATGATAATAAATGAGATGCAAGATTTCAAGGGGATAATAGGAACCTCTGGAAATCGTAGCTGCAAGACCCAGCCTACCTTCTGTTTTAGCACTACCTAATGTGGTGTGAGCTGTTTTATCAGATGGCTGGGGGGAACTCTAGATTTGCTTAGTTTGTTTTTCATCAGCAGTGGGCCTGGATTTGTCCCTGCTGATTGCTTCCTGAAAAGGTCTGTGTAAAAATACTGCACCTTTCCAGATTGATACTTTCTGAGATACTGAAAAATCAAGTGAAAATAGTGACATTTTTTCAGATCTGTACTTTTGAGTCACATGAATGGAAGTCACATGTATTGGTCACACAGACCAAGCACGAAGATATGTGTATGATCATATCATTTATACCTGCATTTTACCATCTTTAACGGGACTCAGAAGTGTTCTCCATCCCTCTGTCCTCACCAAAACACTGCCCCTTCCCACAGACAGTGGCTGGGATTCCTGTGCTGTGCTTCCCTCTGGTAACACAACTCCCCATCGCTCACCGAAGCCGCTGGTAAAACACGGAGAGCGATTCCCTAGAGGCTGAGCATGCTGTCTGTGTAACTCCTATCTGCCACCCCCCAGGAGGGACTCTCTGTTGTTAATTTAAGTCTTAATGTTCTATTATTTTTTTTGGTACTAGTTTTGGACCAATTGAATACAAAGGCCCAATGAGTGCTGTTTATATTGAAAAGTTTGTTCGCCGGGTGATGACACCACTACTCTACATCTCGTCTCGATCAAAATTGCTAGATTTCCTCTCAAATTATGAGGTACTTATCTCTCTTCTTTAGCTTTACCACTGTGGTTCAGAAAGAGTTTGACTTGTCTAAGGATTAAATTTGATCTGCTCCAAAGTACTAATTTATTTTCAGGATCCTGAAATCAGTGCCCTGTAAATTTGTTAAAATCATAAAAATATGAAATGACAATTTCATAATGTTGGTTCCCTGTATAGCTACTCTTATGATTTAGTGATGCTCTTAATTTACGGTACTTTAGTATATAGAGACGACAATCAAAGTTGTTACCTCACCAAAAAGTTACATATGAACAAGAAATGAGGAAGAAATCTTCTCATAAAAATCTTCAGTCTAAGTTGGGACAACATTTGAGAAATATAGAATCATTACTTTAATTTTTAAAGGAATGGTAAGCCTTTCTAGTAGGATATATCTGTTAAGTAAAAACAAATGTGAAATCAGTTGAAATAAGAGCTCCTAACCACATTGTATGGGGTAACCTCATGATTTTAATCCACTGGGACAAGGTGTTTTATTAACTTTCAGTCTGTTGTTTTCAGGGGTGCCGAGATTGGTAACAATACTAGTGGATTAATAACTTCCAATAAGACAACATGTACTTACAAGAGAACCATTTAGAGTCCCTTCATAACTGTTCATTTCTGTAGTGCACAGTGCAGAAATACCGCAGTCTTACTGACCCCCCAGCGAGTGTGGACAACCCGATCAACAGATCCCTGCTGTAGCAGTGGCCACAGCGTGTGAGGGACCCCCCAGTGCCTCAGAATGAAGCAGCTCCTCTGGGAACTGGTGCTTGTCCTGCTGACTGGTTCTGCTGCAGGAGGAGCAGCTCCTGTGTGTTAAGTGACAGTGGCCACGGCGTGAGGGGTCACACGCTGGTGGTCACCGTGGGCAGGTGCTGTGCTGTTCGTGCCAGGAACTGTTAATGGGCTCGGGTCTCCAGTGTTCTAAGCATGGAATGTGAGTCAGGAGTAGTGAGCTGTGTGTCTGTCTCTGGTGCTGATGCTTTCTGTGATCACAAGCAGTTCTGTTGTCCTCTCACTGCTTCAGTTTTGCCATTCTAAAATGTTTTCCTGAAACTCTGAAACATTCTTTTGCCTCTTACAGAGATTTGAAAACAGCCATGCTTGGTTTTTGGTCTGTGTTAGATGAATTATTTCTTGATAGTCTGCAAAAGATAACTAATAAGCATATTGTCAGAAGTCCAAGTTTGCTTTACAGTAAGAGATGCACTTCCACTGGAAAAAGGTTAAGAGAAAAGACAAACTTGGGGGGAGCAGAAAATATTTTTTAAACACTGCTTAGCAATTGAACAGTTATTTTTGTTTATGTGTTCAAACTTGCCCCCTTCCTGTGCTTGAAATTCTGTGGCTCCAAATGCCAAATCTCTGTTTATGTTCAGCATTTGTTGGTTCTTTTTTTTCCCCAAAATGGCCCAAGAGTGGACTCTGATCTGTCGTGTTGCCCTGCAGTCATTAAGGCTGAGGTTGTACCAGAACGTGGCACTTGGTGCTCAGTGTCTTGCCTATGTAAAGTTAATCAGGAAGGAGAGAAGGGGATAAAAAAATAACAGACAAGGTGGAAGAAACAGAATTGTTTATGAAGGCGGATGGAGAGGGAAACATAGGCCCAGAAGAAAAGATAGTTTTAAACCAGAAATAAACAGGCCATTTCATAATTTTAAACAGAAATATGAATGGTTTCTAATGATTTCCATGCAAGTTGAGAAACTATACCATTTGTAGAAAATACAGTCCAGGAGTGACTCCTGTGCTTAAGAAGTGAGGAAGTTTGGGGAATGAAGTAGGCTGCAAGAAGTACATGTATGGCACAAAGTAATTGCTATTCTGAGACCACTGGCTAGTGTCTTCCTTTGATTTTTGATCTTTTGTATAGAAAAAATAGTAACTTTTAACAGAAGGGAAAGGACGGAAGACTATCAAGGATTGCTCACTGGGCACCTTGACCACTGCCTGCTGGATCCTGTTTTTGTGATTTCTTCATTGAAAAGCTGTTTTACTTGAAGCTCAGAATTCCTGAAAGATTTGTCATTGTCAGCATCCAATTCTCAGCCCTTTGTTCTGCCAGCGAATGGGTTCCACAAGCAAAAAGAAATGCTGGTGAACAGAATCCAGCTAAATATAAGGACCAGTGATGTTTGTTCTTGGTGTTTTGTCTCTTCCTCGACCCGATCACGACTATCGTGACATGCTGTGCCGCTCTCACAAGAGGGCGCTCAAACCCCGTGAAAACAGTCCGGGTTGAGGACCCCGAAGTTCAGATCTGCGTTTTTTGGTGCTGTTTAAGGTTGGGTTTTGTCGTTGTGAAATGATGCTAGGGCAAAACTAGAACTGGATAAGAATTAGAATATAATTTTTGAGAGCAAGAAAAAATCCCACTTGGAAAGCAGTTAAAATCCTGGAGTGTGTAGGAAGATCTAAGAAGAGAAGGATCTGCACTTTATGCCATAACTCAGGGTACCTCTAGTACCTGTAGTCATTTTGTTTTCTCAACTGCAGAGATGTAACAGTTTCACTTTAACCCAGACTGGCCTGTCTCGTTCCTCATTGACTAACCCAGCTGCTAGAAATGGCATAGGAATGTTGAACTCCATGAGTATCAGTACACAGCCTTAACTCCATGAGTATCAGTACACATCTTAACTCCATGAGTATCAGTACACAGCCTTAACTCCATGAGTATCAATGCACAGCCTGGCTGACTGTCTGGCTGCTGAAAAAAATTGACTTCGACCTGTAGTTTTTTGTCTTTTGTACTGAGCTAGAAAAGGACCTTCCATGTTATTCCTTCTCACCTTGCTTTCTTCCAAGGTGCTTGGTAATGTCTTGTAGACTTTGTGGAAGTACAGCATTGCTGCATGGAGTAGATCAGGCATCTTCATGCTTGCTCATCCCTTCCAAGAGCTCTGGTAGGTTTGAGGCATGTTTCAGCAATAAAACCTTTCTGGCTGTTCTCCCATAAAAATTACTTATCTCAAGATCTCTGTTAATTCTAAAAGTTTCCATGAACTTGCTGGTTTGTAATTGTTGGGATTCTTGACAAGTTTGTTACTTGATTTAATTGCACCACACATCACTTTCTACTCCTGTGGTGTAGAGACAAGCAAGAAATAGGCTCCACTACAGTTTGTGGGTTTGTATTTCCATATATGAGTTTCATTAGGAGATGGTACTAATAACTCTTCACTATTGACATTCTCAGGTTTGCTCCAAAGCCTTTCCTACAGACACTCTATAGACACTCTGAGACAGGGGTTGAGAATTGTTTCATGGGAAGAAAAGCTCCAGCAAGCTCTATTCTAGCAACTCCAACACTCCTAATGCTCCTGACCACCCTTCTGTCGTGTTCCAGTGTTCTGTCCTCCAACTTTATATAGCAGCAAGTCTTATCCCTTCAACTAATCGTTCCTAACTGCCTGCAGGAAGGGGGTTACCCAGAGCTCCACATGGATGGTTGCCTGGGAGCAGCTGATCGTCAATAACAGCTTGTATGTAAAAACCTCGTAAACTGTTTGCAGGCAGCACTTACTGAGTGTTTGGAGGGTCTTCCATGAAGTGGGAGTTGTTGCTGTCGAGCTGCTCTTGGCCTACTTGCATTCCAAATTAAGAACCTCTCATTTGCATGGAGATCTTTCCTGTGAGACTTGAATCTCACTTGTACAGAGCAAGAATTCTTGTTAGTTGCCATCCCCTGGAACTGTTCAGTGTTGTTAAATGAGCAGAGAAGTTGGTGTGAGCAACTAAATCTCTTCATTCTTATAGATGGGAAATTTTTGGTACTTGAGAAGAAATACAGCATTTTAGTCACTTTCCTCCTGGGTATAATTGCTGCCTGAAATGGGGCAAAAATTCTAACTCCTCTGGGATGGTCATTAAAAGGCCATTAATTAACCAGATTACTGATTAGGCAATATAGCATTAGCATATATTCTTCTACTAAGGTTTCTTTTTTAACTGAAGTCTTAAACTGCTGTTATTGTACAACAGAATGCAGTCAGAATCAGAATGTTACCTTTTTAAATATTTAACATAAATATTTCTACATCTGACTTTTGGCTTCTTGTCACATTTTAATGTCACTTTTGACTCTGCTTCCATTCACTGTTTAGTGCCATAAGTTTGCTTGGTACAGGATTAGTATTCAGAAATGGTCCTAGAAAATGGGAAACTACAATTTTGGTAATCATATCTGTCGTCTTATTTTGGTTCACTTGAATGCTTTGAAAGTTTTTATAAGGGATTGTTTCTTTTTCTGTCTTAATTTGGACCTATGAGAAAAAGATAAACGTTAATTACTAGACTGTTTGTTGTTTAAAAAAGAACACTTGAGTGCAATTATTTTGCTGTATTTTTTCACTACTACTTCATTTATATTTTTACTTCCTTCTTGGCAATTATTATTGCAGAAATTTCACTACCTGCTTGTACCTCATTTTCATTATTGATAATTTTCTTGAGGTACCTCATAAGGAATCTTGATGAACAAGGGTCTTGTATTTAGCATTCATTCCTGAAAGAGAATTCCTGCCTAAAAAGAGCAGGTCATTAGCTGGAATGGGCAATGTTGTTATTGGAGATCACTAATTCATAGTGAGTTAGGTCAGTTTGTGTGACTGATACGAATATCTGAATTAACAATAAGAGGTGAAATGCATGTCCATGTTTTAAAAAGAAATTTAAATTTTTATATGTAAAACTCAACAAAAAAAATAAAGCAGGCTCTGAAATAGCAAATGAAGATACCTGTGTGAGAATATGTTTGCCACACAAGTGGGTGCTGGTGAGTCTGGAATCTCTTGTTCCACAGCAGTCCCTGGTGTGCTCTTGCTTTGTGTTTCAAATGCTTTCTGTGTGCACCGGTGGAACTGGGAAACGACACAAAATAACCATCACTTACTCCGTCCTGAAAGTTTATTAAGCCAATTTGAGTGATGCATTAAAGACGTGATTTGATAGTAAGTTTTAATGGATTATATTTTGCAAAATTAAGAACCGAAACTTAACTGAAACATTGGAACAAGAGAGGTCTAGACTATGTTCCAAGGCAGCTTCTCCCAGATTCTCTTCCTGAATTTCATACGAAGTCATTCACCTGGAAAAATCAATCATTTAAGGATGAGTTTTTTAAATTTTGAATTGTCTCTGGCAATTTGGAAGAACTTTGTGGATATGCAGTGGGAGTGGGACTCTCCTCTTTGTGCATCTGGTCTGTCACTGACTCCTGCAGGATGTACTGAAAGCATTTACAGTGACTGATGCCTTAAAGATGGGATGATCACTTGGCTTAACAGTTCAGGTATTCACACACAAAGTGTGAATTCATATGTACTTGCTAATTATGTGCAACATAATTACTGCTTAAGCTCTTTATACCCTGAAAAATCACATTTGAATTCCAATTCTAAAAGAAATCTTTATGATGCTTATGTTTCTTACCTTTGTGCTGGAACCGACTCAAGAAATAGTTGCAAAGCAAATATTAGTTGGTTTTGGTGAACTTTAATAGCTAACATGGGAAATATGTAATTAGAAACTTAGCATCCATAAACCCCTTTCTCATGGATGGCTTTTGAGTGGCAACTTTAGAACTGTTTTCTAGGCAGTCTTTAAATACTAAACTTTTCCTTGCAGCCTAAAGTGGTTGTTCTTCAGTAAACATCGTTGTCTTTTAAGAATCTGTTGTGTTTTACTGTAGGTGAATAATCGCTGTGTCCCATATATTTATACTTGAAAATAGCTTAAATAGCTCTAATTCTTATTATTTCAGCCTGGAGTTGTGGGGTATTTTGAGTTCAATGCTTCACCTCAACCGCCTGGTTATTTAACATTCTTCACATCAGCATTGCATTCATTAAAGAAAGGTAAAAGCTTTGTTTTCGTAATTTAAGGCATCTGTGAATGAGTTACGTGTAACAGCTTTAGTAGCTTTTTGCAATCTTTTGTAACTTGGGAATTAATCCCTTCTGTGTGTTTTTATGTTGATCTAATTATGAGGCCATCTCCTGGGATGCCTACATGACAAACTTATTATGTGATCAGCCATCATGGAGTGAAGTGTATGACAGGCTGCTGTTCAAAGATCCATGAGGATCCAGATTCCTCAAAACCCCACATATAGCCCATACAGAGCCACAATCAGATTCCACTACTTCATTTAAGTGGAATCCAAGAGTCTTTGGTCTTATGCAACATGTGCAGTGTCAGAGGCATTGGATAAATTTGGCTTTGTTAGCACTTTGTAACCGAATTTGGCAAAGTGCTTTCCTGGATGGAGTCACAGAGCTGGCTCAAGGCAGCGTGATGAGAAGGGCTTTCTCCCCCTTAATAATCTAAAATACAAAACCTCCTCTGATTAAACATGCAAACTTTGTATATGATTAATACCTGCTTTTCCATCCTTCTGGATGGAACTTTCTTAAAGTTAAGATGAGCACATTCTATAGATATTCCTGTCAGCAAACGAAGGAAATGGATACCATTATTCTTATATTTTACTGTGCCACTGGCTTGATACAGAGCTTATTCTGTTTTGTTCTATGATTTCATGTATATGTTGGGACAGTTCTTTGCCACATAAAGATCAGAGGCAATCTGTCTTTGTGTGTACACGTTTATAAATATAGACTATATATTTATAAATAACACGTATTTAAAACATTTACTGTGAATATACATCACTTAAACAGTCAGTGTTCATACATATGTATCATCTCGGCTTTTGAGATGCCATAAAACATAGCAAGGTGCATCTGTGATACCAGATCCTATATCTAATAAGCACATCAAGAAATTGGACCGTTCAGGTTGACATTTTGTATTTATCCCCCGTGTGCAGAAGAGGAACATGTTTGTTCTTGTTGCCAACTTCTGCTTCCATCAGCGTCATTGGCAGTTGCTGTTCACAGTTGCTGTTCAGAGCTGCTGCCAGTGCTGGTGATGGAGGCAGAAGTTGCGTGCCTTTACCCAGCAGTGCTCCGTGTCCTGTTCTGAAGGTGGTGCTCTGAGGCCTTCAGTGTGTGTAACTGTATTTCAAGTCTGGCCATCTGCCCTCGCAGATTACCTTGGGACGATCCGCTTTGGAGTGGTCACGGATAGGCGCGTGGCGCGGGAGATCTCCCTGGAGCGTTCCGGCAGCGTGTATTTGCACAGGCACGCCAACACATCCCTCGTGAGTGCTGCACTTCTCTCGTGGGGACTCTGGGGCAGCACCTGGAGGTTGAAGCTCTGTCATACCAGACCATGAATAAATGTTTCCCAGAGCTTTAGGGCACGGGGTCTTTAAGAAGAATAATTTTGTACCCATCAGCAGCTGTTTTAAACGGTAGCTCAGACCCAATTGATCATCTCTACCAAAACCTAAAACCCCAAGCACTTCAGAAATCACTATACAAAGACATTTCCCCAAAGCTTCTACATCTTTCAGTGGCTCAGAATTAGAAGGCTGCTTGAGTAAGGTTATGGACAAAGAGATTTTGTGGAGGGATAGTAGGAATAGTGAAAACTTGCATTTTGTTTTAACGGTATAACATGACAGTGATTAGAGGAATCACACAAATTAAATTAGCTGAATTTATAATAACTCTTAATCCATGTGCCTTGATTTTTTGGAAAGCTAAGCCTGAAAATACTAACCTTCAGATTTGCTGTTGGGCATAGAAACCTTCCCTACCCACACTGCTACCATGAGTGGAAACTCCGTGAAGATGCGATGTGTATTTTATTTAATTGAGATTAGGGAAAATAGGGATTTTTCAGGTGAAATAACAAAGTACATAAAAGACTATTGTCTGTGCAAATTTTTTAAGATAAACTTGCCTGAATTTATTCAGATTGATCCTAGAAGCTGTGAGCACTTTTTATTATGCATTTCAGTAATTCAGTAATTTTATGATGCAATCAGTAATCAGAAATACCAGTGTGAAATGCAGTCTTGATGTTTGGGTCTTAAAAGTCTAATTTAAAATGAGAATATGGTGAGTTAGTAGTGGGAAAAAATATTCTTAATGTTCTGTAAATCAAGATATGTTATGATACCAACTTAGGGCTCTTTCAGTTACAAAGAAAACTTGTACTATTGAGAAAAAGTCAAGATTATAAAGATCTAGTAAAAGAAAGAGGAGCTTCCCTGGTAGAATCCTTTTTGCTGTGTGTGTTACTATAATCTGATGAGGATTTGGGAGGCTTTTCCAGAGGGAAGTGTATGAAATGCTGAAGTTTGTTGACTGGTGTCTAAAATCACATTTAGAAAAAGAGTTTTAGTCATTCCAGTAACAAACAGGCCGTACTGGAGAACTGCATTCCTTACTAAACCAAGTGAGGACAAAGAACTATTCTTTTCCCCCTTAAGATCTATCCAAAAGACATCATGAACTACACTGCTGAGAACATCTGCAAGTGGGCTCTGGAAAACCGAGAGATGCTCATACGCTGGCTGAGACCACACGGTGGGAAAAGCCTTCTTCTAAACAATGAGCTGAAGAAAGGACCAGCACTTCTCATATTTATACCTTACAATCCCTTAGCAGAAATTCATCCTCTTTTAGATGAAGTAAGTGAAATAATTTTTTTTTACTTGAGAGTTGTAGTCAGTGGTCTGAGCTTAATTTTATTTCATTTTATTTCACTGTTCAAACTATCCAGTTTTGTTTCAAAACACTTTCTCCAACCATATTATTACAACTCCCTTACGCTGGTTTGCATCCCACACAACGTGCCTTTGTCTCATTCAGCAGTTGTTTAGAACAAACATCTTGATCTTCCCTGACCTCCTCCTGCTCGTGGTGAGTGCTGTGGGAGAGGTGCAGATCTCTGCCAGCTGGAACAGAAGCCCTGTGTGTTTTGTCCACCCCATTCTATTTTTCCTCTCCTACTGTCTTTCCAGAGGTGCTTGTGCAAGGAAGAGCAGACCTTTTGTAAAGCCAGACAGTGTTATTTAAAATATAGCCCAATCAGAGAACTACTCAGAACCACTCTGATTTTTATACCCCATGCATTCTTTAATCACTTTCCAGTTTTCTCTTCCTCTGTCATTATTTCTGTTCTGAACTGCCCAGGACAGGAGTTTGTGTAGCTGTGCAGAAACAAGGCAAGGACACTAACTTGGCTGAAAACTAGTTTTTTGTCCCTGGGCCATTTTTCAGCTGGAATCCATCATGCCATTTAGTGTGACACGAAGCTGCGCATCCCAGTGGTGATCCCACAGCACTGAGGATGGTGGGGAACAACAGACAAGCAGCTGTGTGGGAGACAAAAAGCAGGGCTCAGTTTTGGGGGTAGTACTGACTTACACACATGGCATCTGTGTCCTGGGAAGTGTAGTTTCCACAAGGAGGCCTCATCAATACTGCAGTGTCTGCAGCAATAAGGAAAAGCAGAAAATGGCTTATGATCCAATATTTAGCCAAAATAGAAATAGAAACAATAAAAGCTAAACTAGACTGCTACAAAGTAGGGTTGGGGAAATCTTTGCCTGGAAAAGAACTGCTCTTAATCTTGTAGTAACCTGTCTTATTTTTGGCAGACTTAATTCAGTGGTGCTTGTCACAGGTTAAACATTCCAGTAACAGGTACCACTTATTTAGATGAAATCGGTGCAACATAAGATGGTCTGTTTCAGATTTCATTCTGCTAAATAACAATGTTTATCAGAATGTGAAATGAAATACAAAACATTCCTGTTGCTCTTGCATAGCTTCAGCTTGACAGAGATGTTATGCAATTTGTTTACCATGGGAGGAGCTGTTTACAGCAGCCAGCCTGTTTCATCAGGCAGTGAACCCACTTGACTGTAAGGCAATTGCAGGAACAAAGCTCTCAAGATTTATGTTGAAAGTTCTCGGAGCAAAATTTGGTTTCTGATCATAGCTCACTGAAATGAGCTTAACACTGATGGTCCTGTGACACAGCACCCCTCCTAGGTGTGACACTGCAGCATCCCTTTGATAATCACAACAATTTCTGTCAGAGCGTTCTTCTGGATTTTGTTTAATGTGATAATGAGGATGAAAGGAAACTTCCTCTTTCATTTTCCTTTCTTGTATGTTCTGTTATTCATCTCCTGGAAAGGGAATTCCTTCTGTGGTCCCTACACATGCCTTTTTTTCTGCCTGTTTACCCTTGGCTATGAAAAGCAAAATGATGGAGCACAGAAATGTTGGCACTGAGAGACTGAAGTTTTTTTCCTTTTTTCTTTCTTCTCACAGTAAGTCACGTTACCGTATGCAAAATGCAGTTGGAGTATTGCAACTGTATGTCTGTGGTTGGGAGAACACAGACATTGCTTCAGCACTTAGTGATTGTTACAAAATCTGTGCACCACCTACACCAGAAGAAATCTCTATTCCTTTTTCATATGGGAAGGCTTTTATTTATTTCCTCCTGGTATTGGAAAATAAGGGAAATTCAGGAGCTTGAACTCATTAATGCCTCATGTTAGTGGGATTTAACCATAAAATGTAGTGTTACTGCCCTGCAATAAATATGATGCACAAGAGGACCTTGAGATCAATGTGAATATTTTAAAGTGACTGAATATTTTAAAGTGACTTTTTGTTTGTTTGTATATTTAATGCTTATATGCTAAAATACCTGAAAATTTAGTTTTGTTATCAAGTTATTATTATTGTAGGAACAAAGATTAGTCAACTTCATCTCTCTGAAACTCCATCTGTAATTGCATATATATCGTTAAACCTGCAAGAGAGAACTGCATTTGAGTGAATTATGTACCATTAATCCTGATTTTTTTTTCTCCCTTTTGTTCCCCCCCGATAGATTACCAAAGTGGCCTTGGAATACCACAAGTGTAACAAAAGCCAGGCAGCTGAGCCAGATCTTCAGCACTTAGGAGACACTGATTCACCAGCTTTTGATTCCTCTGTAACAGATGCACACCTGAAACGCTCAGCACCGTTTTCCATCAGCAAGTACCCCTGCTGTAACACGGTGGTGCTTCCACAGTGGCATTCCATCTCCAGAACTCACAATGTCTGTGAGCTCTGCGTCAACCAGACTCTTGGTGTCAAACCAGATAAAGTCCACGTGCCACACTGTAACTTTTTAGAGATAGAAGCAGCTTTGGACTCTTTCTACCTCCAGGAACATACCTTTTTTCAAGTTATATCAAATACCATAGAGTGCAGCAATTTCTTAAGTTTCTATAGTCCCTTTAGCTATTACACTGCATGTTGCAGGACAGTAAACAGGCATTTTTTAAGTTTCATTAGTTCTGAGAAGACCATCTTTCAGACCCCCAAAGTAGCATTTTCTTCCCATGGGAAGAAAGATAACACCCAATTTTCTATTCCTCACATTGAGGATAGGAACTGTTTTATTCCTGACCTTAATATTAGTAGTATGAACATTACTGGCCTGAGCTGCAGGACCAACAAAACCTTGAATCTCTATCTACTGGATTCAAATCTTTTTTGGATATATGCAGAGAGACTAGGAGCATCAAGATCCACTCATCTTAAGGAATTTGCTGCCATTGTTGACATGAAAGAAGAAGTGCACTATGTCCTGGATCAAAATCAGTCACTTGTTGGACCTACCCTGGGTATGGTAACCACTGTCTAAATGCTTGAATTAAGAAAATTATGTTTCCAAGTATGCCAAGTATTTCCAAGTATTGTGATAAGCGAGACTATAGTCAAAATTGTGAATTGTCATTTATTCTGTAGTAGTTAACCAAGCAGTTATGAATTATTCTGTTGACTAGAACAGAATTATGTTCTGGATGGCATAAAAACTAAGTTCCCTATACCAAAAGTAACTTGCTTTAAAAGAAGCGAACCTCAAAATGTGTGTTTCTTGACTGCCTGATGCATTGAAGGAATTGGAAAAATCTAAATGAATTTGCTTGTGGAAAAAAAATGATTATGCATCTAACGTACTTGATATTACAGAAGACATTTGTGTATTAATGGTGGTGTTGATGTTTACTCAGCTGTTCTGTGTACTAAAATATCCCAGAATTTTGTGAGATACTTCCCGCTTACCAGCAGAGACTTCCCTATCCTCTTGTCCTCTGAAACCAACTCAAATTATTGTAAATTGATTTTGAAAAGTGTGTCTGTTTTCAAGGTAAAGCTCTGAGGTGGTTGAGGCCAAATCTGTCAATGCTCTTTTTTCCCCATCTGAATTGGAGGAGAAAACAAATAACAAACAAAACAAAACAAAAACATGAAAAATAACAGGGAGGAAAAAAAAGGGAAAAAAACCCCAACCCAAGGATTTCAGTTCTGATTTACTTACAAGTTACTGGATCAAACAAAACATGCCTAACCACGTGCATTTGCCTGTCATTGCCATTGCATTTGCTGATGTGCAAAACTGAGTCTACCTTTGGAAAATACTGGGGTTTTTAATGTTACCTATATAAGTAAACATGGAAGGGAATTCAGGTGAACGTAGCATTAAAATAAATTGTTCAAGAAGGTAATTCTTGAACTGTTGTAATTCTTACAGCACTAATTACATCCCCTTTTTGCCATAAATCTCAGTACAAAAGTATACTCAGCATAGAACAAGTAGCCATGGTCTTATTAAGGATCACATCCAGCCCCATATCTTGTCTCCATCCCAACCCCCCAGGAAAACTCTCTGGAAAAACAAACAAAGACCTCAGTGGCCATAAAAGGGTGCTTAGGAAATATTAAGATCAGAACAAGGAGATAAAAATTTCCTTCCCCTTTTTGCTGCCAGGACTTTCTGTCCCAAACGTTTGTCAGGTCACAGGATTTCCTGAGCGTGACGAGGGTCTCTCTGCTGAGCAAGGCTCAGTGTCTTTCTGTTCCGTCATTTGAACTCCCAGAAGACTTCTGCTTTGACATATTTTGTCAAGGATTCAGTTGTGATTTATGCTTGGGTTGTGGGGCTTTTTAAAATTTTGTTTTACTTCCTTAAGCCTCTTAACTTTTACAACTTGGTAACAACAAAACAGATCAGTGTTTAATACCTTTACCAGATCTCAGTCTTTACAGGTGGTTTCTAAAAATCCAGGAATGTGTCTCAATTTCCCCCTTCCTTTCAGTTACTACTTAACCACGCATAGATAGTCCAAATCTGAAGATCTAGAAAGAAAAAAATCCTGCTTTGGCCTAGTGTAAGAATTTAATGAATAGTAAATATAAAATGAAATGTCCTGCTGTTTGCATTTCAGAGATAAACTTGATTATCTGGTACTTTATATGGCTGTACAAAAGTGCAGCTTTTACTTGGGCCTAGTTTTTGTACTGGAAATACAGGCACAAGCTGTTTCTGTTTGATCCAAGAATTATTTTTACTGTTTTTTGTATTATACCTTTTGTCTTGAACTTTTGTTCTTATTGAATACTCTTAATTTTTAATGCATGGAATAATATTTCTCTATCCAAATTGAGAAGAAGGATATCTCGCAGCACTTTAGAGAACATGGTGTAGGCTCAGTGTAGTGTAGCTGAAGGTAGGTGAGGGCTTTGTAGCTTATTTTAAATTTTTACCAGTGGCCAGCTACTTGTTAAATATCTTAAAACTAAGGAGAAGGTTGAACTAAGAGGAAGGTGGTCACTGGTAGGGAAAAGGGGCTGGTCAGACTTGCATGGGAATAGCAGGGTAGTTAAAGGTCAAAAGAAAAGGACAACTGCAGAGAAAGGAATAAAAATGGAAGAATAAATGCAGGTAATTGTGGAGCTAAGCAGAGCCTTCAAGATAATGTAGAAAGTAAAAAATGGACATATTTACGACTTAGCAGGTATGTGGTTAGATAGAAGCATAGAGAAAAATTATTATAGTACATTGAATAGGGATGGGAGCAAGGTTAGAGACTAGTGTGGCAAATGAAAAGGCTGCGTATATTCTCTGTAATTCTTCTGAATTCCAAAGTAAAACCTGCCAAAATCACCTCTGTGAAACTGAAATAACTTTGTTGTGTATCAATTTTATTGCAGAAAACTTCATTAAGAACTTCAGTGTTCTCTACAGTCCCTTGAAAAGGCATCTTGTGGATGACCCTTCAGCCCCTTTTCAGGAACAGCGTGTGCTCACAGAGGTGACGACTCACACCTTCCATGAGACTGTGTTCTTGAGCCAGAAGGTACAGCCTCGTTCCTCAGAGGTTCCTTGCGTGTCATTGCACAGATTTTAAGGAGGGGGTATCAGTCTTGTTTCATATCTGTGCTTTTCTTACTTGTAACGTAAAGTATGGTATTTTGTAAGAATTCAAAAGCCTTCCAACTGCATGCCATGAAATTGCTTTTATAAGATGCCATGTTGAACAGGAGTTAAATTACTTTGATTTTTTAAATATGTGATAGTTAGGTTTAATATCCATTGTTATGGAAGTCTGCAGTGAGTGTCTGCATCTCCAGCTGGTTTCCAGCAGCCCTAACTCCTGCTTTGATAGTTGGAGGCAAAAAGCAGAAGTCTGGACATCATCTTTTTTTTTTTCTCTTTTTTTCCCACGTGAAGTAGGCAGTTACAGTTAGATACATCAGAATTTAAGATTGCAAAAGAATCTTGGGAAATGTAGTAAAGTTTGGTGCATTTTCACTTACAGGGAATGCTCCTAAACTAAATTATCTTCTCTATTTTGTTATTAATGAAAGAGAATTCCGCAAGGATTTTTGTGTGTTAACTCAGTAGTCAGAGGACATCAGTAAATAGCTTGTAACAAAGTTTATTAATATTAGGACATGGTTTACGTTCACATTTTAAGGGTTCTCAGTTTTAGATGTTGTGAAAAACAGTCTTCCTTTCTGCGGATTAACTCCAACAGATAATCAAACTCTTCTCCATTTCATTTTCCAGAATGTCTTGCTGCTCTATTATGCACAATGGTGTGGATTCTGTGCTTCTCTTAATCACATCTTCATTCAACTTGCTCGGCTTTTGCCTCCAGATAATTTCACAGTAGCAAGGTAAAAAATTCTAATTTCATCTCTCCAGAATAATGTAAGATCATTGAGGTCATCAGCCTAGAAAATAATTACTTTTTTTTCTCTCTACAATCTTGCAATAGTAGATGTCAATGTCATCTGCTTCATTTCTCTTTGAACACAGTATTTTGTTTTCCTTTGTACAAATTTGGTGGTTTTCAATCTCACTGCAGTAGTTTTCCAATTTAATTAACTCTGATTTTTAAACAGTGCAATTAACCTTGAAGCTTCTTAATTTCAAGAAGTGAATCAGTAACTTCCCCCGTCTGATAATTTGTAGCAAGTATTAATATGCTGTACTGCTGTGTGTGAGAAGTTGTTTGAGAGGCAAAATGCATCTGGTTGTGGGTTTTCCTGGTGGGCAGCCGAGCATCACTGCTGCCTGTCCACTTCCGTCCCCATTCTCAGTGGGACGGGGAAGAGGGAGGAGGAAGAAGACCAAGAAAACTTGGAGCTCATGTTTAACCCAAAGATTCTTGCTCCTGTATTTGGTAAGACATCAGTATTTACAACATCTGCTCTGAGTGCATCTTTGTGTTATTCTGATTGAACTTACTCCAGAGGCAGCATGAGATGTGTAGAGAAAACAAGTCAATTAAAAATCTGGAGTCTCATCACCTGTTTATGATTGCAGCTTTATTCCCACAGATGTGGTGCTATTCTCAAGTCTAGACCCCTTCTCCTTCCCAACTTTGAAGTTCCCTCATTTGCTCCATTATTTTCACTGCAGTATTACTGATCATCTGTTTTTTGTAATAAGAATTTTCTTTGTGATCAAAGAAACCATGAAATGCAGAGAGAAGTGTAACAAGCAGTTGAACAAGTGTTTCATTCACAAAGTCTTGTGCTCCTTTCTACACAGAGCTTTAGGGAAAAAATGTGCCTTTAAGAATGTGCTTGTCCTTGGGAGAAGCTAAAGTAATTGAGTCCCCAAAATACTTGAGGAAACAATATTAATAGAGTTGTACTTGAGGAACAGATTAATGAATAGAAATAACTTCAGTCTCCTGCTGAAACTCTTAGGCAAGTGTGTCTCAGGAAAGGAAGGTGTGTACACAGTGAAGGTGTGTACACAGCAACTGCAGTTTAACTGCTGGCTGAGAGGTGTTGGATACTGAACATATTTGTCTAGGGGAAAAAAACCCCACAGATATTTGTCAAACTGAGATTCATCATCTTGAATATTGGTAATTAATTCTGCTGACTCATGCACACATTTAGACTTCAGGTTCACAGATACTCACATTTCCTTCTTCCCAATCCCTAAAATGGTGTTTTACAAGAAAATACAGGTTGTCCATTTGCCTGTTCTCTTCATCAGTGTGTCTTTTCTCAACAGAATTGATGTAACTCGAAACGACCTTCCCTGGGAATTTATGACAGACCGTCTCCCAACCATTTTATTTTTTCCTCATCAGAGGTAATGTAATTCTGTTCCCTGTGGATTTTTAAATTTCATTGTACTAAGTTACAGTAATTAGCTGGTTACATGTCTTAATAGAGAAAAAAGCCAAGCAGTAATTCATTTCCACCCTCAAGAACATCAGCAAATTATAATTCAGACTATTGGTGCTGTGTAGTTACTTACCACAAAATCTTTACACCTGTGCCTTAAGTTTTGCAGTTCTAAATTGTTCAGCACAGAAACAGTTTCATTTATATCAGTTCTGAGTCACCTCAACTTCCAGCTGATCATTTTCCTATTTCCTTTTGTAGATACTCATTTTGTCTTGGTCTGTTTTCTAAAGCAGCTCCAGACAGTCTCTGGAGTGACAGACTGAATAGTTTAGTAAAATTGTTTTTGTGATGTTCCAATTGGTTTTGTAGAGGTCCCTTACCTCTAGTCATTGTTTTCACTCCTGCTTTTCCTCTGCAGTGTGTTTTATATTTTGCTGCATGTAGGTAATCAAGCAAATTAAGTTCTGATAGTATTTGCAGCATCCATAGCACTCCTTGAGTAGTCATGTATTCATTTTGGACATAAAAGAGCCTCATATTAAGGTTTTCTGTGCAGTTTCTTACCCATCTGCCTTTTTTGCAGATTAACTCTTCTCAATTTCATTCTACCACATGCTGTTAATATTTCGTTTTGCTGTTTGTTTTAAATAGCCTTTTAGCTTCTTTCATACACAGTGTGGTTTAGACCAGTAAGAAAGGAAGATGAGGTAGTAAAATATCAGCACAGTGTAATGAGTCACTTTTGATTTAGTGTAGACTATTTCTCACCTAAACGATGCCATGATTCATTAAACTTGGATGTGAGCTGATCGTCAGCTGAGAATCTGCTGATGGTAATTAAAAGAGTAACTTGGTGGATCACCAGAAGTCTGCAGGGGAGAGAAAATCATGGTGCTTACCCTTTGAGAAATAGCTTAATTTTGATGACCAGGCGCCTCGAGTTTAAAAGTGTACTGCTCCTTGCAATGCCTTTCAGGTGCTGGAACACACCAAGCTCCTGCTTCCAGGGCAACATCTATAGGGTCAGAGTGGTCATTTCCCAGCAGGCAGCTCTATAGATCTGGACTTCAATTCTAACAATATATGTAGAATTAGGAACACTTAAATGTTGTCCTTCAACGTACAAATATGAATTAACAGTAATGGTACCACATGTCCTTCAAGCTCATAACCCTTAATGCCATGATTGAGATACTTCTTGTTTTTAAGGGTAAAATTTGTTTTCTGAAATTTGACAGAAAATTTTTCTCAAGTACCAGTCCCATGCAGAGATGTTTATAGCACCCAGACTGGAATACAGGTAAAGAGTTCATCAGAAGAAAAGCTGTGTGCTCTTACCTACATTACATGAGTTTAGGTTTCTCTTAGCTGCTGTACTAACCAGGCTTGATCAAAAAAACCCAAGATACCAAGTTGGAGTTGAACAGCATATGCTTAGATAAAATTACCATTGCTTACCTATCTGAATGTTTTACTATTAACCTGTTAATGTCTTCTAGGAAGGAGCAAAGTGTGAAGTTCCCTGAGGACTTTTCAGTTAACCTTCCCAATCTCCTTAAATTTATTTTACATCACTCAAGTCCTTCTGCATCAGAGCCCTGTACCAAAGAGTGCCGACATAAAGAGTCAGTTCTGCAGCAAGGACACATCTCACACTTGGAGAGAGAAATTGAGAAGCTGAGATCAGAAATCAGTGCCCTGCACCAGGCCCATGACCAGCTGGAAGCACAGCTTTCTGAAGCTCGCAGGGACGAGCAGAGACTGCAGCAGCAAAAACACACACTGGAAAAGCAGCACAAGACTCTGCAGCTCCACAGTGAGCAGTTACAGGCCACATATGACCAGAAGAATCAAGAACTGTTAGAAATGGCTGAAAAGCTTCAAGAATTAGCTGATGCATCAGAAAACCTCCTTAAAGAGAATGCTTTACTGAGAATTCTGGTGGCAGCAAGGGAAGGAAAGCTACAGAGCAGAGATGAAATTAAAGAATCCCTTCAGTCTGAGCAAACACTTTCTGAAGATAATGATGTATCACCTTCAACAGCTACTGCCACATTAGAGGAAAAAAGGATTGATAATATTGATACCATAGAGACAGAGCACAGTAGTGGAAACAGGACAGAATGATTGCTTACATAAAGTCAAATGTTTGGGTAGGTATTTATGCAAATTTTATTGACATTCATTGTAAATAAAGACTTTTTTCCCCCCACATGATCTAGGGAAAAAAAAAATCAAATGGAATATTTTTGTATACTTGAACAACTTATTAGATACCCCCATCTTAAGAGAAGATGAGAATGGAAAACACTTTCTGCACTTTACTATTGCACTAATTTGCAAACACCTATCCATTTAATTTAAAGATGCTGATTTTTAGGGGCAGCCATGTGAAGCACCTCTGACTAAGGACCAGTTATTTTTCACTGGCTTTCTCTTACAGCTGCTAGAAAAGAAATTAGACCTTTGATTTATACTTTTCCATAATTTCTGAAGTTTGCCCTTTACACTGCATTCTCTTTGCTGAATTAAAATAGAGATACTTCATCTGTGTAATCAGTGAACTTGAATGGAAAAAGTCATCCTGCTACAACTGTTCTGTTCTAGAACTTCAGCACTTTGTATCACTTTTGTATCCCGGTATTCTGACTGTCCTGAAACTCATAAGAGCCATGTGTGAACTGTTCTCTACTGAAAACTAAAAGTCTTACTGAACTAATCCTTTTCTCTTTGATTTACAAGAGGTCTGGAATACAGCAGTTGAAGTGTACAGATCTGGCTATACATACATGCAAATCTCAGGAGACCAGGATCATAAAAAGCATGTGTCAGGGTAAGAACATGTATCAGCTGTACCCCATATGTTGTACTCAAGAGGCAGCAGCAGGAGCTTTTTGCTACTGACAGCATTCATTTTGCTTCAAATTAAAGCCTTCAATTAAAAAGAAAAAAGGCAAATGTAGCACTAAAAATGCAATTCAGTGTCTTAGTATAGAAGAGAGGACAAGACTTTTTGTCTAGGCCGTTATTGTCTTGCATATAGTTATAAGTTCTCAAGCAAGCTTGCTAGACCTTAGTCACTCCACATGTAGAGGTATAAGAAGCAAGTTGAATGCTTCCTCTAGAGGTGAATTAAGGCTAGACAATTAAGTGTTTAAAAATACCAGTATGCAAAGGAGGCCATGTAGAAAGTAATAGAAAACAGGCCAGTGGCCTCAAAGCATGTGTGCCTACACTAAGAGTTTAGAACATGTAAGCTGCCATTGGTTGTTCAGTGTTGTTCCCCATCCTCCCCCCAAACCTTTGAGGTCCAGAACTTCCCACTGAACACATTTTTACAGTATTGTAGCTGAACTTTAGCACAGAGCAGGAAATGTATGTTCTTATCTGGAAGGACTGGGCCCTTGGTAGCTAAAAACCTCTACAAACTGACCAGCAATCTCCCTTGCCCCTATTACCATGGGTAGGAAAGACTGAAGCTTCTCTTGTAGAAGTACAGTTAAATCCAGGGAGTTATCTACAAGATACATTAACTGAATTCTACAGTTGACTGTTTGTTAGTGGATTAAAATGCCTTTTTATAACAGGCTGTTAACATACATCCTACCTGCTAAGTACACAAACCAGGGTTCTAGGAAAAATTCATACTAGTTGCACTTAAGCCCATTTTGATAAGGAACCACTTCTGCAGTTTCAGCACACAGACCTATAGAAGAGAAAAGTCTGCTCTACTGCCATTTCAAACTCCTGGAAGCCTTCTGGACCATCCCTGAGGATTCAGTATCCATCATTAGTTCCCAGGTGGCAATCCATCAGAATGGCAGTTTCCTTGCAGTAGCTACATAGAGAACTCAGTTCTAGCGGCCAAAACTTAACCTACATAGCTGCAGCTAAAGGAAATCACTTCCTTTCTTGTAGCTCCTCTGTTTCCTCCCTCAGTATATTACTGAAGGCTTATCCCTTCTTTTCAAATTAAGTACTCTGCACCAGTCCAACAAACTGTTAAAAGTAGGACTTCTGACTGTACAGCTGCGCACTCAACCTAGTAGCAGAAGCAGGTTTGGTTTTGAAGGTCTGGAATCCCATCCGTGGTTGTGGTTCAGGAGACCCCTTGGGTATTATATACAGTTGCATCATACTATTCCCATGTGCTACAGAACACAAAGCAAAAGTTTCTGGTGGCCTATTTACAGTTCACAGTTGTAAAGTAGTTCACATTACAGTACTAGCGCCATCAGAATAGGCTCAGCTAAACATTCAAGTAACAAAAACTGGTAGTAGTCTCTTCACACTGGTATATCCCTGTGCCCATTGCCGGCAATGGACGTTATGCCAGGCAGGTCAGCTCCTGTCATAGAGGAATTAGGATACACAGTTGATGCAAAGTGCAACTTCTCAGTGCATGCAGTTGCAAACAAAGCTTATTTAGTTCCATCAGGGTGTTTCCTGATGAGCAGTGTGCATGTGACCAGGCTCTTCGCAGTGTAGATTCTTCTGCTGGTTACACGTCGGTCCATCGGCACGTGTTGCTCCAGGTTAGCTGTGAACTTCGGTGCCGTTGGGAGTCAGCTTAGCTTTCCTCTCCACACAGGGTCCTTTAGCAGAGTACTGCACCAGCAGGAAGGGCTCTTTGGTTTCTCCTTCGCCCACAATGCTTTCCTCATCCTCGGACTGGCTGAGTCTCTGCAGCCTCAGGTAGCACCAGCAGCCCAGGATCAGGGCCCCCAGCGCCGCGATGGCGATCAGGATCACGATCACAGTCACCACGCCCGTGGTGGGGCTGTGATCTGTGATAGACATGGCCAGGAGCTCAAACTCTGCACTTCTTTAGGGAGATCCTTCTGTCCTCACTGTCAGTCTTGATGCATCTTTGAACTCCTGCAGTGGAAAAAATAACCAAATGAAGTAGTGCAGTTTCACCATACTCAGCAACATTATATTCATCGCTGGTATCCTTCACATGACCCTCCTGCATTCACTGCTTTGTGCTGCTCACACTCACAGAATCACGGAATCTTGTTCCAGCTCTTGACATGCCTGTCAAGATAGCACGTGGTCAGCCTACTAAGGGGTAACAATTTTTACTAGAAGGTATGAGACAAGACATTGGTATTTGTGAAGGGATTTGCAATTCTAATGCATTACTGTAAGTCTGTCCATAACACTGGTCTGCTTAGAAGGGCTGACCACATTGTTCATTGAGCTGATTAAAAAAAACAGCAGATGTTGCTTTATATACATTTTTCATAAGAAGCAGGTAGAGCTGTATTTATTGCAGGTGAACAAAACAATGGGAAGATGATTATTTTAAGCTTATGCTGCTCTAAGGGGCTTTAAAACAATAATAGCAAGGTGTTGTGTTAGGACTGCAGCTGAAACTGGAACAGAGGCAGCAGGCAGGAAAATGGGAGAGAAGAGCTGCAAGACTTCGTTAGTCTGCTGTAGTTTTAGCAGGACAAAAATACATAGGTAATGTCTTCTGTTACTCCCACTTCCAAATTTAAGGAGTCATGTGAGCCCCGTCTTCAGTTTCAAAGTTATTGTTTACAAAGCTGGTAGCTTCACTTCCTTCCCTTCAACTAGGACATAAGACAAAGTCAGTTGGTCATTACTTTTTCTTTCCTATACCCCAGCTCTTTAACAAAAGAGAAAGCCAGGGAAGACTTTAATAGAGACTGAAGCCAGTCTTCCCCAGAAGCATCTCTTACCTCTGTACTGCTGTAAAAAACCAGGTTAGGGCTCAACACTGCAATTTCAGGTACAACAAGAGGTTCTCTAAGGTCAGATGCAAGTGCACATCTGCATTTCACCTGACCTGTAGCCTCTGACTGGCAGTGGAGTATCAGCTTCCAGCTGCTCTAAGTGTCAGTCTGTTGAGGGTAACACTTTTCCAGGAAAAGCTCTCCCTCACTGCTGTTGCAGCCTCTCACTCACTTCTGCAACAGCAGCATCTTCATCCAAACCCCTCAGAAAAAGCCAGTCTTGCCCAACCATGAGCCAGAACCATTGGTTTATGGCATTACCCACTGCACTGGAAGCCTCACCAGTGTTTCAACGTGAGTGAAGGCAATTACAGTACCTTTACTAAGAGAGCTCAAGCTGCAGACTAAGTTTGTTCCCTGATGTCTCACAGAATGACAGACCCATATCTATCACCATTGCAGCAAGGACACCTCCACTACAGACACGTTTAGCATATGGAGTCCAGTGTCACATACTCTGGTTACATTTCCAGCCCTGTAAACTATAGCAATCAATAGCTTGTAGTGTACCTGACACAACTAACCAAGTTCTGCAGACCCAATTTTACCCAAGTAATAAAACCAAAACTGACCCCACCACACCCCGTCAGCAGAGCTGTGCCCGCTGCACCCAGGGAGGTGTTATGATTTGTCATAATCACCTTGGTTCTGCAATGCTTATTCAACAGAGGGTGATCAGCTGAGGGTGATTAAGAGTGACTTTCATGGAGTTAATTTTCCTCAGGGCATGTCTGAACAGCAGCACTGTTTGATCAAGCCAAAACAGTCCAGCATCAGCAGAAAAGAGAGTTTACTTTGCTTCTCATGCAGGCACTACACAGCCACTTAAGGCCTCTTCTGCAGCTTCCACCTTTGTTAGCAGCAAACCTATTCTTTGTCTACAGCATCTTGGTGCAGCACATGTTATGTTACACAGTTACTGTCACCTAGAAAGTAGCTTTTAAAAGTAGAAACAGCATTGCAAATCCTACCCCCCTCTGCCAGTCTTCGAGTGACTAGACAGCATCAGCTATATAAATGATGAAACTTTGCACATCACCATCCTATGTATCATCCTCAGATCTTTAGGAAGTCTTAATTCAGGATGCAGGAGACTGATTTATACTCGCTGAACAATTTTTAGCAACACAGCAACTTACAGATTCTTCTTAAAGATCTTTCTTGGCCATAGCAGTAGGATTTTACCTTTAAAGTTCCAAATGTTTTTTATTTGATTAAAAACTCAAAGAATTTCACTTCTCAGTGAGATAAAGTGTAGACATCATTCCTTCTCTGCAGGCATATCCTTCTCTTCCCACTCAAGGACTTTACATGTGTATTAAGCATCTGTACAGATTTCTGTGGCACAAACAATTAGTTAATAGGTAGTAGCCCTGAATTGTTGGAAAGCTATAGTGTTGTTGATAGCTCACACTGTTCTTTCTGGCTTTAGGTCACTGAAGCTCTCCTGCAGCCTTAGTGGCACAAAACATTTGCATGTTGTAACTACACTAGTAAGAACTTCCAGAGAGGCCTTTGTTTTCTGTGGTGTTTTCCAGACACAGAACTCCAGCCTTGTTCCTCTTTCCACCAGCAAGTGACTGAAATCCAGATTAAGCTGTTTCCGCAGTCCACTTCTTGACAGAAGAAACACTGTGCTCTGCAGAATCCCCTTAAACTTATCCAAAGGAGATAAATAGTTTTCAGACTCACTTTCCCCTTAAACCCTACCTGAGCTAAAACCCATGAGCGTACCAGGAGCAGCACTGACTTCCCTTATCACTTTTACTGTAAGGTATTACAAGCTGTAAATTCCTAATCTTCAAAGGGATTGCCAACACCATCCATGTGTATTCGGTGGCACTTGTAGTGCTCTGTCCCTTCCCAGCACAGGGCACATTTGCTATCAAAACAAGCACCTAAGCATATTTACTCATTAGCCAGATTAGTCAGATTCACTGCTGTGAACTCCAAATAGCCTATTTCAGTTCTTATACCAATCAAGCAGTGAAAACATCAGCTAGAAACCATTTTTCCATAAATAACTGCTTCTTTTTTCTTTTTGCCTAATAACCACCTTCTACTCAGAAATTTCGCTTGTGAAGTTTTATTATCTAATTCAGAAGGTTTAACTAAAGGACAAACAGGCAGTTGAAACTGCAGAAGGCTGTTAGGGGACAAATGCAATGCAAGGCTGGCATTAGTTTCTAAACCAGGTTTTTCATTATTCCAGGCATTGTGCTGCTAAGTTCACTAATGTTAATGCCTGCAGGCATGTTTCTAACAAAAAAATATTCCTACTGTTTAACGCAAAGCTACAGGGCAAGGCTTCAGAACCAAATCTGCTGTAGTTCACCCAAATATACCAAAGTCCTCACCAAGCAGTTATGTTCAAGGTGCAAGTATTAAGTCTTTGGGCTTTAATTTTTTTCAGGGGCGGGGAGAGGGGAGGTGAGGAGGTGGGAGGTTTTATTACAGTATTCTACCTTAAGTAAGTTGAATTGGGCAGGGCAGAGGAAGTGAGAATAAAACTACCAGAGTGACCTTCAGCTTAAAAAATTATATATATTTTAAAAAAGGCTGCTTAGATAAAAAGCCTCCATGTTAAGAGTCAGAGAAACAAGAGCTTGTAATCAACATGGTTCTAATTGTGAACAGTGGTTTCTCCTGTATGTGCCAGTGAGATTACCTTTGAGGAATGCTGCATACTCATCACAATAGCATCCTTACTGCCAAGAAAGAGAAGGGGAAAACCCACTGGGGAAATCTGAGCTGTACTTCCACCACTGGCACACAAATGTTTACAGCACCCACAGTATGCAGCCACAGAGAGCGAGGCCTCTCGCTCGTACAATATACGAGTGCTCAGACTTCACCACTCCCAAATAAAAAGAGGGGGATCACTGTTATTCTTCATTAACTCCAGCTAATACCACCTCTTTCTGGTAACACCAGGCTACCTTGCACAAGCTGGGGCTTGGCCAGAGGCTATTTTAGAAGCAGGGAGCTGTTTAGTAGATGCCTTCAATGCAAATCACCTTCTCCCAACCCTTATTATACTTTTGATGAGGAATAAATAAATAAAGCAGGGAAGGCAGCTAAAAAAAGTCTTTTCTATGGCTAATTAGTTATAGACAGTATTCCAAGAATGTGGCATTCAAGCAACTGCTAGAAAAAACCCAATACCTAACAGTGTTGACTCAACAGCAGTTTCCACATGTGTAGTAGTACTTTAGTCTTAATCAAGACTCACTTTTTAAGCTTTACACCTGGCTAAACCACAGAGAAGATAGTAAGATGGAGAGATGAAAGAGCAGCAGTCTAAGATGTTCCTCACACACAACGATAGTTTCAAGAGCAGACAGACCTTCTCAGTAGCACAGCAAGTGGAGTAGGTTTGTGCTGTAACTGCCTGTCAGGCAAGTCAGCCAGTTAATGCAGAACTAGAAACAGACTTCTCCTGTTAAAACCACATTTGCTTCGGAGGCAATTGCATGGCTGGGAAAACATCTGTCAGACTGCAGATTTGTATCTGTCAGTGTCACATCCACACGGAGCTCTAATGGAAGGTCTGTCCTGACACGATAACAGTCACTTCCGACATTCCGTTACCAGCAGTAACATGCTGTACACATCCCATGGCATGGCGTAATTCTGATATATTAGAAACTGCCGAGATGTCAACATCATTTGCTGATAAAAAAATGACATTTTTCTATTTACATTCAAAGTAGCTCTCCAAATGTGTGTCGTTTTGGTGTTTTGTTGTTTTGGTTTTCTTTTTTTTTTTGTATTGGGTCTGTCTAACAGCAGCTAGACAGCACCCATATGTTTCTGACAGTCATACCGTTTTTATACTCAGCTCCAATCTTCAGACAGCAAGTGCCCCAGAAGTCAATCACGTACCTGCACCAAGCAGCTCAGGGTAGGAGCTGTCTACACAGTCTCAGAATAACCTTATTAGAAAAGCGAAGGTCACACTGCTTTGGATCTTGTCTAGCAAGTCTTCCCCCTCGCTCCTGCCCTGTAGAGAAGGATCACATTGGTCTCCAGCTGCTCCGCATCCCGAGTCCCTTTCACTCTGGGCTTTCCAATTACATAATTGCGTCTACCCATCAGCTTTTGCTACAGGCGGTCGGGGAAAGATCCCTGACTGCTTCACCTACCTGCTAATCAAGGCGAGAGTCTCACAAGTGGTTTAGAGTTCTTTAGGTCTATTCAAAAGCAGAATCTACCGACAGATGCAGGTATCTACAGCTGCATTTGTGTCGGGAAAAGGAAGAGCTCGAGCCAGCACGTTACGCTGCAGATGCTCAAAACGAGCAACGAGATTCAACGTGAACGCCTTGCGCTGGCTTGAGGTCGAGGATTATCCACGTTAAGGGCCGGTCTGGACCGACCCTGCAGCACGTACCCAACTCCTGGCACGGAGCGGGCAGGGACGAGCCTCCCCCGCCGAGAGGAGCCCGGCGAGCCGCCGAGCCGAGAGGCACCGCCGTGTGGCTGCAGCGCGGCTGCACAGCGCGGAGCCGCGGCCCAGCCCGGGGCACGGGGGCCGGGCCGGGGCAGCCCCGAGCCGTCCCCGGGGCCCACGCGGGGCCTGCGGGGCGCTCGGAGCGCGGCGGGGCCGGGCGGGGCAGGGGCGGCCCAGGCCC
>JAWMRA010000033.1:6610344-6621945 GCA_035584735.1 Pseudotriccus pelzelni | reverse complement strand
CCCCAGTCACGCTCCCGCACGGTCCCCGCACACCCACCGGGCTCGCCGCGGCAGCTCCTTCCCCGCCCGCGCCGCCGCCTTTTACCGGGGAACGGGCGGCGCCAAGCGCGGCCCGGGCAGCAACAGCTGACGGGAGGGGCCCGCTCGGCCCGGCCCGGCCCTCCCGGCCCGTCACAGCGCTGGGCCCCGCCCCGCACGGCTTGCCGTGGGCCCGGGGATGGAGGAGACGCGGGAGCGTGGGTACCGACTGGTGGGGTCACAGATTCACGGGGGCACAGACTCACTCATGGAACCATAGAATCATTCCACATAGATTCATGGAATCATGGAGGTTGGAAGACACGGTTAAGATCATCCAGTCCAACCATCAACCCAGCACTGCCACTGTAACCCCTAAACCACATCAGCCACTGCCAGATCCAGGCGCTGCTTGAACACCTCCAGGAATGGTGATTCCACCACCTGCCTGGGCAACTTGTTCCCATGCCTGACCACCCGAAGAGTCAATTTTTTTCCTAATATCTAGTCTGAATCTCCCATCTCAGCTTGAGGCAATTTCCTCTATTCCTCTCACTGTGGGCATGGCAGAAGGGACTGGCCCCCTTACCACAACCTCCTGTTGC
Source organism: Pseudotriccus pelzelni (assembly GCA_035584735.1). Lineage (NCBI taxonomy): Eukaryota > Metazoa > Chordata > Aves > Passeriformes > Tyrannidae > Pseudotriccus > Pseudotriccus pelzelni. Next base: position 6,621,322 of record JAWMRA010000033.1, on the reverse strand, counting down.
AGTGACACAGTTGTAGAGAGTGATGGGGTCCTCCCTGAGCCTCCACTTCTGAAGACTGAACAAACGCAGCTCCCTCATCACCTCTGAGACCCTGCAAAAAGCCCCTTCTCGTCTCTCCATGCAGAACAAGGCAAGGGCACCGTCACCACAGAGGCCACCCCAGAGCATTCGTGGTGTTTGGTAACACTGCTGGCCACCAGCCAACCCCAGCCAGCCTTCCTTCCGTGGGCTCCTGACTCAAAGCAATATTGGCCATGGCAGCAACCTTCTGTCAAGTGAGCAGATGCAGAGGTAGCCTTTGGGCCAGGACTTTAATAAGACATCTAAGTCCCATTTTGAGACTTGAATCTCTACCGAGATGCCTGTTTTACTTACATAACCATGGGTGCAGTCTCCACTGCATGTAAGTGTCCCAATCCACTTCAGTGAGAAGGGTCATGGCCTTTTGTACAAAAATCATGAATACAATTACGACAGAGCTGACTGGTAAAAGCCATCCAGTAATAGCACAGGCCCGAAGAGAAGACCAGAAATCTCTTTTGTCATAATGTGAAAACTTTTTGCCTTTGAGAAAGTTTTAATGGTGATTTTGTAGCCCATATTTAGGCACAGAGAACAAAGCAGGTCCATTCACATCAATTTTTTTTATCTTTTTGCTTTTCCCCCTTCATCTATCCCCAGTTAATACTGAACAGGGGCAAGGCTCTAGTGACCTCAGATCCTCGCAGCTGGGGAGCAGAATGAACCCACTTCATACTTTGCCAGGAGCTGGTGAAGAACACTGGCATGTTTAGTTAAAGCAATCAAGTAAGGTGCTCTTCAGCTGTGCTAGGGATGAAAAATTGAGAGTTTTCTCTCATTTATTTGCTGTTGCTCCTTAGCTGTGCACTATTAATGTTAAACTGTGAACATGCAACATGCTGGTACAGGAGATAGTTTTCTCTTTGTGGCAAGAATGGCAAGTTTATTAATAAGATTCTTCCTCAATATTCATAACTTTTTATATAAAGGTATTTGATAATTTTCTGGATTTATACTATCATTTAAAGCATACCCTCTTGCTTTGATGTTCTCATATCACAAGCACTCAGTGTTTTAAAACATTACATGTGCTTTTGGAATTCATTGGGAATTATCTGCAGAAGAATTCTGGGGCCAGTTGTATCCACTGTCACAGTCACCTGGCTCTGCTGGAGCCACTCTGCCCCCCAGCATAGTTTCCAGCAGTGTTGATTTTAAGTGTTACTAATTATAGAGATTCTTTGGTTTCTCTTCAGGGACTGTGTCACTGCCAGAGAAATTCATGATCAGATTAGGGTTTGCCTCTAGTTTGTTTTGCTAGAAATAAATTGTTTCCATTGTTGCAAATGCACATCACTCTCTCCTTGTCTGCTAATGTGGCTATTTTAAATGTACTTATTTTTGGAGTTTCCTTCTGTCAGTCACACCCTGTGTCCTCTAAGTGTATTCTTTGTATATCCATTACCTTTCAATTCTGAACAGCTACTGTCAATATTTGTTCCTTTAATTAGGGCCATATGTTGTGTTACTTCCTTGATGGTGGCTCGTAAAGTAAAACATGTGCTTCCTCCATTCCCACTTGGAAAGACAATGAATATGCAACAGATGTTTATTACACTTATAATATCTGTTCAGTTTTCTGCTGTTTTGTAGCACTCCTTGGAGCAAACTGCGTATCATCTTTGCACTCTAGAAAGTTTATCAGGGAAACAGATTGGTCCTCACAGAACATTTTTCTGGAGGGTGTTTCAGCTGTTCCTTAGAAACAGCTGATTTGCAGGTGCAGAGGGGAATTGTTAAAGAGGACAAAATGCCACTGTCTCTGTCTGAGGAGGGTGAGTGACACCTTCACCGTTACTTCCAGGTCCACTGGAGAGCACATCACAGAGAGAAGGGGACCAACTGAACCTCTGCAGCAACTTGAGCAGGTTTTATCTTTTCTTATTTTTCCTGAAAGAAAGGAATGAGAAATTATTAATTTAGCTTGGTGCATGAAGAGGATGAAAGTATATGAAGAGTTTGTACAGGTCAAAGTTTAATTTTTAAAAGTTTTGCAAAACCCACAGGGTAGTACTAAAACAAGACTTTCTTCCTCTACTAAGACATGCTGTACGTGCCCCAGGAGCTGTTCTTGCATTCCTCTGCTGTAGAACCTTACAGTTTTCTATAGCCTTCTGTTTAAGAAAGCATCTGTTGGGATTTGTACTCAGATATTTGTAATTGTGCATATGACTGGCAAAGTGCAAAAGCACTTTTAAGATTAGTTAGTGTGAGAATGGACTCCCTGAATATCTGAATAGCAGAATCAATTCACATCAGCATCAATGATAAAAATACCCACTTTACCTATTTAAAAGAAAATCCTCGGAAGATGGTTTTTATGTGACAGCATAATTGAATGATGAGTTCTCTGATTCTGATTAGTGCTGTAACTGGTACTTCATGATGACAGAATCCAGGCCAGGGAAAATGGATTGTTCAGAACTCATTTGAGCATAAGCTTAAATTTAGGCTTCTGAAGGCTGTAGTTTAACTTGGGGCAAGAGGTGTTTCTTCTGGTGTGCCTTGCCTTCTGTCCTGAGAGAGCAGCTTTTGTATGTAACTCTGCAGATGATAATTAGAAAGGTGAAAACAGTACTGTATATCATATTGACATAGAAAAGTATAATCTTTATTTATTACAGCTGAAGCTATCTCATATTCATTTCTACTGCTTCTAAACAGGCAAATAGAAACATTTAATGTCTTTTGCTGTGTTGAAACATTTTTTGTCCCCTGCTTTGGAGACTGGTTTTGTACCTGAAGGTTGATGAGCAATGTACAAAGCATTTCCTTTCTGCAGCAGTTATTTTTAAAGCTCTATGCCAGAGTTAACAAGCCTACTGGGAGCCTAATGTGTTAGCTGGGGAAACCCAAAGGAAATCTCTTTAGATTGTTAATTTGCATGTTTAAAACACTTTTTTTTTTACCTTTTCAGCACACAGAGTAGAAAAAGCTATTTGGTTTATATGCTTCATGGTGTACTTGAGTTACATTCACATGGAATTCAGACTGGAGTAGTGTTGTTTGGAGACTGAGTAGTCAAATGTTTAGTAACTTCTTGACAGTCTTATTAGACTTCATCACCATAGTTCTGCTTTTCACAGCAAATGCTTCCTGAAACAGTGTAAGAGCAGTGACACAAATCATAGTGTACCCCAGGGCATTGCATTTATTGTGACACATTGTGTTGCAGTGAAACACCTCTCCAGATGAAGCCTAGTTTGAACCTCCCTGCTGGAGCCAAGAGAAAAATGAATCCCTTGTTATCTCAACATTTGTGCCAGTTTGCCTGATTTGCTTTGAATTTTAGGAGCACTGCTGAAAACACCTCACAGCAAACAGTTCGAACTGGAAGTGTCAGCCATTATAGGAACCAGAGAACACTAAATGGCTGATACCTACGAAGAAGGGAAGTCTAATGGAAAGATTTGCTCCTGCACTTCATGATTAACTGCCTGGTGTTAGTGGAGAAGCTGAGGGAGATTTAGAGACAAAATGGGTTTTTGAGTGATGTGAACAGGGAAGGTGGAAATAATCTAGAAACCTAAACCCAAACTGACAAATCAACTCAAACAGCTCCATCTAGTCTCTTGATAACTCTGGTCACCATTTTTTTCTGCAAAATTTTGCCTGGCCATTGTTGTTTACTCCTCTGGGAGTAAGCACAACCTGTGAAACCCAGGACAGGAATATTGCATCAGAACAATCAGAACATTTAACACAGGCAATATTTAACACATGAAGTAGCTATTTTATCTACAGTTGAAAAGACTGTTAAATGCAGTAGTCTGACTGTGAGTGATTGTTTGAGTTGCAATTAAGATCTTCAGATTAACTTCCTCAATACCAGCAATTACTCATTATACTTGAAGCTGACCCATAAGCTGTTCTGATGTTTGTTCAAAGGCCTTCATTCTCCTTTAGATTCCCACAACTAAATCTGCCTGTACCTCTCCCCTCTTCCTTTTACTTCCATTGGTTCAAGTGTCAAGTAAAGACATTTTTGTTTCACTAGGATTAGGTGTACTGTCCCTCTGAAAATCTGCAGCTGGATATAACTTGGACCAATTCAGGGACAGCACTATAGCCAACAATACATGCAAATCCTTAGGGAGGAGAGAGCTTATAGATAAAGAAATTCAAGGTGTTAACTCTGCAGGGTGAGCAGTGCTCGAGAAGTGTGCGTTGGTGCTTGACTATTTTGCAAGAACAATTTTACATGCTTGTTTCATCAGCTAAGATGGTTATTTGGACAGTGCCAACTCCTTCCAAAGTTCAGGGAGGGCAGTTATGAGTGCCTGTGATCCAGGCTTGTAAACTGTGGGCAAGGACCAGAACAGCATTTTCCCCAGTGACCTAATGACTCAGCTTTTAAAGAACTCTGTTTTTATAATTTTTCCTTGAGAGAAATGTGAGTTAAGCTGCATATGCCAAAAGTTCAGTGTAAATGTGATTTTTTTTTTTGGTGGTGTTTTTGTTTGGAAAAGCTCTAGTTCAGAAAACCCTTGGTTGCAGCAGAATTTCTGCCCTGGTGAGGCTGTTCCCTGCAAAACAGTTTACAGGAGCTGTCAGCATCAGAGGTTTTCTAGGCATTGCGTTCCTGCCTGGCAACCAGGGCACTGTGTGTGCAGCCCTGTCAGATAAGGGGCTGTGCTGAAGGATTACCCACCAGGCATTAGTCACTAATGACAAGATGTCTTCCTTCCAGCACATCATGCCCTGCACATTCCCCAGGGTGAATGCACAAGGCTTCTCAACAGCACTGTGTTTTTCAGCAGAATAAAACCTATCTGGTATTCCTTATGTTGAGGCCTCCACTCAAAAGTTATTCTCTGGAAGGCAACTTGTGTAGGAAATACTTGAACTTTTTTCTTCCACTGTCTTTCAGGATTCCAAAACTGCAAGTGCATATTCTTTGAAGCTGATATTAATTGCTGTAAGAAATCAGATCACTTTACTACACTGAAAAGTACATTTTCCTTCAAATCCAATGAAGACACTTTTCTTGTTCCTGTCTATTTCCTGGATGCTTTTACACCCTGACCCTGCAGTGCTCTACAAATCCTGACTGAGCACCTGCTCTCCATTTTAGAGACCTCTGTCTTTTGAGGAGTCTCATACCTACTAGACTTTCCTGTGAAGTTTATCTGCTGTTATTCATTACTACAGCCACACTAACGGTGGATATTCTGGGTAGCCTGGACTCTCCAGAGTTAGACACTGTAATGGTCCCCATTTAGCAGCTGGCCATGGCACTGGCTGAGTGCTAGCAAAGACAACATGCTGTGCTGGGGCTTGTGGGATACTGCAGATGGAATTGCAGGTGAAATATAGGCTCTCAGACCTGACATTTTTCTGGAAACAGTCTACTGGCATAAGGTACACATTTTTTTAACAGAAAAATCAACAAAATACGTAAGTACTGGATCTGTCAACAATTATAACTGTGAGCAGTTTAGCTTTATATAGTGTATGGTTACCCCTGGAGCTTATTTCTTATCAGATGCCTGAGGGGTAGGGATGTTACCAGAGTGATTATTTATATCTCAGATTTCTATTTTATGTAGTAATGGAGGTTAATTCTGTTTGCTAGAGTGTCAATGTGTAGCCAGAGTTCCTTTTCCTTGCATTAGTTCCCGTGTCTGCAGACCTATATGTTCCTGGCAGAAACACTTTTGTTCCAGTGTAGGCCGGTTGTGTTCCCTCAAATAAGTTGACTTTTTCCCTAGCAAACAATTCTCTGTGTGTCAGAAGGGTGAGGAGAGTGGAACCCTTGCCTGCACTGTTTTAGAATCAAACAGGCATTGTCACATTTTCAGAAGATTAACAGCAAGACTCAGAAAGATCTTCATGTGTTCTGGTAGAATCCCCTTTCCTATTGCATTAGATTGCTACTTGATGAAGTTTTAGGGGTTGGAATTTTTTCTTCTCCTTTCCTCCAAACCTACACAAACCCCAATCTCCATTTGTATTCTGGTTACATAATGCATAACCTAATAAAAATAAACACCAGCAGCTGTCACTGTCGACACTGCAGTAGCCAGGGACAGAAACAGGGGCCCACACTCCTGTGTGAGCTGATTGACTGTACTGAACAGGAAAATCCATGAGTGGAAGTCATGAGAGGATCTTCCAGTAAAAACCACATTCAAAGTTAACTAGTATAGACCTGTTTTTCCTTTCTTTTCCCCCTCCTTTTCCCCTTTCTTTAGCTAGAACTCTGCTATGACTTTATGAGGCTAGTGATGGTGCCCATGCAAGCAGAGGTAAGGATTCAAAACTCATCTGACTGAGCAGCAGTTTTTTACTCACTCAGTTCTGCATCTCCTGGGTCACTGCTTGTAGCCTGGTTTTGTTCAGGTAAAGATAATGTGACATGATGCTTCTTCAGCTGGCATGGGCAGTGCTCTACGAGTCCAAACTGCAAACTGCAACCTTGGAGCTGTATTTAAGTAAAGGTGCAGCAAAGAGATTTCTTAGCAGCATGGAAGAGTCACCTTTAAACACTCCCCACACTGCTGTGCAGCCAGCCATCCCAGCTTGGGGTACACACAAACTCCTGAGCAGTTCACCTGTTTAAAGCTTTCAGGACATGAGATCATATGCTATTTCAGCTTGCAAAGAAGTAAAATAGATGCTACACGGTTCCAATGATAATTATAATTCATATTTCTTTATAGCACATTGAAGTTTTTTTTGTTAAAATTAAACTCTTTTGGATGAGAAGGCTTGATCCTACTCTGTTGCACTCTTTTCAGGGCAGACTACACATATTCATGTTCTAAATGGGCTTTTCCCCCCCTCTTTAATTTCCCAGTAAATTCTGAAGTGACTTAGTCATGCCAATGAACCTAAGCCATTTTCATTCCTTGTAGAATTACATTTCCCCCTCCTCCCAGTGTTGGCTTTACCTTTCCCTTTCAATATGCAGAGAAGAGCCTATTAAAAAAAAGGAAAGAGCTGTAATTAGGACACCAAATTACTAGATACACGTAATAACAGAATTAGAGATCAAGAACTTGGCACCTTAAATCAATGTTGGCTCAGCTTTTTTGGCTGTTGCTGAATCAGCTCAGGGCACAGTTTTAAAATTGAATCAGCAGCCCTGTTATTATAAATGGGAACTTTCGTTAAGCTCTTCAATTGATGTTCCCTCACAAAGACCCCCATCTCTTCTGGGAAATACCTCATAGGACACCTCCATTTTCTGCTGTTGATGCACAGTCAGACTGTGAGATGGAGGAGTCACATGAACGGTACCAATGGCTGGAACCACAATTTCCAAAGCAACGCTGGCAAAACTCTTCAAATGCTCTTCACATGCTATTTTCTCCTCACAGCATGAAAGACTCTGCATGATGTGACCCATACAAATATAGACGACAACCAGGCTTTTTACATAAAATAGCTGAACAGTATTTTCCAATTGCCACCTCCCAGAACAGCCTCCACTTTGTGCCAAGTGCTAGAGGTGTCCAAGCTTCTCTGAAAAGCTTTAGCACTTTGCTGCTACTGGAACTTGAAATAACTCAGCTATTTCCAGCCATGTCTGCATTCCACCACTGTTTGGAGCGGTGACACATCCAGGAATGATGAGGTTTGAGAGGAGAACCTGTCCCACACAGCACTAAATGAAGTGACTGGAATTCCCTTTGGGATCCACCAGTCCCATGGTTGGGAACTTCCTTCACTTATCAGGTGTGTGAGCTGAGTAAATCTGGTTTCAAACCAAACCAAGTCGTGTCTACAACAGCGACAAGCTCTTTCTCATACTCGCTGGGTGGGATTCAGCTGCAGGATATGTGGGCCCTCTTTATGACCCTGTCCATACATCGAGTCTCCTATAACCTGTAGTGACTGAAACAGCACACACTCTGTTCTGTATCCATGTTAAAGGTTCTGGGCTGATTCCTGCTGACCTTTCCCCAGTCAGGCTTCATTATGTATGGAAATGATTCCCAGTCTTTCAGCTTTGTGGAGTGTTCTAGGTCTTAAATCTCTACCTAAAAATAGGCTGCAGCAGCACAATTTGAGGGGGTGCATTAAAATCTCTTGCAGACACAGATTACCAGAACACTTCCCCCCCTGCCTTTTTTTTTTTTTTAATGTGCTAAACTTAGAGCAGTTTTAGCTAATTGACAACTTTTTAACAAGAGTTTAAGAACAAGGTAATCCAGCTATCTTGTTCTAATGAACTGTTAAACTCTCTAGCCTAGACAAAGGAGATTACTACAGGATCTCTAAACTTATTTGGAAATGGGGCTGTAACTCCATGATATTATTTGCTATAGAAAGTGTTTAAATGCATAATGAATATTTCTATATTTATATAATACGTGCTAGTTTGTCCAGACTTTCACTTTGCTAAATTAAGCCATTGCCTCTTTTTACCTCTTGAAAGCAGATTATTTTCCTTCTCTGTTTCTAATACCGAGCATAAAAATAACACTGAACTCTCTCATATGCTCCTAAAAGGAATGAAAAAGAAGGTTAGATTTATGGAAAGTAATTGGCTCCATAGGAAATGCATGCCTTGATTCCTGCAATAGGAAGCCCCGATACGCTTGCAGGATTAGGAAAGCAAACAGTAACATACACAGGAAAGAAATTCAAAATTAAGATCACTATTTTGTGGAGGGGAGGAAATACAATTATTAGTATTTTCTTTTTATTATTAATTTAATTTTGCCACAGTTGCTCAAATAAAATGGAAACACGGAGGGGCTGTGAAATTTGTTATTTCTAAAAAGTGCCATAGGACTCAAAGTGAATGGTGTCATGTTACTGTCACAGGGAATGAACTTGTGTGCTCGGTGCCAAGAGATGTGGGGGATTGCTGACATCAAGTGAAGAAACAGTAAAAACACAGCACTTCTGTGCTGGATGAAAAATTGTTGATTTACAGCTCTGCAGCTTTGGACGTCCTGACTCTTTGAACTGTCAGTTTTCAAAACGCTTTCCAGACTTCCTCTTTTATTTAGGCTTCCCTCTCTGCGCTGAGCAGAGAGAAGTGCTTTGACTTTTCTCTGAAATGGGCACCTGATGGGAGGTGTGAGGACAAAAGAGAAGTAGAACTGTTCTAAAGAGTCTGTGCAACCTGTGCAACCTCTTCATCCTGACAAGCCCAAGAAGAAAAGACAATTCAGGAACCTTAAATTCAAACTTTTCTAGGATACTTCTCTTCATATAAATAATTCTTTCTTTTCACTGCTACCCACTAGTCTGAAGTTGCCTGCACAGCTCTTCTAAATTAAGGGTATATTTCTTAAAAACCTAATTTAAAACAACCTAATCCAGAAAGTGGAACAATGCAGAGAGACTCTCTTCCATGTGATGACAAGCAAAATTATTTTTTCTCACCATTTGAAGTCCACTGCATAACAAAAGGGCAGACTTTAGAAAACTTGTGATGTTTGGACGAGGTTTAGACTGAATGTATTTTCAGATGAAAGCAGTAGAGCAGTCGGGCAGCTTCTAATGTCAGTTCAAATCCTCTTTATTTCTTTCCAGTTTGCCAGGCAGTGAAGCAGCAGGGACAGCTCTGCTCACCCTCTGGTACCCCAGGGATGGAGCTGGCAGCTGTGGAGTCAGCTGGCTTGCAAGAGGCACAGGGATATCCCAGAGTCCCCCACACCTCCATGTTCCTGGCATCACAGCAGGATGACTGGAAATCCAAAGAACAGTTTATGTTAATTTTGGTGACGGGTCAGAGAGGGGGATTTTCATTATCATGTTACTGTATACTTCATTCATTTAGAGATTTGGTGCTTCAAGTACCAAAATTCCTGCCTATTTGGCTCCAGGATTAAAAATAAAAAAATCACTGCAACAAATATTTGAAGCTTTGTACTATAAATGTAGAGAAAGGAACATTGGGTGAGAAGTTTGAAGTGGGAAATATAAAGTGAGGCTTTCATTTTAGCAGGATCCTTCTTAATGATTTCGTGATATCCCACTTTAACAATGTGTTAGCTAGGAAAAAAAAAGACAGAGGTTTTCTAAATAAAACCTTCTCTTTGCCATGTTTTAGGGCATCCTCAGTCACCTGTAAATGTGGCAGACAAACAGATGTGCCTTGTTTTTAACTCTCTGCACAACCAATATTGTTTCAGTGCCATCTTAAAGAATTCTGCTTTTCTAACTCACCTGTAAACGAATGTGGAATTGGGCTAAAATAAAATTTGTGCTATATTCATAAGTAATACCAAGAAAAGGAGACTCTGCTTCCTGGGTCTGAAGTATATTTTTATAGGAAGGTGAGTTATAAAACCTCTAAAATAGGAGACTATTAGAATAGAAATGCTGACATAGATGTTACTGGAATGACCTGACTGCGAGGAACTGAACTTAAAATTCTTTAAAAATAATGAGGGGTTTAAGTATTGCTACAGTAACACAGTACTGGTGTTTTCATTTTAAATGTTAGAATTCAAGTAGCTGGATTTACTTGGTTTTCTCTGTACCCAGTTCTGCTAAGTCACTTAACCCCAGCGACCCAGCAGAGTACCTAAAGGGGCACCAGGGAGAGAGCACATAGCATTTAACTCACCACACAAGCTACTGCTTCTTCAGTTAAAAGAAACAGTTTTATTATCTAGGAAGTGAAGAAATTCACATGTAAGAATAGAGAAATTGGTATCTGGCCGCTTCTCTCTAGAGAGGAGGCACCCACCAAGCCTATTTCTGCAGCTGGTACCCTTTGAGGGTGGTGTGGCAGCCCTACCTTTCATCTCTGTATTTATTTTGAGGAAGTACTGAGACCCTCATCTTACACTCTTACTACCTGCATTGGTAACTGCATAGAGGAGTGGATGTAATAATGGCCAGTCTCCGCGAACGAAGATCTGGGGAAGGTCTTTACACCTTCGAGCCTGCGCATTGGATTTTTTAGGTGAGACACAGTGTGCGCGGAACT
>JAWMRA010000033.1:6555559-6610244 GCA_035584735.1 Pseudotriccus pelzelni | reverse complement strand
CCCTGGCTGGAATCGAACCCAGGCCTCAGCGGTGAAGGTCCTGCGATCTAACCACTAGGCCACCAGGGGCTCCCTAGGAGTGGATGTAACCAGGTTAAAAATTGCAGTTGTCTCATGATGTTTCCAGGAACCTTTAAGGTGTCTGTTCTGTGCTGGGTCACCAGTGTGCAGCCAGCCAGACCATCTCGTGCCCCTGCAGTTGCAGTCCAGTGCCTGACTCTGTGCTGGCAAGAAGCTGCTCAAATAGGCATTCAGTTAATGTCAAAGAAATGCAGAACAGCAGGAGGATTTTCATACTCAGGGTGCCCTTTCTGAAGAAGGGCCTAAAATATTGCTGCTGGGAGAAAGGGAGATATGCTGACAATTCCCAAGGAAGGATTAGCGTTCCCTCTCCTGTATCTGTGAGCCAGCTTTAGCTGACTTGCCCTTTTATTCTTCAGTATTTGCTTTTGCATTTTCTGATGTTGAGCCCTCAGTGGGCAGAGACAGAGATTAAATTCTTCCCAAGGCTCTGAAGTGGGATACGGCAGTTGAAGGAAGATAATTCATCCTTGGCTGAGCAATTCAGCCAGACAAGGGGCTGTGTGGATATACTGTGGCAGCACTGTATGATACCCCAGAGTATCTCCACAATAAACAGAGCTGTTTTTTTCAGCCCTTTATTGATGATGCAGATATCCTGGTATTTTGACAGAGCTTATTTAGTATTCACAGGAAAATTAACTGTGGGCACAGAAACTGCTTTTCTCATTCCTCTTCTAACTCCTTCTCTCCTTTGCCCAAACCCTTCTGCCAGGCCAGCCTTCCACATCTTCCTACTTTAATCTCTAATACCCCTCCAGTAACCTATTAATGAGAAAAACTCATTATGTTCTTGTTTCCCTGCCACATAAGTATCTGCAATTGCCACCTCTAATCATTTTGTGGTACTCAGGCATTCCAGTGTGAAAGGCAAGAAAGATTTCCTCCAAAATCACCGGCTGATCTATATAATATGTCCTTGAGTTTTGAATATCTTCCAGGCTGGAGATTGCACAGCTTCAGTTTGCAATATGTTCCAGTGTTTCTCCCTCACTGTGAAGAATTCTTTTGAATGATTTAACAGAGATTTTCCTTGCTGCAACATGTGACTGTTGATTCTTGTGCATCTGTTGTTTTCAGCCACTCTCACAGTTGCCCGAAGTGTTTTACCTCAGTAGCTCATGTTAGAGCTCCATACACAGTTCTGTGCCAGCAAGCCACCTATCTCCAGTTAATATATCCACTGAAAACCCTTACATTTTGGTTAATCTTACTTGCTGTGATCCTTTAGAAGAATGCAAACCAGCAGGGAATAATGGACTCCATAGGCTTCCAGGAGTCTGCTAATTCATTTCAAGGAGTGGGTATTGCAGTTATTATTTTGACAGATGTTTCCTTGTTTTGTCTTAGACTAATCATTTGATTGCTGATTTTTAAAGATTGTCAATTTAATAGTGTGCTGACAGCCTCAAGGGAGGAAGTGAGAATCATGCTTTCTTTCCCTTTGACAGGAAATAAGTCAAGGTTGAAATACTGGCAGCACAATATGGCACATGTTCTGGCTAAGTATTGCTGCTCCTTGCTGCTTTTCCTTTGTGTGCAAACATGATGTTCTCAATAATCCTGTAGTTATTACTAAGCATTTAACTGCTTTGGCTCTCCCTTTGGAAGCGAAATACACATTTATGTGCATAATTTGCAGGTTTGAACAAGAGGTCAAACCAGCAACTGTCTCTAGACTCAGTTGTAAAGACAAATTGTTTTGAGATTCTGTTCAAAAGCAGGTCTTGTCTAATCTAATATTAGCTTCTTCTGTAAGAAGAGATAATAGCAGGGTTATTCTGTCCAGCTAAATAGTGTATGAAAAGTGGCACACATGGCTGTTTTCATTTTACTCTTTCCCAATAGCTTGAGGTTCATGACTTTTCTTGGCTTAGGGAAAGATCCTATGAATAGGAAAAGTAATGAGAAAACAGTCATAGTGTTATGTAAGTTGCAGAAGATCTAAGTGGCATGAAATGGATTTTATTCTTCTGTTGGCACTTGACAAGCACTTCAGCTGGTCTTATTACAGCACAAATTTTTGCTTCATAATCAGCTCTATATTATCCACTTAAGGTTTTAATTTTATATAGGAGTATTGGAACTGGTTATTTCATCAAAGAATTATGTTGAGCAAAAATATTGGGTTCTGCATTTAAAAACCAGATGTTGTTTAGATGGGGGAAAAAAAGATTATTTTTAAAAACAGATAATGTGTATCAGGAAACTGTTTCTGAAAATGAACAAGTCTTTGTTTTGAGGAGAGAGAGAGTATGAATGTGCCAGCTGATACACACTCATCAACCAATGAAGGTAGGAGAATCAGAAAAGGATCCTTCAAGCAGGTTTTGACTGAATAAAAACTACCAGAGTAAACAGTGTTGTTGAAGGAAGTTGGTAGCATGATGAAGCTGAAGTAGCAGTTTTAATTATCCCCCTAATATATTAAAGGAAAAACAATAGTAAAGAAAAATTCAGTAAATAAATTAGAAAAAGTCCAGAATGTATTAAGACCACTATGCATGGGAGGTTTTTATAGTGCTTGTGTGCAAGGGGCCAGGCAAAGAGACTGGGAGAAGTGCAAACCTTTGGATCAAGGTGATTTCAGTGTCACGGGTTTATCAGGAGAATCTGGACAGTGAGATGACTGCACATCAGTACAGCTTAGACAAACTGGGGAAGCTCCTGTAGCAACAAAATAACTGCTAGAAGCAATTTAAAGTGGAATTGATTGCTCAGGGAAAAATCAATGTGCAGAAGTCAGTCCAGAGGAAGGACTGAGTTGTGAGAGGGGAAAAATCTACACATTCCTCTGGACCTCATTAATCAACATCATTCTTTTATTGATACTCATAAAATATGATGCAGTTTCCTCTGGGGCTGTAGCAGTGCTTGCTGGGGGGAATAAAGGCAGCACCTGGGCTTGAATGTCCCAGCAGTCGTGGTGGTGTGTAAGGGAGTGCTGAGGAAAACTTGTTTACCACCATTTCATCTCCCTTTCTATTACCTTTTCTCCCCCCCAGCAGGTGAGTCAGTTTAAGTCTGACCTTTCTCCTCAGTGGCTAGTTACAGCCTGTGGTAACCCAAATTAGAACTGCTGGTTACTGCCAGAACTGCTAGTTACTGCAGGACTGGGAGTGCCTCAATATCTTTCTGCTGAATAATACCTAGAGATCTGATTAACATGTATCCAAAGCAGTCTGATTAACATCTGTCAAAATTAGGTGCTTTTAACAACAAACAAATAATGACCAACACAAGAACGTTCACTGCCAACAGCTATGATATTCTCTTTGAAGCCAGAAGAATTTCCTCAGGATTTGGTATTCATTAATGACTTACTTCTTTTTGGTGAGCCAGCTGGATTCAGTTTGTCGTGATCAAAGCTCTCTGGATAAAAAGAGAATGAAAAATGAAGAAAAGTAAGCAAACACTTTTTCCTTCCAGAAAACTGCTTTGTGTATCTTATTTGTTTAATGTATCCTTCAGAAATGCTTATATGCTTTTTTCATTCCCCTCTGCAGAGGGTCTTTATTTCCTTCCATGAGGCTTTGGCTTTGGTCTCCTCCTGAAAGGCTTTGATCTCTTCATCAATATTCTTCTTGGCTTTATAGAAGGCTTTTAGGTCCATCCTGAAGTCCCTTTTCTCTTCTTCCAAATTTCTGGAAAACTGCTGCTTCTGGAATTTAGATGTGTTTGCCTGGAAGTTCTCACACTGGATCTTTGAGCAGTTGAAAGCAGGTATTTCAGAGCTCTGTAAGAAGAGGTGAATTCTTTGCACATGTGCTTAAATGTGCTTTGTCATTTCTGATCATTTTTTCAGGATCGATTTTGCATCTTTTCTGCTGTAGACTTTTGCCAGGTTTATGAATCAATGAAATAGAATACCAAATCAGGGGAATCCAGCGGTGCAGTCACAGGGAATTTATACTTTGGTTACCTATTTTTACACTGTGTTGTTGGGAAAGTGGAGTTGCCACACCCCCAGCCTCCTCGCTGGTGAGGAGGTGCAGGAAGTGGAAAAGATCGATGCTCCTGGCATAATGTTGGTAGAACATAATGTTTGGTAAGCCTTCCCTGGGGCCTGAAATAAAAGTGAAACTTCTCTTCATTTGGATAGGTACTCATTTGCACACTAGCCAATTAAATTATTCTCTTATTAAATACTTCCAGGAAGTATGACCTAAATGGGGCTTGTTCATAGATAACTGTCAAAAAATTTCAACCTTTGATCTCTCCAGGAGATGTTTTGACTTGACTCCCTTACAGGTGTGGCAAATGGCAAGGAAAGCCACTTCCCTTCTGCTGCAGGCATAGCTCTTGGCTCTTGTCTGACACTGAGGCCCAACAGATTTTCTGATTTTGTTCCTAACTCAACCTGTGTGTGACTGTCCATGTTTAAATCAGGGTGTCCATCAGTGTTCCTCTTTCCTGGAGTTATTCTGAGGTGTTAATAAACCAGTACATTTATTTACATTGTGCAAAACACTCTATTAAAATATAGTGCCTGTTTGTTTTTGAAGTTTCAGATGAAAAATACAGATCTACCAGTAATTTCAGGAATTTACCAGTAATTTCAATAAACATGTGTCAGGTGTTCTTCTATATGTTAAGAATATCTTGAAAACCAAATGCTGACTTCATAGGTATCATGAGGGGACATGCTTTTATGGCCACATAATATGAAACTCCTTAATGGCCAGCAGACCTGAATAAATGCTTTATATTGATCAGCTCTTTGTTATTATAATCCTGCCTGCAGGAATTAAACCCCAGGGTGATTAGAGGAAAAATGGCATCCAAATAGTTGTGAAGATTAGTAGTTAAGTCCTGAGTGCAGTGGACTTAAATTTGCAAAATTTTCTCCCTTATAATGCATCACTTTATTTGTTTTTAAGCCAATTGCGTTTCAGTTTTGTCAGACTACTTGGTGCAAGAAGGGAACTGGATTGGACTTGTAATCCAATAAATATTGAGCTGTGTTGTTCTAATGTGGTTTCTGGTTGTATTCCATCTACCCTACACAGAGATGGCAGGTCAAACAATATTGGCTGTACCAGAGATATTGTGTTCAATAGACCTCGGTGCACTCAGTCAGTGGAGACACTTTTTAATTAAAACATTCTGTAATGATTCACTGGCATCTGGAAAATTGTGCATAATCAAAGATAAAGTAGCAAAATAAAATGCAAATTTCAAATGTAGTTCTGGAGTTCTGCTAGTTCATTTATCAAGAATGTATTTTAATTCCATCTTTTTATCATGATATAATAATGACTTTGCCTTTTTAAACAACATATCTCAATAATTAACTATTTTTCCCTTTCCTCTCTTTTTTACATACTGTTTAATTCCAAACGTAGATATTGTGTAAAGAAATCCAGATCAACAACAACTTGTATGAGATCTGCAATTCTGTAATTTCCAGAAAAGTAGCTACTTGGTTCCTAACACTTAGATTTACCTCTGCTGTCTTGTTATCCTTCAGTTGTAAAGATCTATTTGGCCTGGGCCAGTTCCAGACTAAACCTTAATTTTGCAGTCTCAACAGTTGCTGATATTTTCAAATAAAAATGATTAATTTATATTTTTAGAACTCATCTCTACCTAGGTGTAATATTTCAGTTTATACATTGGGAAGGAAGACGATCTCTTGATGATAAATATCTAAAATACTGTACTAGATGTGGCAATTTATTTGCAAAGTACAGCTCTCAGTCATTCAGGTCAGATGAGAACTGTAAATACAATCTGCATTAATACAGCGAAAGAGCAGATCTGAAATGTTATTTATCAGTCTGTGGCTGAAGACAGTCCTCACTATCCTTAAACTTGATGGAGGGGAGAGGAGGGTGGGAGAAAGAGGGGAAGGAATGACCTGCAGTCTACTGCAGCCAAGTTATCCATGTGATACATGAAAAAGTCTGACTTTTCCGTAGGATCCTTGGAAAATTTGGACTCGGCTAGTGTAAAAGAATTAGCTTTCCTGTGAAAGGCATTGCTTGCCATTCTAACCTTAAAATATGCAGCAAAATCAGAAGAAATCACAAAAATTAGAGATGTGGAAGAAGAAAAGATATAATTTTGCTAATTTAGCTGCAGACCATTTTTAAGCCTGCTGTGTGTCACTTTTGCCTTTCAAAGACTATGATAATAAAGCTATTTTTATTCTCTTCCCTCTCCTCATCCACTGCCTAGAATATCTCAGCCAGAGGAATGGATTTGCATTTTCTGCTCCACAGAACTTGATAAGAAAGTGTTGGGTCTGCAGAAGGTGCCCAGAACTTTCCTGGCCCTGCTTTGTGCAGGAATCAGAAGTTTAGCACCAGAGGATTAGGCAGTAGAATCAATATATTTGTTCTATTTTTGCCATGCTACAAAGAAGCCTGGAGTCTTTTAAACCAAGGAGAAAGTTTGCAATATATTTTTGGTACTATCACTGTGTAGTTTCCTTTCTGTGGAAAGACACATCAGCCCTGCTCTTTGCTTTCAGTCTTTTGCTTTTTGCCTAAAGGGACAACATCTTTGCCTTTCTATTTATGGCATGATCGAGGATGGTACTTTAAATCAACTTGCCAGATTGTTTCTAAAGGTCACGAAAGACCTGCTCAGCTTGTTGAAGTTTCATTTATGAGGCCTAATTTTTTGAGACGTGCAAGGAAAACTAAAATTAAGTCTACTGAATTATATCTACAGCAGAGTTCCATGAACAAGATTTTAAAAGTACCTTTTCATGTAAACGAAGCCTTCATTTTTAAATGGTGTGCACGGATCTGTCATTTTAAAAGGTTAACTTCACAGAACATGACCCCTGTGATGGTGCTTCTGGTGCAGATGCTGCCCAAATGGACTTTGGGATTGCCAAGGGATGTGGAGAATGAGGCTCTGCTTTGAGTGCCTGGGGAAAACTGTACGAAGTGTTTGGAGGCTGTTTTGGGACGATGTAATCAGTATGCCTGGAGTACAGATAAATGCACACTGAGTTTGAAGAGCCTTATCTCCAGTCTAACTGTCAGCGTGAAGTCATGTTGAACTTGAGATTTCAGACAAAACATTTATAAATTATGAATAGGTATCAGAACTGCTGGTGCACTGTGGTATCAGTGGTACCAGCTGCTTTGACATTTGGAACACTTTTGCATCCAAACCCTCACAGCCAGGTTATTGCTCATGAGGTATGAATATCAACCACCTCGAAACAGGTGTGTTGCTATAAATTTACTCCCCAGCTAATATGAAGAACCACAGCTCATGTAATGCAAGAGAGAAAAAGTAATTGATAGCTCTTTATGGCTCCCAAGTGGCAGCTCATTTCAGCTCACGTAAAGCAGAGAGTGATACCTCACAAAGGATGGGCAAAGGAGATGAAATTTTCCTTCCCCTTCTGAACAGGATAACATTCACACAGCTTTAAATTACTGACTTTTGGGCATTGTTTGCTTCAGTGCATGAACCTTTGTAGGAATGCAGCAGATCAAGTTGTGTTGGAAGGCTCTATATTAGACACTTTCCAATACTACACGAGTATGTAATTACAAGTAATAGCTGTGCTGCTGAGCGTTTGAATCTTCTTCATATAAAGTGCATGTGCACACATTCTCTTGAGATAATTACACATAACACTATAAATACCCAGCTGCTTGAGGGATATTCTTTCCTTTTCTGGATCTGTCCTCCATCTCCGCCAAAAACGAAGCTAAACTCTGGTACAACCAGAGTGGCAAATGCCAATTTCTGAAACCCCAGGTCTGATGTTAGTTCTTAGCACTGTTAAAATATTCTGTCTCCTGAGTTTGTCACTTCTTCCTATGTTTGCATCAGCATTCTGGAGTTACTGCACAGATTGTAGGGCTGTCTCCTTTATGAGGAAAAAGCTGCATCTTGTGCTATAGCTCTAGATTTGGGTTGTTTTTCAAGAGAAGGAATCCTGAGTGGTTTTGTGGCAATGAAGTAGTTTCTAAAGCATGAGAAACTAGCAACTGGTGTAGTGTAATAATGTCTGTGCTCACAAGGTTTTTTTACTCTCTTTGATATTTGGGTGGTTTTCACTTTGTGATGACTTTCACTTGACAGTTACTGAAAGGACTTTGCCAGATTAAAACCAAAGAAGGGAGAGAGAAAGCTCTGTCAACTTCACCTGCACTTATTAAGAAGCTTCTAGAACTTCTTGCATGTCACAAAATTAAAACATAAGGATAGGATGATATCTAAGCATATCAAACAGCAAAATGCAGGGAATTTGGGTTCTTCATTCCTTTTTTCAAAGCATTTTGATGAAATTCCGAGGCAGGCCGTGTCTAATTGCATCTCTCTGCTAATACTCTTGCCATTATAGCATCAAGCTGAAGATCCAAGCAGTCTTGCAGGAGCTCATCAGGGAGAGCCAGCCAGGAGCTGCAAGACCCCATTTCTCAGCCTCTCTCAGGCCTCCCTTCAATAGGTAGCAAAGATTGAGGCCTCATTCAGTCCGCATTGTGATTGAACTAAGCTGCTGGTTTTGTATGGATTTCAGTGGAGCAAAACAAGGCCCTTGCAGTTCTAACTGCAGCTCTGATATGTGGAAACTGGATAGATACAGCTGAGGGCAAAATTAACTCCAGCATTTGGAGAGAGGGACAAAGTTGTACATTCACAATTATGAGGAACCAAAAATATTTTGAATTAGTCACAGGACATTCAATGTCTTAATAGCACAATTGAAAACTCCAACACAAAGAAATTCTGTTCAGAAATTTGTATGCAAGACAGCAGCAAATAGGCTGAGCTAACAATCCTCTAGAAATGTTAGCATTCTCAATGGTTTCAAAGGATAGGTCAGGTACAATTATGTGTTACTGATAAACCACTGTTGAAAGCTGAATTGGAAAAATAAGGTAGAAGATTATTTCATTGCTAACACAGGACTAATTTTATATCCAAAGCTGAACATCTGTTAAGTGCCTGAAGTATCACTGGTTCAGTAAGAAAGGCATAGAGAAGGTGGGCATTTTGAGCAAACCCTTAGTGGTATTCCATGGCTGATTTCTGCTTTTGTCACACATTTTCAAACATAAGGTGTAAGAAATATTTCTGAATTCAAATGTACCCTTATGAGAAGAGAGCAATGTTTGTTCTATTCATCACTCAATTCATGTGCAAGGAGGAAACTCCTGCTACAGTTTTGCAGAGTTCCAAACACAACAATCTGAAAAATCTATTCCCAATGTCATGACCTTTTGCACAGAACTGATGTTTATTTATTTGCTTTAATGAATTTGTATATATTAAAATTTTCTGCAATCTTGAAATAGCTCCAAGCTATTTCTCCAATTTTTCAACCACAGTCCCTACATTTAGGCAGCAGTGCTTAATTGAGCATCTTGTGGTGGTACTTGAGTGATTTAAATGATGACACACAGATTGTCAGCATGCTGTGACTGCTTTGAAATGCACTTCCCAGAAACATTTTTGCTACTAAATAGAGTTCTTGATCTTGCATCAGGACTCAAAGGGCATCTAATCTCCCTATAGCCTGTGAGATGGAACTCCAGCTGAATAGGCACAGAATGATTTAAAAATAATTATTTAAGCAGTCCATTGTATGATGGAGCACAAAGTAGGATCAGATCAAGAACCGAATGTGCAATTCCCCAGTGTTCTGAAAGCCCTTACTAGCAGCAATTAGAAACTCTGGCAGCAGCAAATGGCAAATGTGATTAACCTTAAATGGAAACAATTTTATTAAACTGAAAATCTGATTAGCAACTGAACTGCACAGTGCAGATTTTCTGGCAGGAGTTACAATGCTACCGCAGCCTATAATTTAATGCTGATATGAGTTAATTCATTTCTCTCTGTAAATGATGTGTTAAAGAAAATTTTTTTAAACCAGAGGTGTCTATCTTCAAAATAATTCCTAGTAGATTTACTGTTGCTAGTCACTAAGCCGTGTTGGAAATGATGTAGAACATCAGGAAAGAAGGAAGATGGCAACTTATTCACATCAATGGGCTTCTCCTGTTTTAGGAACTTCTGGAGTAGGTATAGCAATGGGTATTGCTGCCTCCCCTCCACTCTTTGTACTGATATTACAAAATGCCTACAGTTTATTTCTGGTATTTTTCCTTCCAAATTACCCAGCAGAATTAAAGAACAGTCCCTGTTTGAAAGCTGTAAGAAATTCCGAGAACACGAGCAAAATTATTCCATAAATTCCTTGCTTGTTTGTTTTTTAAGCACGTCTGAACTATCCAGTCAAGGTGTGACAGAGGGAGACAATCTTAGCCAGCGTCTAGTACAATCACTGCTTTTATTTGCTCAGTCTGCACATCAGGGTCCTCCAGAGAATGGGATATTTGTTCAACTCATGACACACCTGGAATCAAACTCTTGTAAGAAACGCCATGGACCTAAAGCCACCATGCTCAGTTTTATGGAAGCAGTGAGTGTAGGCATGGCTCAGGGACATGGGAAGACCTTGGTCTATGTATAAAAACCAGTAAGACGAGACTTCCTGCATTTGTAATTTCTAGGGATGTTATTCCTCAACTGCTCTTTCCAGGGCCATGTTTTACATAGTGGAGGGAGAGCTCTACAAAAAAGAGATTTTACCGTGAAAGTGGGAGTTCAGCTAACACAGCACACCAGTCTCTGTGGATGTCTGTGAGCGGGTGGGAACAAAGTCCTGCTCACCATTTTCTATAGGAAGTGAAATGTTTCTGCAATCCATCAGCAACATAAAAGGTATGTGCCTTTTGATGCTTCGAGGCTTGTTATCACAGTGCAGCGATGTAGACTTTGACACGCACTGCACTTTCCTTGCAGGGAATCCAATTTTTGTTTTGTGTTTGGGTGACAGTTGTTCCATTGAATGGAATTTGAGAGGAATGAATAGAGTATTGTGTGTGTGGTGTGGGGATGTCTAATCCTCACTCTGAGTTTGGGTCACTATAACTGACTCTTTTGTGAGGGAAACAACGTTCCTCTTCCACTGCCTTCCGAATTGCCTGGCCACTGATGCAGTTCATGCAGTCCCTCTGCCATTGCTGCCTTGTGTCTGCTGCCCCTCCACTTCCCAGCATTTTCTATGGGAAAAGAATCTCCTTCCTCATTCAGAAAGCTGGGAATGAAGCTCATTAGGATCTTGGCAGCATGAATGAAGCTTGTCATTTAACATCAGATTTCATTACAGCCTAACAGGAGATGCAAATTGTCAGATAAAGAACAAAACTAGTGCACTCTATATTTAGTCATCTTTCCCCCCCCAGTTTTAGCATGTTTTCTGCATATAAGATGGAAGAGTTTAAAACTCTCACTGAAGTGTTTTTGAAAGTAATCCCATTTCTTCTAGATCTCCAACTTTACTATGCTGCCCTCTTTCTTCCAGAGAATCCAAAGGCTCTTAAGGAAGTTAAGTGCTACAGACAAGATGCAAGAGTTGATGGATGGCAACTCCCTTAACAGGGGAAATAACTTATATTTATGTATTTCAGTTATTACAAGGAACCAACTGTTTACACTTGTTCAGCTTTGGGGTCTTTTGAGCATTTAGAATACAAGAAGGTGTATGGGCACCTATAGCTTAGAATAAATAGAATTTTGATATTATTCAAATCACACTTAAATTCATTTTTTAAGAGTCTGAACCAGCTTTTAATATTTAACTGTGAGTATCTATAATAGTTGAGCTGCAATGAGACAATCTGTAGTAATGGCATTATTATCCTTGACGTGATTTTCACTGATTTAACTAGGTTGGATATGACTCATTTTATTTCAACTGCAGTTTCAACTCTGTATTTTTGTCGTGTGAGCAAGGCCTCAGAATTTAAAGTACATCAGAATACAGTCTCACTCAGCCCGGCACATTCAACATCACTTGTTTTCAAATTGTATCTTTTTTTCTTATAGGATAGGGAGGTGATAAGTAAGTGCCAAGTCACAACACAAAACCCGGGGTTAAGTCATCTCTACCGTCTGGCAGGAATGAACCTGGCAGCGTGATTCCAGTGGGAGAATCAGTACAAAAGTCCTCTCTCTTCCTTTGTTTCTTGAGAGACACAGAGATTTTTCTCTGAAGTTTCCTAGGAGTGAAGCAGACTGTGCTCCGAGCCTAAGGCGTGGGTGTGCTCTCTTTAGGGCACTTTGCTCCTGTGTGTTTTGGAGCACAGACTTCAAGTCCTTTCCAAACATACCAGTTTCACTGATGCAGAGAGTTCCAGCTGCCAATAGTAGAACTGCTGTAGAAAAGCACAGCTCCCATCCTTTATTAAACAAAATGTGTAAGTACAGAGTGTGTTAAAAGAACTCATAAACTACAAAGCTGAGCACTTGCTAAAGAATGCTTGGGTTAAGCCTGTCTTTGGGCACCTCTTTTGTGCAGTTTGAGGGACTGTATTAACAGTTCAGATGCCTTAGATGCCTGAAATTGAGTGGGATGAATAGAGGTCTAAAAGAGTTTCAGCTGATTACCTGATTTGCTGTGGCTTGTGCAGCTAATAGTGCATAAAAATAACAGTAGCTGAGGCAGTCTAAGGAATAAGCCAGTGTTTAAGGCTCATGCCAAAAGAAGAGCCACTACAATTTTCCCTGCACGCTGGATCACTGCCTGAGGTCCAAGAGCTGCTGCTGTGTGAGCTCTGCAGCAAGTTCTGTGCTGTCAGTGCTGATTTCTGCAGAACAGAACAGATAGTTCTGACTGAACAGGTACTTGAGCTGACTGAGAAGGGGAAGCAGAGATGTGCCATTCCCATTAGATTTTTGTTAGCAGATAAGTACTAATACTTTATACAAGTGCCTGTACTTACACCAGAACTTTATACAATGGTGATTGTGGTGTGGATGGGGAATGACACCAAAAGAGCTTAAGCCCAGCTTATGAAAAGCTTGAAAAATTTCTCTAATCGAAAAAATACACTCAGTCCATAATGCAGCCTCGGAATTTTCTCATATGCCATGCTGCCTCGATATTTTGGGTGGAAAATGGTTTCAGGTCATAACTAAGAAGTGTACTTAGACAAATAACCTGATTTTTTTCCCCCCCCATAATTCGTGTAGGGCTTAAATTGATTTAGCTCATCTGTGGTCTGGGCTGTAGTGCTGTCATCTGCTTTTGCTAGGGCATCACTGAAAAGGCCATGCTATTAGTTTCCTACAGTCACCAAGCATTTAGAGTGGACAGCTTATTTGAAAAGGTTATTTTAGCTATTTAGGCTTGGATACTGGGTTTGGAAGTGCAGCTCATCCTTTGGCCTTCAAATGTTTTGTTGGACTGTTTCATGCAGTATTATTGTGCTCTAACTCCTACGTTTAGAAACTGCATATGAGGGTTTTCATTTTATGATTAGACACGTGGAAGGGGTAAAGTATTTACCTATATACAAGATCTTTGCAATTGTTTTGTTACATTTAAAAGGCATTGTGGCTCACTGGAATTTCTAAGTCTAAAGAGGCTTTTAATACATAGAGCCTAGTTTTCATGTTATTGAAGGGTTTTAAATGTTATATAAAACATTGCTAAGCAATTATGTCCTAGATACAAACTACCCTGTTCTCTGCTTCCATGAACTACAAAGCTCCGTGTGTGCCTGGGTGCTGCTGGCTGCAAGGCATTATCTGGCCATGTTTGATTGGGAATTACATGCCCTGGAAAGAAAATTAATAAAGACAGCCGCTTTCAACTTTTAAATTTTTCTCCCTAGTTCTTTCTGGGATTAAAAAGCACATTAATATATGCAATCCCAACACCTAAAATTACACAGCCTTTTTTTTTTTTTGGTCATGTCCAGGCCTTCAATAACTCAAGCAACTCATGGGAGAGTTGTGGGAACCTTTGTATTATCTCTTCTATTCCTGATGAGCTGGACCACAGTAAATAGGCTGTGTAGAGCTCTGAAAATCCAGCTTGTTTCAAAGGGACCCTTTCAGCTGCAAGCCATTATGTCACCCCCTCTCAAGAGCTACCCAGGCCTGCAGCTCTGTAAGAGCTCAGGGTTTGTCCTGGGGTGGTTGGACAGGCTCCAGTGCTTGGCCACAGCTTGGGATGCAGGGTGAGTGGAACGTGCCCAGAGCAGCTGGAGCTGAGAACCAGCAGTGTGTGTTGGACTTACAAAAGAATCCCTCTTGGGAGGACTTTCCAGTAACACTGCAAAGGTGACAGGGTGCTGTGAGAAAAAGTATTTATAACCCATCCTTTAAGAATCTAAGAAGATGCTTTTATGCAACCATTCTTTGTGGGTTATGAGCAGATTCTCACAGGATGTTGTGTTCTCTTCTCCTGACTCGGAATATATCTCCTGCAGTCATTTGTTTGAGGACTGACCACTGGAATGTAAAGCTTGCCTACAACAAGATCTGCGATGAAAAGTTGCTTCCTCCACTCTGTTCACTGTGGTCTGGCTTTGATAAACATCCATCTGTGTGTGATACACAAATTCTTTCCTAAATTGCAAAATCTGCAGAGTCAAAGTTAAGTATTTTTGACCCTTAAGTTTCTTTACCCCTTTCTTATCTCTCCTTTTTTTGGTGAACATCTTTTATCATCTTCATTTTAACTGGTGAATTCTCTTTCCTCTGCTACTGTTACTTGGTATCATCCATAATAATTTTAGGGTTCAAAATAGTGGCAAAATTTCTTTTTTTCTTTTGGACAAAAGGCATAGTTTATGAGGATGTGTATTTTTAGTATCCCTTTACAGTGACGTTTTTCCACATTGCTGTATCTATGGATGCAGTGTCCAGATTACCCTGTGGAATTTCTGAAGGGAAAGAAGGAGGAGGAAGGTTTTTGTACATGGTTTCAGGAGAATGTCAGTGACAGTTTAATAAACTGAGATTGAATGTCATTGCTAAATGATTGAATTACTACCATGGGTAAACCCACTTGTGACTATGTTACACCCCACTTCAAACTATTTATTCTGTATCTACTAGAGATTAATCACTGAGTTAATGTTCAGTTACATGTTAATCGAGAGGAAAGCAAGACTACAAATTATCCCTGAGATCAGACGTGGTCAAATGGCATTTTGAATTATTTAGAGGCAGCTGCAACCACTTTCATTGCCTGGGAGGGTAACATTCTGCACTACTGGTGATCTGGAATGCCTTCCTCTTTTACTATTTTTTTGGTTATAAATATTATTTCATTTTCTTAAAGCAGGTCTTGAACTTTGCTGTATTGAGTGTTGCTTTGTGAGAGGATTGAGGAGCTGTCAGAGTAATTACTGTACAGGAGCTGCACAGTAATTTTCTGCAAATGGGTTCTTTAACTCACAACCTGTGAAAATCCTGTTGCCAGCAGGGATCCTTGAAAGTATAAATTCCCTTCTGAACACACATTTAATGGTTTGAAGAAACAACAGCACCTCGTGGAGCTTCAGGGAGGCCCTGCCTAATGGAAACAAATGAGCGGCGCTGGGAGATGAAGCAGAACGAGGTTGTAGGGCCAGAGTCTGTCCCTCCCCTGGCTCCCCTGGCTCTCCCACAGTGGACCCTGCAGTCAGCAGGGCTGTATCCTGTGGAATGGAGCTCAGGAAGAGCTCCTGTGGTTCCAGAGGTGGGGTGGCATGGGAGCACAAGGCAGAGGAGGAAAGATGACTGAAGGATCCAGAGCTTGACAAGGAAGGTCTTGTCAGCAGTAGGAATAATATCTCCTGGACAGTGGAAACAACAAAGTGGAAATGAGTTCAACTTTTATTGCCATGCTCCAGTTATTAGTAGATGTCATAAACTTGTGTCTAATTAATACAGGAGCTAAAGGGAAAGAGGGTGATGGTAGTTCTGCCATCCTGATGTAGATGGAAGGAAGAAAAAGATAACTGAGTTCACATATAGGGAATAGGTTGTACCATCTGGAAGTATTCTATTTGTAGAAGTTTAAAAAGAAAAAAAAATAAATTAAAAGGAGCACAGGTGATTTGGAAGATAAAACTGTTTTGCAGCAAGCTAGTAGATGTGGGGAGCTACAAATTGCTCTTGCTGCTGGGGAAAAAAATAGATGCCATTCAACTTGGGAAGGATGTAGAAATTGATTTTAAAAGTAATATGTGCAGTAAAGAAATAGTTGTAGCAATCCAATGAAATACTGCCTGTCCTAATAAATCTTTGCTGTCAACAGTTAGTATTTTGTTTATCTTTTCTTTTGGAAGTTACATTTCAAATGCAAAAATAATTCTTCAAGTTGATGTTTTAAAATATAGTTTCGCCTTTGCTTGGTGCCTTCTTTATTATTTTTTGTGAGCCTGAAAAACCTGGATCTCAGTTAAAGGAATCTCATTTTTCACATAAGCAAGAAGCATCAGTTCTAAGGAAACTCTTTGCCAGACAGTGGAGCTGTGTTTAAAATAGGGCAAGGAGCTGTCAAGGAGCTGTGCATGCCCTGCATGCAGCACTGCCATTGTCTGGCAATTTATACAGCATAAAATAGGTGAGAGAATCTGCAGCCATGTACGTCCATAATCATTAGCAGTGATTCTCTTCAGCAGACACAATTAAATTATATTTCTTAATAAATACATCTAATGTAACAGACTGAAGGTGCTGGGGATTTTTTTTGTTGGTTGATTTTTTTCCTTTGGGGAAGAAGGTATAAAAATGCTCAGATAGCTTTCCCCCCCCAGACTGCAGGAGCAACAGTCCTGTTCTTTGCAATCTTGCACAGAGTTACCAATATTTACAGCTGCACAGACAAGGACTGGACACACCGGCTCCTCTGAGCTGTGTGACCTTTCAGCCTCACAGACGCTGCATGGCAGTCAGGGACACTGTATGTGTACTGGCACACAGGTTCCAATCCAATGAGAGGACAGGAGAGCCAGCATTCCAGCCTCTGGAGCTGAGCAGAGTTCACTTTCCATTGCAGAACAAGCAGCAGCAGCTTCCCAGCTGTTGTGCTTTCTCTGGCAGCGATGCAGTTTTTGCACAGGCACAGCTCCTTCTGTTACTCATCCCATGGTCTGGCACCCTGGGAACTAAACCTTGAGCACCAGCACAGTGCAGCAGGAACATACTCTGACACATGCCATGGAAGATACCAAATGGTGCACAGTCTGTATGACAGAGGAGGAGAAATGAGCAGAATCACAGCAAACGCCTCAAAAGGTATTTCTGAGCCTCTCCTTAACAGACAGTGGCAGTCCTGGGAACCCAGAGGGAATACAGAGGGACAGGAGAGTAGCAGGGTGCTATTTACTGAATAGAATCCTCAATCAGAATGTGTTAACATGTATCTTAACATCCTCTGTACAGCCTCCCTTCCTCTGGGGTATAAGCAAATTACTACCCCTCTGTTTCCCTTGTGTAGAAACAGACACACACTGGGAGGAAAGAGCCCCCAGATACCCTTGCTGACTTGAGCAACGGGGATTTGCAGGGGTGCAAAGTGTACCTTTACCGCTTCTAGTACAGGTGTTCAAATACCTCTTATCTGCAAGTTGCCTATGGGCAACTCTTCTAAACTGAGGCAACCCTGCTGTGGATTGTGCTGCCACATTCTCATGAAATATGAAGCTACCTGGAGGTCTTCCAGGAGGTTCATTCATGCAGGGCAGCAGCCCCAGGGAGGCACCAGGGAGATCCTGCCATGGGGAGCCTCATGCACTGCCCAGCTTTAGCAGCATGGTAAGGGTCAGGAGGTTGTGCTCATGGAAATACAGCTCTGACAGTTAGGAAAGCAGAGAGGTTCCCCTCTCCCTCAAGTAGCTTTCTTATGCTTTCTCCGGGATCTTTCACCCACTTCTTGTAGTGCTGGTTTTGTACTTCTGTTGTGAGCTTCAGCAATTTTCTAGGGGTTTAGCTTCCAGCAGCACCTTGGCCTTTCA
This sequence comes from Pseudotriccus pelzelni, assembly GCA_035584735.1. Taxonomy (NCBI): domain Eukaryota; kingdom Metazoa; phylum Chordata; class Aves; order Passeriformes; family Tyrannidae; genus Pseudotriccus; species Pseudotriccus pelzelni. The sequence goes on along the minus strand of JAWMRA010000033.1, from coordinate 6,592,383 downwards.
CTTAAAAGGACATCTAATGCTGTGTTGCAAATAAATGCACGAAAAAAGACCTAAAAGCTGATGCTCACGTCCTGTAGATGTGAAGTGCTGCAGCTCTTTTTGCACTATCATATTTCTCAGATCTGAATTTTATCTAATTTGAGTGGTAAAAGATGGTGTTATGATCTCTAACTGTTACCTGGGAAGCCTATTTGCATTAGCCTGAAAACTCAGAGCCGCTTTAAGTAGCATATCCTGCAACTTCCAAGGAATCATTTGTATTTCCCAGTTTGTTTTTGCACAGCTGCTGAAAAAGCAGAATTGCATCTGCAGAGTTGTCAGCTACAGTCCTGGCAGGGTTGTTATTACCCATCCAGCTTTCCCTGGATAACTGGAAATTCAGTGCAGCTCTTGCTGAAGAAAGAGATAGTTTTTTGAGTTGCACTGAGATTATGTGAGTGGTTCAGATAACCACAGCTAAAAGCATCCAGTGTGCTTGTACTGAAGCAAAGACAAGCAAGTTTCATTCTTTCTTTTCAGGTCAGTGATCCCCTGAATAATAATGTATGGTTGAACACACAGGCTCAATTCCAGAAGGATGATACTGCAGTTTAAATGTTTAACAGTACAGCACTACAAATTCTAGCCTGCACACAGGGCTGTTGTTACCCAATTAAAAAAGCCCAGGAAGGAATAGGAAATAGTAAATAGGAATAATAAAGGAATAGGAGTCTAAGCTTGGATATTCTGGCTGTCAGTGTTTAATTCTACCAGCTGTCCCCTTGCATAGCTTTCTTATTTTCAAGTACTTGGGGGGTTTCAGCTATTTTCTCCAAGCCTGTAAGCATACCTGGTGTGTGTCTAAGAGAACTTACTACTGGAATAAAGCCCGGGGTGCAAAGCAGGAGTTGGGGGAGTGATGGTTGTGAGCAATGTTGTTGCTTCACTCTCACGAAGAGCCCTAACCTTGTGTAAAACGAAATTTAGCCCAAATTTTCCACACTCTCTTTAGTTTAAATGTCAAAAAGAGTGCCTTTAGGGTATATCTGTTTCTCTTATAGCACTGCTGGGCACTTTATCAAGTTCTGTAGAGCTGTTAACCTTAAAATAATTTTCTTCTAAGTGTCATTTCCACTCAGGCCCACTACAAGCCGGCTCACAGCTCACAGCCTGTTCACTGGTCATTGTAAATCACTGTGCTGAGATGAGAGATGCCCTTGGCATTACTTGAAACCTCTTCCTTTCACTCTCAGCAGTCTTAGCACCCAGCTCATTTCTTCTCAAAGCTTCAGCTGCAGCAGGTGGAGGAAGCAGCACTGACACAGAGCAACAGCACGTGGGCCGTTCTTTGCTTTTCTCTGTGAAAGGGTCAAGAGTGAACAGAAATGTGATGTCAGCATCAGAAAGGGCCCTTGTCTTGTGGGAGCAGTGCTGTGATATCCCCCCTGCTGTACTTGCTGCACTGATAATTCTGTGGAGTTTAGCCACTTCACATTCCCGTTGCTGCAAGTACCTCATGAGGGGCACCTTGAACCCCTGGGTGACCTCTGACACTTCTGTTAGGGTTGCCCGTTGTAGCAGGAATTCCTCAATTCCCTTGGAAGTTTGTCTATAGCACAGAAACCAAATACATTTCAGTTTTCTGAAGAGCCATCAGTGATACTTAATTGGGGCAGCTTTTGCTCGGAAGCAGCTGGGTAGGAAAACCTGTCCAATGGCCTTGGTTTGGGCTAATTCCAGTTTGCAGTAACAACAATGTCAATCTAAAGGCAGGGGAAAAATGAACATTGTGAGACTTTATTTTTAATCTGAGCAGACCTGTGGGGGCTCTAAGATTTGGATGCTTTTTTGGTTATCAGGTATGTAGGGATAAATTCTTATAGACTCTTAGAAATTTCATCTTCCTGTGAAGCACTGTCATCTTCATCCTGAGTATTTTGGGGTTTGGTCAGTTCTTTCAGAACTCTCAGCTCTTTCCCTTCCCATTAGTGCTTCTTCCAGGCAGTAATCTAGAGACTGGTAAAAACCAGATGTTTGCTAAGGTTATAATATTTCTCCCTGCTGTGCCTTTGCCTCTTGTGTATGACTTAACCCGGTTACAGCCACCTGAAATCTCCAAGAGAGAAACTAGCTCCCCTGGATGAGAGGCATCTTCTGCTTTCCACGTGAACTTATCTTGCTCACCTCTGAGACAAGCAGATTTTTAGATCAAGAAAATACTTACAGACAGGTTTTCTTCTGTACTTGCTTAGAAGGATAAGGAGGTTAAGAAGGACAATTGCAATGAAGGGTTTTTTTGTTCCACAGGTGTTAGAAAGCAGTTTGCTGTCAGTCCCTTCTGGGTACAGTGCATGCCATCTTGTGGACAAGTCACGTTATGTCTGAGTCCTTGAGACAAATATTTAAAGACCATGAAATTTTTCTGTGTTAGTTATTTCCACCTCAATGCAAACAATGTTTCTTCTCTGGTGTTTATTTTTCAGTTGAAGTTACTTGGGTATGCTTGGTTGTGAATCACTTGTTACCAGCTGTAAAACAAGCAAATGTAAAATACTTTATGGTTTTCTTCTTAATTAAGTTTAAATCAATGTTCTTCTGGGAACAAATCAATCCTGAGAAACACCTGTCACTGCAGCATAATTGCTGCATGCCAACAATTTGAGAGGAAATTAATTTTAGAAATTCTCCTGCTTCAAGAGTGAATGCAAAAATAGTCTTCCTATTACAGACATCAGCAACTGGTACAAATATTTTTATTTGAAATTAAGACATCTGTACTCTTTATTGACCTATATTAGTTTGATTCTTTCTTGGTAGGATGCAAGTGACAACTCTAGACATTCTTTAATGACTGAAAAGACCTTTACAAATGTAATAAGGATTCATTTTACAAGGAAGGCTCTAAAATCCCAAATATTTGTCAAAATATTGTGCTTGCTGAATGAGATAATTTTCCTTTTGTAAAAGTCCTTTCAAGATAGCCCAATGCCTGTTTCAAAATTTAAAATAAAGCAATCTTAGGGTAAATGTTTCCAATAATAAGTACGTAAAAAGTAAAACAAATGGTGGAGTTTTTGCTTGAAAATACAATTCTAACATGAAAAAGCTTCAGATAAGTTGATCTGACTTCAAATCTAATTTGAACTCGATTTTCTGTTTAAAAAAGAGACTAAATTTGATTTAATTAATAAAAATTAATAAACAAATAAAGGATTGTCACTCACATGCTGATTAAAGAAACATTAAAGTTTATTGTTCCTATAGCTCTGTCTGGCCTACAGGTTTGGGGTAATGTTCCTGCTTGCTCATGTGGAAATTCTGGAAAGGTTTACCCAGCTTTCCCCCCAGCCATGCACAACAGAATTAGTGCCACAGGGCTGGAAACAGCTTTTGGTAACAGATTTGTCAGGCAGCTCTGACAGCCTGAAAGCTCTCAAGGAAATGGCAAAGCAGCTGGGCCAGATACACAACTGTGGGTAACAGAAGCTGGTAAGAGAACTCATGAGTTACTAAAGAAACCCAAGTGTTTGAAGATACTAAAATAGCCAGCTCTAATGACAATTAATGAGGTTGTGCACAGTGGGATAATCATAAGGAACTGTGTTTGCTGACCAATGCCGAAAAGTTATTTACAAGCTGGACTAAACAGAGCCATGAATTTGCAGAGAAGCAGTTTACTTTTAGTTACTGTAGACTCTGTTGTGGTTGTGTCACAGAACACATGAGTTTGCTGCAGGGCAAATTCAGGAGGAGCTGAGCATACAATCAAGACTTGCAGAATCTGTGCCTACAGCAGATGAGCCAGCTCTCACAATGCCACCTGAGGGTGCCTAGTTCTCTTATCTTTATTACTGACCTTTATAAGGGTATTCAGTTGTTTGCTGCTTGCTTTGCTTATCACAAAGGGTTAGTCTGAAAAGACAAAAGTTTCATTTCAACTAAGGAGTGCCCGAAACATTTGGCTTCCAGTTTAACAAGCCACTCAAGGCTGCAAGCAGATTTGGAGAAGTGCTTTCTTAATGTGTAGCAATGGATGATGCTATTGCATTTCACCACGATTAGTCATCATTTCGGTAAGTGGGTATTAATCCCCACGTTGCTGTTGCTGTTTTAGCTCTGTAGCTATGACACTCATGCTGATTTTGTCCCCAGATGATAAGCTTCCTGGCTGGCTGCTTCCTACAGACGACCAATATCAAGTGACAAGATAGGGTACGTAATGTCTGAGTTTCTGGAACAGGAACTGGCCCCTTCTGAGCCGAAACTGTTGACATTTAATTTGTATGTGGACTTGAGAGATCCGCTGAAATGTCTTCAATAAAGGCAGTCCAGCCAGAGCTGGGGAACTGAAATGCTAAACACCACAGCAAAGCTATTCTTAAATCATGATCTCAGTTAGAAGAACTAGAGATTATAAACCAATACAGAACTTAGTATCAATAACTTTGCAATTACCATAACTGCTGCAGGCATTACTACTGCTAAGTTCAAATGTTGCAAAAAGTGAGAGGAGCACAAGAACATAAATGCTTATTGGCATCCAGCTTTGCATATAATGTGTGTGAGTGATGCCAGAAACAGGCTTTCAGAGAAGAGGATATTTGAGGCCCTGAGGAAAGCCTCATCAGATAACTATGAGTAATATGGTCTTAATCTCTATACATATTTCTTGTTTCTTGCCTCTATCCCAACTAGGTTGCAATAATTCTGGTGCCCAGATGACAGCTGTGTGAATATTATATCAGAATTATGCACAAGAAACTACTGCATCATTCCTTACTCGCTTTAGATCCACAGAGTTGGATCAAAGCAGTTCATTAAAATAGGTCTGGTGCTGCCTTAAGCCAAACAGCAGGAAGTTTGTACCTCAGATTTAGATCAGTGATTTCAGTGGTCAGATGCAACAAGAGTTGGCAAGGCTGATTTACAGCCAAGACTATAGCACAGCTTGGCCAAGCAGCAGGTCTGGCATTATTCGGCAGAAAGGGCAACAAGATGGGATTTTTGCACCTCTTCATTCAGCAGTGGCATCAGAGCAGTGGAAATCATGCTTCAGTTCTGTCTACAGGAAAAATAATCTGGCAGCTTTATTTTTAAAATCACATCCTTCCTGTACCCTGTCAAGGGAGTAGGAAGATGAATTCGAAGGGTAAATGGTTGGAGAATCATAATTTTTCCTCCCTGTTTTCTCATGGCATTAATAGATAATCCATCAAAGAATGGATGACTTAATCAGGACAGATCTGCTGTTTTTAAATGTGAAGCTTTTCTGTCATTTCTTTTTGGTTGTTCATGCTAGGAGAACCATTACTGGCAGTGAATGGTTATTCTCCTTGTAATTCTTTACATGAAGCGCCAAATGTTCTGGGGAAAAGAACTCTATCATTACCTCTTTTGACACCACACTGCTGCCTCGCTCCCTAGGGGAGATGATATGATTTACATACTTAAATATTTTGCTGTAGTGTGAAGCTACTTTGCAGTCTGGCAGCTGTTATTAGCTGTTATGATGATCAAATAACACAACGGGAGTTGGTAATTAAGAAGGAAGCAATACCACAAGGACCGTAAAGCACTAATATTTAGGTTTGGATTAATTTAGCAGTTCTGTCAACCAATTGCAACCCTGAGGAATTATTTGCAGTGTTAGACTAGATATGCTACTTCTGTTTCACATGATAAATCTATTAATATTCCAGTCTTCCACAAGCATGTTACCCCATGTACAACCAACCTGCAGATGAAATAGAGGTCTCTTTTTCCTTTGTGGTCGTGCTAAGCAAGGCTCGTACAGCGAGGAGGGTGCACGCTTGGGGTGGGAGATGTTTAGTATCAGCAGGAGCTGTTGTGATACCTTAAACCAAGAGCTGGCCTCCCTTGGGAAGGGGACAGTCTGTGACCCTGCTCTGTGGAGGCAGGGAAGAACACCTTGTGTATCTGCCTGGCACATGGACAGCCTCTAGGGGAAGGAGTTCCCTACCTGCCAAGGTAGAAAATGGGCAGCTGCAGCTCAACACAGAGAACAGCAGCAGCCGGGAAACCTCAGCCCCACCAGAGAGCACCAGGCACAAGTGTCTGAGTGGTGGGTGGGGTGAAGACACTGGAAGAAAATGGGAACTGAGAAAGAAGAGGATTTTATGTGAGATAATGTGGCTGAGAGGTGACTTGAAGTCATCATTTCTCTATTGTGAGAGGGTTTTTTTGTTTTTTTTTTTTCCCTACCAGTTCCATATTGGTGTGGAGCAATAGCTTTGTTTTGATACATAAGCCTAAGCCAGGATGCTATCAGTCACGGGGCAGTTATCTTCACAAAGCAGTTTCTGACAGGGAGGGTGTGTTTCTCTCTTCTTTTCCCCCCTGCCCCCTCTGTCACACACAGAATTTATTTGAGGATAATTTCAATTGAAGTTATCAGCTCCCAAATGAACACTGCAAAACCTCTATTACAGCTTTTTTTTTTTTTTTTTAAGCCAAGTGTTTGGGAACCAGCGTTCAAGGTAACCCACTTCCTGGTAGCTTTGACCCCAGGCTCTGCTCTTGTTCACACAATCAAACTGCACCATACTTTCCCATGACTTTGGCACCTCTAACGTCAGACTGTTTGACAACTGCACGTGTCAGTATGTTTGTTTGTACTGAACAGAACTAGTGCTCACCCAAGCAGAAACAATACAGCAGTGTTACCTAGGCCTGCCTCTGCAAGCTGTTAATTATTGGGTTGTTAGCTCTGAAGTATTTTTGTGATCAGGAGTTTTGCAGTAATAGTACATGAGAGGAAGTATATCATGGCTGTGCTTATTTTTAATTATTGCAGATGCTTTTATGTGCACTCACTTAAAAGTAGCCTAGAGAATAAAACCGTACTGACAGTACAATCAAAGTGCTGAAGTTGCTGTAGAGTGGGTCTGGAAGCTGATGAAATACTTAAACCCTGGGCTCAACAAAACCTCAAGTGATTCTTTTAACTAGTGCTGCTCTACCCAGCAGGCTTGGAGAAGACTAGGCAGAATTTGCAGTGAATTATCCTGCACCAGTAGCACCAGTGCTTGGAGGACATCTCAGCACTGTGAACATTCACTTCACACTGAAGTGTGGGATCTTGGTTTCATCTCTGAGGCTTGTTGTGTGAGCCTCAATGCTCATGACATCATATTAATTGTTCAAATTGTATTGAAGTTCTTGTTCTGTTTGCTTAGCAGCTTGAATCAGCCATTGCAACAGTGGGGAAAAAAACAAATATTTTTTCAGATTATTTGGCATACTGTACCTATCTTGCTTTCTCTGTAAATCTCTATCAGTATGAAGATTACTGGTCTGAAACTGCATTCTGGCACAACTCTCTGTGAATATCCAATATTGCTGAAATGATCCAAACTCACAGAAATTCTCTGCTAGCTTCAACAAATCAGTATATGCAAAATGACACACACATAAAAAAAGATTGATTTGTATGTGTGTAAATCCTATGATTCCCAGGCAGGAAAAAAATAAGGTGACATTAAGATTTACTTACTTTACACATTAAGGGCATATTACAGTATGGAAAATATGACTAACAGGCTGTCAAAGGTACATCAACTTCTGAACTTCATTTAGCTTCTTTGGTGGAAAGTTACTGCTGTAGGAGCAAAAGCTAATAAATCCAGCATTCATTTTTTGGGCTAAACTGACATCTACTGGTGTTCTGCAATACCGTATGTGCAATTAGTGTGATGACCAAACATACATTGTATTCTGTGTACGTTTCCCTTTCCCTGGTGCTGTTGGCAGCCCCGGTGATGACTCAGGAGAGCACAGAGAGGTGTAACAGTGAATGGAGCGGGTGGGGCTGCCCAGCACATCCTGCCACGGCACTGGTGGTGCAGCAGTGCTTTCATGGTTACCTTGTACTAGTTTCTGAAATTGCCGTGTGGCCTTTCTTTTCTTACGATTTTTTAAAAAACAAGTAGTGTTTAAAATCTTCAGGTACACAGCTCATGGGGGCAGGGGGAGAGGTAAAAAAGATGTAGCAATATCCAACCGGCTTTCCTCATGCACGTCATGTCCCCACCCAGTCACCTGGTGGAAGAGGACCTGCCGTGGGTTCCACTGCTCGGGCAGCAGCTTTGGGGGAGCTGTGCTGGTTTGCTGGGGGAGCACCCTGCCTACCCTAGGCAGGCTGGCAGGCTGCAGCTCTGTTCCATCAGTCTGAAATCTGGGAGAAAATAACCCCCCTTGCGTTGGAGATCAGAGGGCCTGGAACCAGCTGGGCTTAATTTCTGATTATTACTGATCTGGCATTGTAAGTCTGGTTGTGTTTAATAAGAACATTTGCAATCACAGATTCACAAATTGTGCTGTTTTACTGAAGAAACTGCCCTACCGTTCACCCCAGACACTGTGCAGTGTTTAAGCCTCACTTGAGTGAGGTGTAAGATAAGCAAGCAGCTCAGCTCAGCCCCATCAATTCTCCGTTGCAAACCTGCCAATTTTCCACAAGCTTGCCCCCAAAAATTGGGAATAAAACTCCTTAACAGCAGTGTAGTATTAAGAAGCAGGCATGACTTTATTACAGCTGTCAATGCACAGAGGGAAACTCTGCCTAAGCCGCATGGTTGGCTGAATGCTACACGTATTTAATAGCCTGGACATTCATCAGAAAAGTGTTAAATTTGTTACTTTGGCGGCCACAGAGCCCCTAGAGTGTACGGGGCTGACTTGTTACTAAACTGTTGAAGTTCCACTGACCATTACATAACGTTCTGTTAACTGATCTCTGGGCAATTTGTAGCAAGCTCCTGGATCCTGTGGTGACCTGGCCAACCGCTGACTGACTAAAAGGGATCCTTCTTTTGTCCAGTGCCATCCAGCAAAATGGCTGGAAAGGTGGGAACTGGAGAATGGTGAGCTGGGTGAGAAGGAGGGAGGTTAGTGAGGGGAAATACACTCCTGTACTGGTACACGCCGACCATCTGCTGTATTTGGACATTGGATGGAAACAGTGGTAGGGCAAAAGGAGAGATGTTGCTGGGGTCCCCAGGGAGGACCATGAGCTAGCCTCTGATTAGATGCAAGAAAAAACACAGGAGGGAGCATGGCAATTGGAGTAAGAAGGCTTCCAGTTGAAGGTCATGCCTCATTTCACCCTGGGAGATGTTTTCAGTCATGGCCTCCATCTCCTGTGGCTTCTAAGCTGCTCATAGCCACCTTGAAAAGGGGATTTAGTTACTAAGAGAACAATTATTCCAATTTTAGTTAATCCTGGGCACCAAAGCCAGAATTACTTATGTTCTGCTCCTGAGAAAAATAATATATAATGTGATTTCTTGAAAATGATGTAAATTTATTCACCTCAATGTCTAGTTCTAATCTCACTGAATGCTGCCAAATCACAGTCCACACCTTCTCCCTGTTCCCCCCAAGTCCAAGGCACTGGAATATCCATGCCCTCAATACTCCAACACCAATGACATCCCCAAGCACCAGTACCTGCAGGTGCTTCAGTAATTACTGTGACCACAGAGCTTGATGTTTGGCTCACTGTCACTGGCGTAAGAGCCCCTTTTGTCCTATAAAACCTGATTCCTTGCTCCAGGATGGGTTTCAGTTGAAGCTTTATGCATGCTACTTAGGGCAAGGTCCAAGAAAGGATTTAAACACAAAAGTAGGACTTAAACCGATTTTAGATGCTTTCAGCCAAAATGCCTAATGCACAGTCCTTGCTGAGCCCACAGGGGTCATTGACTGCCTTCAGTCTGAGGTAGATTCACCCAAACTACAGCATATGAAGAGATCCCTGTTGAATCCCTTTCAGGAATTTGGCCAGTAATTCACTTTTTGTGTTATCTTGGAGCTGGAGAGAGGAAGGAGTGACATTCTCCGTGTATTCCAAAGACCGCATCCAACTTAATTGCTTGCAAAGGCACTAGCTAAAATCACTGAATCTGTCGAAGGTTTTGTTGATCATTTTATGTGCTCTTGCACGTTGTCTGATCTGGCAACCTACGGGGCATAGTAGAATTAGGAGAGGGTTTTTTTCCCCAAGTGTTACAGAACGTGGAGCCTGGAAAGTCGATCACTGGTTTGTCAATCTGTGAGCGAGCCCTTGGCGAGCTCCGCGGAGTTCCCGGTCCCGGGGACTGCCGAGTCCGTCAGGAGTGCCTGTTGCCCCAGGGGTTCTCCCCTTCCCGTTCCCCGCCGCCGGTGGGTCCGCGGCAGCGCTCGGGCGAGGCGGCTCCCGCTGCCAGCCGGGGCAAGGGGAGGAGGAACCGCGGGTGGGGACGGGACGGGACGGGACGGGACAAGCCCTGCTGACGGGGGCGCACCCGGCGAGCGGAGCGGAGCACAGCAGAGCAGAGGAGGGTCGGCGGGCACGGCCCGGAGCGGTAAGGGCTGTGCCCGGAGCCGGGCAGGGCAGAGCAGCACGGGAGGGGGGCTTTGCTCCCGGCGCCGAGCGCTGCCCTTCCCTCCTCTCCCCTTCCCTTCCCTTGCCGGGCCGCTCCCGGCGCTCCGGCCCGGCCGGGGGAGCCCCCGCGGCACCGCGCCCTGGTTGGGGCTGGTTGTCCCCGGCCCGCACAGCGCAGGGAGGCCGCGGGCCGTGGCTCCTGCCCGGGGGGCGAGCGGGCTCGGGGTCGGCGAGGCCGGAGCTGGGTTTTCCCGAGTGCTTTGGTCGGCAGCCGGAACGGCCCCTTTTCCCGGGGAATGCGCTCGGGAGCGGCTCGTTCGGGACGGGCCGTGCCCTGCCCCGGCGAGGGGTGACCGGCCCCGCCAGCGCCCGGCGTGAAGCCGCTCGCGGGATTATTCCGAGGCTGATGATTGCTGGGTTGATTGCGGGGGGAGCACAGCGTGTGGTGCTGTTTCTGCTTTACCAGTATAAAATTCCGTGCGACCTCAGTGCCACTGTTTGTCTTATTAAAATAATAGTATGTCAAAGTTGTGGGGTTTTTTTTGGTTAATTGTTACTGAATTTTATTCTGTCAGAAAAGCCTGAGAAGTTTAAACGACTTGAAGATTATGTTTCTCAGCAGGCTGGTAAACTAGGAAGTTGCTGTCCGGAGCTCAGATAACCGGGGTGGTGGCCCAAGTGAGTGCTGTGTTAGGGCTTGCTGCTGTGCACTGCCAAAGTCCCCAGTGCTCCCATAAACCTGTATATCCTGCCCGATTGTTAACACAAATTCGCTTCAAGCTGTGTTTCATTCCAGGTGCTGATCGGTAGTCTTAAACCAGACTGTGCAGGGAGCTTCTCTAAGTACTCGTGGTGTTGGAGGGCAACTTGGATTTTCTAGTGAAGAGGACTGTATAGAAATAGTTTAAGGATTACATTGTGTTAAGTTTTAGCAAGAGATTATGGGAAGTGCAACAACAGATTTGTTTGGCTAAACTGGGTTAGGAAAGCTGTATTTGTAAGCAGTTCTTTACTGGGTGGGTTGTTGGTTGGTTGGTTTGTTTTTTGCATACCAAGCAGAGAGGTGAGCTATTACCTTCTTTTTATCTTGTCCGCAGCCTCGTATCCAAGTACTGACCTGGACTGTGATACACTGGCTGGATGAAATGATAGTTCAGTCTCTCAGTTCACATTTAAAGCAGAAGGGACATTAGAAAAATGAAGTTGAAAAGCTGAAGTTGTGGTTACCTTCACAATACTCAGTATTTTGAAGAGATTTTTTGTAGTCCTGATGTCATCTCGAGCTTTATTAGGAATTTTTGTTTTGATAAATAACTTAAAGAGATTCACATGCGCTTTTAGTTTTATACCATTCACTGTAGTACTTTGTAAACGTTATATGTACTACAGGTTTGAAACTTTAAAAAAAAGCAGGCATAGGGGAGCTGGTTGCCATGCCAGGGATGCCACAAAGTGCTGTGAAGACCTGAGACCTGCTTGCATCTGTCTTCAGGAAAGGGGGGCGAAAAAAAAAAGTGAAAGTGCAGAAAAAGCACAGTGGTCATTTTTAATTAGACACAGTTGTTCAAAACAGTCAGTGGCAAGAAATGAACACGCAATGTAATTTAAAAAGAAGTATTGACTGTTAAATACCGAGACTAGAAGTGTTCATGCTGGAAGTTATGATCATTTTGAAATCTGTGAAAGGGCGTTGATCTCTTAGAACTCGCCCTTCAGTGACGCAGAGCTGAGGATGGTCTTTGGTCGAGCAGTGTCTGCACAGTAGAAGTAGCTGTGTTGTGGTTTAACCCCACCTGGCAACTGAGCACCAGCAGCTGCTCGCTCACTGCTCTCTCAGAGGGACAGGCTGAAGAGAACTGCAAGGGTAGAAGTGAGAAACCTCGTGGGTTGAGATAAGAACTGTTTCATAATTGAAATAAAATAGCAATAAAAATAATAATTTAAAAGATGTAATGAAAAGGAAACTAACAGAGGGAAATAAAACCCAGCAAGTGATGCAAATGAGAACAATTACTCACCACCAGCCAACCAATGCTCAGCCAGTTCCTGAGCAGCATTTTCCTCCCAACCACCTTCTTCCTAGATTTATTGCTGAGCGTGACGCTGTATGGTCTGGAATATCCCAGTTGGGGTCAGCTGTCCCAGCTTCTAGTGCACCCACAGCCAAAACCAGCACATCGTGACTGGGGGTAGTAGGTCCTGATTCAGCTCTCTAGTTTAGTCACAAGAGGAAAACTTTTCTAAAGAAAACAGATCAGTGGTTTTTAAAAATATAGCTGTGGGATACTTGATAGTACAAAAACTGCCACTAAAACTGCTGTCTTGTTCCCTTGTCAGTCTGCCAAAGCTGCAGTGTGAGTGTGAGAATGGTGGGAAGGAGCAGTGCCTGTCCCCAGGGTTACCGAATTACTGTCCCTGCCTACACACTGTGCACGTAGCCACGTCTGTCCTTCTGCACCGGCTCCTGGTTACTTAGTTTGTCCTGACTACTGTAAAACCCACACATGACTGAGTACACAGTTCCCTTTCTAACAAACCTTTTCACATTTCCGCTTAGTCTACTGGGAAGACTGTTGGACTACTGAAGTGTATAAACACTGGTGTTTGCTGATGTATCACCACGCCCGCAGTGCAGCAGATTAGCCCTGTGTAACCTGGAAGAGGGAACAAACTTGTGACAAGTTCTTTGTAGAAGTGTTTGTAGACGTCGCTGAAATCCTGATGAAAGCTGTACTGTGTAAGGAAGGCAATATCGCTGATATTCCAGAGACTTTTTCCATGCTCCAAGAAAGCAAAAAGGCTTGTGTCATGGTTGGGAACTTTGAATGGAGTGACTCCAGCTCTAGTTGGATACTTAAGACTGAAATTCTTTTTCTTTGCATATTATCTGTTGTCCCAGCAAAGTTCTCTGTAGGTTGAAAGGGCTTTTTGGCTTGAGAAACATAGTCAGCAAAAGTGTAAAATTAAGAGGTGCTCCCTGGAGCCTGTTTTGAAAACTTTGAGGAATGACCATGGAAATGTGTGCAGGAATGGGCTTCGTTGGAGAAGAGCAAATGGATTTCAAATGGATTTGGTTCTGTTGCTTAGAAATAACACTTGCTTTTTTTTTGCGGTTTGCCATCTGGAGATGTGTGTCCACAGAGCCTTATCCTTGTAGCTGAAGGTCTAAGGGGGAGATTTTTTTGATGGTGCATGAGGAAAAGCTGAATAAATAGCTACCAGAGGAGGAACCACCAAGAATTTTAGATTACTTTGGACAGGTGGTACGTATGATAAGGAGGATAAGGACTGGCTGCTGACTCAGTAGAGGAATTGGCTCACAGGGCTGATGAGGGTGATTGGCTGCATAGCTGAGCTCTGCTTGTGCTGGGCTGGTGTGGTCAGAGTTGATTATTCCCAGGTGGAGTGTGGAAAGGAAAAGACAGCTGATCCTGGACGGCAGCAGTGTCCACGTGGACAGGTACAGACATGAGCAGTGAGGAGGCAGCATGGACATTGTCAGACCAGCTGAGGTGATGAGTTAAGGCTAAAACTTACTACAGAGTTTGGAGCCATGATAGATGGGAGTTTCTAGAGCATCTCACAAAAATGCAAGAAAATCAAGCTTGTCTTGTAATGGTCAGAAATTCCTATGTTCTCAAATAGATGTATTTACATTATGCCTTATAATGGGGAAAAAAATAATGAGCACTAATAAAATGCAGCTTCCTGTTGATACCGATCCAGAATCTGCAGTGCACAAGGTGTACAATGGTATTCGGGGCAGTGGGAGTATTGAATAGTCATACAGTTCCTATTGCTGCTGCCAGGCTGTACTTGAGATGAATTAGTGCTTCTGTGACCTGAACCAAGCTGGCAGCAGTGGAGGCAGTCCAGCAAGTAGCAGTTTTCTGGAAGATTGTCCTCAGCGAAGAATTCATTAAAGCAAATGAACTTGTTTGGTTTCCATCATGAGTGGTATCTTTTGCATCAGTTTTGTCATAACTTAGTGTTTAGTCTTGAGTGCTTGGATGCAGTCAGAACTGGGGTTTTGTAATCTTTTTCTAGAAGAATAAAGTAGTTTTCTATTTTCTGGATTATTACAGAATAATTTAGGTTGGACAAAGGTCATTTGGATCAGCCACATGCTTAGGACATACTTAGGTGAGGTTGTTCCGGGCCCTTGGACTTTGTATTTACCTTTACATTCACTGTTACACCTTTTCATTCCAAAGTGTGTTTCCTACTTTTGTTCTTGCTATGGAATTATTTAGAGCCAGCTACAGTCCTGATGGGGAAATTCTGCATTATTATCTGGCTTGTTTACTATTCCTTTTGGTTGCTTCCGGTAAAAACTCCCTAGTTGTAGTTTCTGTTTCCTTCCAACTAATCTGTTCTGTGCCCTTGTGTGTGTTGCCTAGAGATTCTGCTGGTATTCCTAGTGGGTGTCTTCCTGGACCAAAGGATTAGGTACCAGAGTCATCTGTGGGCAGCAGCTTTGTGCTGTGTGTAACAGAAGTGCAACAATCCAAGTAAATTTTCTTAGTGCCTGAGACTTCGCCCCCGCTTATTTATCTCCCTGCCAGGTGTGGGCTGTGCTGTGCTCTGTACCACCTTGAGTCTGGTAAGGTAATGTCCTTCAAATTGAGGATTTCAAATTTCCTGCTTCTTGGAATAAGCCTGGGCAGTGGGAATATGTGAAGGATGCTATATGCAGGAGAAGGTGGTTGGGCTGGGAGTAGAGCAGCAGGAGTACAGAGCCTGGCAGGAGTTTCTGAGACAAGCTGTGAGCACTTAGGGTTGGATGGCAGTGGCAGGGAGACAGTGGCTTGTCTCTTGTGCTCCTGGCAGCCGCAGGGATCTTCTGCTTTTGTTCCCAGTGGTGTCTGCTCCCTTGCTCAGCTGAAGTCCCACACATGCTGGGCTGTTTGACAACCTTCCTCTGGCCCCATTTCTCCTGCCAGCTCCTCTGCTGTGCCCTCAGCAGGAGTTGTCAGCACTGTCTTCATCCTGGGCAGAAGCCAGGATGTCCCTGCTTGAGTTCTGCTCTCTTGTACACAAACATGAATAACCCAATTTACATATGTCTTGTTTCTTTTCATCCTCCAAACACACCATTCAATAAAAGTCCCTGAAATAATGAAAGCTGCTAAGAAATCTAAGAACCCGTTGTTATGCTCTCACAAAAAGCGTGCTTTATTGATGATACTGCCACCTCCTTCATCACTTGGGTAGCCAGACACAGCCTTGCTTTCTTTTCTTGTCCCTGCTTTATGTTGTGGTTTAACCCCATCCGGCAGCTCAGTACCACACAAGTGCTCACTACCCTCCTGGTGGGGAGGAGAAGCAGAAGAAAGCAGGATCTGTTGCTTGTCCTCTGGTCTCTGCAGCCAGCATAAGTAACTGCTCTGCTTTCATTTCAGTAGAATGGATCCTGAATGCTGTACCTTTTTGCTCCCTTTAGGCCAGCTTGGTTCTGTGTGCAGAGTGGTAGAACTCTGCAGAAAGGAAGGGACTGGAGGGGGGTTTGTCGGTGTTTTTCCAATGTGTGCATATATTCCAAATACAGGTTGCCCTCCCTAGATAGCACCGAGTGCCAAGACTTGCATGAACACAGAGTGATTGTGCAACAGAATGGAGTGTGGCTCTTGGGCTCTTGGAGAGCTGTCTGACGGTCCTTAAGAGGAGAAAAAGGAAGAAGTCAGCACTGATGTTCCACAGAAAATGGTGGGCAGAGTATAGGAAGTGGGTAGGTGGGGAGGAGGAGAGGAAGTCTGCATTGAAATCACAATTGTTTCTTTTCATTTTGGAAAAAAGCAGTGGTCAGCATTCTTATACTCTGGAATGAAATAACAACTGATGGAGGAGAGTTGCATTACAAACTCATTAAAACTTTGCTAAGCAGCAAAAATGGCAACCTTAGATATACTTGAGGGTCATAAAAGCTTTGAGTAGAGTTGGACATACTTAATTGTTTGTGTTTCTTTTTCCTGCAGTGTAAATATTTTTCATTTCAAATCACAGCAGAGATAAATACTGTTTTTTAAATATTTGAGCTTCACTACAAACACTCAGGCTCATGTTGGCTAGCAACTACCACGTGGCCTATCATACTGTTTGATTTTTCAGGTGAACCAGAGGGATCAGAAGTACTGTTCTTGGAGAATTAGGAGACTGCCAGATAGATTAGTATACTAATAAAGATGCCCCACATCCCTGTTTTAGCATTTTTAACTTAGAAAGGAAGAACCGGTATTGGGAAATAGTGTAAAAACTGCCCTGTGAGAAGAAAGTGGGAAGTAGACAACAACAAAGAAATCAAGATCAACATTTAATGCTATCAGAAACAAATATCAGTCAATAGACTTTATGCTGTTAAAAGTCCATTTTAATCTAGTTATCTTCTTGCTTCCGAATTGAGCCTAATTATTTGTCACTTGCCCTTAATAAATAATGTCTCTTTGTTACAATTTTCTCTGTCTTATATTTTAGATACCATGTCTGCTTTGAGTGGCAACCCTGTCCCATCTGCACCACCTTCTTATGAGGAAACTGTAGGAATCAATATGAACTACCCTCACCCCTATCCTGTTCCTGTTCCTGGCCCTGGACAGAAGCCAGATGTGAAGGGAATGAACCCTCCCCCATACATGGGACACTCTGCACCAGCAAACAACCCCAGTAAGCTTCAAAAACTCTTCTGTACCTCATGCTAAGGAGGCTGTGTGACAGGTGATGTCAGAAGATGAAAGATCTGTTTCACAGTTGTTCACCACCTTCCAAAAACTACTTTTGAAGGGAATAACGTGAATCAATTCTCCTGAATCCTTCAGTGTGCACTAATATCAATACCATCATTTGGCTTTCTGCAGTTTTTAGTGCACCCTAATTCTTAAGACAATGTATTTCTGCATTAGGAAATGCCACAGGGGGTTCTCTTTGTCACTGTGTATTTATCTCATTACTCTGAGCCCCTAATATTTCAGACTTGTAACTGGTTCTGGCTAAGGGGAAGTTGCTTACTGTTCTTTTTCCCTTATTTGCTCACTGATTAAACAGCATATTTCTCTGCCCAGTTAGAGTTCAGACGGTGTATGTGCAGCAACCAATGGTATTTTATGACCGCCCAATTCAGATGTGCTGCCCTGCCTGTAACCAGATGATAGTGACACGTCTCTCCTACGAGGCAGGAGCTTTGACTTGGCTGTCCTGTGGTGGCCTCTGTCTGCTGGGGTAGGTCAACTCCAGTTTCCCTTTTTTTTACTTCTTTCCTGAACTTTTACAGCTCTAAAGAGTAACAGAGCTCTCAGCGTTGCTTTCTCTTTCTGTCTGAGGACTGAGCCTTTGTGGTTCAAATAGCCTACATCTGCATTTATGTCCTGCAGGACCTTAAAGCAGCTCTGGAACGCTACAGGCTCCAGAGCCATGTGTGCTCTTCCTAAAGCTTTGTGGCACCAGTTTTACTGATGGATTTCACAGGAAATATATTTTAACTTTTTGTGTATGGAACAAGTGGTTAAACAGTGATTTTCTCTTTTTTTTTTCCAGATGTGTAGGAGGATGCTGCTTGTTTCCCTTCTGCATTAACGCCCTCAAGGATGTGGATCACAGCTGTCCGAACTGCAACACTCTTCTTGGTTCTTACAAACGTTTCTAGGCAGTGTTTAAACATTGATTGATGAAGTTGGTTAGCACCTCTGCAAGCCCTCTCTGAAGCTTCATGGAGACTGCTTGTTTCTGTGCATCTTGTCACTGGAAACCAATAAAAAGTAATGTTTCTTGCTAGGTTGTTTGAATACAAATTTGCCTGAGGGGATTTTCACTTAGGTCTGTAAAAAGTCTGCATAATCTGTATGGGCCACTCAGTCCAGCAGCAGCTGAGAGCAATGGAGTGTTTCCCTTTTTGCTTTATGCAAAACAGGTTGGTGAAGTTCTGCAGTCAGTCTTATCTCAGTCATGTTGCACGTTGTGCTTGCTGCAGTCTCAGCACAGACCGAGAGGAGGATGCCTATGGAGAACTCTTTAGGCTCATGCTTGGTGCCAATGCTTTGGCAACAGCACTGTTTACAAACTGGCAGGGAGTTGCCTCAGAGACAGGTGCCCCTCTTTGACAAAAGAAACGATGTGTTGGCATCTTTTCATGAGCACTCGAATTCACTTTAAAACCTGGAAGAGAACCAAACCTAAAGGCTTCTTCCTCCTTGGAGGTTGCATTACTGAAAGGACAACTCAGGTTATTGTGCATCAGTGGTGATTGAATCCAGTATCTGAATTTTCTTGCCAGTTTCAAGTCTCTAATCTGCAGTGAAGGTGTTCACGCAGGAATTTTTAATAGATACTTGTCCAGTGTTTGGCTGGAGTTTTTTTTACTGCCGACTGCAAGTCTGTGAAGTGTCCTCTTCAGCCCAGAGAGCCTTGGTTACAGCATTGGAAAACTTCCTTGTATATTTATATAACTCAGCTGATAGATCATGCACAAAGCCTTTTCTTAAGGCTTGAATTCTGCCTGAAAAACATAAAGGACCTGGGCTTTTAATTGTTGATCTGCTTGTTAATTACTATTTCTTTATTAAGAAGGCAAAATGTTTGTTAAGGAGTTTCTCTGACTTGTACTTCGATTTTTTTTAAATGAAATAAAAGATAAATTTTGTTTTCAGAAATTCTTATTTAAGACAATGATCACAAAAAATTAGGGAATGTGGCTCTGAAGGTTGAAGTAATTTCCATGTCATAAGGAGCAGACTTGATGCATTTGAATAATACCTGTCCAGAAAAGGCAGACAGGTGTTTAAACAAGGCTATGATGGTAACACTGTGTTAACCTCTGCAAAAGTAAAAAGCTAAAATAAATACAAATAAAAAATACTGCATTTACTGTTCTTCCCAAATGTGCCTTCTGTAAATATCTGGTTTAAGTTTGTTTTTCAAAAGTCTTTCAGCACTTCAGTATTGAAATCCAGTAATTTTGTAGATCACATACAACCTTCTAGGCCGCCTGTTAAGCAGGTCTGTTTTGTAAACTGCTGCTGTTGCTTGTGAGTCAGTCTGCAAGTGGTTTAAGAGCTTCCTTGTGCATTTGGAAAAGGTTTCTTGTCTCCCCATACCATAAGAATTTACATCAGTAGCTATTAAGTGTCAAGAGAATGAAGGAGTTAAAGAGCTGGTAGTTTTGTAGCTTTCCACGTTGGTGTTGCAGTACCAGCGTGTGCTTTTGTCTGCTGGTGCTCCACCAAGTGCTCTCTGTGTTCTTGAAGGGCCTGGGTGATGCTGTGTTGAATTTTCTGTTCTGGTGACATAAGCAAGACATAAGTGTGTCACTGGAAAGCAGCACAACCCCACCGGGTGTCACAGCATGTGCTGCTTGTCAGTTTATCATCAGAGCAGGGCAGGAGGAAACAATGAAGATTGCAGAGTTCCCAAACTTGGTATTTGCTTGCACAGTGGGGAGGATTTTTAGTTCTGTTAGTACCTCTGTTAGCCTGGCCTGGGTAATCCTCCCATACATTGATCTGGTGAGTAAGTTTTGCAGTTGTTATTCTCTTGGCTCCCCTTTTCTCTCCAGAGTGATGGTTGGAAAGTCGGAGGTGGTGGCACCAGAATATAGAACACTGACCAAAACAAAAGTGTTTTCTTTGTTTTATGTGCTCAGTCCATTCTTCTCTTTAAGTTCCTTGTGTGGATTGAGAGTAGGACATACAATATTGGCAGCTCTTCGGTCTAGTTCAGCACTCTGCAAAACTTTCTGCTGCCCCTTCTGTACTTAAATTTCCTTAAACTCAGAGCCTGCTTTTGTTCTCTTGTGTATGGAATTATCTACAGAACGCACTGCTTTGTTAAACTTATCTTGGAAAAACAAATGCAGGATATAACTTGCCTTGTGTGAAAGCACTTTGTGTTTATTATGTTGAAATTGTTTGGTGGTTTGTTGGGGTTTTTTTAACTGACGCTTTTTAAAATAAAAACTTTGTCTTTCCTATCTAGTGGTTGTAATTGGAAAGTTGTAACAGTTGGAATGTTTCCAAACATATGGAGGGCTGAATTGTTAAGAAATGTTATTACAGGGAGAAATTTTTCGGAGTGTCACCTGGGCCAAGTCTCTGATGAATGGCATTCTCTGCCCTGCAGACCAACTGTCACATGCAGAGCCATGTGGAAAATGTGTTGTTTTCCTGCAACTCAGGCACATTAAATAGTTTTTCAGTTAAAGCACTTCTGGATAAAACTTTCACTTGCAATACAAACATACACAAATATAGCTCCACGTTCACAAAGCAGTAACCAGTGGAGAGAAAATAGATACCAAATATCACTGTATTGTGTTGGACAGAATCCCTGTTAATCTTGTAAGAATATCCTGGGATTTTTAATGTCTGAAGCACTTTTTTTTTTTTTTTTTTTGAGGTGCAGAGAATACAGGAAGGTGAAGTTAATACCTCACACAATTTTGTTCTAATGCACTGGTATTTATGGTAACTTTATGGTTATTTTAGTAATAAACAAGTGATGAACAAATGGTTTTTCTTCTGTTGGCAGATACAGAAGTGCCATGCTGACTTTATGGGCTCATCCTATTTTCACAAATAAGTAAGGAAGGGGCATAGGCTGTCTGAAATCCTCCAGCCTTCCATGACAAATTTGGGTGAAGTCTTCCCCTACCCCCACCTTCATTAGTTTTCTAGAATGACATTGCTTTCGATCACACTTTTATTTCCATTGGATTTCTATTTTTCATAAACAGAATTTTGCACAATGTTAAAATTCTGATGAGGCTTGAGCCAGAAGGAAATAAAATTTGATTTGTGATCCAAAATAAAAGCTGTTAAACCCAGTAAAAAGCAGTTGATAGCCTTACCAGAGGGAGTTGTTAGCAAGTTCAGTGTGGTTTCCAAAAGCTGCTATTTATTGCAGTGTTTGTGAAAATACTTCTGGCAGTCTAACCACAAGTTCTTTTCTGAAGAAATGAATTGTGATTTGTCTACTCAAACCCAGTTAATCATTCTTCATAACTGAGCACAAGGGGTGAGTACTGTCATCCTGGGAGTAAAATCTAAGAAGTGAAAGTCTGTGACAAAGGTGGGAAGTGTTCAGAGTTCAGGTGAATTGTATTTTATACAATGTAGGATGACTTTTAGTGTATTTTTGTGAGAGGAATACCCTCCTGTATGATACCCTGCGTGTGAATCCAGCATAGAAATAAATTTGCCAATGAACATCTTCCTTTTTCAAAGCAGGACACCAAAAGGTGCACGTGAAACCTACTGATTTCAAAGGAAGTGCTTCTTGTTATCCCTTGTAATTGATTTTGTTTTAACAGCCTGAAAATCCGACGTCTGTTTGAACAGGTGGCTGTGTGGTCTGGAATTGCTAGAAGTAGTTGTGCTCGTGTCGAGAATAAACTCAGAATGAACAGGCGGGTTTTTCAAGTCCTTTTGTGCTTGGCTGCTTGATCGATGTAACAAAACAAAACAAAAAAAATCCCCCGAAAAAGCGGCTTCAGCGACCTCCAGAGGACTGTTGCATTAACGGGTGTGTGACAGGCACCGCTCTGGGACCTTAAGCCGTGGTGCATTTGGGTGTGAGTGCGGGGCGGCCACAAAAGCGTTAGAGGGGGAGAAAAGACAAACCCCAAGCGGTTTCCACCGCTTGCTCCACACAGCCTCTGAACCTCTCCTGGCCAGCCGTCTGTCTTGGCAACGAGTTGTACCAAAGTTACCTCAGGCTCACGTCTCATAAAATGTTTTTGCTGTTCACAAAGTAGCGCTGAAGATTTTTCTCTCTCTGGGATCACGGAATCATAGAGTCATGAGAGCTGGAGAAGACCTCTGAGATCCTCGAGCCCAACCATTACCCTGACGCTGCCAGGTCCGTAGGACCTCTCCACAGAGGAGAAGCTCTCCCTGTCTAAACACCCAGCCCAGCCCCTCCTGGGCTGCCCCCCCAGCTACTCCTCATCGGGTGTGATGAGGAGCTCCTTTGCTTTGCTCTGGACACGCTGCAGCAGCTCCGTGTCCTTGGGGCGAGGGGCCCAGAACTGGACACAGCACTGGAGGTGCGGACACATCGCCCCGTTTCCCCTCAGCCCTCGCTGACCCTTTTCGGCTGCGGGTTCCCCGGCGCTTGGGGCCGGTGTTCCGAGGAGCGGCCACAGCCCCGGGGCTTTCAGGTGGCCCCTCCATCGCTTACTTTCCTCTGGGAAAGCGGCCTGGGAAGTGCCGGTGCCTCCCGGCCCCTCGCGCTGTTTGGGCCGTTTTCCCCGGAGATGCGGCGCTCCCGGAGCGCTGGGCAAGGCTCGGTGCCCTGAGGGGCTCCGGGGGTCGCTCCAGGCTCATTTTGGGTCCGTGACCAGCCGAAGCTCCCGCATTCCCCGTTCCGCAGGCACAGGCAGGTGGAGCCGCCGCAGCCCCGCAGGTGGGTGCGCTGGGGTCGAGTTTGGAGCTTCCCTCCTGCTTTGGGCTGTCGGCGTTAAACACCAGTGTTACAACGATACCAACTTCGAAATATTTGTGGCGCCTTTACAGAACAGGCCTTTCCAGTTTGTTAAAGGTCAGATTTTCTCGGCAGCGCTGGTGCACCGTTTTCGGGTGTCCCCGGACAGGTTTGCCCCGTCGTGTGCCAGATAGTGATTTTTATTAAATTCGTTTTTCAAACTTGAGTACAGTATCCATAAAAATGGAGGAAGAGACTTACAGCCAGCGTGAGTCTCCTGTGTGTCATTAAATAAGTGTGTCTGTAGCACATGCATCAGTATTGTCTTCAGTATTTTAAGATTACCTAGGATAGGGCAATGGTGGAAATTTCTCTTCAGGTCGTTCTTTGTCAGCCTCTTTTGGGGCAGTTGTTTTGAATATTTATTTTTTTTAGAAAAATTTCATTGGGGGGAGGTAAAAAAAAATGCCTAAAAAATGTTAAATTTGAGTCTTGGGCTGCATCCTGCACTTACCAACAACATGAGGAAAGTCAGTCAAGTGCACTGGACACTGATGCCAACCATGTTTTATCTTAGAGATTTGGCTTCAGTGTGCATTTAAGAGTCAACTGCAATTCAAGTGTTTAACTCCTAGTTTAGAAGTTTCAATAGAAATAGTACGGGATTGTTATCCATGATTTCTACTCGTGAATCTGGTTTGAAGTAAACAGCAGCTCAGGGTAAACTGGAGAGCAGAGCATTTGCTCTGCTATGATGCCATATACCTAATTTCTTTTCCTTGCAGTTTTGTGGGATTTGTAATATGTTATCTTCTCTCTCTCTTCTTTTGCAAAAGGGCTGGAATGCTGTTGGATTTGGGATCATTGTTTATGTGTGTCTGTCTCTCCCCCTTGCTATACATGCGCCCCTTCCCCTCTGCCAGAGCCCCTCCTCTGGCTGGAAGAGGGGAGTTGAAATAGTGAGATCCTGCTTTGTGAAGGAAATTTTCTTTCACTGCCTTGCTCAGAGGTGCCTTTGAGAGAAGAACTGATGTGTTTTTGTTAACTTCTGGTCAGAGGAGGTGCTTTCCATGGCCATGGGGTTGCACGCCATCATTTTACTCTGTGCTGTTGTGGCAGGAGCTTCAGGGAGTAAGTAGAAGCAACTTTTTCCTCTGCTCTCAATGCAGAATACTTGTCTAAGGAATGATCTCACTAGCAAAACTTCTGAGACGTTGTAAATTATGTTACAACTTGTAGGTTTGTAGTAATTCTTGTAGCAGCTTTGTCTTGATTTTCAGCGCGGTGTAGCAGTTTGCTGTATTGAGCTCTCTGGGTGGTACTGGGCAGGTGGGAGAGCTCTACCTGGAAAGGGGGCAGTGAAATAGCGCATCTTCCTTCAGCATTTTAGGGAAAGCTGCAGAAACACCGGGATTGTGCCAGTAAATTTTTTATTCTCACCTGAAAATAGTATGTCACTAAAATTGTGCTCACTTTGGTATTTGGCAGATGAAGGATTCTAAGAAGTGTGAATAGACCAGGAAGTGTCAGTAGCGTGGCCCTTTGTTACTCTTGTCAGCTGCAGGGAGATAAGTGTGGGCTGTTTCCAGAACCAAAATAAATGAAGGAAGCAAATTTAAACTTTAAAAAGAGCAGAGCAAAGAGCAGAAATCCTAAATTTAGGCACCCTAACAAAGTTAATCAGGTGCCTGATTGTCCAGGCTGCTCAGCCTCCCATGCTCTGTGATGAGCACATTTAACAATTCTGAGCTCAGAATTCAGGTATCCACAGGTGCCTCCCGTGTGATTTTCCAAGTTTGCCTTACCATATTTGTTTTAAGGTTCTTTAATGAGTTGTACTGGTTTCTTTGTTAAAAGTTGTTAACTAACACTGCCTTTTCCCACTGTTTAAAATAAAGGGGTGGATAAAATACATATTTCTTTCTTGGATTAAGAAACTCTTTTTAAAATTTGCTTGGTAGCCACTGTATTGTTGCATTTCCATGCCTACTTCAATAAATCCACTAAGGCAAGTCATCCCTTTATGTATGTGCTTGTGAGTTAGAGCTGTGTGGAACGGGGTGAGAGTAAAGTCTTGTCCCTGTGTACTTGTTAGGAAAACTCTCAAGTATTTATTAAGTTGTTTTTAGGACCGTGCTTTGATTTCAGTTATTTCACTGAAATTTGAAAGCAGCTGGTCTGTGCTGACCTGCACACACATTTTCAGTGCTTTTCTGTTCTCTTACCTGTCATTGCAGGATCCTCAGAGAGTTTAAGTTATGGAGCTTCTTGTTTTGCAGAGTGTGTGGGTAAGTAAACTGAGAGTGTATTCAGGCCTTTTATGTGATAAGACAGGAGGGAATTGAAAATTTCCTCTCCTTCCGTAGAGGTGTTGTGTTCTGAGAAGAATGATACTTATGTCTGAGGAATCAGCATTCATGGAGGTAGAGGAGAAGTTCCACTAAGCTTCACCAGGCCCACACTTGCCTAAAGTTCACATTCTGTGCTCTCAGACTTTAGAGCTGAGCAAAGAACTAAACGAGTGCAGGACTAAACCCAGCCGTGGGCATGAAGAGCACTGTGGGTACATCAGCAGACCTGTTTCATCTGGCTCTTGCTGCTCTCTGAAAGGCGTCAGAGGAACATCATGCTGTGAATGCATTGCATCCCTTTTCTGCCCTTGGAAATCATCAAAGGAGTTTGTGAGGTTCTGTGCAAAGGAGAGAGGGGAAGCTTTTCACTTTCTGTGCCGGAGCTATGGCCAGTGTGCAGGGTGCTTGGAGAAACCCAGATCTTTCGGGGTTTTTAAAAAGGTTAAATTTAGAAAAAAAAAATAGGGGAAGGGGGAAGCCTAATAGACTAAAAAAAAAAAAATCCCATTTTTTTTGTTATTTCCAAGGACACAGTGCATGGTACTTCCCCAAAAGAGCCAGATACAGCTACAGGTATTCAGCAGTCACCAGCACATTCCTGCAGGGAAGTGTTCACAAAAGCAGTGGCATGTCTCTGGAGAGCACAGTGATCATCGAGGTATTGGGGAATTGCCAGATGGTTTTGAAAGTAAGTATTGTCAAAATCATCTCAGTGGTTGAGAGGAGCTGACATGGAACCTTACCTTTCTTTGGGATTATTGCTACATTTCAGACCTTTGTTTTTCTTGTAATTAAAAGCCAGTTCAGTTCTGGATCTCAGAATTGCAGCATTGCTTTGATGTGACACAGGTTCCTTCTGACAATGAAATGTATTGCCTATAATCTTTGTTCCTAGGTGCAAGATGTACAGATTAAGAAAAGTTTTGCATCCAGAGAGGAGTCTCTGAAGGAAGTGGACAGTCTAAGGTAGAAGACTTAATCTGGTGTAATTTGGGGTTTTTTTTGAAGCTACGTGGCTGCTCAGCAGCAACTTGACTGGACATTGTTCACTGTGTTTCATACTACGTTTAGTTTTAGGGTTTCTTTTGATTTATTTTTTTTAAAGCAAGGATCAAGATATGCACACCACCAGCAAAATGATAGGTATTTGGTCCAAACAGGTTTTTTTTAAAACCTAATTTTCATCCCTTTGTATGTAAAAACAATTGGAGAGTAGACTGTTAAAATTATTCTGGGCACAAATTACCAGGCCTCTAGCTGGTTAGCAGCATGTATGGATCACAGCTCTCTGGGCTGTGGTTGTTACTTGTACAGACTCTGGAGTTTTGAGGTACCTTTCAGAAGTTATTGGCTTGGAAGGTTCTCAAAATGCAAAACGTTGGGGTGTTTTTTTTTCCTTCTAGGATATTTAAACTGCATTTATTTATCTAATTCAGTTTTCTTCCTTTTGTTTTCTTGGTTTCAGTAGCTCATTCATAACATATGTCAGTGTGTTTCTCGTTGACTTGCCAAGGTATAGTCTCTAGTGTAGATGTCTATACAAAAAGATCTCTTCAAACTGTGGAGGTCTGGCATTTTCCCAGAGAGCTGACGCTTCTTGTGTCCTCAAAAGAAAAGCAGTTCTGTTGTCTGATTAAGCTCAGCCTTGTAATCTTCCCCTTTGTCCTGCCACTTGGATTCTCAGCCTTTAAACAACACTGAAAACTGAAGTAATTGACTCAATTCAAAGGGTCAAAAAGAGCAAGTTTGGAGTAAATGCATTGCTTTTTATATTCATCAGGAAGAACTTTGTGTTCCCTAGCGTGGGCAGTGGTATCAGAGTTCAAATGAGAGTACAGGCACATCTTCTGTGAAGTTCTTTGCAGGATTTTCGTAGCTGTAAGAGCAGTTGTGTCTTGTTCTTTGCAGAGGAGCCAAGAAATAGAGGTAGCAAAGAAAGCATTCAGTGAAGCCTGGCTATTGAAAATAATTATTCAGACGAGTAAACCTGATTAGCATTTGCCTCAGCCTATTGTGAACATACAGTAGTCTGGCTTGTCCTCTGAACACGCATGTAATTTCCACAGATAGTAGCAAAAGCAGCCACAGTTGCCTAGGAGTTCAGAAACCCTTATCCCATATGCCCAGTTTCTTCCTCTGGAAAGATTTTATCCAGATGTTGGTGCATTAAAATTTATCTCTTACATTGACCCGGTTGATGAGATGAACAGTTAGTTCCACAGTTAGTGGGCAGGTGAACTGTCTTTGTATGAGAGCTGACCACTGTGCTATTGTAGGATTCTTCCTTTGGATGGCTTGTTTTCCCCCACTTAGAGAGGAGTTATATGATTAAAGTACATTATATAAGGAGTGAAAATCAATATTAAAAGTGATCTCTTGCAAATGTAGAAAATGCTGTGTAGTCTGGGATAGCAAAAGCAGTTAGGGAGTTGATTGACAGCAGAGATGGAGGAATAAATTTGGGATAAAGCCCGAGTAAACCTAGCAGAGCAGGAAGATATGGTGTCATTGGAAAGCAGTTGTTCTTGTATATGACACCTGAAGAGACATAATGTTACTTGGCAATGCAGACATGCTTTCCAATGCTAAAGGCACCCTGAAATATAAAATGGGATTTCTCTCTTACACTGAACAGGAATCACTGTCATTAAGTACATTTACTTGTAAAGAATTCAGCAGGAGCTGCTTTTATTAGGTGTTACAAGGATGCTGTGATTATCTTGAGAGGATTTATTTTTAGGGTTTTATGAGGGTTTTTTTAAGGACTCCTAGAGTCAGGGTAAATTTGTGAAGAACAGAGGCTTGCTATAAAGAGTGGAGATACAGAGTGAGACAGATCCATTGTGGAGGAACAGCTCTGCTGAGAAATCTGATTCTGTCATAGACCGACTTGCATTTTTCAAAGCCAGAAACAATACACTGTTTTATTGCAGGGGGATACTAGAACAGCACCCTCTTCATTTTTCTTTCCATGATGGGAAAGTTCTGAAGCTCTGCCCAGCGAGGAGCGAGCAGACTTGGGCACTGAACATAAAGAGAGGCATTCTCAGTGTCCTGCAGACAGCGCAAGCACCCGCCACTGGTACCGTCGTTGAGGAGGTGAGACTGTCACTACAGTCATGCTCTGAGGTCCCTGGTGGCCCTTGGACACGTTCAGTCTATTCCCTTTGTGAATAAATAAAGGGTTTTTTCCACTTGGTTCATCAGACAGTGGCAGTCATCTAATTGGTTTTTGTAGTGAATGTTATAAATTCTCATTCTTGTTGAGGTTGGAATCCACTGCTTGGTTACCAGAGTTGAAACACCAGGGCTTTACCTGTTCTCTGGGGAAAATACAATATTCATTTTTCATGGTTACTCCTCCTTTCTTTTTTTCACCAGTTTCAGTAGGCTTTATGATCTGGCTTCTCAGAGTTCTTTGCAATTATTTTAATGCTTAAGCTCAGGTTCTGCTGGGTTAGACTGAAACAATACCCGGCCTACGCTGCTCTCACCTGTGTGTTTGCACAGGTGCAGCTGAGATACCTCCAGGGCTGGGGTTCTGTCTGTCTCTAGACTGACCCTCAGCATGATGTGACTGCCTCATTCTCCTGCTATTGCTGCATGTCAGTGCTTAAAGGGACACCCATGAGTAATTAAACTTATTCTGATTAGTAACGCTCTTCTGAATTAATGCTTCCCTGTACACCCACAAAACCTTCACTGAAAAAGCTTACATGTGTAAGTGATCTGATACAGAATAACATAGTGAAGTTAAACAGATCAGCAGGCCCTGGCTACTATAAGGTTTGACCAAGGTCTTTTAAAATTATTTGCCTTTTCACAGCTTTTGTGGCAAAGCCAGTGTTCTGCCAGGGAGAACGTAGGTCTCTGTTGTTACTTCAAAAAAGTAGTTATTAAAATTAATTGTAATAACCCACAATACCTCCTTGTATTGCATGTGTGATCCAACAGTGTATGTTTGTTACTAGGTGGATGTTCTGGGAATATGCCCAACCAGGTACCAGCGAAAGGGTCCCGTTCTTGTAAAGACAAGGGACTTGAACTTGTGCTTGCATCGATATTCTGGTTTTACTTCTGTGCAGTCTGTTGTTCTTCCTCATGTGTCGGTGAGTTTCCGGGGAATGACACTGGTTATTCCACAGGGCCTTTTTGTTTATTTGAAGAGTGTGTCTGCCCAAACTTGAGTCCTTAGCAAAGAAATTCTGAGTATAATTCTCCCTGAAATGCCTGTTATTTACAGAATTTGTTTTAATGCAAAATTGCACTGTAGTTTATGAATGTTACAGTATAAATGCAAGAGGTTCTTAGGCACCTGGATTAAACTGTCATTAAAACATGTTATAGTGATAAACTGAAAGTAGAGAGTGGAAGAGAGGAATAGAGAGATGTGAATAAGAAAAAACATATTATGGAAAGAAAGTTATCCTTTTGAGAAAACTTTGGAAAGATCAAAGCTTTTCTAAAAGCCAGACTTGTAGCTTTCCACTGTTGACAGCAAATACAGTCAGTGTTTGTATCATGTGCCATTTTTATTAGATGAATACTACTTGTTTCTTATATTGTATTACCTAGTCATAATTTACCAGCCTTTTGTTTTTTTCAACTCTGCTGACCAAAATTGCTGGTTAACACTGAGGTCTTGTGAACTGAAATGAACTGAGACCATTTGGTGTTGAAAGTTAGTAGCAGTAGCTTTTCAGTGATGAAAAGCTAGACTGAAAATAAAGAACACATGAACCTCCCCAGCATGGGCACTGTCAGAGGTCTAGGCAAGAGACTGGAAATATCCCAGAACTGGAATCCTCTGTGAAGCTGGGAGAGAAAGGATTGGGAGGATGACACAGGTCGTTAGTACTTTACCTGAAGTATCTGTTCTTCCCAGTCTGAGCAGCAGGTCCTGTCTTCCAAACTGGAATGTGTTCAGAGCATTAAGGATGGAGTCCTGGCAGAGGCCAAATGTGCCGAGTCCGACTGGGTGACACTGTTCCCTCAGAAGGGCGGCGGGACAGAGACACAGACACAGTCCTCACTGCAGCTCCTCCAGGTGGAAGCAGACACACTGCACAAAAAAGGTTTCTGCTAAAATAAAGTAAATTTAATTTCTAGAAAAGTCTTGGGACTGTGTCTTGCCTGTGAGAACTCTTTACACATGGTATTTCCTTCAGTGTATGAAGTGATTTGGAAGTGGGTGTTTTTACAGGCTGGGCTGAGCTGTCTCCTCTTTGAGAGCTGGGACCTGCCATAACAAAGCTGGGTGGATCTCCAAAAGTGACTTTCTCTAATGGCCAACTCCTTTTTGCCTACTTTACATACCTAGTGCCTTATACACAGAGCATCAGCATTCCTGTGCCTGTGAACAATTCCTAATTTTTATAAAAAAGGAGCCTAATTAATTGTAAGTCCAAATGGAACTGACATGTCATGTCTGAGAACTGTTTTAACCTTTTCTGCTTCTTCACTCTGTGTGCTTCTCCTTAGGAGAATGATTTTACAATGGGCAACTTGCCTGAGAAAAGATTTTAAAGTTGAGCTTTAAATGTTGAGAAACATTCTGTATTTCTTTTTTTTTGTCTGCTTCTAAATAGTTGCGTGGTTTTTTCTTTAAAAGGAAACCCCAAATTTCCAGGATGCCTTTTGTTTATAGTTATGCCAACATAAGATGACAAGATTCTTCCCCAGGAAGAGATTAAGAGCCAAGCCATTTATTTTTCTTGGCACCCAGATCTCCTGTTGATTTTTTGGGACGTTGAAATGTGGGGTGAATGATTAGATGACACTGGAAAAGGCAATGAATGTAATGTAGCAGGGCCATTCTAAGAGACATATTGATGGAAAGTAGGACTTTTTTCATGTCTATCTTTGTCTTGTTTCTCTGACTCAGGTCACACTTGTCTTTAGATTTTATTCTCCTATATTCTTAAATTCAAGCTGGCTTCAGGCATTTGTGTTCATCTCTTGCCTTTACTGGGACTAGAGGGACTCTTAGAGGTAGAAATAAAGGCTCAGAGAGAAAGTTCCCCCTCAGCACAGAGGGTTAACCACAGCAAATGGCCAGCAACCAGCAGATCTCTGATTTTTCCTTATGTCTTTCCAGTGGACTCTGAGGATCTGTACATGACCAGCATTCTCTATGAAAGGGAAGAAACGGAGAGGGAGGTCACAGGAAGGGAAGTGACTGAGCTGGTGTGGAAGCTTTGCTTAGCACACAGTGCGAGTTACGAGGTGAGATTTCATACACGGCCTCTGTTTCCCTTGAGCCTCTCTGTGGGCTGAGAATTCTTCTACATGGATAAGAGGTGACCAGGAGAGCAGCAGTTTTGAAATACTGAAGCCATCCATTGTTTTGGAAGTTTTTCAAATGTGGAATTAGAGAAAGATAAAAGACTTTGGAGTGTTGTTTTCCTGTATAAACAGTGAATTGAACTGAGGTGTCAAAACATCATATCTCCTGTAAATGCTCATAGGCACAAGAGATGCTAACAGAAAGCTTCAGGCCTGGCACAGAAGGCACTTCACCTTTCTTTATCTAGAGTAAGTCTCAGGTCAAGGAACAGAAGCTCTGCCTGTCTCTTCGCTGGGGTTGGACACAGATACTGGGAGATGGAGTAAAGGCTTTATGGGAAGGGAGAAGAGTTCATTGCTGGATTACAGCTCTGCAGTAATACACTGTGTGTATTCACCTGTCTCTCAGCTTTAGCTGTGATTAAGCACAAATAGGTGTTTAATATGTGATGTGAGCCTTAAGGGGCAGGCACCGGGTGGAGAAGGATCACAGCCTCACTTACTGAAGCTTCAGTTGTTACTCCCAACCTACTAGATGATGATCATAGTCTGACCTGGTACCACTGCCTGACAAGGCCCCCGGCACAGGGCTCAGGAGGAAGCAACAGGTGGCATTCCTGGGTGGTGGAGTATGGGATAGGTTTCTGTTTCTGAGTTACAAGCAAGTCTGCCATGTCTTTCAGCTGCCTGCTGTGGAGATTTGGGCTACTGAGAGCTGACAGATCCATATACATGTTGGTTCTTGCTAAGGTAGAATGGAAGCAGCCTCTTTTGGTGTGGTAATACTTAATTCTAGGTGTCTGTCAGTGTGACAGCAGTATATAATGGTGTTTAGGCACAGACTAGAGTGCTACAGACTGCCTGGAAAATGTTGAAAGAAGAAATTACTGCAGTGGATCTGAGAAACTTTCTCTAAATTCACCCATAATTCAGTGTCTTTGAAAGAATGGTAGACGATTTTTCCCAGTAACAGTGGGATGTCACTTCTGTCTCCAGAGAGGCCTACTGGCTCCATGTGTGGGAAATTTGTTTTGTAAATCACTAGGATTAGCACAAGTGGCTGCTGTCTGTGCCACTGACTAAAAGAGAGGTGAATTATTCATCATATGCCCATCCCAGCACAGGGTTTGATTGGTTGTGAACCATTTCCACTGTTTCAGGGTGTTCCTTCTGTGTGACAAGACATTTCAAAGAGAACCTTTATCATCCCTCATTTCAACCAATAAAATGTCCTTTGGGCCAGGAAAGAAGTTATGGGAATGGCCACAGGTTGCTTGGGAGACAGCTGTGTTGTTATGCATGTACAGCTTGTTTGTCCCCTCATTGTTTGACTCTGAATGAGGTGAGATTATGCATTTCTTTCCGGATACAAAGCCAAGGATAAATGGAAGGGAAAAATCCCCAACTCCAGGGAAAACAGTGAAGGGATGAGAAAATGGAGGTGGAGACTGTCATTTCCAAGGAAGCAAAGTTGTTGTTCAATTTTTTAATGCTATTATGGAACAAGATTGAATTTCAATGTGGGTGTAGATTAGCTAATGGACCATTAAGTGAACAAGCTGCATACTGACAAAGAATGGAAAAAGGGATGGGGAGAAGGGACCCTCACTTGAGAGAGGCTTGAGGGGAGTCTATCACACCACTTCTGCTGGAGGCTGAATTTCCATTTGGCTGTCTGGGTTTTGATGCCTGGTTTGTAACTCTGGTAAATGTGGCTGTGTGTGCATTAAGCAGGGCGGGCAAGAGTGTGTCAGATTTGCTCTGCCTTACTCCTGTACCCCAGTCCGACCCAAAAAAGGGCATGGTAAGGTGGTTTGGTTTTTTTGTTTTGTTTTTTTTTTTTTTACCTAGTAAGGCATTCTAACTGCTAGCTACTTCCTGATTGGGTATAAACAATATCATCTTTATGCTTTCAAAGGAATTTTTTTCTTTTCTTTCTTTTTTTTTTCTTTTTTTTTTTTTAAGTAGAACTGTAGCAATTCTGCAGATAAAAGGAAAAGCAAGCTTCTAAGTGTTGTCCAAACCTCAGCTAAATGATCTTTCACACAAACCTAAGACTAATATAAAGTTAGGTTGACAGTTGTTTCATTTAGTGTTAAAGCTATGTCAGCAGTTCTGGCCATAAATCTACAGATTCAGAGAAGATTATGAGCTTCTCTTCTGGGCTGTAACCACAGTGTTGCATTCGGGTTTATTATTCATTTGTATGCCAGTGGTGAGCATGGTGGTCACTGAGGGAGTGACTGACATCCAAAGTAAAATGTTTGCAGTCTGGACAGAAAAGCAAGCGAGGGGAGGAACGTAGGGACAAAGGCAAGAACAGAGGGTTTGCTCTCAGGTTAAACTGTAAATCAATGGCAGTGCTGGTGTAACCTGGTTGTGCTCTGTTCTCTAAGCTGGTTTCTGCACAGCAGAAATATTTCATCTGGTTGTGTGCACTTGCAGACTGCGGGCCTTTTCATGACTCTCGTGTTTGAGCTCCGGCATCTTTCTCTTGAGGCCTTAAGAGCACTATGGCAAAGATCTTCGTTTAAGTGCAGAGACAACTGGTAAGGCTCCTTTAGTAATTGCGTTCAAAAAAAATACATAGTCACAAAATGTGTCTTTCCTGTCTAAAATAGTTTAGTGTTTTAAATCTATGCCCTGATATTGGATTTAAATTCGGAACGTTTTAAAGGAAGAATTTGTGTTGCAGATCTTGTTTCTGTAACAGAGGGATGATATTCTCTCCTTACTGAATGACTGTTGTGTACAAAATAGACTTTCCTGTGCTGTGCCTATTCCCACAGACACTTCCTGTTTCAGAAGCAAAGTGAACAGGAAACCTGAGTCATGGCTTAGAGGGAAATCAGCGCTGCTGGTTTTGAGCGAATTTGATTCTTGGGTATTTTGTTCATTTTTAGATTTGCTGTATTTTTTTCTTGTGTTGCAGGCAACCATTAATAGATGCTCTCCCGTCTTGTGCTACAGAGGCATGTGTTGTCCTAATGAAAGAACTTGTGGCTTCCGGAGAAGTCGAGGAAGACAAAGTAGAATATTTCTTCTGGTCATTTGCGTTCATTCCTAAGCCCACCTCGGGCATGATTGAATCTCTAGCTGTGAGTGGATGTTGCTTTTTCTTTTTTAGTTTGAATTTCTCTTTAATTTGTCATTGATCTCATAACCAAGGGGGCCCATAATTTTTGTGTTTTACAGTAATAGTCTTTTTCATAGATATATACAAAACTCTGTCCAGGTAATTTTGGTGGTGAAACTACCAGCTATTTTAATCTGGTTTGCAAATAAGGAAGGGGTTTTTTGCATCTGTAGCCCAGATACTTTAAAAAATTTGGGTTCACAAG
This sequence comes from Pseudotriccus pelzelni, assembly GCA_035584735.1. Taxonomy (NCBI): domain Eukaryota; kingdom Metazoa; phylum Chordata; class Aves; order Passeriformes; family Tyrannidae; genus Pseudotriccus; species Pseudotriccus pelzelni. The sequence continues at coordinate 6,557,638 of JAWMRA010000033.1, read as the reverse complement.
CACTGGTTGCAGTGGTGTGATTTTCAACAGTAACAGGCTTTCTTCACACAGAAATTAAGAATTAACAAGTTTATGGGACAGAAAAACTAATTTTCATCTAAAAACAGGTAAAATACCCAGAACTTACTGAGCTGTCAGTGGTTTTCATTAAGTATAGAGTGAAACTTAGAGAAATTGTGTACTGGTGAGGGTTTTATTATTTGGAGGGTCCTGAAAAATAATTTTGATTCACTTTCACACTCCTTCCTAAGCATGCAGGGCATGATTTCTTGTGAAAAGAACTGAGATCTGTACCATGTTGACACTAATTTACCCCATATGTGGAAGAATTTTCAAGTATACTTCTGCGGGGTTGTCCTCTTTCTGTTGTTTGTTTATGTACTTCCTTTACAGACTGTTCGAAAATACCATTGTTGAGATTGTGTTTTAGTATGTAAATATTTTGATACATTTCTGTTCCGTGGTATGTTACCATGGCCATTCTCATGACTTTTCTGAAACACCCTCTTCTTTTTGTGCTTGTTTCCAGCCTCTGCTGAAGTCACCCAGAGCGAGCCAGAGCTGCTTCTTGGGAGTAACTGCTCTCCTACATAGGTTTTGTTCAGCTCACAGCTCCTGTGATGATGTACCTGCCGTGCAGGGTGTGCTGGGGATTCTTGGGAAATTTTTGGGAGGAAACTGCACTGTGCAAGATTCAGAACATCTCAGTGAGGTATTTGCCATCCAGAGGCATATGATATAATGCTTTACTTTTCTGTACCCTTTATGATCTAGAACTTGTTTGATGAAAATGGCATTCACTGGATTTCCAGAAAGCCATGAATACAAGCTTTGTAAATTGATATTCTTGGCAAGGATGGGCTGATGAAGCTTTGTAATCCAACAAGTACAACCTATCCACATGGGTGTTCTTGTTGTGGAAATAAGACAAAGTCTTGGGTTTTATGATGAAGCAAACTTCATACTGTTGATCAGTATAAAGAACACTGATCTGTTGACAAATTATTATTTTAATTTGGTTATTGTGTCCAGAACTCCACAATGAGTCACTAAAAGGTCAAAATATCTGTGATCAAAAGTGACAAAATATCAAAGTACTTGAAAAACTTTTACAGAACATCAAATGTATGACTTCTGCTCTGCATTGCAACACAGGCTTTTAATAATGTTTTTGTATTCCACCAGGTCTAAGCCAGATTCTACTTACAAGTGCTACATGGCATTAGAATAGAACAGTCTCCATATGTGTCTTGTCTTCCCAGTGAAGCCACAGTGTTGCTGGTACAACAGGGGCTGCAGTAAACTCCCCAAATGATCAGTAGTCATTTTCAACACAGTTTTGCACAGAAAACGTTGTTGCAATACAATTTAATGTACACATAGGAAACCTTTTGTTCCCCCTTACTCTGTATTTGCAGATGCAGCTGGTGTTAAAAGCCATCGGAAATGCGGGCCTGGCAGCGGCTTCGCTGGCTCCTGTTCTGAGCTCCTGTGCTTCCCTGAACAGTAATCCCATGGAAATCCGCCTAGCTGCCATCCAGGCCTTCAGGCGCATTCCCTGCTCTCTCAGGGTGAGTGGTCCATTGCCAGCAGGTGACTTCTGGCACTGCTCCAGAGTTTTGAGGTTTTGAAATAGCGGCGAAACACGCAAAGCAATAAGGAAGCAGTGCAGGAGTGTTCCAGCAGAGCCCCTCTGCTGCTGGAGAGGGGGACAGGACCCCCTGGATGAACAGACCTCTGATGTGAGGTCTTGCTGCAGCTGAGAGCACACATCCAGTGACTCAGGCAGTGTTTGTGACTTCTTAAATAGCTGCTTCAGTTGGGTGGGTTATGGCTGAGAACCCACAGTACTCGATTCTTCCCACAGTCTGTTCCAGTGTATCATTCCCTGAAATATAAAGTACTCATGTGAGAAGCTTGTCATGATTTGCTATACACTGTCATAGTTAGAACATTTTGTTAAATGGTTTAATAGAAGAAAACACAAAACTTGTTTATCTCAAATAGTAAAGTAAATGGCCAGTCTTCGCGAACGAAGAACCGGGGAAGGTCTTTACACCTTCCAGCCTGCGCATTGGA
>JAWMRA010000033.1:6283949-6555459 GCA_035584735.1 Pseudotriccus pelzelni | reverse complement strand
TCCCTGGCTGGAATCGAACCCAGGCCTCAGCGGTGAAGGTCCTGCGATCTAACCACTAGGCCACCAGGGGCTCCCTTTATCTCAAATAACTTGATGCTAAAAGGAATGGCAGGAGTGCTGGCTGGGGCAAAGCTGGCAAAGCTACTCCAGAAGAGCAAGAGGTTTTACATGGATTTGCACTTGGAGAAGTATTTTTCTGTGGCCTTTTAAAATGTAATTCCAGCATGGATTGGCATAATTCAGTTCTGTCGTTAAGAAACTTGGTGTTGATCCTTAGACCTGTTCAAAGTATGAAGTCTGTACGTTGTCATACACCCCATCAAATGATCTGCTAAACTGACACCCTGTAGGTTGGCTGGGGGAGTTAAATACTGATAAAGATGTTACCAGTATCAGTTACCAATGTCTTAATTCCTGTCAGTTCACCAAAAAATTCATAGTTGTTGATACTGGGGAAATACTGAACAGCACAAATTTGCTGCAGTCCTGCTCTTTGAATGAGACCAGAACTAATGATCTCAACAGCCTGTGAACAAAAACATGTCCATTGCTGTCTGTGTCTGAGCCTTGGCACGTGTGAGAAATACAACAGCCAGGTCTCCCCTGTGGTGAAATAAAACCATCTTCAACAGCTGTGCTGCAGGTGAGGCCTCTGTATTGCAGAGTCCTGTGTAAATTAGTCTGTGTAGGATTCAGGATTCAGGTCATACTGACAGTTGGTCCCTACAGATAAGGTAGTGTAGAGAATATGAACAAACATCTGTGTACGTACTGCATAAAGTGACTTTGTCAGATGTAAAGCAATAGCTGTCTCAAAAACCCACCTGGACCTGCATGAGGTGTTCTAAGGGAGTAACTCTAATTGTCTTTATTTTTTCATCTTTTTCTCTTAGAATGATATATTAGTTCAATTGTATCAAGCAACCAGCGAAGATGTGGAAGTAAGAATTGCTGCTTATTATATGGCAATGAAATGTCCACACGAAGAGTTATTTAAACAAGTACAAAAGACTTTGCTGAAAGAAACATCCAGCCAAGGTTAGCCAAGCAACTACTGGAGTCTAACATGTTCTTAATTTATACTTTTAAAACATTTGTTTTGCAGGTATAATGCTGCCAATCTATGTAAATTTTTATTTAATCTTAATGCTTTATAGATAATTTTTTTAAGATTGTATGATTGTGACAGTTCATATTGAAATTGTGATATTGTTAGTTTAGCAGTAGTCAGTAAGGACTGACTTTTCATAGGATTAGTTCCCTCTACTGGCAACATTTCATTAGCTGGAGGCTCTTGAGAAAGACAGGTGGAACATTTTTGTTGCTCAATGCATTAGAAATACAAAGGGATGGCTGCAAATTGCATTTTGTTGAGAAAGAAGCAAGTGGCAGAAAAAATCTTGCAATATTCTGAAGTGGCTTCACCGTGTTTAATAAAGGATAACTCTGGAGTAATGCTTTGCATTTAAATCTGTCAAGAAGAAGCAAACACGAGCAGGGTACCTGTGACACTGTTTGTTTGCAGGCTGATGAAAGCAGGCTCTGGTGTGGCTGGGCCCTGGCCAGCTCAGCATTTGAAGCTGTGTGTCCATTTTACCAGGATGTGATATCCTGCAGCAGTTATGAGCTCAGGCTCAGCGTTGTGTTCACCTGATGATGTGGCTTGTGGCTTGTGGTTTGGAGGGCACTTGTTCCCCTCTGCTTCGAGTTCAGACAGAGAGAAATTGCATCCACGTGTAAAATCCTGTCGAGGTGTGCCCTCAGTGACTCTCCTCCCTGTGGCTCCACACAGAAAATTTAATCTGTCTGATTTATGAAGGAGCTCTACAAGTCCATCCAAAATGCTGTGTGTTTTGAACAGTTTAATTCAGTACTCACAAATTTTTACTATTTTCTTTCCTTTGTCTTTTGTTGATGTGGCACCTAAATAATTTATACACTAAACTTTTGAATAACAGGTGCTTTGAAGGCATAAAGCACACGTGAGTTTTTAGTTGCCACTCTCAGAAAAAGAAATTTGAAAAAAAAAAAAAAAAAGAAGTTGTGCTGTGCAAAATGCAGCTATATCAGTATTCAGTGTCTGGAGCACATCTTTTGTCTTCAGGAGACAAAAAAGCCTCTGTTTAAGAGCCAGACTCCAGAACGCATGGGATATATTTGCCCCTCACGACACAGCACATACGTGGCCAAACTGTGAATCCACACAGTGTCATACAGAAATACTAATTCTCAATCACAACAGTTTAACTGTAAGTAAATGAAAATATTGCCTGTATCTGCTTTTAAAACTGCCTTAATTTTTCTTTACTCTCCAAATGTTTTTTTTTTGTTAATTTTAAGTGGGCTCCTTTGTTTGGAGTCACCTCTCTCAGATCCTGGAGACAGATGATCCACTGAAGGAGCACCTTCGAGATTCTATTCCTGATGAAATCCTTAGCAGAGACTTTGAAAGGGAGACATGGAAATACTCCTCATATTCTGATGTCACGTTTCACTCAGGTATGTGGAGTTTGAGAACTTAATGCTTTGTAGCTTATGGATTATTAAAATCCCATATGGCTTTTCTGGCCCTTTACATGTTGCTCCTGAGACCTTTAATTTTTATGACTTAATGGCACCCAGATATGCAAATGTAAGCTTGATTCTGCTCTGACCTTAATTGGAGTATATGAAATGTAATTCCAGCAAACCAGACACCTTGAGTCTTTGCCTTTTGTGAGAGAGACTTAGGACCAATAAACTTTAAAGATTGTTTTTGTGACCACCAACTTTTGATTCCTTCCTTAGTGAGCTTCCTTTGCAGCAACAGGGGATTGGGATGTTGTTTTTTTTTCCTCCTGATTCATGTGCTTGCTTCCCTTTGTATAAGAAAGTATCCAAACTATTTCCTTCCTGTTTTACTATCAGTTCATCATTTGTTTTCAGTGAAAACATTAGATTATACTTTTTCAAGTAACATTTGATTTTCTCTCCATTTCTTCCAGTGCATTTATATATGTTATGTATTGTAAATGCTCTTCTTTTGATGTTAGTGAGATAAAATCCAGCAATATCCAGTAAAGATGGAATTCCAGTAAGTGGAAATTACTTACAGTAATGTCTTTGCAGTAGTAAAAAGTTAAATAGTTCCATCTACTGACGATGTTTTATTCAGCATCTTCTTAATGAGCAGAGTTACAGTTTCCCAAAGAATTGTGAGGTTTGCACAGTATATGAGAACAGCTGATCTCCAGCTGACAGACATCTGGTGTTTTCCGTTGCAGCTGGTGCAGGTGCAAATGTGGAAGCATCAGTGGTGTTTTCTCCTGCATCTTTTCTACCACGATCAGTCATGACAAACCTGACTGTTCACCTTATGGGACAGGCTATAAATCTACTGGAGGCAAGTTTATGAATTTTTTTTGTGGTTTTTTTTTTTATCCCCCTCCTCAAGGGACACTTGGTGTATTGAAGTAAAAATAAATGTTTTCTCTTTTCCCGTTGTAGTTCCTTCAACAAGGTGTGCTTTTCACTGCTATAGCACAGTAGCGGGTCTTGTTTGGCAAATCTTTCACTGCTGTGGTTGCATCTGGTTGTATTTTTAAATTTCTGCTTGTAGAACTGGGCATGGCTTACACAGGTCATTGCCAGGCTTTCCAAGGCTGTCATTGCTTTTCCCTAGGTTGGTGTACGATTGGAGAATGCTGAAAGTCTGGCACAGAAGGTTTTTGGGCAGAAATCTGCTTCCTTCAGTGACTATTTTTTTGGAAACACTAATGAAAAAACCCACAAATCAGAAAACCCAGTGGAAACAGCGGGGAAAGTCAAGCAGAGGAAGCTGAATTTGAAGCGATACAGCCCTGCTGATCACCTTGTGACCAAGAGTGGCAAGCCAAAGTTAAGAAAAACAAGCCAGAATTGTCTTGGTAGAAAGTACAGTAAGATGAGTGAGTTAGTCAAAAAGGTAACTGACTCTGTAGATCTTGGAAAAATTAATGACATTCCCCAGTAAAACTGAGGGCTTCATCTTGCACTGGACTCTGTTACTGTGACCCCTTTGCATAAAGCACAAGTGGCTTGTTCTGCTCACTTGCAGAAAACTCAACAGCTGCCTAAAATACATAGCAGCCAAGTGCCAGATCTTCAGTTTTCCAGGTTGTTTTATTGTCTCAAAACAATGATTCTCAGCCATGGGAATACGTTGCCTGTGTTTTGGGCTTCCTCTCATTATTTTGAGCTCTGATCCTCTTTAGGCTGATGTCCTGTTGTCTATTGACTGCTCTGGCACTGTAAACAGCTGCTTGATGTTAAGTTCCTGTTGTTTGTGATCTGACTTCCCAGTTTGATGTTGGATGTTACATTGACCCTTTGTGAATTTACCCATATTTGAAAAGAGCTGTGTTCTATGTATACAACAGGAAAGCTCTGAGACTTCAGCTGTTGACGTGTTAGCTGGGAAACTTGGGGACCATGGTTTATTCAGTTTGCCTTAGATCATCTCTCTTCTTGGGGCTCATCTTCTTCAGGTGTAAGCTCATGATCACGTGTGTTGCTGTTGTATTGATTCATAAGGGGAGGAAATGCAAGATTTTTACTCCTTAGCAGTTTATTTAGCAATCATGGCATCCCTAATGTTGTACTGAGGTTGCGTTTTTCAAAGCTTCAGCTGCTTGTGGGTATGGATTGCGAGACTTCTCTCTTGCCAGTCATCCTGTGACTGGACATGACCTGTGCTCATAGGGGCAGTCAGCTCGTGTGGTGTGGGGCTGGATTTTAGCTGGAAAGAACAGATACTAACCCAGGCTCTTAAGTGGCCTTGAAGTATTTGTAAAAGGGAGCCTAATGTCTCTTTACTAAGAGCCTGCAGTGAGGAACTGTCTATTATGAGTTTGAAAGGAAATTATAACATCATTCTCTTTGATTTCTTTCTTTATCGCATGTCAGTTCACTGAGAGAACGGTGAGAAAGGAGGCACTGAAATGTGAGCTAAGCATGAAAATCTTTGGAAATGAACTTAGCTTCTTAGATTGTGAAGATTTAAGAAAACAAATGAAACATTATTCCTTAAGTCTGGCTGAGTTGGCTGTCAAACTTCTTAAGGTAAAAGGAGCCTTTTTTTCTATTTGAAAGTAAATATCTTGAGAAACTCCTTCCTGACAGATATCTAATATCTAAAAGGTACATAATATTTCTTGTTATTTCTCTAAATTGAACTCTAAAAAGACACCAGTGTATATTTGGTTTAAATATACATTAGTATATTTACTAATTACTAATTTAGTATATATACATTCAGTACATTAGGCAAGGGCTTGTTCTGTCATCTAATGGCTCTTATCTCTTGCTTCTCTCATTTAAATCCACCCATGCTTAAATGAAAAAGAATTCTTTCTTTAGCTGGGGTAGGACTAGGATCTGACTCATACCATGGCCAGATGCAGGCTTTGGGCTGCTTTCTTCCTGATGTCCCAAACCAGCTCACTTTAAAGCATTTTCACAGCAGACAGATGCAGCTGATAGTTATAACTGGCAAAATTGCTGAATGCTGACTTTATTGGGCAAAATAAAATTCTGGGGTTTGCTTGGGTTTTTTTTAACCACAGGGTCAGGAGGTCCAGTTTAATAAAAGGATGAGTTTGGCCACTGAAGAATTGCAGTTTCCAGCAATTTCAGGCTTTCCTGTTCAGCTGGCAGTCAATGCCTCTGCAGCAATCAACATAAAAATCAAAGGGAATGCGGATTTCAAACAACACTCAGATTTCTTTCTCAACGGGTATATCAAGCCAAGGTAATAACTTCTGCAATGTGTCACTTCCACGTATTTCTGATGTCGAGCAGCAATTCCTAATGTGAATGTTTTTTTGTGAGTGTCCTTCGTACTCAATTAGGAGATTCCTGAAGAAGAAAAGCAGTCATCAGCTTGGTGTTGCTGAATGCTTGCCATGGTGGGAGGGCAGCAGTGTTTTCCTGACCTGCCTGTCTGATTTTGAGCTCTATTGCTGTATTTCATGCTCAAATCTGGGTTTATATCCCTTACTTAGGCGATACAGTAAAACCATACTTCAGTTAGTGTTAGAACGTGTACATACAAATTTTTCAGTTATTTCTGAAACAAAATAGTTCATTATTTCAATCGCAGAATATAGCCTGTTACAGCAGCAAATGCTGTGCACTTATTGAAGAGGTTTAAATTAAGTGCTTTAAAAAGAGAATGCTTTTGATAGAAGGATATGTATCTGGATCTTTCAACAGTGCATTTGTTCAGCTTTCTGTGCACATGGGAACTGTGGGGACGCTGGGACAAGCTGGCCTAGGCTGGTTAACAGGAATGAGGACATCTACTAGTCTTGATGGGGGAATCCAGGTGAAAAAGGGGCAAGAGCTCAAAGTTTTCTTAAACACTCCAGAAGAATCTATGGAGATAATTAATTTCAGGTAAGATTAAGCAAGGGCATCTCCAAAAAGAGTAAGTACGTTAACTTTCTTGAATCAGAACTGAACTGACAGGCTCATTAACAGAGAAGAAATATATTTTCTCAGAAAACAAACTGTTTCAGTCTGACTCATAGTCCAGATCTGTCATTCAGAAGAAAACCAAGGGGAAATTATTTGATGAATTTTACATTATTTTACCATAAAAATGTACATTAAAATCAAGGCTTTATGATAAAAGATGTAAATTATTTTTTTCATGCTCCTCTGTTTCTTCCTTCTGAATGTCAGTGCTGTCTCTGGAACTTTAGTGTCCAAAGAATCTGCTTCAGGCTATTAAAATGGGGGAGGAAAAGCTCAGCATTGCTTCTGCAGGTGGTATTTAGCAATACTAGGTGCAGAATGCTATTCAGCAAAGCACTGGAGAAGTTTGGAGTATGGTAGTAACAAGGTGTGGTCAAATCCTTCTGGTGGGCTTTCAGTGAAGTTTTGAGGTTCTGAGAGAACTGAAACAAAACTGATGTCCATACATAGCCTTAGGGAGAACGAAGTTTCTAGAAGGCAGGAAGTGAGTGGAGTTCAATAAGCTGACCATAGCAAATTGCTCAGAACAGAGAAATCCAATACTGACTGTGAAGAACTGCAGATGAATTCTCAAGATAGTGACAGGTCACACATGGAAACTGTGCTAATTAGTAGAAATCTAAACTGACCTTAGCAGAACTTCCTATTTCTTGTTTTTCACATCTGGAAGAAGGTGGCATATAACTGAGAATTTTGTTTAAATACTGCTGGAACTTCAGAATAATTGTTTTTAAGTGACTATTCCCAATTCTTGGTTGTAGTTCTAAACTCTACTTCAGAGGTGTGGATGAGATAGGAGAAAGAGATGTTTTCCAAGACCACACAGATACCAGATCTTGCACTAGGGAAGAAGGTGAGTCCAGCTAAGATGTTTGTCTCAGAAAGCCTGATCATTCTGAAAGATCCAAGTCAGATAATTTGATTCAGTAGAGTTCATCTTTCATATATTAGTTCTAAAAGGTCTTCAGTGCAATGTTCCCTTGCATGTTTTCTTTGTTTGCTGTTCTAACTGGATGTTGAACTGTTGTCTTCCACCAGTGTCTGAGATTCTTGGCTGGCAGCTCTGTTCTGAACTGTCATACCCTGCCCCAGCCAGTGCTTTGGTTTTCCCCCTCACTGCACCTTTGAGAGTGGCTGTCACGTTATCTAAGCAAGACAGAGGCCTGCAGCAGTACCTTGTGGAAGCTGCATATAACTATATCCCTCAGGTACCTGTGGCATCTTGTACTTTGGCTTTAGCTGGAGTTTACTGTTCTGAGGGCAGAGTGGGATAGCTCACTACTGCATATTCAACTAACTGGATTTCAAGGTCAACATTCTCATTAATTCATTCCCATTATAATGGGAAAACATGTCAAAAACAAATTACTGATGCTGATAGTAGGTACACACTATTTTTGTACAGAAAACAACCCACACAAACAGTCTTGGTGTCACAGATTGTTTTGTAATTGCCTTGCCAGCGACTAATGTGGTTATCCTTTCTTTCTTTCAGGAGAATTCGTGGATCCCAAATGAAGCTGTCTTTCGCTTCTTCATTGGGACTCCGAAGTCAGACTTGAAAAGGGATGTTGGTGTTGATCTCAGTTTCAGTGTCCCACAGAAGAAACTCAGGATGCAATTTATACAACCTAAGAGAAAAGTCGAGATTGATGGTAGGTAGGTTTTTCAACTAAGAACCTGATCATCAGTTAATATCAGTTGGGAGAACTTAATTAGAATTAACTGAGAAATATGAATATATTTCAGTCAATGCAGTGCTGAAGCTGCATTATTGTGTGTTAGGCATTTGATTTACTGCTTTAGGTAACACCAGTTCCCAGTGGGTTTTGCATCTCGATTAACACTATTTTGCACTGTCAGAGGTTCAGTACCTGGTTCATAAATCCATGTTAGACAAGAAAGCTCTTACCAGAGTAGATGAAATTAAGGCTAAGGAACATGGTGGCTTAGTCTGTAATCTCTTACATATGCTGAACAGGCCTTACTATTTGCATTTGCTGTGTTCTGTTAGTTATGATATGGAATTATTTGTTGTCAAACCAATTAAGTGCTATGATATTGCTGTGCATTCTAATAAAACATAACATTTCAGTCACAGTGCAACATAGAACACAAAATCAACAAACACGTTGGTATGTTTAATATTTGTATTGAAATATAAACTGACCCACACATGATAGTAATACAGACAACATATTTCAGCTTATTTTACACCCTGGTCAAGTGATGTTTTATGTTGATGTATTCTACCAGATCACTTATTTAGAATTTGCCCCTTCATTTATTTTTGGTTTTTTGATCCTGGTTATTTTCAAATGTATTGCAAGGAAGATTTATCTACACTGTACAAAGCTTTGTGTGCACAGTGTTCTGAGCTTCTGAAATGTCTCCATAGCACAACTGAGAAGTTTTAGCACAGACGTAAAGGAAGTGTATAAATCAACTCCAGAACTAAGCTGTTTTTGTTGGAGAAAGCTTTGTTGCCTCTTCTAAATTAATAACCTCAGAATGTCCTTTCAAAATGACAAGTGTATTCTGAGAACACTTTGCAAAATGCCTTCGCAAACTCTGATCCTACATTTTTTCCTTTGAGCTGATATTTATTGTGTTTGTGCTCTGTATATATATTGTTCATAACAGTAGCAACTGTCATCTTGGGTACAGTTTTATGAAGCATCACTGCACAGTATGTGCCCAGAAAAAGTAAACAGTTCTATTTTTCTCCAAGGGAGGATTGAGTTTTCGAAAAATTCACGAATTGGACACCTGGAGCTGATAGTGGATGACAGAGACGTGTATTACATCAGGGTATGTTTTTAGTTCATGAGATGTCAAACTAGGATAAATACTTAAATGGCTTCTGCAAGTCACCTAAAGCAATTTTTTCACATTCAGCTGTTCTCAAAACCTTGGGGTTCCTTCCAATACTAATTCAGTAGGGACGTTCACACTGACTCCTGGGGCCTTTGGCTCATTATGTACACATGTGGTCACAAAGTTTTGCAGACCTGCATTCTGGCCGTGCATGACCAGCTCTGAGTAAGCCCAGGCTAATTTCCTCACTTGTGTGGACTCTGTAAGTGTAAGAATTTCTAAGGTATCGCTATTTATTACAGAAATTGTGGGGAGGTGGAATAAGCAAGAGAATACCAATATTTGAATGATGACATGAAAAAGCAAACTAAAAAACAGGTGGTAGTTTATTACTGAAACTCTGCTGATCTTTTTATTTAAATTTCAGGACATGAACAACTGTTTCATTACACAACTGATGCCCATAGCAGGATGCCATGTCTTATGTGGGCCTCCAAAGCCAGTTGGTTTCAAACACTCTGTATTTTCCTACAGTGAGCATGTTATTTACCAGATTTCTTTTTCCTAGAGTAACATTTCAACAAAGACTTTCTGAATGTTTCTCACGAAACCAAACACTAACTAGCATTGCAGACTGTTGCATTTGCATCTATGTCAGCCTAAATCCCTGTGAGACTGCCAGTATTTTCAGCAATTTTCAGTATTATTTTTTGTCCCAGTACTGCAACATTCTTAGTGGTTTCAGTCACTACTGAACCCAGCAGGAGCTGAAGGAAATAGCATCTCACAGCACTGTGATTTTTGTGTAACTGGAAAAACAAATCCATCCTTCCTCCTCATTATTTGCTAATGGCAAGTTTGATGGTTTGAGTGGAGGTGGAAGGTCGGCTGGTGGGTGTACAGAAAAAAAAATCTTTTCTTCCTCTTCTTGTCTCATTTCTGAAATGCTCAAGTCTCTACTAGTGCTTTCCCAAAGCTTGATCCATTTGTGTTGTTGAGTGGCTTGGAGTTTGGTTTTTCTGTTTGTTTGTTTGTTCATTCTAGGGAATGACAGATTTGCAGGTGCTGAGTGGAGAGCAGAGATACATGACCCAGCTGGAGGTAAAGCTGATAAAGCAAAGCAATCCTGTCATTCTATCAGGAAACATCACTAAACAGCTTGGCAAGAAGATAGCTTTCTCAGTATCCCTGAATAATTTATTGAAGGATGCTGCATTTCTTTCAGGTTAGAGGACAGTAAGTATTTGCCATAGAAATGCAAGTTCTGGAGCCCTTATATGTTGGGGTTGCCTGGTTGTCGACATCTACTCCTACAATTCCTTTCAAATGAGGGAAGACTGCTTTTTACAATTATTACCCTTGATAATAGAATAATAGGAATTACAAAATACATTTTTAAGTCTGCTTTGAATTACTGTTGAAGAGGGTGGAGGAAATAAGATATAAGGAATCACTTAACAAAAACATGCCAAACAATATCATCTGTTAGGACATTTTCTGTTTTCACTTTTGTCAGTACAAAACAGTGCAGAGACATGCATTTGTAACTAAATGTTTTTTAAGATCTGTAGTTCTAAGAATGTTGAAATTTTTTTTTTTTCTCACTAACATGCTAAAAGGAAAATACAAGAGAAAGGTATCAGAGAGGGCTTTACTATTTGTATAGCATCAGTTCATTAAAAAGTAAATTAATACCGTGGAATAAATCAGTAATTTAAATCTAAGGTTCTCATTTTTAAATTGGTATTCCTTACTGTAGTCTTCATATGGCACAGACACTGAAATATCATTGTATTATGCAGTATTTTCAAATAAAACTGGTTTTTAGGGAATGCAAAATGACAGTTTGATTTTTGGGAGATCATCTCTTGGTGAAATCCTCGTCTTTTCATGTGGATTGCCAGTGGCTGCATCAAAACCAGTTCTGGTCTGAATTCAGACTCTTATCCCTGAGAGCTGGGCTGCACTGGTAATGCTACTGCAAAGCCACAATTTGGCTCTGACTTCATAATTTAGCTTTTACCAGCTAAACTAACTTCCATTTCTACCACTGCATAAACACTTCTACTCCTTTTGTAGCACTTCTGGAGAAAAAGGTCGATGACAAGCTGAGACAATACTCACTGGAAGGGGAGACCTGCCTTCCCGGCATCCTTGGAGCTCACGTCACTGTTCTGCTCCAGCAACATGAGGGCTTGTGGTCTCACAGTTTGAGGATAAAATACGGACTCCTAGGTACACTGACAAAGAAATGTGTGCTTTCCGCTGGATTTGTAGGATAAATCAACAATAGCTGTAAAAGTAGACGAATCTCACTTGAGTGTTTTTGAAAAATGGAAGCTTTGAAGCCAGTGCCAGAATTATAGTTTTGAAGGTTTACTTCTGATTTATTTGAACTGGTAATTTTGTGATTTAACTTGAACAGGAGAGGCAAAAAGTCCTTGTCATGAATGCAGTATGAGACAAAGTATTAGAGTGGAGACAGGTGCACATGGAGTGTACAAACTGGATGTTGGGCACGAATTTCACTGTGTGCAGACTCCAACCTACAATCACAGGGTAAATACTGGCCCAAGCACTTGTGTGCTGAGTGCCCTTGTGTCACTCATGTACTGAGGGGCTCAGGGCATGTAAGAGAAAGCAAAACTCACAGGAAAAATGCAGTTTTCTGTTCTTTAGGTTCACTTGAAACATGAAGCAAGTGCATCTTGGCTTTCCTCCCAAATGGAAGTGAACTATGGGAAACACTGGGATGAAAAAAACAACAAGAAGAAAGTGCTGATTAGCCAAGCATTTAAGAACAGTTCCAGTCCATCTGTAGTCAGCTATTTCATGGAGGTAATTGTGATTGTTGAGGAGGCTTCACTTCAAATATCCAACAGACAAAATAAGAAAAAAAAATTAAAATTAATTTATTAAGAACTCTTTCTATAAACATGGTATGTATTAATCATGTAAGTCAGGTACCCAGAGCAGAGGCAGAAGCTGTGACCTTCCTGCTACTCCGCGTGTATGTGTGTTTAAATTAGACAGTCCTGAAGATGGGATCTTGTTTTTATTTAAATTTGCTTCACTTGTTTTCCAGTTTGCCCTGCAAGTCCTGGAGAAGCAGGTGAATTACAGAACCCAGCTGCAGCACTTGCACACCTCTCAGGTGTATTTGCAGAGCAGCACCAACTTTGAGGTGCAGTACAATGACCATGTGCCATTTGTGGCTGGGCTGCAGTGGAAGGACACGTCCAGAAGTGGCCTGAAGAAGTGGGAAGGTGAAGTACCACCAACCATTTCCAGTCTGGGATTGGAAAAGCAGACACTGGAAGGTGCTGCTGGGCTTTTCTGAGGTAGTTTTGCATGAGTGTCACAGAATGATGGAGATGATGGTTGGAAGAGAGAAACCACAAGGTTATCCAGCCCAGACTCCTGCTCCAATCAGGACTGGTTTTGTGGTTTTGCCTAGATGAGTTTTTGAAATCTCCAACTCTTCACAGGCTAGCTGTCTGGCCTCTTCCAGCAAACCTGCCTCTGTCTTACAGTGTGCCATATGTTACAGTAGTGAAGGACAATAATTTCATTACATACCATCCAGAGATTTTAGTAACTGGAAGAGAATAGGTTGGTAGTAGCATTTTAGCTTCATTCCAAAACCCCAGCATCTTATCAGCCTGGTTGCTGAGTTAGAGTCCAGGTAGCTTGAAATCTCATGCTTCTGTCAGCTCTAATATATGTTCTTTCCAGGTGGGTTAAATCTAGACACCCCATGGCTGTATCTGTATGCAGCTCACAAACTACATCAGCCTCAGAATTCTGCTTATTTACTGACCACAGAGCTGACAACTGGAAAAGCTCTCTCCATTAAGAATCTCGTGGTGGAACTGTTCTACAGAGATCAAGGCAGTGAAAAGGAAGGGAAAGTTCACATTTACACACCAGCTACCACATACCTGCAGGTTGGTAACGTGCACCTAGGCTGTGGCTTTGATGAGAGGGCTCTGTGACAGCTCTGGGGCTGTCAGCTCACTGCAGGAACACTTGCTCAGGGTGCTCTGTGAACTGCTTGTTTGAGAAAGTCTGCACTGTATGTCAGCTTATAAAAGAGGATCTCAAAATGCCTGTGTTCATTTCTTTTCCGTGCTTGAATGATGAGCTGTTCTTCTCCAGGGCAGTCAAATCAGCACAGCTGGGGCTCTCTATTAGCTTTGAAAAAATGTCAGGACCATCACCTCTGCCCCTCTTTGGAATGGGTATCCATTGCTCTCTGCACAAACCCAAAACCTGACGGCAGAATTCGGCCTAGGAGTGTACAAATAGTCATTACTATTTTAAAGTTCTTAGCTCCATCCCTTCCATGACTTAACAATTTCAGGAAGTTGGAAAATTGGATCATCATTGTAAGAAATGTTTAAAACTTGTTCTTACTGATATGAAACAGCTGAGAGTGTCTTTCCTTTAAAAAATAGGAACAATAGCCAAACTTCTAGATTAAGAGCCCAGTGATTACCTAAATTCACGAATTTTGAGAGACTAGGTTTAAAGGCCTGCTCTGCCTGAGAAGAATGTAACTCTCCTCTTCCTGGAGAGCTTTTTCTTTCTCCCTTGCTTAGAGAGGGTAAAACAAACTTGCAGATCTTTGTGACAGTTCTGAATATTTTCATAATGGAAAAGTTGGCACACATCTCTAACAGTTCACTCTTTCACCTCTGTGCTGCTGGCACAGTGGAATGTTGTCTGTCCTAGCTAAGCCAGACTAATGTCTTTGTTTTTCAGGCATCCACATTTAATCGTCTCGGGAGGAATGTTCTGCATAGCTATGCTGAAATGATCTCTCTGTGGAATCAGCTGGTGAAGAATGAGATTCATTTGGAGAATAACGAACGAGCCAAACTTCTCTGCTTTAAGATAACGAGTACAAAACAGGAATTTAACTTCACAGCCAGCTATCAGAATCTGCCAACGGTAAGAAAGGAAAAAAAAAATTGCGTTTGGACTCGGCACTGTGTTTTTTAAGTCTGCCGCCTTCCTGAGAGATGTTATTGTTAGTGTTGAAACTTAAACACTTCTAGTGCTGCGTCTATTTCTGTCTGTTTTGAAAGGCTGCAGTGTAAGACTAGGTTCAAAAAGAAAACAAGCAAAAACTTGTGTAGTGTGATTTGGAGCACTCACCTGTTTTTGGAGGCCAACTACAGACAGAAAGTCAGGGAGGAGGGACAAAGACTACATGACTAGAAAAGAGATGTGATTACTTACCATCTGATGCAGATGTATGACAGGTGTGGAAGATTCTACTGCCTTGGAGGATCAGAATCTCTTGCCTGTTAAGTGAGCGTGGTAAACCTGGGTTTATGGGCTATTTTAATCTCTACATCCCTTCCAACCATAAAATAATTTTTGCTTTGCTTGATGTCTGTGGCACAGGAAGGGTAACCAGCAGTTTCTCCTTGAAAGGGATACTTTGATGAGTTACTTTGGTCCATTTGTTCCTTGCAGGAAGTCTTAAAACCACAAGCATTTTTCTAGACATAGCATTGAAAATCTAGTTAGTTTATGTGTGACAATGTACCAGAGCTTGCTGATATTGCAAATAGGTGAAACTCAAGTGATGCATTACAGGGCATTTTTCCTCTGCTGAAGTCAGTTTTCTACCAGTGTCACTTTTAATCCCATGTAAATGGAGGTCTGGATTTGACTGCAGCACAAAGGGACTGATCTGTGGAATGACCGCCTTGCTGCAGCCTGTTGAGCAGTGTGGTTTCTATATTGATGGTCCTGAACATGAATGCAGTAAATCTGATGCAATTGTCTTTTATTCTTCTGGTCTTGCGATTTGAGTGCAGCCAAAGAAGACAAACCTTTCTGTGAAGATTGTATGGAGAGATTATAAAAGTCTGCCTGTCACACTGCAGTTGGAAGGTCAGATAGAGGAGCTGAAGAAGGAGAAGATGCTCTATCAAAAACGTGGAACCTTCCATTTCAGGTTCAGTTGCCTCATTATTTCAGAATGTTTTGGCCTAAGTTTAATGTGCATCTTGATGCTCTTGGGAAATGTTCTTGGCACTTTCACCTTGTAAAGCCACGTGCACAAAGCCCGTGCCTCGTCCCATCCGGGTCTCTGGACTTGCTCAAGCACAGCAGCTTCATGGAGTGTGGTTATTTGCATCCATAGGCTTTTGCCCTCTTTATTGAAGTGACAGCAAACAAAGCTGGCAAAGGCAACAGGCCATGTGTGCTATGACATGTTTGTTGGCAGCTCGGTCAGGTTTATAGCCTCCTTTCAGGAAAACAGAAAGACTTATGGTGTGTCTGAACTTGGAAGTGGTGAGAAGTTCCAAAATCCAGATCTGATCCTCTGTGCCATCCAGATGCCTTTTTCCTAGTCCTTGGGAGTAATATAGCCATTCTAAAGCCAAGGATATCCTCTTAAAACACATAACAAATGGTCTTGTTTAGATTTTGGAATGTTTCCATTTTCTGATGAGAATGAGTGCACTGCTTCTACATATTGGCTGTCCCTGAAATTTCTCTCTTCATTATCCATCATCAAAACACAGCTTGAAGGCCTTGGGAAAAATGTATGCTCAGATTTGAGGCATCTGGTCCATCTCTGGGGACACCTCAGCTTTGTTAAGGCACAGCAGGACCAACAGGAGTGCACAGACTGCCTTAGGAGCCACTGTGCAGCTTGGAGGTAGCTAAAAACCTGTGAGGCATCCTTTAAGTGTAAAAAAACCACATAAATGAAGAATGAAGAGCTGTACCAGATATCCTGGCACGTATAAAGGCAGTCCAACATCTGCTTATAAAAGTCTGTGCATGTTTCGAAGATATCTGACTGAGTAAACGCGTAGAAATATTTACTGAAGTCCATAAACATTACACTGAACTAGGAAACTACTCCAAGAGCTAAGTAGTGGCTGAACATCTGTTGCACAGGATTCTTGGCATGCAGATACTGTTTCTACACAAAGCATAAAATGTGGATAGCGAGGTTTTCAAACCTGCCATAAGCTTTTGGACACTGTCCATATTTGAAATGAAGTCTTGGCCATGCAGGTATATGAAGTGTATGTGCTGGTTGTGCATGTCAGAATTTTAGAGCATCACCCAAATCCAGAATGGAAACTCTTTACACACACCAGAATTTCTGATAGTTTGTATGAGGTTGTAATTATGCTCTTTAGTTTCTTAAAGGTCGTGGGTTTATGTGTTCTGCTTCTGTACCTGACACCCTGCTGTATCTGCAACTGAAAATTTTGGAGTTCAAGTTGAATTCTGCGTGATTTCTTTTTATAGTTGTCTATTAAGATTTTTTTACATTTTGTTTATTCCTTTTTTTTTTTTTCCCCAGGCATCCCTTTAAAGTGCCCCTTCTGCAGAGCTTCCTTCTGCAGGAGACTTTTACTGTTGACAAGAAGCAAAAGCACTATTTCATGGAAACAAAGGTTTTGATAAATGGGGTCGAGGAAACAGTTCAAACTCTTATACTTGGTTACCAACCTGAAAACCCCTATGTGAGTTTTCCAAGAATTTCCTTCAATTTGATGTACCAAAAAAACTCAGCAAATTAGTGATTTGCTGTACATATTTTATGTTCCTGCATTTCCTCTCAAACTTTTTTTTAGATTTGTGCTGGCCTAACTCATCCTTATAACCACAAGTTGCTCCCCAAAGACGTTGAAATATGCATTTTAACTCTAAGTCATCAAAATGTGAGTAAATTTCCCATTAAATTCAGTAGAAGGAGAGGTTAATTATCTGTTTATTTACACTTCATTGTCTTTTCAAACCTAACTTGCTATGGGTCTTTAGTTCCTCACCACATAACTTCTGCATCCAAAATGTTCAGAGGGTGATTGTGTGCTTGGGACCTCCTTAATTTTGTATAATAATATGTTGCATAGTAATATATGATAAGAATACTTAATAGATTATTTTTAGAATATTGTTAGACGTGGATGTTTTTAATAACAACAAGTACTGGGATAGAAGGCATTCAGGGTTCTCACCCTTACCTAGCTGTACCTATTCATCTTTCTTACCAAATACAGTTGTTTTTTCCAGCTTTTCTTGTTTTTCATTCCGAGCCACAATGTAATACCTCACAGCTCTGATTTTTCATGATGTGAAGGGATGACTCTGTCATCTTTCATAATACTCAGGGTTAAAAGTCAGTGCAGTTCCCTTATTTCTATTCTTCACACATAGGTGAAGAATGAATTTGAGACTGTCTTGAAGGTGAATAAGGAGGATGTTCTCAGCTTTCTAGGGAGGTATCAGAACAAATCCAGTGAGGCTGATTTTAGACATCTTTTGCACATGGATATGACCCATTCATTCCAGGTATTTGTGGTTTTCACTTTCAGCATTGTATTATTTAGGTCTTGGTGACTGTTTTACTGTGTTTATCTTTAATATCATAATTGTTTGCTGCTGGTAAACGTCCTAGTCCAATCAAATGCTGGCCCTGCCAAAGACCCTAAGTACCTCAGCGCATTAAATTATAATCTGTGTCAAAAATATCTTGTAAGAAACCCACTGACCTTTTGTTTTCATACTGTTTTTACTGCATTTGACTTATTTTTCAGTACCTTTGGATAAAACTGGTAAAATTTTACACAGACATTTGCTTACGTGCAACCTCCACTTAATGCTGGAAGTTCAGACATGAACTCACTTGAAGCAGTTGGGGGGAATGCAGTGTTCTCTTCTGACATTGTACTTTGTCAAATAGCTCGAGTTTCCACAGGCAATGGGCCTGAGTGGGGAGCTGTTTTCCAGGCAGAATAAACTGGAACACTTTGACTGTGGTGTGAGCGTAAAAGCCACCATCAACAAGAACGTGTCTTCACAGGTCAGTGCCCTGGTTTTACAGCCTTGTAGCTTTTGCAGTCAGTCCATACACTCAGAGCTGTGTTGAGTCTCTGCTCACATGCATTGGGAACACATGGAATACAGCCTGGGAGCTGCTACACTTCTTGCTATCAGCTGCTTTGCAGCTGCTTTTCAAGCATGAGAACACAAACCTATGTGTATACTACGCAGTTGGTCAGCTCATGGACCTCAGTGAGTACAGTGGAGAGGTGTAAATTGCTAGGGAGATGGTTAACTTTTGATGGTTAGAGTTTGTTCTGGCTAGGTGGGTACCTGTGGCTGGAATAGGTGGCTTGTGTTCTGGCTGAAATTCAGAAAACTCTCGAAGTTCAGTTAAATTGTACTTAAAATTCCATGTAGTTCACAATTTTTCTGTTGAAAGCTCTAGCATGGTGACAGGGTTGAGATAAAGGCAGGGAGATCACTTACCCATTACCTTCACAGACAAAATGAACTTAGCCTGGGCAATATTAATTTAGTTTATTGCCAAATAAATTACAGTTAGATGGTGAGACACAGAGATGAAAACTAAGAACTCTTTTTCCCCTCTGCTCCCCTCCCTGTTTTTGCCCAGTCCCAGCTTGTTGTCTGCAGTCTTGCTGCTCAAACTGATGTTTCAGTATTCTGTGCTGTGATTTGAAATCTTTGAAATCCTTGATGTCCTGCTCCTCTTTTTCTCTGTGTACAGGCCCAGGCAGCCCTGAGGAGTTATGGGGAGAGCAACTTCAATGGCTCTCTTCACCTTCATTCCAGTGGAAGGGACGTGCTGATGCTGGAGGTTGATGGGAACAATGAAAACAGGAAGAATGGCAGAACTGTTGCACTGAGGGCTTTTCTCCATCAGACAATCCTGACAAACCCAGAATCGATACAGCTGCAGCTCATGGGCAAAATGTTTCCATCAAGGTAGAGGAATTAGAATTTGGTTAATTGAGGAACTGAAGAGTATTCACTGTGGAGTCTCCATACTTGGAGATACTCCAAACCTGGCCACACACACTCCTGAGTTCCCTGCTCTCAAAGACCCTGCTTTAATGCCTTGACTATCATGAATTGAGCATAATAATATCTTACTAGCAATTTTTATCTCTGCCTTTTTAGACTTCTGATATCTTCTGAGTTGAAGCTTAATGAAAACAGGCTTCATGTGGACTTCATGGGAGCCAGGGAACAGAAAGCTGGTTTTGCTTTGTCCCTAAATGGAAGAGTCCAACACACATTTGCTGGATTAAAGGCCGTACCTCATCTTCTTTCTCTGAATGGATTACTGAAGTGCAAAAACAACACTCATGATGGTACTCTCTTCCTTTGTGTTTTGTCGCTGTTCTGTAGCTACCTAAGGAAGCTTCTTAATTTTAATGTATTCCTTACTGAACTGCATAATATATACAGCTTTGGGGCAAAATAGGGGATGGCTTCTTTCCTCTGCAGGTCTTCCGAAATGGAGGGCCCTGACTTGAGGCTCTTACTTCTCTGAATGGCTCCATGGGTGGAGAAGGTCACTGCAGAGCTCTAGAGGGATTGTTTAGCCTGGAGTTACACAAGCAGTGGGCCACAGTCCCTCTGTAAATTTCCCTTCAGAAGGCAGTGCAGTGTAGCCCTAAAGGCACAAGCAACTTGGTCAATAAAGAGAAACAGCTGCCAGAAATAGTATTATGTGGTTTATTTTAAACAAAGACACTTCTACTGATAGAGAAACTCTTAACAATAAACTGATTTGCTCTCCAGATTAGGTGAAATTATCTGCTATAATAAATGGAAATTCATCTTCTTCCTCCTGGTATTGAATTAACGGTTATTTTTTTATGCTGCTTCTAGAACTGTGGTTGTTTCTGTCCCAAAGGACTCTCTCCTCAGTAATAGTTTCTGCCTGTTGCAGGTAACATCAATGTGATGGTCAATGAAACGCTGTATGGACTCCATCTCAGGAACAGGAATGTGTTTGGGAATGTCACTGTACACAACATCACCATTGCCATGTTTCAGAATGGCAGTCTGGCAATCCCAGTGGAGGCAAGACTGAAAGGACACCTGGAGCTGAGTAAAGAGATGAAGAGGGGGCTAGCCAGCTTCCAGGTGGATGAGAAGGCTCTTTCTGTAGATTTTTTCAATCTCATAAGTCGTGGGCACAGCAGAGTCAGTGGGACTTTGACACATAATATCAACTTGTTAAAAAATGCAGGTAAACTGACTTGATTATGTGGTGTGACAAGGTGTCAAGGTGAATTTATTTACGTGACTGCAGAGCGGTGGAAATAGATGAGTCACTTTTGCTCACACCAGAACAAAATGTGATTCAGACTTAGCAACATTCTTTTTGATATGTTGAGAAAATACAATGAAATGGACACAGAACTGGCGCAAACAGTTTTAAAGTACTTCAGAGTAAATTATTTCTCTGTTGTATACCTGTATTCCTGCAAGCTGATCAGTTCCTCCAAATGTAGTTTTATGCCAAGTGTTGCTTCCTAAGCAAAAGCATGGGTTTTCATGAGCTGGAGTTATCAGTGATTTTGAATGGGTAAATTGCCTTTGTCCCTCTGGACTGAACAAGTCCATTCTGAAACTGTTTAATAGCTGACTACTGGAGTTAGACACACTACCCCCACTGCTAAATATCCTTTATTAAGAAAGGAAAAATCCTTGACTACCAAAGTGCATTTTAATTTAACCCCTTTTCAATATCATTTTCACATGGTACTTAATGTCTTTCTATCAGTATCAGTAAGTGTAGCTAACTGGGTGATCACACTTCATATAAAGGCGTGTCTTTTCTTAGAAAAACTATAGAAAGCTTCTTTTGATCTGTAATATGTCTTCTCTGTGTTTAATAATGACAGCCCAGAAGTGTTGTGTGGATTTTGCTTCCTTCCCTGTCCATAGGATTGCCGTGGGATGTTGTTCTCACTGCCAGGTGTGAGCGTGGCACAGGAAATCACACCCTTGCTGTAGCCCTGCAGAGCGGCAGGGAAGGGATTACTGCTGTGTTTGGAGGGCACAGCCTGGCCACAGAACCTCCTAAATCCCAGCTCTCTCTGAGCTTAAAGCACAACATCTCAAAGATAAAGGAACATGGGATCCCTTTTATTGTAGAAGCTGCTGGCTACTATGAGGTAAGAAGAGTTCTGCCTGTGATTATTTAATTTTTTGGCAGAACAATTTAATAACTGTGGGTTTTGTCTTGGCACTCTGTATATTTATTTTAAAAGCTGCTGCACTTTTGAGAGGTACTGAATTAGTGTGTGAAAGAAAGGTGTTTGGCTTCTTGTCATACTGTGTAGTTGCCATCTGAAGTCTTGCAGCTGAATCTAGGCTAAATGAGATGCTGCATTCAGTTCTCATTTAAGTGCAGTGCTTTGCTACATATGAACAGTTGTCCAGTTGTATTTTCCCCCTATAAATGAGAGGTGGACCACAGGCCTAAGGTATGGAGCCATCAGGTGTCAGTGAGCCCAGGTACTGCATTGTATCTGGGCCTGGATTGAACCAGTTCTGATGTCATCCTTTGGATGTCTGCTAAAGAGCAGGAAAGTGTTTGTCATGTCTTTCCATTTTGGAAATTGCTACTCACAGAAGCATCATGGACCATGACTGCTGGTACAGGGTTGCTTGGCCATTGTTCTGTCTGCATTTCTGGTACAGACAAACAGACTCTGCCTTTGCCAGTTGTTGCTGGGAAGTTGTTATTTGTTTCTTTCTATAATTTGGTTTCTTTTGTGCATAGAATTTCACCACAAAGATTGCGGCAGGGATAACAACCACAGTGGAGAAGGAACAGCTCAAAATTGAAATAGGGAAGGAAACCGCTGGCAGAGCTGTGAAAATTTCTCTTTCACTTCACCATGATGTGGGAGGACTGATGGACATTGTTCCAGGTGTACTAGAGGTTTGCAGAAATCCTGCTATACATTATGTTGTATTTGATGTCGTGTATTTGAATGCCTCATGTCTCAGCCGTTCAGATGTACCCTGAAGAGCAAGCTGGCAGGTCAGAGGGAAGAGACATTTTCATCAAACAAGACCAGTAGCCAGTAGAAAAAGCCTAAAAATTGTTTGCTTAGCAATAAAGAACAGGTTTTTCAAGATGTGGTGGGTAAGAAAACATTTATGTCAGGGAACTGGAGTAGGTGTTTGCCCAGGCACAATAACTTGCAGTCTCAGCCTTTCTATCCTACTATTTGAAGATATTGTTCTGTCTTTACCTATGCTGATAATATTTGGGTATAATAATGCACAATTAGAGACATAATATTGCCTCAGATCTGTTAAACTGTTTATCTTTTTGAAACTGAACTCTAACATTTAACTTAAAGCTATGTTTTGGTATCTTAATCTGTTTTATCCTTTAGCCTTGTAGCTCCCTCCTTTGAATTTTAGCCCTCTCTCCTTCATGCTCTCAATGTGCTTTGTTTATAATGCCAACAGGTTGCTTGCAGTGGAGAATCTGCCAACAAACAACTTTCTGGCCTTTGCAATGGTGCAATTGCGTTTCATCATTTTGAGGTACTGGCTTAATTTATAAGCTCTGCTGTCAACAGCACATTGTCTTAACTACCACTAAAGGACTCTAAGTACTCAAAAGTGTCACATGTAGAAATGGGATTGAGCTGGCTGGAGGTTCTGCATGCACTTTCAGATATTTTCACTCCTGTAATATTCAAACAGGCTACTTCTCCCTCAAAAACTGTTTTAGCTCAAGTCTCCAAGCTGTATCTCCTGCCAGTCAGAATGGAACAGGGTATAAATGGACCTGTCCTATTACTGAGCAGCCAACCTGACAGAGGAACTGGGCAAGGGGGCATGGGGGGCACGAGCTGAGAATTTCAGTTTATTCTTTACTCTATTTTCTGCTCTTTCTAGCTAACCATTTGTTTGTTTGTGAACTGTTTGACAAAGATACACCTTAGAAGGGGATGTATTCTTAAGAATGTGTTAAAAACAACTTCTATGAGTGACATTACAGGAGATTGCATTTGTCTCCATAAAGACAGTAATCACAGAGACTCTGATTGCTCTCTGTGTGTTCTAAAGGCAGAAAAAGAGACAAATGCCCTTCAGTTTATCCCTCATGTAACATGGGTACAATGTGCATAACACTTACTGTTCCTGCTGATGTCTGACAGGAATGTAACAAAATACCACAGTGCTAGAGCTCTATTTACTTACTGTAAAAACCAAAAGTATGATAGTAAAAGCAGTAGCAGTTGATTTATCTGGTATTAGTAATTGTTTTAGCAGAGTTATAGATTTGGGGGGTTTTCCCTCTTATTTCTATTATGGAACTTGAAAAATTTTAGGCCGTCTCTCCATTTGTTTAGGCATTTATAAACATGTAGGATGAATACAAAATGGTGTAGGGAAATAATTCTCTTCTAGTAACGTGAACAGTTAAAACCAGTATGTGGCTGACAAGAAAGCAAACTTGACAACAGTTTTCTGTAATTTTTCAGGCTCCAGCAAGAGTTTCACTGAATGGATCAATGTTTACCAGCAACTTTACTGTCATCTTCTTTGGACATGTTTCCTTTCATGACACGTTCGCCTGCCTGCAGCTCCACGCCACTGCCAGCATCCAGCCTCATCTGGAAATCGATTTCCAGCATTCTTTGCCTTCACTTCATTCTCTGGGGATTGCCAGAGAGAACCAAGTGAAGGTGTCAGCCCTGAGAGGTGACAAGTATAAGGGCATCCTTGGTATTGTCCTTGGGCCCTGCAGTTTGAAAGCTGATGGAGAAGTGAGCCTGGCCAGCAATGAAACAGAGTGGGTACTTACTGTCAGAAACAAGTGTGTCAGTCTAGAGGTAAGTCCAGACTGGTTTCTGCATGGCCTGTAGCCTGTGATTTCAGATCATGAGTCACAGAGAACTGCCTCCTGACACTGTTATTTATGGACAGGACAACTTTGGTCATTAAAGTTGTTTTGGCAGAGAAATGAGTTGGAGCATTCACGAGGGAAAGTGCATTTGAAGATGTGAATTTGGAGTAATACAATGCTAAAAGAGTTGTTTAATAATAGCTTTTTAATTAAAACACACTTATGTCCTAGAGTCTAGAGAAAAGCATGTCCTTTCTGTTTGAAACTGTGAAGGTATTTTGGGAGTTAAGATTTTTTTCTTCTATATTACTTATGAGAAGATTATTGTAGGATTTATTCCTTTCCCCCAATTTATTTTGTTTCTGTTGTTTCACTGACCAATTTCTGATTTCTCTGGGAAACAAGCTGTCTTGTATGGTCCTTTCCAAAAGCAGATTGTTTCAGAAAGAAGAAATGCTTTCTCATGAATTAGGAATAAATTGGGAAGCCAATTGCTTTACCTTGGGTGTTTTAAGTAGTGTAATCTTTTCTGTTGCAGGAGATGGGATTGCCTCGTGCTGTGGTCTTTGGGGGCTCATTTCAACAGAACATCTGCAACGTGGGCTTGTTAATGAACCTCCAGTGTGATGGCAGGACAGTTGAAGTGCAGATAGACACTTCCTGCCAACAGGAATATACACTCCAAGGGATGCTCAGGCACTCACTTCCCTGGCTCAGTCAGCTTGGGCTCCCTTTGGAAAACTCTGTCTTGTTCTCTGCAGCCACAGACTCCGCCACAGAGGGTATTTTGTTGCTGCAGGCTGGCAGATGCAGACTTCAGGCTAGAGGAGATCTCTCTATTCAGAATAAAGCTGAATGGACACTGGAAACAGAATCAGAATGTCAGCTTCTGCAGGTAGGTCTTGGAGGCTTTTACAGAGAATTTTGGGATCAAATGCAGGCCATATAAGGTTTGAGCTAAAATAACAGTGTGTGTGTTGGAAAGGCACCCTAAAGCACACCTGTCTTACAGCATGAGGCCAAGAAAGTGTCTCACATACCCTGGTCTCAGGTGTTCCCTGTAGACTGAGATCAGTTCAGTCTTTGCTGCCTGTTGCCTTCACAGACCGAGACTGCCCTCTAAGGCTCAACAGCAGCATTGGTTTGAACTCTGTCAAAAATATATTCCCCGGTCTGTCTGTTGATATCAAAGTAAAAGTTGTGACATTTCCTTGGTTTTTCTGTGTAGTCTCACTGACTACATTAGAAAGAATGACTCTTGCAAAATCAGGGGTTTTTTTCTGGATGTTCATAGGCATTTATGTTTTGCTTTCAAATACCCAAATTGAGTAACTTCCTCAACTACAAAGTAGCAACATAAAACCAGAAGTGATAGGAGTGTGAATATCATCCATAGTGAAGAGGGAATGAAAACCTCTTAAAGTATTAAAAATTGTAGAATTTTCTGTGGTTTTGCAGATCCTTTGCAAGAATGAGCAGAAACATTTCATTGGGGATCCTGCACAAGAGAAACTTGAAGTTTTAGCATTAAAAAAAAAAAAAAAATCCTTGTACCACCAGGTGCAAGAATGTCTGTTAGGCCTATTATTTTTTGTAGGATAATTTGAAAACTGAGGTTCATCTGGTCTGAATGAAGCAGAGAATGTTCAGTAAATTTTGCCAGTCTGAAGAAACAGACACTTTGTATTTTGCAAATGTGAACTTTTGTAAAGATATAGAAGTTAAAGATAAATTCTGCAGGACACTCCTAAAATCTTTCCTCAGGCCTTATTCAGGCAAAATCCCAATCTTTCTTCTTGAAAGGGAGAAAAAATGGCAGCACGGAGATTATGGGTTTTGTCTCTGATACTGTGACATAAAATCTCTGGTTCTGTATGCTGAAGAGAAAAGAAAAAAATCTTAATACACACCTGTATAAAAGCCTATGTATATCCCAAAGGAACTCTTGTTTTTAAATCTCAATAGGATCTCAGTTTCCCAGCTCAGTCACGGCTCACAGGATCCATTCAGAAAGACAAGTGCCAGGCAGAGCTGCTTTCTGTCCTGGAAACAGAAGGCAAAACCGCCCGTCTTGCAGTGAGAGCAGAGTGCAAGCCAAGGATCACACTGGAAATTCAATTCAGGCATGACCTCCCCCAGCTGAAGGAAATCCCAGGGGAAAATGAGCTGTCCATCACTGCACGGAAACAGCTGAAATATTTTCTTGGGATAGGAATGAAAGTGGGTGCTTGTGAGCTCCAAATGAATGGGGACTTTGACCCTGAGAAGAAGCTTCAGTGGAAAATGCTTATAGAAAATAAATGCCAAACAATTCAGGTATTGAGAAGAATTTATTGCTTTACTACTGAATCTGTGCATCTAAAGCAGGATCTTTGTACCTACCAAAGTCAAAAGACAACAGTCTAAGGATTTCAGTGGTAGCAGAGAAAAGTAAACCATATTATCTTCTTTTAATGTTATGTCTTACTTTTAGAGCCAATTATTCACTTTATTTTCATATGTTATAAGCCAAATTTCCTATGAATCAGTACCTACAGTTAATGGACATGCTTGTACAAACTCTGATGTGATTTTTTTAAAGCATGGTTGAGAATTCTGCAGGGTTTTAATCTTCAGAAATAAAGAGTATTCAAAGTTGTCTTGGGCTTTATCAGTGGTAACAGTTTCTCAGCAGTTTGACAACCAAACTCCAAAATAGTTTGAAAATATATGAAGCAAATAGATAATCTTCAGATCCAAAAATTGAGTGTACGGAAAGTTTGAGAGAGATGTTATCACAGAATAATCTGTGGTTTCATGATGCAAGGCAGACTAAATCTGAATACACATAGATGAGATTCACCTGCCCTCTTCCAAAAGCAGAGCTGCCATAATAAACCTTTGTGTATTGTTTGGTTTTATTATTTGGAATTATGGATGCTTTGGGGCACTGGAGCAATTCCAAGCATAGAAAATTGAGTTTTCATTTAGGCAGGAAGAGCTGCCATGTTGTCCTGTGTTCTATTTATGCTGGCTCATTTATCCTATGCCTATGCTGCCTGACATACCTGATTTTACAGCTAAGTGCCATTAAAGCTACTATTAGGAATGAAAAGTTTCAGAGATTAGGGATTTATGTGAGTGAGTGTAAAAGTGGTGAATTTTAATTTTTTTTAATTATTATTTTACAGGATCTTGGAGCACCAGTGAAAATTGATGGGTCAGGCTACATTTTGATGGCTAAAATGAACCTGGATTCACAGACACTGATCACTGTTGATGACAGTAAATTCCAAGGGCTCCTTATACTCAAAGTCACTGATGTGAGTATCCTTTGGGCTGTCACACTGCATGGACAAAGTACTGAGTACCATATTCCAGACTGTTTTATTGGGAACTAATAGACAACTTCTAGTAATAAATACCAGAATAAAAATAAAATCTTTGAAAATTTTGAACCTGTAATGTGCAGTAACAAATGTACAGGATAATAGGATACAGGCTCTGGCACGTCCTGAATCACTTCCTTGTTATTCTCTTTGTCTGTAAATTTTTGTTGTTTGCATTGGGCTATTTGATGTTCCTTATGTCAGTGTGACTTACACTGCAAAATAATAGGCAGGGATTAATTGAGACACTGGTGTTTATTTAAGTAAGACAGTAGCACAAGAAAGGCTGTGAGTCTCTTGCTTTCCTGTTGACAGTTACAAGTTTGGCTTTTCTTGTCATCAGTGCAGGAAAGTAGAGAACACGCACAAGTGTCTTATTCTTTGTGATCGTTCACTTTCCTGTCATAACTGGTAATTTCTGCATGTTTCTGTCACACAGAAGCAAAATAGTTATTGGGAGTTCTTTCATCAGAGAGAAACATTTACACCTTTTCTCCTCTCAGCTGAAATACATATTTTTATTTTTTTTATCCTACCTAGGCTTAATGTTTCTTTTCTCTTTCCCAGTGTAATTTCCTTAAGTTCAATGCAATTTATTTTAATTAATATTAAATGCAGGACAGACAGGTTTGTTAAATTTCTGCTTTGAGCTCGGTGTTGCAGCAGGCTTTGGGTTCTTCTACATGTGCTTTGCTATCTGTGCTGTGAAATATTAACAGGAAAGGCAAGAGCTGGATGCAGTGCTAACCCATAACATTCAAGGAGCTGCTGACGTGGGCATTCCTATGAAGATATTAATTGATGTGATATCAGAAAAAAACAGTGACTTCTATAAAAGATTCATTCATTTCTGTGTGAACAGCAAGCAAGTAAGTGTCTCTTCCATATCAGTGAGGTGTGAAATAGAGGTTGAAGTGAGCTAATTGATTTGGTAAACAGTGTTTCTCCATTTGAAATAGCTGTGCATGAGGCCCCTATAGGAATACCCTGCAGGGGCTGGTTTGGTTTTAAAGGCATTAATTAAATGAAAGCAGTATCTTCCAGCCATTCTTTCTGTGCAGTCACTCCTGCAAACAAATATGATATTTGCAATGATCCATGATTCCCACTGGCAAATTGTATCAAACCTTTCTTATCAATTATCTTCATGTGGTGCAGCTCAGTCCCTTTTACAGTACAATTCTTCACCATAAAATTTTCCTTATTTTCATAATTTTACTCTAATATGTAATGAGTACAATAATTATAATTAGTCAGAGAAGTCTCAATATCAGAGATGTGCCACGGTTAACTTTTGTCATATTTACTTGGACTGAACAGATAACAGAAGAACTGAACTTCGTCCAGAAGTTGGATCTTGTGGCTCTTAACTACAAACTTACTCATAACATAGAGGCACTGAAGACTCTGCAAATAAAGGACAGGATTGAGCTGCAGGTGAGTTACCAGGCAATGGCAGGGGAGACACAAATCCAGCCTGGAATGATGCCCTGATGGAAGCAGTAGCTGTAAAAGTGAGATGGCAAATGACAGAGGGTGCAGGTGGGATTTTACAGGTTTGCTCTGTAGGTGAAGAGGCAAGTCCTGCTGCTCACTTGGTTTGTTCTTGAGGAGAGTCCAGAAGCTCAGTTTGCTCCTGAGGGGTTGGGAGAATATCTTGCTAGCCCAGAACTCTCCACAGGCCTGGCAGACTGGAGCGTGGCTCCCATGCGGGAGCAGCCCAAGCCCGGCTGGGCTGGCAGCTGCCCTGCCTGAGGAGGGCAGTGCAGGTCAGCTCCTGTGCCTCCTCTGCTGAAAGAGCTGCACTGCCCCTTCCACAGACTGGGCAGAGGTGAGTTCTGATGGGATTGATCTGTTTACATTCCAGATGGTGCTTTCCTTCCACGCTCTGATTACCTGGCTTATTTCTTTCTCTGAGAAACACAAGCCTACAACACAACACTTATTCTTTATTAATCATGTAACTGCTTGAGTAGCATTAAGACATGGCCATACTGGAGAATACATGTTAAAATGTTGAATTTAAAAAATAAAAGGGACATCTGTAAGCATATTGTGTTATAAAATGACACAAGATTAATTTTTTGACATGTTTGAGATGATACTGCCTCAAACAAAGAAAGAACCCTGACCAACAGGAGCTTTAACTTTTACTGAACTGTCTTTTCACAATGTACCTTTTTTGCACACAGGCTATCTTGAAGCTGGAAGTGACCAAGAGCTTTAGTATGAAAGTGCTGTATGGTACTCACCTAACAGTGCTCGAAGGACAAATCCAGGAGTTTGAAACAAGTACCAACATAACCGGGAATTTCCATCACACTTTGCCATGGCTGCTGCAAGCCAGAGTCCCACCATCTTTACAGGTAGTTTTGGCTTGGCTTTTTTTTTTTTTTTTTAAAGGACAATTATTGTCCTTTATTATGCTGTAGTAGTCCATGGTTTGAATGAAACCTACCATTTTGTGAGGTACAGGATGGAAGCTGAGATTTTCTGGTATTTAAAAGCTATGGACAGCTAAAACCTGAACTACTGAAAAAGCAGATTTCTTACTGATTGCTTTCTGAACCAAAGTATTCCATTCTGCTCAGTGTTAGTACAGTGAGTATTGCTGATATTGTAACTCTGCAGGAGAGTAGCTTCATCACATTGCACCAGGGACTGGAATATTGCTCCTATGATCTTTAAGGGGAATTTTATACTTAAAGAAGAACTTCTTTGGGTGCTACTTTCAGGGAAGTATTGGAGCACTTATTATCTGGTAAATATTGTCAGTAGGTATGGATCAAGTATCCTTTATCTAAAGGGAGTCATGTGTTTGTGGGATAAAAGACAACCTAACGAAAATTTGATACAGATCAGTGAGGCTGACGAGGTTGGAAATTCATTCAGTCAAGTGGACTTTGTACTGGAAAGTCATAGATGATTAATGAAAGGCTAAGATATGTTTTATTAATGGATAGATTTTTAACATAAGCATAGACTAGAGAGAACTTCCTTTCACTTCCATTTGTCCCTTGTTTTAAAATTAAATAGTATTTAAGTGTTGTTTGGAGAACTTATGTCTCCATGTCATTTTTTAGATAGATGTGGTTTTACAAGGGAGAAACGCTGCTCAAGAAAGATACGTGCACATTGCAGCTGGAGAAACATCAATCACATACATAATTAACTCCTACTATGTTGGTCACCAAGTGGATATCTTCTGCCAAAGCGTGCACAGCAGTGAGGAACTCCAGGCATCTGGTTATCCTAAGGCAATCAACTTGATTCTCAGCTTGCAGAAATCAGGTAGGTACCTGCCATCCCTGGCAGGTGTTTTGTTCTGTAATAGCTCTCTGAGGCTGTTTCAACTGTTCCTTCAACAGCTGCAAACTGACTAAGACCTAAATAGAGGCTTTCTCTTCTTTGTAAGTAAAATTGTCATTCTGAAACTGCATCTGTGATCAGTTATATTATGTGTTTTTTTAGCTCCAGGAAAGATCTCATGCGGTACAACACCTGGTAAAACAGGTTATTCCTGAGATATTTACCTGCACAAGACTCCAATATCACACAAAAAAATCCTTGTTACACAGCACAAAAAATGTGAATTCCACTGTAGTTTAAAGTAGTTTTTGAACTAATTCTAAATGGCTTTTGCTGTCTGAACTGAGGAGAGAAGACACACGCACCCTGATGAAGCCAGTCTCCTCTCAAAACTTGGCCTGGCATAAATCCTCTCTGCATATCACTCAACTGCAGATTTACATTGTGGTCTGTGATTTTGTCTTCTCCACAAAGAGTTCAGGGGTTTCACGTCTCGCATCTCACTCTTGCAGGAGTCTGTATTTTTCTTTTTCAAAAATGAAAAGCTTGCAGGAAAATGGGGAAAGGGTCTTCAGGTTGCGTTGTTTGAGCAGTGTTGGGTTGCTGTATCTGGAACCAGAATAGTCACTAGAGGTCAGAACAGCTCAGAGCTCTTCTCTAGAAGTGGCTGCTGCTTGCCACAGGCTGCACTTGGCTGTGGGAACCAGTCAGCTCTACTGCAAAAACACATGACTGATGGGAATTGACCTGACACTTCACCTTGTACTGGGTACACAAGCTCTTTTACCTCAAGACTTTGTAAGGTCAGAGCTCAAGGACATCCAGAAAAACTCTACACTCGTCCAATCACAGGCCAAAGCTCTTGTAATCCTGAATGATGACCCAAATGCTGGCTGGACTGATTTTAGGCAGGCAGTACTGAAATTCCTCAAAAATAAGCCACTCAAATTGGCACTGTCCTGTTCTTTCTCTATAGAAAACAAAGCTAAGACTGTCTGTGAAATCCAATATGATGAGAAAGATATAACCGTGACTGTGGATGTTGGCACAGACATTCAACTCTTTGGTGCATTTGCGTTCATGGCAGAGGTGAAACATTCCATATCACTCCTCCATCGTCTGGGACTCCCCTTCTTTCTTAAGGTAATGCACCATAGATCTTTTGCTGTGCTTTGATTGGAGCTGCCATTTGAGTTACACTTACACAAATCCAAAGCACTTCCAGTGGCCTCAGTGAAATTACTCCAGGTTTATACAAGTGCAGATGAGAAGTGACTTGCCCAGTTTATCTGAATCCTCATTAGACTTAAGTACACAGCTAGTGGTCTGTTTCCAAGGAAACTGGTCAGGTACCTGCAATTCCCAGTTTCAGGGTTCCTCATTTCAGGAAGGCACACATTTATTAATACCTCCTAGCTGATAAGCTTAATAAAGTAAGAAGGACTCTTGATAGAAAACAGCCGTCCTTCATACCCAAAGAACTCCTTGGCTTGGTTAAACCACTTACAGCACAAATACATAAAATGCTTCAGTGTTGAATAAACAGAGGTAGACTTATATTCCAAACTGTTTGATAGGGTCAACAACAACTGTACCTCTTTATCCCTTGTGAGGAAGAAGTCTTAGTTTAAATGTTTCCTTCTCTTTTGAAGGGTAGTACACAGAACAGGATATCCAAGTCATCCGTAACCTCCTCTTCAAACAACAAGATACATACTTAGGATACAAGATTAAAGGTCATCTTTCCTGAATATAAATATTAGATCAATATTAAACCTGCATATTAAGTGCCAGTGTTTCAAGTGAATATTTAATGCCAACATTTTATTGAAAACTATTAGATATCCCTTGCTTCTCTCCCCTGCGTATTTAGTTTATTTTATTATCCTCTGATGTTTGAGTGAAAAAAAGAAGAGCAGAGATGGCAATTCTTGAGCTGCCTTATTCATGTGTGAGGTATGAATGTAATCATGGGACTTCAGAAATTAAGGTTCCCACAAGCTTTGGCAAACACAACATGTGTTGATATTTAAGTGTCCTGATCTTCCCCAGAGGGATTTTGTAGCATTTTCAAGATAAAGCTGTAGATGATCCAGGAGCCATGGGAAGAAGAAAATACCCTGGAGTAAAAGTAATCTGTTTCTTAAAAAAAAAAGAAAAAAATTTACAGTTAATGAAAAAGGAGAGTGGGGGAGACATAAACAAGAACCGGTGGCTTTAGACTTAAAGCAGGTGAGGGTACGTGGAAAGTAAGGTTAATATTTATCAATAATGCAAATGAGGAGCTATGGAAACATACAGAAGAAAAGGAAAACATCTTTTGAGGCTTTTGGTTTACATTCAGCAAGCATCTAGAAGGCCTGTCTGGAAGATAAACTTCAAACAAGATGATGGTTTTAAGTGAGTCAAGAGGTTGTGCTCAGTTGAGGTGAAATGTTGGGTAGAGGTTATGGCATGTGATTTGTTTATTTTCCCCCTCCACAGATGATAATTCAGGAAGTCCTGACTGAAAATGAAACTGCAGGAGCTCTGAGGCTGACCTATGAACAAAACACAAACTTCTCCTTTGCCATCAGTAGGAAAAAGGACCAGCAGGGGTAAAAGAGTCATTCTGAGCACTGTAAAAA
This sequence comes from Pseudotriccus pelzelni, assembly GCA_035584735.1. NCBI lineage: Eukaryota > Metazoa > Chordata > Aves > Passeriformes > Tyrannidae > Pseudotriccus > Pseudotriccus pelzelni. The sequence continues at coordinate 6,522,163 of JAWMRA010000033.1, read as the reverse complement.
TGTCATTAGGCCACTGTGATTCTGTGGAAAAAAGTTACTGCTTGAATCACCAAATCACTGGTGAAATGGATAACAAATCTTGGATAAAGTGAGCAATCACACCAGTCTGTTCACCTCAGGAAGTTTATGAAGGGCTGCAGATTCCTCACAGCTTGGGGTATGCCTGTCTCTTTGCCTGCCCCCCCAGCACTGAAGTAGCAGACAGTGAAATAATCCATAAGACTCTTGGTTTGAGCCAGACAAATATTCAAAAATATACCTTAACTTGACATAACTCTTTATAAATCTTATTAAATCTTCTTGGCACCATTGAAACTTGTAAAATTATGGAGACTTCATTTTCTAAGTTGGAATCAGTATGGCTGTATCTGCACAAAACTGTAGGCTTTTGAGGATGTTTAAGAGGTGTGATATTTTCAGCCACGGGGTATTTCAGATATTTCTTAATTTTCTAGCAAAAGACCTTGGCACTGAAAAGTCTTTTAAGTTCTTTTAAACTCTCTAATAGTTCTCAGTTTGTAAATTATGACAGTGCTTGCAAAACCAGATTCTGAAATATACAGTTTTTAAAAAGCTGATGCATTTTCTATGGCAAAGTAATTTCCGGTTCAGTGGGCTACATTCTGTCCCTGGGATTTTCAGTGAGGTCAAAGGTGCTCTTTGGTCTCTGCCTTTGTGTGAATGCATCAAAAACTGGGAGCTGGGTGAGTGTTCAGTGGAAGGTACTGCCATTTGTAACTCTGAAACCTGTGGCAGACTTGGAGTAACTCAGATGAACTTGTGCTGCCAGTGAGAGTGTACTTTGTGAAATATTGCTGAACAAAAGTACATTTCTTCCCTTTAGTGAAGAGCTGATTATAAAAGCGCTCCAGACTCATCCCTTCTTCCTACAGTACTTCCCCAGTGCAGCAGAACTGTCTTCTAAGGTAACTATCTGCAAGTTATCTATCACATACATCACTGCAAATTAGACTTGTCTAAGATTTTAGGAGTCAAGCTGCATTATGTCATACTGGCAACTCTGACATTTTTGTTGTTGTCGAGGATGTTCATGTTTTCAGACATGCTAACAATCCCAGTCTTTCTTTTTTCCTTTTTTCTTTTCCTTTTTTTTTTTTTTTAATTTAATGGGGAACTTGAAAAGGTAAATTATGATATGAGTGAAGCAAAAGGCAAACTCTGCCTCAGGATGGAAAAAAGGGAATTCAATGTCACAGTGAAGCTCACTTTGACTGGAACCGGCTACACTAATGCCCTTGAGATAGCACAGACCATGTCCCAGGTTGGTATCACTGGCTCTGAGGGGAAAACCAGGCTGTGACTGCCCCATTTCAGAGGGGAATATTCAGGGTGTGGTTGTCAAATACAGCTCCTGCTATGTGAGTTGTTTCACCCTTGATTTCTCCTGTAGCTTGAGAAAACATTTGACTGCAGATTAGTTGTGTATCCAGTGGCATAAATTGCTGCTTGATTTTATATTTGTTTACTCCTATAAATGGAGCACATATATAGGATTTATAGGAAATCCGAAAAATAATGTATTACAAACTGACCAATTGCCAATTTTTATTATGCAGCTACCACACGTTTCTTTTTCTAAATAAGGAAGAAAAAGTGTCCCAAATAGATACTGTTGTTTGTGTTATCTTCTGGATTTATTCTGTGGAGTGGGACTCTGGGTGTTGTAAGAATTATACTGTGAGATTAAAGAGAAAATCAAATTGTATATTAATCAAAATCTATTGTAAAGGGACACTCAGTTCCATTGCGTGAAAAGATGACTTGCTGTAGAAATGAAGACAAGCAGAAATTAATAGCAATGGGCTTAGAGTATCATTATACTAAACCTTTTAAAAACACATTCCTAAAACTAGACCCTACAAGATTTTATAGTATCAAAATGACACTTAGATTTTTAACTTCTCAGAGAAATTGGGATTTAGTGTTTCCTCTCTTTCATTTTTAGCTAAAAATTCTTCCAAGGCAGCTTGTGTTTATGACTGTTTACCAGAAGGGCAACAGGACACGTATGCTGAGGCACGTTGCTCTGTGGGATGCCAAAGAGATAAAGGTAACAGGCACTTACACTGGACTCCTCCCAAAGTTGCCTGGAGGTCATGACATTCAGGGTAGGTTTCTTGAGTCTTTTGCCAGTGTTGATAGCAAACTATAAAATAAAACAAATCACATAAATCTGATTTCAAAATGCTTGTCCAAATAGTTTCAATCCTGGTTCCAATCTAGGCCTTCTAAGATCTTATATGCTTTAAATTAATTATAATCTGGCTGCTGGAAACCTCCACTTCAGAATACTATTTCTGTTTTGTGGATATGGAGCATAGAACTTAAACAAACTTTTTAAAACTGTAGTGGATTCTGTTACTCTACTGCACTAGGTACTGAAGGGAGCACTGGTCACACTGGTCACCACTTTGAGGTGTTAATCCCCTGTGTTGAGGCTTTGTTATCTGAAAATAGAGAAAATAACTGCATTTACTAATTTGAGATGTTCCTCTGCCAGTGTAAGGGATTCTCAGCTTCAAACAGATTATTTTGCTGGCTGTTCTTGCTGCTTTGGGTGTAGCTATCAATCTGTGATTATTGGAGATAACTGCTGTTTAGCTGATGGAGGGCTCCTGTTTTCACTTGCATTTCCTCCTATTGAGCAGAAATCAGCACACTGCAGTCATTTTGGCTGTTGGGAAGGTGATGTGTGTGTGAGCAAAGACATTGCTGCTCTGGGAACCAAGCATTGCCCTGCTGCCAGTGAGAGAATATGTCCTATGCCTTTTTCTTTTTCAGAAAATGAACAGTCATGATTTGTGGTGGGGGAAATCTTACTTGCTTGCTTTTTTTCCTTGCAGTGGAACTTTTCCATCCTCTCTCCATCCCTTTCCCAAGGCATGCCAGGGTCAACTTATATTTGAAACATTCGGCACGTAATCACCGGGATGATCTTACTGTCATTTGGAATGAGAAGGACCAGGTACAGCAGCCCAGAGCAAATAAATGTCAGGAATATCAAATGGTTCTTCTTTTTTTCTTTTTCCTTTTTTTTTTTTTTTTTTTTTAAGGTATTAAGCAAGCCAGGGAATTCAAGCAGGAGGCAAACTATCCTCCTTCTTGGATACATAAAAGGCTCTAACTATGGAAGATGAGCAGCTGATATTCTTGCAGGAAACATTTCCAGGCCATACTGTTTTTTTTTATTTGCAGTAACCCCACAACCTTGCTGCTTAACCCAAGGCAATGAAATGGATGTGCTTCCAAGCAGTGGGTAAAGGCCTTTGAGAGTAGGTGGAAAGAATAGTACAAACATCATGTTTAAAGCAGTGCAGGGGAAAAGAAATAGAACCTAAGACAAATGAGTAAGTGTGAGCATTAGTGTGAGGCTGAAAAGGATGGAAAACCTGTTGCATGGCTATAATACTGTGTTTGCCCACACACAAGTGTGACACATACCTGCACTTGGTGTTTTCAGCTTTACTGATGCAGTCAAAGCTTTTTGGTATTTCACTCTTTCCTCTTTTTTAGCGAGAATGACAAATATGGCACAGGTGAAACTGCTCTTTGCCTTCTTAAAGTAAGCCAGCATTATTTTAAAAAAATATAAATAGTAAAAAAGACAGAACCAGGAGAACTTGGGGTAGGTTAATTTCTAGGTGTGGTTAAACAGGGACACTTACTGACCTGCTGCTAGTTGTGCTGTCTGAATATGTGTATCTGAAATGCAGCACCTTGGCTGAGTACTTCATTATTATCTGGATCATGGAAAGATAAAAGACAATGTGTAAAATATATTAACATACAGAATGTTTTTTCTTGTACTTTGACTGTGCAATCTGTGTCTAAGCACTCTGTGGCAGTGCAGCCTGCAGTGCCTAAAGATGAGACTGAAAGAAAGCCTCAGTAAACTTAAGCGTTGGTCATGGTTTTAGTAAAACACAGAGAACAGTTTTACTTTCGCCTGTGCCATGTAATTCAAGTAGCAGGAATGTCCTCATTTGAACATTAATTTGCTTCACTACTTCAAAAAGGACTTTATTAGGCAGATAATTCATCTGAAGAAAAGGTACAGGGAAATCTTGCTGGGTGTATGTTTGAGGTCAGTATGTGAGAGGTGTTTTATTTCACAAGCTCCTTTTACATCTGTTGCTGTGGATCAGATATTAGTGTCGTCTTCTCTGAAGTTTGGAAGACACCGGACAAACTACAGAGCCACTGTTGCCCACCCCTTTAATTACACCCTGAAGCACCTGGAGATCCATTCCCTGTCAGAAAGAAGGGGCAGAAAGTACAACCAGCAGGTGAGAGCATGAGAAAGGGCTGCAAAATGCACACCTGTGATGCTGTATTTACTGTTAGTGTGCCCCTCACCTCTGAGGATGGCAGCACCAGATGCCATCCCGAAAAATGTTGAGAACCCAGTGCTACTTTCCCCTTGTGTCCAAACCTCCAGCATTGTTTCTTTTCCTAAGCGTAACTGGTTTTGACTGACAGTCTTGCGCTTTTAGCACTGACCCATTTAGGATGGTAGGAAGCCAGAAGTGCACAGGGGGCAGCCTAGCAGTGAAAATGAGGCACATTTTCTCTACAAAGAAACGAACTAATTCCTAGTGCACACACTCAAAAACCCTCAAACCTTCCATCCAAAAAACCCTGACAACAAAACCTAACCAGAAACCCTTTGACACCCCTGTGGAGCAAGCATAAATTTTTGGGTTGTATGGAAAATTGCAACACAAGTGGGAAAAAATATGCAAGACTAGAAAGGCTTTAAAATACAATTATGAGTGCACTCGCAAAGCATATATAGGGAAAAAGAGGAGGAGGAACTCCACAAACCATCTTTCAAGATTAAAGACTGTAGTAGTATTTTCTGTCTGAAAATGCACTTCATGAATCAGGACACTCCAGCTGCTGAGGCTGAAGACTCTTTGCCCAGTAATAAGCGGTGCCAACTGTGCAGTGTTGTTTGTTCCTCTGGAGCCCTTTGGTGCTCTTGGGTGGTTTGCACTACGTCTCAAGAATCATATTCAGAGGAATAAATTCTGTTGTAGGGTCATTATTCCAGTGGTTTCGTTATTTGCTGTGCATGACAGACCCCAGGCAGCTTCCAGAGAAGTCAACAAAAAACCCATTGCCTGGGTTGCAGCAGTGCAGCTTCCCTGTGTTGGTCTCCAGGCCACAGAGCCTGTTGCAGTTCTCATTGTGGTTCTGTTTTTCTCCACTGGATGGGGATCATTCTGCTGGATCACCCTGCAGCTCTTCTGCTGGTTCAAGTCTTGCTGCTGGACAAATGCTTCTCTTTGGTTTCAGCTGCAGCTGGCAGGGAATGCCGGGCAGCCCGCTGACATCCGACTGACCCTGGAGGATAAATCCCAGGTGGACATCGCTGCCTGGAGGGGCTGTGTGACACTCTCTGCAGGCCAGGTATGAGTCTTAAGACTTTCAGAAGGGAGGGGTTTGGGTTTTTTTCTTCTGCATTAGTTACCATATGAAAGCCTTTTCCTTGAAGCCAACCTTTTCATGTCTCAGAGGAAGAAAAATGAACCCGCTGAAGAATTCTGTTTCAAATTGCCAGACATGGTTGTATTGGGGCTGCAGCTTCCCCTCAGGACAGAATTGTCAAACCCCTCAGGTTTGCTGGCAGAGATTTAAGCAGTGTTTTATGGATATAGACCATTCAGGGGTTCTCACAGGGGTATATTTTTGCCCAGACCTAGGATATACCGAATATATATTTTTAAAAATTAATTATACGTGTCAATTTTTTCCTCTCTTCCAGCTTCAGAGAATATTAGGTATGGAACACCTGCATGCATGTGGGTCTCTAGAGCAAGGATCAACGTTGTTTAATGAATATCTAGATCTGAACTGGGATGACAAAAAAATCAAACACAATTTAACATATGAGGTATGAGAAGGCAGTTGTATCTGTTAATTCACCATTTTTATGAAAGCTGTTCTTAATAGATGAGAAGTTATTTTGGTTTTTGACATAATGTTGCATGGATTTTAAGAAAGCTTCTATAGAGTACCATTTTCTGTGAAATACCAATATTTCACTTTACCTTTTACATGTTTCTCTACATAAGAAGAAAGATAAATGTAGCATATTGAAGAAAGAAAGAGTTATTACAAGCTAGAGGCCTCACTTGTGCTCTAAATTTGCAAAACTGTTGACTTAATTCGGAAGGATGGGAACCAGAAACAAGGCTGATGATCCAAAACATTGTCAAGTGGAAATGTTATGTTTTGGAAATGTTACACTAAAATCCTGAAGCTACTAGAGTAACAAAAGCCAGCACAGAGACAGGATGAGTGGGCACCCAGGAGCATTTAAGATCCTGTTGTCATATTTTAACTTTGTTTTCTTGGTTCATTGCAGAGGAATCAATTCTTGTATCCTGATAAATTCCAGTTAGAAGCTGTTCTAGAAAACATTTTCCTTACCCCATGCACCAAACAGAAGATTCTGAGTAAAATAGAAACTAACTACTGCTCTTCCCTGGATCATTACACAAGCTTTGAGTTTTGTGACCTTCCAAATGTAAGTCTCAGATAAACACACTGAACCTCCTTCACTTTAAATGTAATTACTGTTTTGGAGACTCAATTTTTCCTCAGCTGCAGCTCTTCATGCTTCTAATGACCTAAATAAATAAACAGTGCCTTTTGATGGGCTGAGGCAGAAAGGTTCTATTTGCCACTGTAGCATATTCTATAGGCCCTGTTGTGGGTGTAAAGATTTTCACTTCCTCCATATTCTTTCTTTCCTATTCCTCTTTCCAGGGTCTTTTATTTTCATGTTTCTGGAGAATATCGAAACAGGCACATCAAAAAGGAAACTAGAGAGGAATAAAAGTGCTTTCCTTCCCCTGTGGGTAAATGTTTAGTGGTTTTTATGATTGCTCTGTTGGTAGTGATGGATTTTTGAACCTTAATGAAACCTTTATTTCTGTTAAACACATAAAATGAAGATCAATCCGTGATCTTCCTTTGGTGCACACTGGACCTCAGGGTTGCCTACAGATATTCACAGCAAACACAAAAACTTGGAACTTGCAGTAAATGTCTTCATTTACATAAATGTTTTCAGTTCCCAGTGGCTAAAACATGTCCCAGTTTCCAGCAGGTCACACTCTGTTAGCAATGGGAAACAGAAGCCAAATTTTGATGCCTGTGAAAGCTTTTTCTGAGACTAAAGTGTGACGGAGCCTGTTTATAATGCAAAAAAGGTATATGTATGTCACTTCAAAATCAGGTGCCTCTGTATTCTTTTGGATCCTCCTTTTCAAAGGCATCATGGCTTAAGCCCAGCTGGAAATCAAGCACCAAGAAGCTGCTCCCTCAACTCCTCTCTCTCCTCCCCAGCAGTCCCATAGAATGGGGAGGAGAATCAAAGTAAAACTTGTAGGTTGAGATAAAACCAGTTTGTTTAACAACTGAAAACAAAGTAAAATACAATAATAAATAATAATGATAATAAAAAGAGAAAGGGATAAAAAACCCCAACCAGGTGACACACAATCCAACTGCTCACCACCTGCTTGCTGATGCCAGACCCCCCTTCTTAAACCCAGATCTGCCCCTTCCAGGTAACTCCCACAGTTTATATACTGGGCATGATGTTCTGTGGTGTGGAATATCCCTTTAGTCATTTCAGATCACCTCTCCCAACTGTGGTCCCTTCCAGTTTCTTTTGTGCACTTCCTCACTGGAAGTAAAAAAGAAGAAGAAAAGCAAAAGTCCTTGACTCAGGATAAATAGGACTTAAACCTACTGATGGGTTTTTTTTGCTATCAATATTGTTCTCATTCTGAATCCAAAGCACAGCACTGTACCAGCTGCTGAGGAGAAATTAACTCTATCCCACTCAAAACCAGGACAGTATCCAACCTCCCACGCACTCCCAGCTTTATCAAAATGTCTAGCCAGAGTTGCTGAGAAGCACAGGAGCAAAAAAAAATAGAAGTTTTAACAAAATATAGTTTCCAGCTGTTCGTGTGGTCTAGGCTGCAGTCACTGAACATGCTCGGTTATACAACTGAAACTGAAGAGGTAACAAAGTGAGACAGTGCTGTGAGGAGGAGGATGTGCTGGTTTCTGAAACAACAAGTTTTGTTCATCTGTTCATTGTGTCATTCTGTGAGAATGCTACCATTGTACAACTTCTTACTACTCTATGCAGAGCCTGTTTGTTTGGAAGAGTTAAGCTTTAACACCCTTTTTTTTGTGCATACTTAGGTAATTGTTTTATCTGGAAAACACCAGCTCAACAAAGATAACATCATTTTGCAGTCAGAGGGCAGATTCCACCTTGGTGATCACAGGACAGATGAGGGGTTGATTGGAGTATCCATAAAGAATCAGAGCACCGCTGATGTGAAGAACTATTCTATGGAAATTCAAGTGAGTTTTTATTTTATTTTAGTGCCACTGGGTTTTGGTTTTTAAAGGCCTGCTGCCATCTACCTCCCAAACGGATCAGGTGCATCCAGTGACTTTAAAACAGAGCGCAGCTTAAAATACTCCTGGTTTCTCTAGGTCTGTTTATAAAGGGGCAGTTACACAATGTCCATGTGGTGTGATCAACAGAGAGAGGAAGGCACCAATATTAGTCATCTGCAGAGCTCAGCCCCAAATACAATAAGTGTGTATCAAGGGAGTATATCAGTTTTAAGAGGCTGGGTGTTTTTATAGCTCACCTTCAGCATGACTGGTCTGTTTGGTAAGGCATGGTTTTTTCACCTTATCAAAAAAAAAAAAAAAAAAAAAAGAGGGAAACAAAATACAATACTTAAAAAAAGCATCATTTACCAGAAAAAAGAACTGACCCTAAAAAGGCACAGAAAAGGTAATATGATGCTCATGTGAGGCAAATCTCTTCCTTTTACCCTGTGTTTTGTATTTGCTTTTAATTTCCTCTGAAATAAATAAGGTGGAGAAGCTGGTGGTGGAAATGGACTGAGGCAGAAAAGTAATGTGTTCAGCACCATCCAAAATCTACATTAGAAGGCAGTCAGGCTTACATTGCTACCAGTAAAATTTTGTCCAGGAGCCTCGTGCTATCCAGTCATTCAGCGCCTGAGCCACTCACTCTGGTGTTTGTGCCTCTTTTAGTGAAACTCCTGCACAGTGCACAAGCATTGGGAAACACTTCCCTCACCACTCGCTGTTTTGTGGGAAGCACTGATATTCGAGCACCTTCTCTGAACAATCATTTAATTCTGTGTGGTGGCTTTGAATAGATGTTTTTCCTTTATGGCTGCAGTTAAGAGCCTTCGAAGATATTTGGCTCGGCCTGGCAGGAACTGCTACTTCCTCATCTGTCCAGAGCCAAATCCTGGTGGAGGGGATTATTGATCCGAAAGAGAAAGTAAAAGCAGCTGCTTCAAAAGGAAAGGAGTGTATTCAGTACTACCTGGGGTATCTGAAAGGTATGTACCTTCACTGACAATGCTTGTAGGCATATGATTTAGTTTTAGGTAATCCTGCAAGGAGCAGGGAGCTGCACTTGATGATCCTTATGGGTCCCTTCCAACTGGAGCTGTTCTGTGATTCCCAGCTGTCATTGCTGTGAAGAGGCTGGATGAAAGGTTGTGTCTCTAGTGCCAGGCTAGCTCAGTTCATGGTGATTCAACTTATGTCTTTCAGATTAAAAAAAAAAAGCTGAAACTTAAAAATCGTTACACAAAGGTCAGCTTGGGAGACCTTTTTGTTTCACTTATGGATTTGCCTTTCCACACTTCTGCAGGGGAATTTCTCACATGTTCATGGCCTCACTTGTAAGTGCTGTGATGTATCTGAGGTTAGGACCATTAGTTTGTGAATCCCTGAAGTCAGAAGTTTGTAACAGTGGTTCAACTCAACTCCTTCCACCCAAACTCTCCGTGCCTTTGCCAACCGTTTCTGTTTATGCTCTCAGACTTCGCTGTGTGATGGGTGGACCTGACTGGCTGACCAGTTTCGAAACACCAAGACAGTGAAGACTAAAGTAGAAAAAAGTCACTCTGACTGAGAGAAATATTTAGATTTACATTAATTCAGTGCTTCCTTTGCTGTAGCAAATCTGTGTTTGTAACTCATTCACAAGCCACACAGAAGAGAAAGATCAAACACTGATTCTGATCTAATTGACTCCTGTTTATCTCTCCTTTTTTTCCCCCCACAAACACCTAACACACTCAGACACTGATTGATCACCCAAGTAAGTAATTAAAAGCTGGCTTTGAAACAATGTCTGTCAGTGTTGTTCCTGTAAATGAAACGCTGTCTTTTTGTTCCCTAAGGGGATTTGGAAGAAGGATTGGAAGTCAGTGCTTGTTCCGATGGGCAGGAGATGGCTGCCGTTAACACCTACCTCAGCATCAACGGGGAAAGGCAGGAAAACATGGGACAAGTGGCTGTAGCAGCTGCTAATGGAAGCTTGACTTTTCTGGCTCAGGGATGCGGGGATCCAGTTCTAAAGGCTGAGGTGAGACCCTTGAGTGGCTGTTAACTACAGTGTGGTTTTCCCAGAATATTGTTTAATTTTGTCAATTTGCGGCAACACCTTCCACATGGAATTCAGGTGTGAGTTTTGGTTAGTAGCCAGGCAAAATTATGTAATTTTTAAACTCATAATAACGTTACTTTCATGTTGATGTGAAAAGTTATCATGGTGAGAATTAAAAAGTTCAGCCATAGCCAGAGACAGAAAATATGGGTGGGTCCTCTGAGGAGAGTAAGTAAATAAAGTGAAAGCAGCAGAAAGTGCTCAGTATGTTGGTTACAAAACCAAGATTAGTATTCCTGAGTGTGCTTTTACTTCTAATAGGGTCTCGCACAGTCTCTGCTTGGAGGAGGCTTTTTGAGTTTTCATCCTTAGACCTTCTGTTCCCATGTCTATCCACTGAATACTTACAGAAGTAACTCCCCCTGAGAAATGGGAGGCCACTGTGGAAATTTGCTGGCATTTAAACTAGTACAAACTTTGAGTGATTTGGGTCCAGAACAAGCAGTTTTAAGTCATAAATTCAAGGTTTTTATCAATCTTCTCACAGTACAAGCTTAATGAAATTGGGAGTCTTTTGAAAGCCAAACTGATGGAAAAGATAAAGAAGTTTGATGGATACATGTGGAGATTCAGGAGATCAGTAAGTATGTGTACATATCTGTGAAAACACCACGAGTGTTAATTAAAATCATTGCCTGCAGTTGTTTTGTTTTGCTCCAACATTTAAATGATTACTCCAATGCTGACCTGTAACTCAGACAAAAAGCATGTTTCACGTGGAGATCTTGTATCTCTGCACCAACACCGAGGAGTCGGAATTGTCTCACAATGGAGTCAAAGCTTTGCAGGAGATCAGTGTGTATTTTGATTATTGCTTGTGTTTTGGGAACCACTGTAGGTGCAGCAAGTTGGTTTCCTGTCTGACGCAGCTGGCTGGCCTTCCACAGCCTTGCAGAAAGCAGCAGGACTCCTGCACAGCGGGGGCAGAGCTGTGGCCCAGGCGTGGAAGCAAAGTGGAATTGGGCAGGTCCTGAGGAGCAAGGTCCCACTTTACCTGGATAAACTTCAAGGCATTGTCCAGCAAATGCAGAATGAATTGCAAAGTAAGCAAAACTGTGCAAAGCGAGGAGAATAAGGACAATGTCAGTGCAGGGCAAACCAAACTTGACTATGAACTATAAAATACGCTGATAGCATAAAGGTTTCTATTTTGATCCAGCAAAAAGTGCTGACTTTGGCTTTTAGTGTACAGAGTGGGAGCCTTGATGCAATAAGCCCTAAGTAAGCTCTCTGTGAGCACCTTTCTAATGAAATCACTGATGAGACACTCTCTGGGTCGCAGGAGGCCGAGTTCAGTCGGATGAGAACAGAGCCCTAATTCCTAAGCTGAAGTATTTCTGCTAACAGTTCGCTGGCAAGCCTTTCCTCCCAAAGGGCTGTTCATATCCATCCTTGAGTTTTGAATGCTTGTACTAATCGGATTTCACTTGATCCGTTTTTTTCCAAGCCTATCCAGTAGTCTCTAATTCACTGTTGAGCTGGACTGTGGCCCATCCTGAAACCTTTGAGTTTCAGCTGTAATTAGCTGTGAGAACCTTCAGTTCTCACAAAAATAAAATCTCACTTTGGGCCACTTACCTCTTACCTTCTCACTCAAAAGCTGGATTTAGTTGACATACCATGTTTGAAATCAGCTGTGACCAACCTGTCCTGTTACTAATCAGATGCAGTTTGTGCAGTACACCCTGATGGTGGCGTATTTATGAGGAGCTCAAGGTTAGAGCTAAATGCCTCTTTCAGCTTTTCTTAACGCTGTGTCCACACACACAGAGCAGTGCAATGTGCCAAAACTACCATGAAAACAAAGCTGCCTCTTCCTGTTTTTTGTGCCCTCCCCCTCCCCTACGCTGGAAGTTGTGAGGAAACAAGCAAACAAACAAGCAAACAGCCACTTTGCACCACTCCAGCTAAGGTTTGTTCCATTAATGTGTTTGCTTCAGAGCCACTAGCAACTTTGAAGGATGCCTACTATGATGTAACCTTGAAGCCATTGGATGAGGTCTGGAAAGAGAAGACAGAGGAGTACATGAAAAAAATCCAGGCTTTTTTACCCAATATTGTAAAAGATGCGTGGCTAATGGAGCCAATCCAGCTGGCATTAAAGGTTGTGAAAGCAGCCTTGGATATGGTTGGTATAACTCAGTTCTCCATTTGTAATGGTTTGTAAGACAAGGCCTACAAATTTTAAGTCTCAGCTTTGAATTATGGATACACAAAAATGGTTAACTATTTTGTTTATGGAAATAGTGCAGTTATCTTTATACATAACAAACTTGTGCACAGTTAACTTACTGTTCTTGCAACATTTGTCCTGCTTTGAAAGCAGTACTTTTCCAGCTAGAGAGGTTGGTTTACTAGTTCTGGTTGAAAGCACAGCAGCAGTCATCTGTCATTCACCTAGCTTTTACTTTTCTTCCATAGAGGATGAATTGTGATTCCGGCAAACAATGTACAGATTTGGGCTCTTCTGGTTGAAATGAAGAGCTTAAAATATATCATGCCAATTTATATTAACAAAGATACCAATCCTTTGCAAGCTACTGAAGTGCATTATCTCAGTGAAGTGCTGGTATACTTTAAGTAAGGCTATTTAGGAAGAATATATTTCTGTCCATTATTTGTTGCTCTTATGAGTAGAGCTTGCCCTCTGGATGTTAACCTATAAATGACAAGATGCTGCCAGGCAAGTGACAAATGCAAGAGAGACTAAAGTGCTATTTCACTGACTGTTGATTTAAAAGTATTAGCAACTACTGACCCTGCCCTGAAGCCATACTGGTTTTGTAATCTTCTCTTCTGACTCTCCAACAGACCACACAGCAGATGTTCAGGTGGGCAGAGGCCACATTTTCCAGAGCTGTGAGCAAGATCCGGAAGCCCTTGCTCAACCTATACAGTTTTTCAGCCAGGTAACTGGTGTTCCTGCAGGATCCCTGCTGCTGGGGCCTGTTAGAAATGGATGTGTGCAGAGTTAGCCTTCCTATCAGTTTGTAGGCTGAGGGTTCTGGACAGACACCCAACCACTCCTGCCCTGGGCACAAGACGCCCTAATGTTCATTTCTGTTCCTGTCAGGCCCAACTGCCTTTCAACAGGAGCTACTGGGCGGCAAACAGAACAGTAATAACTGATAACTGGCCTTTTATGGCCTTGGGCAGTGCAGCTGTTGCCCAGTGTGGGGCTGTTCTAACCAGACTACAGTTCTTACGAATCTTTCACTTCCACATTTCTTATAATAAAGCAAAAGAATGTCATCAGTTGAGCAGATAAGGGCTCCTGCTGTTTTGTTTGCATTCCACAGGAACTGCTCCGTGACAGTAAAGCTGCCGGTACTGCCCAAAGGAGACCACTCCCTACAGCTGGCAAATGTTCCTACTTACCTTATTGGAGAGAAACTAATGAGGCCTCTGCAAGACCTCTACAAAATCAACATCCTTGCAGAGTATTATAGATTCAAACGGAGGATGGTGGAGAGTCCCTTCGAATGTAAGCCCTTTCAAAGTGCTGCTTTGTTTTGTAACTGGGTCTGTCTCCACTTGGATTATCTGAAAAATCATATTTGGAATAGTACTTTACTATGGATGGGTGCTAATTAATAATTTTCCTATCAACTTTATATAATAGTCTTTCCTGTAAGACAGTAATGGTATGTATAAGGTCAACACTCGGGGCAAAACTGGCATAAAGTAACACTCCTCTGCTTAATATTCATGCAAATTTTCCAACTCTTTACACTTTATACTCTTGACATTAGAAATCAGCAGATGCTATTTGTCTGTCTTATCCACATGCCCTTGTGAGTTGATACTATGGTTCAATGCCAGTCGTACCCAGGGCTGTCTCCTGGCATGGAGGCTTTGAAACTGGTCATCTCATCTCTGTTGACTCTGGGATGGAAAAGCTCAGCCCTACCAGAACTTCAGAGAAGTATTGCCTGCATTGCTAAATGCTAAAACCCTGCATTAACAGCCCCAACTGTCCCTTAGAGAGAATGGTTTTTCCAGAAAGAGCTATTTTTAATGGTTTCCTCCCACTAGACTGACAGACACAAAGAGGGCTGTCAAAGTCGGTCCTAGTGACCAAATAATCGAAGTGATGTATCAGCAGGGACTGCAGCTCTGTTTGATGCTCTGGTTGGGAAGGGCACTTTCTGGAGACAGTTAATATTCATGCTGTTTTCTGCATAAGAATGTATGAAGTGTAGGGTATATGTGTACGCTTACAAAATGCAAGTTTACAAGTAGCATGATAATAAACCAAAATGAGCTTTGAATCCCAATACATGTTTCTTGAAGTTTCAGGACACCCAGGTAAATCTATAATGAAAAATAAATCATTAAATTGCTTTATTTCTGGTAAAATTTTTGTTGCAGAGTAACTACAGTGTAACTAACTAAAATGTAAATGTGGTAAGGTCAATGTAATAATAACTTGAGAAATTATTTCAAGAGCATGCCAGCCAGAAGCTGTGTGTTACAGCATGCACAGCACTTACTGTGGGAAACTCACTGATGTTTCTTCTGAAATCTCTAGATCATGCTCTGTTAGTGGGGACCAAGCATCTTGTGACTTTTGATGGAAAAATTTATGATTTGGCATCAAAGTGCAGTGTACTTCTTGCCAAGGATTTTGTTCACAATGCTTTCACTGTAATACTAAGTGAGGAAACCAGTAACTCAAGATCACTGTATGTGGAGATGAACCGGACTGTGATCACTATCCACCCAAGACTGAAGGTAGGAGGAACAAGTCAAACATTCTTCATTTTCAGAGCAGAAATTATCTTAAATCAGCAACAACAGAAAAAGCTTTCCAAATATTAATGCCCAAAACATAGATCAGAACAGCTCTCAGATAAGCGCTTTAAATTAACCACTTCTTAATCAGAAAATACCTCTCTAAAACAAAGCCAGTTTAACCCAAGGGCTGCCTCTTTGCTCTCTGCATACTAGAGGAAATTTTCAGCTTTTCTCTTAGATCATGTCAGAGAGGTCTGGAGATCAAACTGGGCCTGTAGCCTCAGGGTACCTGGGAGGCTTTGTGCTGTCTGCTCTTTTGGAAGTTTAACACAACCCCCTTATTCCCTGATTCTGGGCTAAGTTGGTCCCCCTGAGCTTGCCCGTTATTGAACTTTAACAGTGACAGATCTTAAACTGCATTTTCATTTTAAAACAGATCTCCAAGATGTTCTCCTTTACGGAAGAGAACTGCCAAGTACTGGATAAATCACTTGAAAAGAATACCACTAATTCAAGGAGAGAGACCAACAAAATAGAAATATCTAATCAGAAAGGCGTTTCTCTATCCTGTGACTTTCAGTATGATCTCTGTACTGTCACTCTGGCTGGGTGGCACCATGGTGAGTACCAATCATACAGCCTTTGTCAGCTGTTAGTAATTTTTTTTATCTCTCTAAATTATTACCATCTGTAGTACCAGCATCTGCGTTGTCTTTCACTTGTTATTCCCCTCTTCATTCATGCACACCCTGGAAATGGCCCTAGGCATTCCCCGTAATTGCCAGATAGAGCATGGATCATTCCAGGGAGAACAGCGAGTGGTTATGGGTTACTGATGATTAATGTAATAAAGCAGACAGGTGCAATGCAGTCAGCCCAGCCCCAAATGCTGGATGAGAATCACTGCTTTAGAGCTGGCTTAGCTTGTCAGGTCTGCAAGACAACTACAGAGGGAGGCCTAAAACCTTATAGGTCTTTTGGTATACTTGGAATGCATTCCTATCCATGTGCCCCACACTATTCTAAAACTCACACTCCCAAGTTTAGCAGAGGATGGATCTGATGCCTTGATGTGGCCAGGAGAAACACATGACCAGCTAGGACAAGAGGTGGCAATGCAGGCTGGGAAAAATCCAGAATGGCTATCTGGCCATACCTTCTCTTTTCCGTGTTAGAGCTGAGTGCTGCTGTACAGAATAACTGGAGCTCAGAGCCAGCTTCTGTCACTTTCTGGCATCTACTCCTGACAACTACTATTTTACCCCATTTCAATTTCATCCCAGGTATCTCAGCTGGGCTTTTTGGTACCAATGACAATGAAGCTGGAAATGAATGGATGCTTCCTAATGGTTCCTTCACTGACAATGTGCAAGAGTTCACACAGAGCTGGCAGGTAAGGAGCTTCTCTGTGCAGGGCACCAGAGGTGCTGAGCACAAGGGCAGTGTCTGACACGCTGGTTGGCTTAGAACAGTAGCACATTGTATTGAAATTGTTTTCCCTTGTCTAACCAGGGAAAAGGTTGCACGTTTGCTAAAAACTGTTCAAGAAGAACTGGGTTTTTTTCCCTGTAGATGGGCATTGAGCATCTTTGGCTTAGGTGGCAAGGTAAAACATAGAAGTGGCTGCTGCTGCTACTAGAAGAAGCTGACGTTGGAAGGAAGGATCTTTGTTTTCCTGCTTAGAGCACCTCGTCCTGGGATGCAGAGCCAGGTGGTATAGCTCTGGGACAAATCTGTATCATCAGTCAGGCTACTCTTAGAAGTTTTCTTTAGAGCTGTTTGTTGCAGCTGGGTTTTTTGAGTTGGTTTCTTTTCCCCTCTGTTCTTCCTCCTTTACACCTTATCAATAAATACAACCAGTTACAAGTAACTAGTCAATTTGTTCTCCATCTAAGTACGGAGTATCACTGAGTTTTTTTGGAGGGTTAGCTGCTACTGTCAATTACTGACTTGCATAAAAGGACTTCCTACAACTATCATAAATACATGTTGTAACACCTTTATACCAACAGCATTTCACTTCTGCTTAATTTATGTTCTCTATAATCAGCTGGAAATAATCTAAATACACAAATATGCAGGTGTATATCCCATTTGTGAATGTAACACAGCAAGAAAAGTAGCCTGAACATGCTCTCAAGCCATGTTGACAGGATCCTCTAAATCCCTTCCAAGCCTAATTTTTAGAATCTAATACCAAAAACAAAAAGGAACCAGCATCTTATTACTGCAAAGGTTTTGTGATTCTTCCCTTTACGTTCTCTCCCAGAAGATGTCTGAGTCCTGGGAACAGAAATTCTATTTTCAGCTTTACATCAGTACTTTAGAAGAGAGAATTGCTTCAAGTATCTTTTCCTTGCTGTTGCAGAGATAGTTAATGTCAGCCTATGTTTATGTTAATAATGGGGCAGGATCACAACGTGACTGACCACAGGTATCAATTTCTTAATTGCTGCAACTATTACTTTCTAATACATTCATAAAAATGCAAACCTATGCAGAGACACTGAACTAAATCAATACATAAGGAAATTAGTGTCATAAACAAGCTGGGCAGTCATGTATGTCCTGATTCAGGATCAGAATGGCTGCACTTGCACTACTGATTGGTGCAGTTTATTTGTAGGCTGAGGCAGCTTTGCAGTGCAAGAACGGATAGGAGATTCTGGCTGAACCCTGTGCTGGTCACTGTCACATCCCCTTCAGAAAAAAAAAAAGTAACAAAAAGACTGACTTACCACTAAGGCACTGCTGTCCCACAGCACTGAAGCAAGGACCAGTAATGCAAGTGTGCTAAGTCAGGAGTTCCTGCAAAGTCTTAGGAAGTTTTCTCAAGATAGAAGAGATGATAGGGTGGAGATAACCCAGTTCCAACAGGCTGTACTGTACTCAGCTGTGCTGGTCAAATGGAGATTGAAAAAAATCCTCCCTGACCAAAAGTTTTAGCTGAGTAATTTGTGATACAGAAAGTGAAAGCAGAGTCAGTTTAAATCTGGCCAGGTATTGAAGCCGGAGATAAAAGCACTGCTGGAGTCACCTCATCCTGAACTGTGAACTCCAACTGGCAACTCGCTCCCAAGAGACTGACCTTCCTTCCAGCAAAGTTCCAGTGTCACAAGGCCAGGGCTGCACAACAGCAGGAAGGAAAGCAGGAGCCTGCCAGGTCTGCCTCCTGCAGGATGAGGGTTATCACAGATTAAACTGCCAGTTAATTTTTCTTAATAACTAAAAATCACTAGAATTTACACTTACTTAAAGAACTTTTTGGTTTGGGGTTTGTTTGGTTTAGTTTTTTTGTTTGTTTGGGACTTTTTGTTTGATCTGGTTTTGAGGGTTTTTTTAAGACTTCTTTACCTATGAATAACCCAGCAAGGATAGGAAGATTTTTTTTTTCTGCATTAAAAAGATCTAGTAAAAGCACCTCTTTGACCTGTCAGATCTATTTAATAAGAGAACTAGCCAACTGCCTGCTGTGTCATCAGCTACACACCCAAATCCCTCAGTGAATAACAGAATCAAAAGGAAACAATGTCTAATCTGTAATATTAATTATCTCTCAGTATTATTGAACAATAAACATTAGAGCAGTGTACTGAGCTGCCCGTATCTTCCTTTAAATCAGCCCACACTGGAAATCTGAAGTATTCATCCTAACCTGATGTATTAAAAAACAAAGCCCCCCAACTGCAGTAATTCTGCTTTCCCAGGTGAACAAGTGCAACCTTGTACCGGAGAAAGAGAAGCCATGTCCAATTACAGGCAAGCAAAACATCTGCAAAGTGTTTTTTGAAGAACCACATTCACTTCTTAGGAACTGCTTCAAAGTTGTAAGTAGAACTTCAGCCATGAAGGACTGTCTGAATCACCCACATGTTATTCTTCAAAGGAGGACACATAACCCTTGCAAGGATGTAGAAGTTTAGTCATGGATTACTTTAGAATAATCAGAACAGCAATACAGACAGAAAAAAAAAAGCTGTTATTATCACCATACATATAAATCGAGGTCCTTGACATCCCCAGAGTAGAGGCATGAGTGCACCACTCTTTAGGATACAGGTCTAGAATCTGGAAATAGAAATAACCCCCTCAATGTTAGGAAGGGAATAAAGGTTTATGAATGGCCCTACCGAGGTAGGGGGACAGGAGGCCCAAATCAAACCTTTGGCTCCACCCGCAGGTGCCCCCTGCTCTCCTAAACAATTCCTTTGTGTTAAGGTGGACCCCAAGCCCTTCTACACCATGTGTACACAGGATATCTGCGAGTCCCCGGCCCTGGGGGCTGCCTGCAGCTCAGCAGCAGCTTTTGTTCATCTGTGCAACCGGAATTCTGTCCCTGTGGAAATCCCTCCACAGTGGTGAGTTTCATTTCTTCCCCCCCCACCCTGAATATTCTGATTGCATTGCTCTAGTACTTACATGTCTGTCACTCAAGAATGCATGAGAAAATAAAACTAATGAATCTGATTGTGGGCATGAGCAAAACCGAGTCTACTCCTGGAAACATTCTTGCTCCTTGGCTATCTCCCCTCACCAGCACACCACAGCCCATCCACTTCACTCTCTTATATAAACTTCTACATATGAATATGAAATACAGAGACAAATTTTGTTAAATCTCAGCCTGAATATCCAGCTGAAACCAGAGTTTTAGAATGGCTTGGAAGTTGAATGTTGAAGTCAGCTAGTGCTGCTGGTTTACATTATCCCATTTCTGAAGAAAGGGATTGGAATGAAGGTGGATCACAAGCTCAGTAAACAATAACATGCTATTAGAGCATGCTCTTAAACAAGCGAAGTACCCTGGGGATGTATACATGAACATATTTAAGACAAGAAATAACTCTCCTCTATTCATCTTATGTATCCCGTTTTGGACACCATGTTTTACTTAAGTTGTGAACCTGTTGAGAACAGTCATGGAGAAAAAATTGAAGGGCTGAGGCTTAACATGAGCTAAGTCTCTAAATATGTAAACACACTAAAGAAAAGGAAGTGTAACAGACCAAACTACAGTAAGGGACAGTTGGGTTTGACACAGTAAAGGGTGTTGTGGCCAGTCCAGTCACGCACAGTAACTGACAGCTAGCCACAGTCAAAGAACCAAACACAAAGTGTCTGTCCAGAGTAACCCCCTCTGCACCACTCCCTAGAAATTCACTCTTGTTGAGGATCTTCCACTGAATGGCTGAACTAGCCAGAGCCCATCGACTTCAGACATAATGCTGCTCTTTCCCTCCTAAACGTGAATTTATCAAACCTGAAAGAATCCCACATCTTTCTTTCAGTTTAGTGTATCCAAAACACTGAAGTACTTTTCCCACAGCCATAAATGTATTTGAGGCTATTCTTCCCTTCACAGATTTCTTGTAATTCAGTGTAATAACAGGTTGCATTACATGTCACTTGTACTTACTAACCACTTACCTGGATTTTCTCTCTTCATTTCAGCTTGAGCCAGATCTGAATGAGCCCTGAAGATGGAAGAACCTTTTCAGCACCCAAAAATAGAAGTTATTTTAGGTAGACAAGCTAGAGGCAGGAGAACAGCAGCAGTGCAAACGCATTAGTGTTAGACAATGAATATAATGAAGCACATGTAGTATAAAAGGAAAGCTTTCCACCCAGAACCCCTGAGGGCAAAAGGAATTATTTCAGTATACTGACAAGAAACTATAATCAACCAAAAGAAATTGAACATAATAGTATTGGTTACTTTAAAAAGAATTCTCCCATTCAATGGCAAAATTGTGTCTCCACAAGTCTTGAACCATAGCACAAATAAAAAAAGCTGACAAATGGTGCCTTCCAGCTCAGATTAGTACAAGTGGAATACTTTGTGAAAGCAGCATTATCAGCTTTGAGTCAGCAGAGATGCTGACTTCTTTTTTCTCCAGAAATGAAACCCTGATGTTCAGCGGTTCTGGACAAACTTATCTTTTTCCTTTTTTTTTTTTTCCAGGGAAGTGCTCCAACACACAAGAGCTACAGTAGAAATCAGATGGTTAAATAATTGAAAGCACTTAATAATTTTCTCAGTTTTATGCTGGTTGATTTTTCCCCTACTTATTGTACACTGTTAAGTGAGAAACACCCTTCTTGGTATCCATGTACCAGTTTCACATTCTCCCTTTGTGCCTTTAGAACCTCTTTCTCAGAAATCAGCTGAAGTGTTGGGAAAGGGTGACTGATAACCATCCTGTCCATAAAGTAGCCTTAAGGTGTTACAGCTACTGTTGTGTAAAGTGTCTTATCTGTGAAAAGACTTTCCATATTTTAATCTATTGATTAAAAAAATGCATTACCTTTTTCCACACAGTACCTGGAAGGCAGCTATTCCTCAGCAAAAAATTATTAACACTGCAAAATCCTTCCCATGCCTTTGCAAAACATGCAAACATTGAAAGAATGGTGTTCTGAACTAGGAGATAATGCTAATAAACGTTTGACTTCCTTCTTATTATGCTGGAGTACATTTTTATTGATTATTCATAAGAATATAAACCTGTACTGATCTACAGAGCTGGAACTGTCTGGGTTTGAATGGCTCACAGACAAACTCAGCAGTGGCCTCTGTCACCTTGTGGATGCTGCTTTCAGACACACTCTCTTCCTGACCCCTTAACTCCCTAGTGTCATACAAATTCTAACTAAAACACAACCCCCACACTACTCAGGAAAAAATCCTGCAATGTTAGGATTGCCACACACATTGGATGCTGCTGTATAAAACACAGTAGAAGTCAAGTCTTCCTCTACAGTAATTTTATAACTGCACCCTTACAGAGGTGTTTTGGACTGAAGCCAAAATTGTCTGCAATATTTCTGGAAGTTAAAGAGTATTTATACCAGTTAGTGATTCAAAAAAAGGCGTCATCTGCTCCCCAGTCACTGAACGTCATTTCACTCAACGTAAGCATGTAGAGGAAAAGATTCAGAAAAGCTCAGTCAGCAATAAACAGGAGTTTAACTAAATGTTAACTGCAGACAGCAACACTGAGCTGAATGCAGACACTGGGTCTCCTAAAAGCTGCACATAACTTATCACCAGTGATAAAGGTGCCATTTCACTCCCAATAAACATTTTAAACTACAGCCACTGCCCTCAGCTGTTGCTGGTTATCTCTGAGCTGTTCTCAGGTTACGCCTTTCATGTCTAGATCCGATCCAGCCCTACCTAAATACAATCCAATCCCACATCAATACAACTCTTCAAATGCATTCCATAAATATGCATCACTGCCAGATGGCAAGCCACGTTTAACTCTGCTGTAAATTCTCTGACACTAGCAAGGGTGCAGCAGTTCTAACTGTCCATTTCCAGGGGTTTAGCTGTTTATTTCCAGGGTTTTATTGCCTGGTTAGAAAGCATGGCAAGGTAAACATATTTGGAACAAGCTTCAGATTCCTGGCATAAGAAGCATTCAGATGGAAAACTACCATCAGGTAAGAACAGTTGCCAATCAACATGCTGACCACATGGATCATTTCTGAAAGGCTGCCCCATTCCACAAAAGGATTTTTTTTTCCGGGATTAAAAACAGTAAATAAACCCAGACTATCAAAATTCTTATCTCTGTGTATTTTGGAGTTACATGAGCAGAGTTTCAGAGCACAGGACTTCCATTATCCTTCTGTCTCTGATGTGGTCTGGTTTGGAATACCAAACTCAAGGCTGGGAACTGCACTCTTAAACCCAGTCCTTCATCCGCAAAGATCTCAAATCTTTAAAGGACACTATTTAATTTCCACATGCTTTGAAAACATAACCTCACAATTAAAAAATTCAGTTATCATCCCTTGATTCCCATCTTAAATTGCAGAGTGTTCGATCAAAAATCATCTTCCCTTCCTACATGCATCCCAATTAACACAGCTATATTCCTGGACAACACAGTCCCAAACCACAAAGGTATTCCACACAGATAATGCAATATATTCTTCAGGATTCAAGCTCTCCTTAGACAAGAGGGAAAATAAATAGTAGTAATGTTTCTTCTTTTTCAAATTATTTTGATGTCATACTTTTGTTTTCTCCCACAGAAGGAAGAAAGATAAAAATAAAATACACTTTAGAATTATTTAAACAGCTAAAAATAGCATACACTGGAACAAGAAACCTTCAAAGAGAAAAATACACTTAGCAGCAGAAAGCTTGTTTCATAATGTGGTACAAGTATTTGCATCTTGGAGAAGCTATTCCAGGGACTCCTGCATACTGCCTTTTCAGTTTATTTCACTTCACTGGAACACAGGGGTCATTACTGTACCACTTTCAATATTTCAGAAACCAGTGAGGTTTTTAAGCACAAGACTCTGCTTATGGTTACCAAGAGACATCTGTCTTACAAGTGGAGTTTACTGACATGGTCATTACTGAAAGAGAAAATACAGGCAAAGATGTTATTTCCAACCACAGTCTAAATAGACTGAAACACATTCTGCCTTTGTTCCAGGTATTGGGTTCACCCTGGTAACACGAGTTCTGTGCAGCCCTTGCTGCCAAGAACACCCACCCTGCTGCAGGAATGACTCCCTCAACACACGCTCCCAGGAACAGCAACTAACACAGAAACACGGACCATTCCCAACACCATGGACATCTTACTCAAAACATCAAACATGTGTTTCTAAAATCTGTTGGTGTAAAAAGGGACGGCGGAACACATGAACACTGCAGTTATTATCAGATAAGCACTGATCCCTGCACCTGACTCTGAGTCCGGCTTCTCACTTTGGTTTACTCCAAGAGTTGGTTGGTTGGTTGAAACCACAAACACACAGCATAGTCTGATATTCTGCACCAAGAAAGTACATTTCCAGTTATTTCAGGCAGAAGAAACAGTATCTAGGGGATGACTCTCTGCAAATCCTCCACTTCAAGGCTCCACATATCCTTATGTACCGGGTTTTCAGAGAGATCTGTCATCTTTATTGCTCGAAGAACAGGCTCAGGACTGCAGGACCGCACCACACCCATCACCATTACATACTTCCCTAAAAAACAAGCAAGCGCGAAATTTAATTAACTTTTGTATTTTCATTTTAATTCAGAACGCAAAATATTTTAAGACAATTAAACACTGTGAATTGAAGCTGCTGATACTTGCAAGAGAACTCAAGGCATGAAGACTGCCTAGAACTGAATTTCAGGGAAAAAAGGCTTCGCTATCTGTACAGCCACTTTCACTGCAGATTTGACTGGATTTTCACGTACAACAGGAGCCAAACAAGCACACAGTTTGTCCCTCTAGTGCATAGCTGGGCGGAGGGCAATTGGGAACACTGAAAACTTAAACCAAGTGCCTGTTTTGTGCCTCAACTCCTGCAGCGCTGCAGTCCAGCACTTCTGCAGTGGAACCGAAGCTACACGTGAGAGGCAGAAGAAGGAAAAAGGGGAGGGAGGGGGGGCGGGTGAGGAATTCCTGTCCTTGTTCCCGGGCTCCCGCGTGGGGAGCGGCACCTCCCAGGGGCCGGGATGAGCCGAGCTCCGCCGGCACAGGCCAGGGCAGGGAAAGCGCCGCTCGGCGGGGTCCCGCCGCCCCCGGTACCTGCGCTGAGGCACGGCCGGCCCTGCGGCACCTGCTCCACGCCCAGCACGGTGAAGGCGCCGGTGCCGTCCCGCAGCCGGGCCGAGCCGCCGCGGGCGCCGCGCTGCACCTCCAGCACGGTGCCCTGCATCCACACGGCCCGCAGCGGCAGCGGCGCCCGGCCCGCCCGGCACAGCGACCACGTCCCGCCCTCGCCCCGCTCCGCCCGCCGCAGCTGGGCCGCCAGCACCTTCACCGGCGGGCCCAGCGCGTCCCCCGCCATGCCCAGGGCGATCAGGGGGGCTCAGGGGAGGTGGCCCCGCCCGCGCAGCCGCCGAGGGAGCGAAGGGCGGGGAGCGCAGGGCCCGCCCCGGCGGCGCCTCAGGGCGGGCGGAGCGCTGTGCGGGCAGAATGCAGATGGCGGAGGGGTGGTGTTCGTACGGAGCCGGGCCGGGCCGTGCCTGGTGCTCATCGCCGGGCCCCGGGTGGTTCTCAGTGACCCCAGCGGGCTCGGCTGCCCGGCGGCTGCACCGTGTGCCCAGCCGGCACCCCCGCACCGCGACCGGGGACCCGGCGCCTGGCTGGCCCTCGCCGTACCTGAATTCGGCTCAGGATCGGCTCCTCTCCGTGCTAAAACTAATGCAAAAATCTGAAGCAGCGGTTTGATACTGTCTGCTGTGACAGCCCCGCCCGGCAGACCCGGCTCTGCCCTTCGCCCCCGGCGGGGGTTGTGTCGCTGCTCAGCGCGGAGCGGCCGCTCCGTGTTCACTGTTCGAGTTGAGGGAGCTCCTCCGCTTTCATGGGAAAACAGGAAAATGCCCGTGCTGATTTTCCCAGGGATGCTTTCGGGACAAATTTGTATTGTATACTTACTCCACTTATGTGGAAATCCGGAGCATAACGCACTCAAAGTATGGGGGCGGGGAGGGGTTAAGATGGAAGACTTTAATTCCAAGGCCTTTAAGAATTTAATTGCTGTCTGTTTATATTAGACAGGCTAATTCGCTTTGCCGCAGCCTGAAATCCTTGAAATGTTTTGGGTTTTTTTGGGTGGGCGGGTGGGTGGGTTGACATTTTCTCTAGAAAATAAGCCAAGAAATAAGCTAATACAAAAACGGGAGGATGGAACAAAGAAAAGAATCGGGAAAACCAAGGGGATGGATTAATCAATTTCACAAGTCCTGTTACCAACTAAAGTGCAGATTGGGTAAAAATGCGCAGAGAACCGACTCCCCTGCAATCACTCTTCTTTAAAAGAGCTTTTGTTCTCCACTAAAATAGCCGGTTACTTTATTTTAAAAGTCTGGTTTTGTTTTGAGTAGCAAAATACATCAAAAACCTTTTTTTCTACTCACCCATGATGTTGTGAATTATTTATTCTTATATCTTTTTTCCAGAGATATTTTCTGTTTAGAGGCATTCTGTAAATGGGACTTTATTCTTTTTATAGCGTAAGGAAGCAGTTAACTTTTTGTTACTGCTTACAGTAAAAATAAAAGATATTATTGGTAATAACAATAAAAACACTGACATCTAAGCACAATACAGAACCATGTAATCTGGCAATCAAATCATATGGCTTACAGGAATAGAAAGACATTAGATGGTTACTGTATATGAATGCAAAATTTGAGCAAGGCTCATAGGAGAAGAATATTTGTAATTTATATCCCTGAGCTGCAGTCACTTGACAGCATCAATATTTAGTTGCACATAAAAAAAAATTAATTGTGCCAAATATTGATAAAAGTATTGTATTCCTATTTGTTACTGCATAATAGGAGGGTCTAATGCTTATTAAGCCATTAAATCTACAGATGAAGGCAAGACCCCTACAAGAGTGTAATCTTCAGGAGAGACTAAAAGGTCCCTTTTAAAAGATTTGCCTTCTAGAAACTGTGTTATAAGAAGGGCAGAAGCACTGGCATTCTGCATCAAGAAATGGATTTGTTTTCCCAAACCGGAAAACCCTTGTCTTTCAGTAAAATGCAGAGGTACACTGAATTATCTGCAAAGCCCGTACCAAAGAACTGTCTCAGCCAAGCACAGAGACACATTCTGAAGCTGCAAGGAAAGTCTGATGCCTCAACAGACTGGTTTCTGGAGGTGACCCCACAGTGATAATCCTCTGATTTAAGGGGAGCAGAGGAAGCTCAACACACAGTTGGAAAAAGCAATGAGCTGCTGCCTGACAGTCTGTAAATTACAGTGGGTTAAACATGAGCAGGTTTCCTGAGAGCACTCTGAGTGAGACAGAGTCTTGCTTTGCACAGATTAAAAGGAAGGACTCAATCTTCTTCTGCCTGCTGCTACAATGGGTGCCTTTCTTCAAAGCAATCTTCAAGGACATTATTCCTCACGCTGACATGCATGTGAGATGGTCACAGTATGGGTAAAATAGAAAGGTCAAACTGCACCTAGATAACATAGTCCAGAGCATAGCCAGGGCTCCCTCAATTACACAGGCACTGTTTTGTTGGTATGGTGCCAAAAGACCTTAGAAAAGACTTTGACCCCAGATCTCCATGAAAAGAGATTTCCAAAGAAGCAGCAACTAGAAATTTTTTGTCCAGCTCATACCTTTCCATGCTCTTACTGACAGTACTACTTAAAATGGAAGCAATTCTCTGCTCCCCTCTCTAATTTTGGTAAAAGGCTGATATTTCACAAGCACAAAAATCCTCCTTTCCCTTGGCCAGAAGTTTTGATCTATTACAGCCTTTCATCCTACCCAAAAGAGTTTTAAAATATATCTCCACCCCAGTCCAAGGATCAATGTGTACTGAAAAGGCTCTTCAATTTTATTTCTGTTTTACTTTCCTAGTACTGAGAAGTCACTAACTGTGTTTCAAACAAAGTTTTAGGGTTCTGGGGTTGTTTTTAAGATTTGTACTTTGTACTAATGCATTACTCTGTAATGGAGAGGTCTGAGACTCTCTTCCTTTCCCTGATATTCCTATGAAAATTCACTGAAGGGCAACTTTTAGCACAGACAAGTATCAGGTTTCAACTTCAGAAGATCCATCCTAGTTTAGATATATTTTCTTATACTGCACACAGAACTGTATGAAAAAAACACAGGAATATAAAATTCAGTTGTTCCTGGTGTTTGTTTTGCACTGCATAAAAGATGCAATGGGAACATGCTGACTAAGTCTGCATAACCATCTTCATCCTTCAAGGTGTTTTTTTCAGACTACCTCTCACATCATCACTGAATTTAATAATTATTTGAAATTAACAGATGAGTTGGAATAAATGGGTTGGAAGTCAGTCATATTTACATCCCTAACCCGAGCTTCAGCTGCTTGTAATTTATGCTTTGGGACGGATCAGTCCGGCAGTATGGACACTAAATTGTTTTTGTCCAGGAATTTCAAAAGACCTGGAGCCAGTAAAGTCATCTGCTGAAATGGGAAAACTCCAGATTCAAGCTGCAAGAGTTTTAGTTAGCAGGGAGCTCTGAATAAGTGGCATTTTGGAAGTGACTTGGAAAAGGCAGGTGAACACGAGCAGCAGACATCCTAATCCTACTACTTACAACAACAAGAGTCTTGGCCTCTCCCATAGAGTCATCCAGCCCAAACTGCACGCGAGTCACGCTAAGATCAGATGAATTAACGTAACTTTCGTGGCAAATCCTCCTTGAGAACTTAATACAGATGCTATACATTGCATGTTAGCTTATGTTTAGTGGAATCAGCAGAGGATTACAGCAAGAGCCTTCCTGCAGCTGCCAGGAGCTGACAGCTGCACCCAGTGTATAGCAGAGAAAAACATCATCTCCTCAGAGAGGGTGGAAACCTCAGCTTGCACAGCCAGCCTTAGCATGAGAAATTATTTCATTCCTCTCACCATCACGCAAACTTAACCAGTTCCTGTCACTCACCGCACGCCCCTGCTGAGGGGAGTCTGCAGGCTATGAACACAGAGCAGTGCTCTCCCACTTCGCTGACTCATTTCACTTACAAAGAATACCCAGAGGAAATGCTTAGAGAGCTCCAGTTGTGTTCTGCAGAAGTGGGTGTCACCTGTTTGCTTCTTTCCATGGTATAAATATGCTGGTGTGGAACCGAAATAAATTGGTGTTCTATGGAATAGGACCATGACCATGATTAAAGGGAAAAAAATAATTAATCATAGTCTTTACAAGTATTGCTTGCTGCTTTGGCAGTAGTCTGCAAAGCTGGCTTCCAGATGGGCTTACTCAAACTCCTGCTCAAGGAAAAAAAGCTGGTTTTGAACGGGAACTATGAATGGCATCCAAAGCGTTAGATCTTCATCCCGACTGAAGTGAAGCCAGTAGTTAGAAGATTTCATTTGTTCAGCCTTGCTGCTTCATTTCACTTCATAAAAGAATTGGAGAGTCCATATAAGCAGTGTTGGGGAATACAGATCACAGTGTCTTCCCTTGACAGCTGCTGCCTCTGCACAAATACACTCCAATTAGCATCATCAGCATCCAGTTCGTCCAGTAATAAGAGAGCAGAACAATTTTCCCAAAGAGAAGTAACCTTTTACTTTCAACATCTTAAAATCTGAGGCGTCAAATATTAGAAATATACACAGAAGCCAGTCAGGCTGAGAAGCTACAGCCATTCCAGAGCTTACATTGCCAGGATTCTGCAGTGTTAGAGGCCTCTTCAAAGATTCATGAAACAATTTCTGGTGCTTAGTAGGGAGAGGCATTTACTAATAGACAAATTTTCAAGCAGGCAAGATCTTTCTGAGGTCCAATCAAAGAGACCATCTCTCCCTACAAAGCTAATCTTGTTTAAACTGAAAACATCACAGCTACACCACCAGCAAACGCTTGAACAGAAAAGTTAGAACAGGATTAAATGGCGTTCAGAGTTTTAATATAACGATTAAGGAATTTTAAACCAATTTCACATTATGCACACACCTGCATTAATTCAGGAAAAACTTTTGGAAGTTTAAGACTAGCATCAAGCTACTTGAATACGAAAGTCTGAGGTGAGCCTCCAAGAGTAACTCCCAGAGTTAAGAGGAGCCAGAGAGGAGAAAGCCCTCACTTCTGTTGCTGTGTGAGGTACTATTTTGCAGAGTCTCAGGAGACAGGTATTTGGTAGGTTTGGTAGTGGCTGCAGATCACACAGCCAAGGAGACTGTCAGCTCTTTTACACTCACTGACAATTTGTGTGAAAAGTGAATTGCCCTCACTATTCCATATGCTTTAGCCAGTTCTGTTATTTGTATTCCCATGAGTATCACCTAGGACACGTATGTGGTGACTGTCCTTAACTAATCAAATTTTGCTCTGAAATCAGAGAATCTCCATGTAAAATGGCTGCATTTACTTTCCATGTGACTAAAGCTTTGTCCAGGGGTGCAGATAGAAAGGATCCTGGACTGGACAAAGGTCACTGACAGCACTGGCATCCTCTTCAGAAACTGGATAGAGCAGTGGTCCCCTGACTCACCTGGTGCTGGCAGTAATATCAGAGGAAGAGCAGAAATGGCCTTGCAAGGAGGAAGTGCCAGGGGCTGAGCGGGAAGGCTCTGGTATTGGTACTTCAGAAAGCAAAAGCAAAAATCCCAGCTGAAGACACAGCTGGCCTTGTGCTGCTCTAGGGGGGACCCTGGGTGTGAATTCAGGACAAACAGCTGAATGGCTGAAAAAGCAAAAACGATAAAGAGAGGAAATGAACAGCAGTGAAACTTTTGTTTAAAGCTGCTCAGTAATAGCACTTACATGTTTTTATGTACTTAGGCGGACTGGGACCTAAAGAAGCTTGAGTTTTCAGTTTCTTACATTGTGGTTGGGCATCCTGTAAAGCAAGGTTCAAAACCAGAAGTAGTTACAGGCCTGGATTTATTGCCATACCCCTACAAATAGCAGGCTGCTCCCCCAGCTGCTGGCATGAATGAATGAATGAACAAATGTTGGAAAGTTAATTTTGGATTGAAGTCATGTTAGTGTATGGGCTATACAGGGCCTATTTTCATAGGTCTAAGAGAAGATACAAAGTGTCAAATAAAGTCACAGAGTTCTTCCTAAATCAGAACACTTGCTGTATATTGCTGAAGCATGTTTTTACATTCTCAGGCTGCTTTAATTTCTTTAAATAATCA
The DNA here is from genome assembly GCA_035584735.1 of Pseudotriccus pelzelni. Lineage (NCBI taxonomy): Eukaryota > Metazoa > Chordata > Aves > Passeriformes > Tyrannidae > Pseudotriccus > Pseudotriccus pelzelni. The sequence continues at coordinate 6,491,239 of JAWMRA010000033.1, read as the reverse complement.
AAAGACACAAGATTTTATGAACCAATGGGGAGGCATATCATCAGTTCATCTTAGAAAAACCTCTATGACCCATAGGGAAATGCCACATTTTAAAATATAATTTGACATTAAAATGTCACAGACTGCCTCCACCTCTTGATTTAAGTCATTTTAATCACAGGTTCTAGTTTACAGTCTGTACAGCACCTTATATTAAGCACTGTGTTGAAGCTCTCTAATTAAGACCCATTTCTTTCCACTCAGCCCAGAATATGCTGGGTCAAATATCAATTTGATGGAGTGAAGGTCAGACTTTTATTGTTGGCATTTGATGTCTTGAACAGCCATCACTGACAATTGATCCATGAGCACCTCATGGTACTAAGTTTTTGTTAAGTTAAATATATCTGCTGGTGCTCCAAGATTTTAATCACCTATTCCAGTGAGACTTTAGACCTTGTGCTATGAACTAAACAGCAAAACAACATGAACTAGACCAACACATAAAGAAATGGTGAAAAGGACCTACTTAAAGGAAAAATATTAAAATAACCTGACCTTTCTACTGAACTAGTGGTGGTGTGAAGACTGCAGTAAGCCAACTATATGAACACTTATGTATTCACTTATCAGTGTTTGACTTAGCAGTCAAATATTTATTGGACTTTTTGTAGATGGCTAAAAGGTATATAGTTGTACAACACAACTATTGTTTCTATATGTAGCTCTATATAGGGCAGCCCTCCAAACTAAACAACAAAACTGAGATTTGAAATTCAAATACAATCAAAAAGTGGCTCCTTGGGGATTAAAAAATATTGAAGCCAAAAATGTACAAGCTTTCATCTTGTCATGAAAAGCAGCAATGAATGATAAATGCAAACCCAGTATACCTAATTTCCAAAACCTGACAAGCCCACAAAACCAGACTTGCAGTAGTGCACTCTATTGCAAAAGCTATCAGCGCTTCTTTGTTCAAAATAGAAACTGTCAATACTTTAAGAGCCAAGTGGGAGACATCAGTTCAGTGCAGATGGTGCCTAATATTCATGCAAACATCACACAGCACAGAGTGGCTGTGCAGAGCTGGCAGGACAGTGTGTGCACATTTTCGGTTGCGCCTTTGGAATTTGGATGTTCCAAACACCAAGCACTTACAGTTAAGTCATTTCAAATTTTGCACAGGAGCATTTGAAGAGCTGTAGCTCTGCTGCAATTTGAGCCAATATGAATTTCAGACAATAGACACTTTAGAACGGAAAAGGGCAGCAAACAACCTCAGATTTGCAAGGCAAAGCTTATCAGAGTCCTTGGGCTCCGTTGCCGGTTACAGCTTCATTTATGAGAAATCATACAGGATGAAAGTGAAAGGCACATATCAGTTTCTTTTTCTTACCTACGGATATCTCTAATTTGCCTATCTAGACTCTTATAAAGATAATACTGTGATTACTAATAACCCTAACAGATGTGGCTTAAGTATTTTCATTTTTGTTGTTTTCATAGGTTTTACAGCAGAAGGAGAACTGAACAGTTGACCCCACTGTTTGACACAGGCCACTGATTCATTTGCATCCTGGTACCTCTGGCTCTTCCTTTGCTGGGAACTCAGTGGTGTGTCAGTCCACTCCAGACCACAAGAGCTTCCAGCACTCACCAGTGCAGCTGAGGAGGCTGAAGCACAGTCAGTATTGCATTCGTGCTGTTATTTAATGCAATCTGTTTTACATTCATTTCTACCAAATCAAATATCTGAGCAATAGCAAAAGTATTCTCCAGGGCTGTTTTTTTACCTCCATCCGGGTGGGTCAGCAACAGTTAACCAAAATGATGAAGGAATTAATAGCTTAGTACAGACATTTGTCAAATGCAACTGGGCTGGCTCCAGTCACTCTCCAGTTCCACTGCTCCTCCCTGCCCAGTAAAATTAAGCATTCAGGTATCTGGGTTAGATTTAGCAGCGTAACGTGGATAGAGTTCACAAAATACTTTGGCTGGCCCAGTTAAATAACAATATATGCTGCTTGTAAAACCAGCACTGCTCTGAATCAGTTGCTGATTCTTCTGACTAAAGGGTGTATTCCCTCTTCTGAAGGGCCCACAGTGCCTTCTGGAAAATGCTACACACTTTAGGGCTCCTTTAGTATCAGCCTGAGTAATGGTCACTAGTGACTTGCAAAAGCAAGGCTGGGAGGAACCGTCCTTATTAAGAAAATCTCTGAAGTTTACAGTCACAGGAGTGTTCATTTAAATAGTGCCACATTTTACTCAAAGCTGGCAGTCTTTGGTGAACATCCCTTTTGCTTTGTGTCTACTTTCCCTTCTGTTTCTTATAAATGTCATTGTACTACCCTGGATTTTGGCTGGACACGATTGTCTGGGGAAAACAGAAATTCCAGCCAAAGGAAACAGAACTGAAAGTAATTAGAAAATCTCTTTCATTCATCTTTTCGATCTGTACAATAGATAGATGCATTTCCTTCTAAAGGCTGCATTTCCCAGATGTAAAACAGTAAAGCTCCCCCAGCCAGTACTTCTGCAATCTTCATCACACAGCTGTGGAGTGGGAGAACTGCTAACAAAGAGCGCATGTAAAGTCATGAAAGGAGCAGTGCCATGGAATTCTTACCATGAACGGTGGGGAAAGCTTCTGTCCTTGAATTCCAAACAGTTTGCATGTTTTACAATGTTCTCCTCAATGTCTGTAGTCTTGCATTAAGCTAGATGAAATTCTTGGTACATGAGTAGAAAAGAATGTACTGTTGTTAGTTATTTCATCAGCACAGTTACAGACAGATGCTTTAGGAGCAATGCTTTTATGTCTCCTGGTAGCTGTGTTTCATGCAGGTTCATACTGAAGAACAAGTTTCCATTATCATGTTCAATCCACTGGTTTTCATTCACACTTTTATATTACCTGTAGATGTTTGAATATGTAATGCTTCAACTTAATAGCTCTAAAGTTGTATCTTTCGTTGCAGCTCTGTATAAACGGGAAAACTGTGCATTTCAGATGGTAAGAAATGAGCAGGCTCTGCATGAAAAGGCCTTTGCAAAGTGGCAGGTTGTATCCTGGGTCAGCCCCAGTCCTCTGTTCCTCCCTCCAGGCACGAGGGAGCTTCTGCTTCCTTTTCCAGCTTTTATTAAGTGTTACAGCTTGGTTGGCCACAGGTTGGCCTCTGGAAGCAGCTTAGCTCTGATCACAGAAGCACAAGAGCCCTGTGAAGGTGCAATGAGATGTCTAGATTGCAGACCTAGAAACTCTTGAGGTTTAACTAAGCATGTCCAAATGCCTCCTTCTGTTGCAGAGCTGTCTCTGATCACCCACTGCTTGGGGCTGAAGTACTTCCTGCTATCTTTTTTCCCCATTCCTCTCTTCTTCCTTCACTGTGCACAGACCCTGCAATAAACTGTTGTCATTTCCAGAGCAAAGGGAACTCATTGCACTGCAATTATAAAGCAACAGATGACTTATACCTGGGAGGTGATGCAACTGCATTTCATCAGCCAGGAGATGTTGCATAGTCACAAAATGTTGCATACACAAGAACTGAGAAAACTTTTATTTAACCCTCTGCCCTGTGAGCAAAGAGGTTGGGCATCACTTTCCAAACATGGGTTGGGTTCTCTAAATTCCCTGGAACTCAGAGCTATTAAGACTTTCTACTCCAAATCTGTTGTTAAATTTAATATTTATTTGGATACTGCAGCTAAGACTGAATACTCATTTAACCCCACCAGAATACATGCTGTACTTACAGTATATTCTAGGAAACTTTAATTAGTTCATGTTTTCATCTGAAATATATTTTTAAAATATTTTTTTAACATAAAACACCAATTCAGTTTGGTTTTCCTTTCCTCAGTGTTGCTACAGTTTGATTTTTATGGAACCACTGTCAGTATTTTATCAAACTGAATGAAATACTAGGGGTTTGAAATAGTTCTCATCCCTTCAGAGACTTCATTAGAACACCTTCTTTAAAGGGGTACCATCATCTTTTCAACCTCATCAGTTTTATCCAACAGTTTGCCAGTGAGATCTTTTGTGGGAATGTGGGTGCTTTGGGCTTAAATGGGAAATTCAGGCTCAAACCCCGTTCTGGCACAGAGAGACTCAAGGACATGCTTGCCAAGCTCATTTTGAAATTATGACCTCATACCATAAGCCTGTAGAAGGAAACATTCTCTGATCTTCTTGTGAACTTTCTTTAGTTCACAGAAAGGCCTTCAAGAGCCACTGACCTGCAGAAAGAACAGGACTTGCCCTTAAACCTGAAGACTGGGGCACTGATTTGAGAGAGGTGAGCCACTGAACTCTGTCTCAGCCTCAAATACCACTTATGTAGCTTGTCTAATAACTGCTGAATGTACTGTATGTAACAGCACTTAGAGCAGTCACCAGAACCCAGTGTTTCCCACCCATAGGTGAGTGCTCTAGATGTTAAGCTCCAGGTCTTTCTTGGCTAACAAATACTCCTCTTTCCCTCTCCATGAGAAGAGGCTGCTATTTAGTAGTTGGGACAACTTTCTAAAAAGGGAGAAGCTGAAGTTTGACTGCCCTTTTGCCAAGCAGGGACACACATGTCACTTTTCCACATACTGAAGAGTCTCCTAAGTCCTAATCAGCTGCTCCAGCAATGGCTCTCCTGGCTTGTTCCATTTTTAAAGGACTGCCATTCTTTATAGATCAGTTTTTGAATGAGCTCAAGGGAGGGAAAAGCTTCAGGCACACATCTATAAGCAATAGTTCCTTCCTGGCTGCTTGCATGGAATACTGGCTGCTTTGGATCTCCTGTAAAAGAAACTCAGTGCTCTCAATGTGCACCACAGAGGACCTTAAACAGGTCCAAAACTTTATACTTTATCTCAGGAAGTCCCAGTTTTGTTGGACCATGCTCAATGTCATGACACATTTCTTTTTTGGCTTTTAGCCTAATTAAATAATGCAAAGGTCACCACGCAATCTGTTCCAGAGCAGGACCAAAATCCATGCTGGGCCTGTTTCCTGATCTGTAAATATAAAGCTGGTCCTTGCAAAAGGCTTTGTCATATACAAATGATGAGTGTGGTTTAACCAACACATACTATTGTTGTTCATCCAACAAGCTTCTCTTGTCACACCTGAGATACAAGCAAAGCAGGTCTTTGCAGTTTGAATTGCCTTGGAAAAACACGTGTGCTTCTTGGAGCCAGATTTTCACCGTTTCCTGCACAGATATATTATACAAGTTCACTCTAATTGTGTGGAGTGATTGCTGACAAGAGATGTAAATAATACATAAGAGACACAGTGGGAGATGAAGAGGGTGGACACTACTGAAAATAACCTGGATGATAAAATAATCAATTGAGAAGATGAATTTTCAGCAGACTGACTGTATGGAGGAATTAGAACACATTTGCAGAGATCATCCTGACTTCTCTAAAGCTCAACTCATGACAGATAAAGATGGAAAATTACATAGTAAACATAATAATTAAACATAGTAAAGATCTTGTGAACTCCGAGCCTGGAATTACTTGCACAGTAATAAGCTGGAATGCTTTCACTAGATATCTTCAGCATGCAGGGCTGAAAACATAGTTTTCCTTCCAGCAGAGGGGGCTTGGCAGTAAGTTTTCTAAACACAAAACCAAATGATTTCTTTGGAAATTGAGTAATACTAAAATTAAACTGACTTTTGTCAGAACTTGCATAGTGTTAAAGGTAAAACCAGAACTTCCTCCAAACAAGGCATTCAAATATAAACAGACACAATTCAAACTGAGTGTTGCTCTGGCTTTCTTAGTTTCCCTTATTTTTCAGTGTGGCTTTTCTATTTCAAGCAGAAAGCCTTTGTAGTTGTACCTGACAGGCACATTGTGCAAGTAAAAAAGCTTTTTCTCCTAATTCCCTTGAAAAGCTGAGTCTAAGTTCCTATTAAATCTGTTCCTGTAAACTACTTCAATAAGTGTACAAGAAAAACAAACAGAGAAGACACTGAGGTAAAGTCCTGGTGGAAAGTTTTCCAAGCCACAACAAAGCTGTGTATATGAAGGCAGGACATATCCTGTGAGTAGTCCAGGCGTTTACAGCATAGTTATCTAAATATTTGAGGCCACTTTGTAGTTTTAAACAATTGACACAAGTCTGGATGGCCAAAAGAGACACTGGCAGCCTCGCAGTATGGGTGAGACCAAAAGCAGGGTTGTAATCCAAGGTGGTGGTGTACAAAAGCACATTTAAAGCTAACGCTTAGTATTAAGTTGCACACAGTGTTACATAAAGACAAAAGAGTGACACAAATTTCTCTTTAAATTAAAACAGGCTGGCTAGCCTTCTGGTAAATTCCTCTTTTTCACAGTTAATTGGATTTGTCCCCCAAGGACTGTTCCCTTGTTTGATTTCAGCTCACACAGAGGAAAAGTACAGGCAAGTGCACTTGAATACCTGGAAATTATATTATCTTTATTACTTCTGATGAATGATTTTACTCCCCATGTGACCAGTTGAATAGCACTGTTCAGTGCTGTTCACAACCAGACTCTTTTGTTTCTAATGAGAACTAGCTGCCAATTTTAATGACAGATTCTGGTAAATGTAATTATTTTCACCTCTGTGGCTCCAGCTTCTGGTGAAGGAACTATTGAAAATAACGATGCACTAGAGTAACTCAAAATGAAATTCATGCCAGATGTAGCAGAAGGTGCAAATGACTCACCATGACCAGTAAGGGTGCAGCACTTTCCCTCCCTGACGTGGGCACAGGCTGTCCTGGTACAGCCACAGTCAGCAGTGCCCTTGCAGGATGCTGAGGTGCATCACAGCAGCAGCCTGGGCTCTGCCCACTCACTGCCCTCACTGGTCACTCTGGTGAGCTCTTCTCAGAAGGCAGGATCTCAGCACCCACCCTGTGTTTATGGGATACAGGTGTCACCGCCCACATAGCCCCATAATTTTCCTTAAGTACTAATATAATGAAAAAAAGAGTATGTGGAGGTGGAGAGTTCTGGCTATTTATTATTATAAATAACTATAATTACATAAATTGCTATTTAGCATGGATATCAGATTGTCTGTTAAACCTTCTATTTGGAAGTGGATGTACTATGTACTGACTTACTATTTCTGGTATTTCTGGTAGAAAGAAAGGGGTTTACAGCAGTTCATTGGGAGGAAGGGGAACGTGGCAGGCCACTGTGTGTCCTCAGTCCCCAAACCAGGATCCCATTTAATGGCACCTGCTCTAATAGATGGTGAGCCCCAGGCCCTCCTGCCTTTGAGTCCCCTCAGTCATATCACACTTTCAACACTTCCACCCACTGATATCAGTTCCCCCAGTCTTTGTACCTGGTGTCCTCCACATCCCTTACCCCACTTCTCCAAACCCATTCCAAAACCTCTTTCTTCTCACAAAATGAAAATAGCCTCACCAGAGCATCCCCTTCCTGCCTGAACAACCCTGCACTACAATCCCTCTTGGATTCCTCCCTGCCTGGAGTCACTGCAGAGCTGCCCTCTCATAACCCTGGGGCACTCCGAGCACTGCCCCTGCCTTTTGGCTCCCCAGTGCCACCCACCCCTCGGTTCCCTCTGGGCTCCACAATAATCTGAGCTCCTTCCTGACATCAGCTCCTTGGATATCCCCTCCTCGGGAGTGCTTTGTGAAAACTCCGACTCTTGCTTTTCAGATGGGAGCATTTCAAAACACACCAAGTCCTCCACCATTCACCTCTGTAAGAGCAGCACAAAGGGGAAAAGGAACTGGGTGTCTTTCAGAAAGCAGTGCCCTGCTGTGGGGGGCACTGGAGGGGATTGAGGAAGAGAAAAGAGAAGAAAGGTGGGCAGTTTTGGGAATTTGCAAGAAAAAAAGAATATACTTCAAAGTTAATGACTTGAGTCAGAATACAAGGAGGCTGAACTTCCCAGAAAGGAAGTTCACTAACAAGGAACCACTGATAACCTTCAGATGCTAAACTGAAAACTCTGGAGAAAGTAGACTTAATTCTCAGAAAAAAGAAAAAAAAAAAACCAAAGCAAAACGTGTGTGAAGTATACTTAATATAACAGACAGAAAGAAAGCAAAAGACAAGAGCATCTTGAAACTAAAAGAGGTATTAAACAGAAATTAAAGGGGCAATTAGAAAACATTGGGCTGGAAAGCAAAAAAAAAAAAGGGAGTGGAGTAAACCTAGGACATCGAGATTTGTTCACACAGAGGAAGGTCAGATGGGGATAAACTTCCAGCAGTATTATGGAAGAAGCCAAGAAGGAGTGAGCTGGGACTAGCACAGAGGGAGTACAATAAATTAAAGAAAAAACAGGGAAAAGGACTGTGAACTGGAAGAGAGGAGACAGGCTAGAAACGAAAGAGAAAAGAAGGAAGCAGCAGAATAAATACTGTATGGGATAAAGAGGGAAAAAGAACGAACAGCCTGTTCTAGGTCAGCTCATGGAAACCTGCAGATCTCCCAGATCTGTTTTATTAATTGCCAATGCCAAGTTTATAACTGTGTGTGTACTGAGCTTTTCATGTGGAAAGGCAACTGTCTGTACAAATTCAAAATGGACCAGGAAGAGCATTATCTCAATGGCAAAGGATGTTTCAAAACTATGAGCCCAGAGGAGTAAAATGACATCTGACAGCTTCAGACGTAAAATATTCTAGGGAAAGTGAGACTCTGGATGCTGCCGACCTAAAATCTACTAGACATTGCTACTTGCTGTTATTTTAACAAGGGCATAACTTCTTCCAGCTCAGTTCATCTTTCCAAAGGTGCTAATTCTTTGAAGGAACAGTAAGTACACTGAAAAATGTATCATATGCAAATATGTAATTGTCCCCCATTCAGCATATTAACACACATACTCTTAAAAATAAATAAATAAATAAATAAAAGTATTTCCTAAGTATTATAGTTGTGAGCACCTGTAATGCTGGATTACAGAATCACATTCTTGCACATAAAATGAAACCAACAAAAATTTGATTTTTAGGCCATGAAGAGATGCAGGTAAGAGCCTCGTTAAGGTATGTGAATGTAAGTCCCAAGAACTTTCACATGAAAGATCCAAGCAGACAGATAATTTTGCAGGTCACTGATAATTAGACAAGAAGTCTGAACAGTCTTATTGGGTCTAGTGTAAGAGTATTACCTTAAGACAACAAAAAAGAATAGGTCATATTGTCAATCCAGGGATGAATGGAGCCCCTCTTAGTATGGTGCAAAAGGAGAAGTAAAACTACCCAAGTAGTAAAGGGTGTCTGCCCTGAGTTCCCAGTGACTGCAAGGGCTGAGTCACAGTGGGTTCTTGGACATGCAGGGGAGTTTTAGCAGGAAACCGCCTACCACTTTTATTTACAGCTCTACTTCAACTATGCCATTCGGCTCAGCTCAGGAGGCGATTTTATCACTCTAGATGTTGTGGATGCAACTGTGCAGAGACACTTTCCAAAAGGCCACATATGTTTAGCGTAGATTTTTCATGAGGTTTCTATCTCTTCACTTCAGATGGAGGAAATACTGCCCCTTCTACTCTTCTACCCCCTTCTCTCCGTCCCCTCGAGCTTGTTTGAGTCATACCTGACCTGCACACATGCTTTGCATTGCTCAGCTCATCTCTTTAGAAACCTGCATGCTGCCAGTGAGCACAGGCAGCACAAAAGCACTTCAAAATGTGAACAATTCTGGTGTCTCATCATTGGTTTTAAGTAAGGCAGGAGCCTCAAAGATCCAGAAAAGCAGGGGGGACCATCGTTCTGCCAGCCTATCCTGCCTCAGATCAGTGATCTCCACATTCAGCACCTGGGAGAGTCCTGCTCTCCCACATTCAGCACATTAACTTTCCGGCAATTAACTTAATGAAAACAACAGTGAGTTTGTACAAAAAAACCCCAAAAACATTCTGGAATGCTAGCAAGGTTTCTTCATTATAAAATACAGAATTCTCTATAGGAATCTACGGTAAAAAAAAATGTAATTGTTTGCAAATTCCAGCCCTTAAAATTGAGACAGGACTTTCCTTGCCTTTCCTGCCAGTTCTGTCCTAGTTTTGTGAGAGGTAAGATCACGCATTTCCCCAGCACCCCTGTGTCACTCAGTGCACAAATGTGTGAGTGGGCAGATTTCAGGTTGCATATGCAAATGTAAATCTGATATTGCCCAGTTTTTTAGTTCTTGGCTTTGTAACCACAAGAAATCGGTGCAGTGTGTGCACCAGTGTGCAGGATGGGAGGAAGGCTGTGGTCTCTGCTGCACTGAAGTGCAAACTGCTAATTAGGAGAACAGAAGAGGAAATGGGGTAATCATTCTCTGGAAGAGTGATGGGGTCTCATGACTGCACCAGAATACCATTTTCAGAGGGGAATGGCTGCGAAATTCCTGCTGATGAGGACTTGTCTTCAGTCATGGAGTGACCCAGTGGAAAACAGCACCGTGATCCAGATCCTCCCAAATCTGCTTTTGCCTGTGCAGGCATCTGTCATATTTCCCCAGCCCCAAAAAGGGGGCTGGGAGGAGATAAGGGAAGAAACATAAAACCAAGAAAATATTCCTGTTGGACCCATTTCTGTCTGCATACAGCAGTAGGCAGAAAAGTTTATGCAAATTAGAATCAGCCACAGGACTTCTGGGCAGTTGGCAGTGGCACATTCAGTGTCTCAGAGCTAAGGTACAAATGAAATTAAGTGAGGAAAACCTCCTATTAACCAGTACAAACATGCAGCTCATCCAGTAAAAAATTGCTTTGACAATCTACGTTGGCAGCTACAGACGCTTGGGATCGGTTTTTCTTTTTTGTGCTGCACAAAACTCTGCTTGTGTGTCATTCTTTAAATCCAGATTTGGCTTTAGCCCTGCCTTTCAAGTACACATTTGAAGTCCACATCTCAAGTCCACATCTCATCATATGCAGAGCAGAGAAGGGACGCTGCATGAATCATGGCAGATGATCTGTTTGCCAAAGCTCTGTAGGCTGGACCATTCTTGGTATTTTCTGCAGCGAGTCTGTCACATGAAGGGGATTCATTTGCGTCCTGAAACAACTCCATGAGTGTGACTCTGTAACACCCAATGGGTTACCTCCCCAGTCTGAGTCTAGTGTTTCCCTCCCTCCCCAGATCACACCCCTCCTACTCTTTTACCACCATCACAACCACGTGTTGGCACAAAATTAACAGAAAACAGTCACACTCAGATCTGCCTGTCACCCGCTAGTGGAAACTGGGAATTCAGTGGAATTCATGGAACTGGAGGCAGGTCACATGCATTATGCCCTTGATACAACAGTTTATCTGCACAGTTGACATTTTACAGTTTCATGTGTGTTGTTCAGTTTCCCTGAAATTAACCTTTGAAAACAAAAAAAAAAAAAAGAAAAGAAAAAAAGAAGAAAAACCCGCAGCCTTTCAGGGGGATCAGAAACCCATTTCAGGAAACATTACCAACTTTGATGGTAAATGCAGCCACTGAGAGTAAATGTATTCTTGTGTGTGTGTGTGTGCGCATTGGACTAAGTTTTTAATTGAATTTCATAGAATCAAACAGAGGAGGAAAAGTGTGGGATGCTATTCATCTTACTGCTGGAATAACATATTGCTATATATTGCACACTTATCAGCGGTGAGCTATTTATAATATGATCCGTGAGGATTTTTTAATCCAGTCATTGAATCAGGCAAGGTGCTTTTTCCAGCCTGGACACCTGGAACCCTCCAGTGCAGGGATCTCTAGGAATTGCTCTCCTGGCACAGGGCACAGCCCTGCCCTGGACTCCCCTGGTCTGTGACCCAATGGAGGGAAAATGGGACAGTAGGAAAGTAAGGATAAAATATGCAAGGAATAAAAAGCCAGAATGAAACTGGAGGTGTTAGGCGGTATCCTTTCAGCTAATTCAAAATTTGTAACACAAATGTATCTAGAAGTGAGCTTTGAATGTCTTTGTCTTCAAAAATAGGCTATTTTTAGCAGTGATGTTAAGGTCTGGACCCCACTGCTCTATTCTGGGTGCAATCCTGCTTTTCCGTTTTACTGAAAACATCTACTTGGAGATCTTGGCCCAACTGCCACCTGCAGCGTTTTGGATGCAGAAGTCTAATATGAAGTCACATTTGCATCCTGCTAAAGCCACAGTCTGTCTATCACATTCCTATTAAAGCACCAGCACAGACCACATTAAAAAATGTCCACCTTGCACAACAAGGGAAAAAAGTCCTGAGAAACTTCCTAAGAACACAGACACTGTACTGCTGTTCCTGTGTTTATATGCTTCTGTAACAGGAAATCTTCATAAGGGCTCTGATGAAACTCCTGCCAAATCTTTAGCCAAGAAATCTAAACCCACTAAAGATTTCCTCCTGACCACAGCATAGTCTGTAAGTGTGGACTTGAGAAGATACAGGAGCATTTTTAATGTACCCAGGAATTCTGGGTGCCTGGCAGGACTTTGGAGCTCAGCAAACCTCAGGATGTGCAGGGCCTTGTCTGTAGCTGCTCCACCTTCACCACAGGTAAGGCAGAGCACTGTATGAGCACTACAAAGGGCTGACTAACTGCAAAATCCATACTCCCTGTTAGTATTTTAACCTTTCCTTATAGACTCAGGGAGAGAGGATATAAACCTGGTTATATGGGAAATCATGAGAGAGAGCTCAGTGTTTAAATTCCCATTCATCAGTGTATTGGTATTTCTTGCTAGAGGTGCTTAATTTCATCTGTTTGCCTATGAAAGTTCCTGAGGGAAAAAGCCCCAACACTTGGCATGTGAAGAATTATATCTGCTTTTTCTTGACAAGACCCAGCTAATCTGAATTTTTAAACTGATGATTACAGAAATCTAATTATGGAACTTCAGCTTAGCTATGTACTAAATCAGCAATCACCTGAAGGCTGCAGTAACTTATGTTGGATGAGGCTGTAATGTCAGGAACATACAGATCGCTTTGTTTAGAGGCAAACCCAGAAAACCATGGACAGAGTTTTGGTACTGCCACAAAAACTGAGAGGTTACTCAGTCTATACTCCAATGATATAAGACAGAGCCAGAACAGGACAGATGGAGTAAAGAACTAAGAGAAGTACGAATTTAAACTGCTCACCTGTAACAGCTCCACTCACCTTCCCAAATGGATTTTCTCTGAGTAAAGTTGTATTAGAATTACTTGTGGTTTGAGGTCATCACAGGTCACTCCTCATACTTCCCAGAAGTTTTTGAAGGTCACCTTGGCAAGCTGAATTCAATTTATGTAACCAAGTCTAAGGCTTCCTAGACTCATCAGACAGTCGCCAGTATTTTATTTTGACGTTATTATGAACTGAAATAGACCTGCAATTGAAATACAGCATTAGCACCCCAGTCTAAGATAAGTGACTATAAGACTTCTCACGCTGTCAGAGGACAAAGTGGCCCTTAAAAGGTGAGTCACCACAGACAGCAAAACCTCCCTACCAAAGCAACTCCGTGAGATCTCTCAGAACTCCTGCAGGAAAACCTCCAGCCTGGGCACTCTTCCCATTTTCATATTCTTAATTACCTAATTTACTGTTAGGGGACATCAAGGCCTGCATGCAAAGCTACGCTAATTTTACATAGTGTAATATTTCTTCTTAATTAGTCCAAAAGCATGTGTGGGGAGGTCTGTATGTAACTGATATAGATCTTTCTAAAATTAGAGAATGCTTCACTAACACCATTAGGTGATGTTTGTAATTTACCATTTTAACAACAGATGCCAAAAATTCTACATTTAAAGGACTTCTTATCTCGTGTCAGAAATTGTCAGCTTATTCTCCTGATTCCTAGAAATTTTCTTGGAGTTGGAGCATGGTGAAGTGAATCTATTCTGAACACAGCTTATTGAGTTCACATGTAAAATTGGCTGAGGTTTGCAATAAATCTGGAGAGGGAAACTGTCTGAAGAAAAAAATCCAATTCTTTTTCCACAAGAGCAATTATGGTGGGGTTTTTTTTCCTCTTCTTTTCTCGGCAAATGAGGAATTAATATTTGTATTCTGAAGAAAACTGTCGACCCGCGTATCAGGACCTCTTTTCTCCAGGGACAGAGGAGAAACAGAAATCTGGATAATTTCTCAGTACTTTGAAAACTGAGACATTAAAAGTCACATTAGCTACTTCTTGCCTAGATCTTTGTGGGCATGTGACGTAACTAGCCAAGACTATAGGACAGTAATAAAATCTATATAGCACCTATCTGTACACTAGAACATAATGTGCACATTCAGTAGTTTCTATTTGTTGGATATAGGTGTTACTAGATACTTCAGGACCTAATATATTCCATCATCCTAAGAGTTTGGTGATATATGATTTGAGATGAAACCGCAACTGTAAAAAAGATATGTCAATTAAGATAGGTTGGAATCACAGCAGAAATACAGAGGTCAGCAAATCATGCCCATGGAACATATTTTCTCAAGGCTGACTGTTAATAGTGATTTATTCAGGTTTAGTCATCCCGGCTTGATGGCTTCAAGTGTTACAAGTCCAACCAAGTAATCTGAAAGTGAAAGAAATAAGATTGTCCACCTGGATCTGGGTAAGAAGTTGCAAGACACCACTATGCCACCACCTTCTGATTTCTCAGCTTCCTCTGTGCTACTTGTGTCTCCTATAGCAGCACTTTGTTCACTTCAAGAACAGGACCACTTTTTTCCTTGTAATTTGGGCTACAGAATCTCTCTACATGCAAGGAAGTAGAACTGAGATTTGCATCCATTTGACCATATTAAGAATGAATTTTAATCAGTTTCTGTGAAAACCAAAGGTGAGGGAATACTTGAGTCATTTCCTCCATCTCACCTCAACCATAAAAAACTACTGTGTTGATTATGCCCATGTATAAAATGCATTAGAAACTGGTTCCACAATGCTTGACTTCAGTAGAAGCACAGCATTTGCCTGTGGTTTGAGCAGATGGACTCATGGGAGCACCAGAAGGAGCATCAACATTGTCCACCTGCAGCAGCAAATGAAAATTTGTAGTTATATAAATCATTCAGGACAAGCTAAACAGGCTCTGTAAAGAAGAAGAAGTGGCAGAAAATGCCTGTAAGAACGGGAAACTATAAAAGCAGAGAGTAAAGATACCATTAAACTAGCAATAAAGATGCACTGGAGACCTTTTTGCATTATTAATTGATGTTTTGTTTGGTATCCTCAAGGTTCCCACTCAAAAATAAATTTTCCCCAAAGTTTACCACCTCTCCTGTGCACTCTTTACAGTCAGAATCCCCTTCCCATATTTCATGGATCCATAAATGCCTAAAGACTCCAACTGCGTGTACAAACAGTAACCTGGGCTCCAAAACCCACAGCACAGTTCAGCATCAATCCTGTGCCATGTTACCACCCTCCTTTCACGGGCTTGGGATCCAAAAAGATGTGAGAACAGGGAGAAACACAGAGAGTGGCTTCAAGCAAGGGAGAGAGGGCAGCAAGGGAAGCAATGGAAAGGGAGCAGAGGTCTGTACTGGCTCACTTTGGAAAGGACCACTCAGGTGTTTTATTTCAGCCAGACTGGAATAAAATTAGCAACGAGCTCTGAAATTCAGTGTCTGTGTTCCTCCAGCCAGCACTGAAACCTCTGTAGTCCAGTAAGTGTATCTGGAAGCCAAATTTTACATGCTCTTGCTTTAACATATCCAGTTCAGTATTTATAGCTGCAGTTCCCCTGAACAACACTCTGCTATCTCTGGAATTAGCACCAACATTATTTTTAGGGATCCACAGTTCCTTCACTGGTTGTGGAGTACGCACAGACAGACTCACACACACACACAGAGTCCAGCAACACGGAATTATCGTTTGGATGAAAAAACTACCAGAAAGCAGATTGCCCTTTCACATACCAACAATTTGAGACTTTCCTTTTCCCCCCCCCCCCAGCTAATTACCAAGAAAGATGTCTAAACTACTGAGATGTAGAAAGCCCAAACCACATTTTTGTGTGGTTAGCTGCTCAGCATTTGAATTCATAAGACTAATGCGAATCTTGATTTGACTTGGTTAATGTCAACAAAGAGCTTCCACTGAAACATCGGACAAGATCCATTTAGTCTGGGCTCAGGGAAACCAGCATTAACTACCCCTGAGAAAGTAACTAACATAATTTAAAATAAACAATTTCAGAATAGCCAGCTTAGAAAGGAACTTCCCTTATAGCCTTAGACAGTTAGTTTATTGCTTATTTGAAACATGGCATTTATCTCCTACAGTTTATCTCTTACAGTGAAATATTTCAGACAACATGGACTGTTTAAAGGAACTGACAGGAGGGAGAGGCTCAGCTGTTACTCAGTTTTAGTACACAATTAAGCTTAATTTGCTTAACTTCCAAAACCCAGTGTTTTTCATTCTAGCTGGCAGATGTGCACTTTCTAACAACTAATAGAGTGATCCTTTTTGGAAGAGAAACCCAAATCCTATTGTCCATCCCAACTGGATGGGATCTGACTTATATATTCTCTGAAAAACAGCACGAATTCCAGTTCAGACAGAATTTATTACCTCTTCACCAACTGGTTAATCATTGTCTAGGTAGATGCTTATCGAGGCTTGATAACAAATCGGTGAATTCCTCAAAATGTATTTTGTTCTTGGCATAATGACGTGTCTGCTGTGACTGACAGCTGTGCCAGACACACATTGTTCTTCAGTGATATCGGTGTAAAGTGAGTCATCTTCGCAGCCATTTTACCTGGAGGAACTGACTGAAAGGATAAGAGGATGAGCTGTAGTCCTCAGGTCCACTTTATTACTTCTTAACTTGGAAAATTGTTGAATGGGTAGTATGGGATTGGGAAATGAGTGAGGAAATGTCTGGTCACAATAGGTACACCTTTTGGGCACGTCCCATTTGAATGCATCAAACTCCGACCCTAAAACCTAATCAAAGTGGGTGATAGAGGTTCACACTTCACTCAGTGCTGCTGGTTTCACTGCATCTGAAAGCAGACTCAGAGACAGTGTGGTGTCTAATTTACTCGCAAAATCAAAGAATTCCGATTTCAAGGGTTTCGTTTAAATGAAAATTCAGATTCTGGAGAAGAAAACAAAACCCACTAAAACAGGAAGGATGGTATTGTGGTTAAGTTTCTAGTATGGGGCTTTGAAGACCTGAATTATGTTCCATTCCTAGCCTTTCTGCAGACTATCTCTCTCTGTGACTTCAAGCAAATCACTGAATCTCTTGGTGCTTCAGTTCCCCTTTTCTGAAGATGATGATGGCGATTTGATCAGTTTAGATAATGAGCACATTCACATAAGAGCTACCATTTACAGTATCAGCACAAGAGAGGCTCTAACCTCAAAACACTATAGAAAAATATGTGACCCTGTTTACTGAGCTGTTCTTCCAAGAAAGTAGCAATTCCATATTAAATTCCCACAGTGATCACCCACTTACAAAACAAAACTCTAAACAACATGCTATTCCACAGACACATTGGCCTGCCAATTAATCCAGGTTCATAACAGAATCGGTGTCTGCTCCTATTCTCAGAAGTTAGGAAAAGGCTAAAATGGGGAGTGACTGCTGATTTTCTAAGCCTTTCAGGGTTTTGGCTTTTTTTCCCCCAGAGGACTGTCCGTGCAGTGGGGATGAATTCAGCAGGGTGTGGAGTGCCCCACAATGGAATTTATACTGGGGAATACCATACCTGGTACCACAACATCCTCTCTCTTAGCGGTTACACAGGGTGAGGAAAGGCTTGGAGTGTAACCAAAGGAAGCTCTGTCTGCATTGCACTGCTGCCAGTAGGGATACAAGTGTGGGGTTTGGAAAACAAACAAACCAACAGGCAAATGTCTCGTGTACCCCAAAAGATACTGTACTCTCCTGCTTCCAAACCATCTTCAGACCCATGTTTTTTCCTTTTCTGCCACCTGGCAGACCTTACCTGGCATCCCTAGTGCTTTCTTACCAGATTCCCTCTCCCCTTTGCCCTGTTTCTAGCCCTGCTCTTGCTGTACAAATGCCCAGCAATTCCTCTGAATTTTCTGTCATCTTCCAAACCGATGTTTACAAAATAGGGGTAAGGGCTTCTATTTATAACAAAAGCTGAGTTTGTTCTTTATCCTACCTTTTGGAGATTTACTGATACAAACCTTCAAATCAAAAGCATTTACTTTCCTGCTCCAGGAAACAAGGGAGAAAGGAAGATGGGATAATGTCTCCCGATAATTTTCTTTCTCCCCAGACTTTGCTTTGCTTTTCTGAGACCATTAGCAGGGAAGAAAGGGATCACAATTTGTTTCTCCACTTGAAAAGGTACTTTGTGAAGAAGAGAAAAGTGAGTGTTTCACACAGAAGGCTTTACTTACCAAACAGACTCTTAAGTGTAATTCACAGCTGCTTTTCGAGTGACAGAGCACAGATCAGAATAATCTGAACTGGCAGCTGTGCTTTCAGCTTCAGTCCTTTGTAGAGATCTTTCTCCGTGGGCTCTGTCCAGCAGCTGTGCACCTCTTCCAAATTTCTGCACTGCCCTCTACTGGGTACAGTCCTGCCAGCGTGGAGCTCTCCCCAGGGCCCGCGTTGCAGGGTTTGAAGTTGAGGGAGTGGGTATAAGAAAGGAAACAGGGTGGGAACGGGGGATTGCAGAAATGAAACATGAGTGGGTAAAACTGAAGGTATCCCAAGAAAGCTCAGTTTGTGGGACGTCTAAAACCCCAGCTCTTCCTGTCACAAAAACTCCACTCACCGTGCAAGTCTCCTTCACATATTACAGCTGATGGCCACTTCTCCTGGGCAAGCCTTTCCAAGGTGCTTTATGGAGCACCCCGGACCACTCTGCTGTGATTCACACAGAGATGGTGTCAAACTGGAAGCAGCAGCCTGACACACTTGGCTTTTGGTGTCTGAGCTGGCAGGCTCACTCCATCACTCTCCTCAGCAACTGGGAGTTAACCTGCCCATTTGAGCCTTGCCAAGCTCTGAAGCTTTGCAACTGAATATTATTACCACATTCTTGCTCGATGAAGACGATTTTTTGGACAGACACTTCATCAGCTGCACTACTCAGTGCACGGCAGACAGACTGCATGTGCACCTGCAGGATCTTTCTTTCCCCCTGTGATCTTACAAAATTAAGAATTACATGGGAGTGAAACAGCTTTCCTGGCACATCTACAGCAGCCTTCAGCCAACTCCATCTCATCTGAGAAACACGCACAGCTCTGCGCTGCATCGCAGTGCTCCCCCTTACAGCCAGTGATGGCAGGAGCCAAGGGTGCAGCAGCAGGGAGGGAGCCTGGCCAGGCGCCTCGGGGGACTAGGGAGGAGTTAGACGATCTCAGCTGTACTTTGGGCTCTGATATTTTTTGTCTTGATACCTTTTGTCTCTGATAGAATTTATCTTGACAGAATTAAGGACTTCAAAACCCTTTCCTTTGAAGGGTGGAGGGGAGGAAGGGGATTTTGTTTTGCCTAAGTAGACTTTAAGCTGTTAAGGGCAAGGCCTGGTTGTACTACCTGTCTGAACATGAACATCAAAACAGACATTGCTTACAGCATGGAGTGCACTACGCCAAAGCAAATAGTGGCAAAACACTTCTCACTATTGCATGTTCAAATTCTATAGTAAGTTTCAGTTCCACCATTGCTTCATGCTTTTGTTTTACACAGAAAAGCAGATGAGCTTCCTCCAGCTGCTTATGCCAAACCTTGACGGAAGCTCTGTTGCTCAAAAATTGTTTGAGAGAGGATTCTGGGCACAAAGTGAATCTCTGTGCAAGGTCTTAAAATTCATGGCAAGCTCCGTCTCTCCAAATTCATGACAACTATGCATGACAGAACTAAGCAATTCAATCTTGGTGGCTAAAGCATCATCAGAAATTTCCAGGCTCACCTCTTGTACACTGGCTGCACATCAGTGTAAGGTGCTGTATTGCCATCGGGTTAAGTCAGTCTGTGACTGGATTCTGAAAAGAATATTCAAAGCAGGACATACAATTCCCTCAACTTCATCCCAAAGGACAATTCACAAGGCCTTTCCAGCCCCGCCCTTCCCTTAATCATTTGGCAGAGACATTTTCTCTTCGTTGTCACAAAACATGTTAACTGCAGGGAAACTTCTTGGCCTTTTAAAGGTGTTGGTTATCACTTTAAGAAACATACGGTTTCAAGTCTCCTGGGCAAGCAGAGCAGCATCCCGAGTCTCCTGCACCGGTTGCTGGCAAGGTTATAAATGCAGCTGGGATTTGAACTTTTAACTCTAATTACCCTGTAGAAAACCCCAGGGAAATTCTGCTTTGAGAACTCAAACCCCAGTGTAGCATCTTCACAGTCCTCTCAGCAGAAGTATCATAGGCTTCTCTGAACGTTTTCCTCACTTTATTATAGGTCTAATTTTTTGCCCTTTCGTGGACATTTAAGTTATACATTCAACCCTCTCACCTGTTCTGTCCACGCTGACCTGTTAGCTCTGAGGACAGGAGCACGTTAAAACACCCCACATTGGTTGCATACTTGCTTTCCTTGCCATTCGCCTGCGTCCGCGTTTTGAGCTGGCTGCCAGTCAGAGCCTCATCCATCATCTATTCTCTCTAGTGTCCCCTCTCCTCCCCGGGGCCTCAGAGCGCTCCGGTGCTCGGGACTGCCCCACAGCACGTCCCGCCAGGCCCGCCTGACCGAAAAAAAAGTTTAAAAAAAGAGTAAACCCAGACGCAGTTTGGAGAAGCGGGGTCACCTGGAGACCGGGACCAGCCTCCATCAGAGGGGCGCGGCGGGGGGACCGCGGCGTGTTCCCCGCAGCGGTGCCACCGGGAGAGACTCTCTGGGAAAGCGAAAGTGGAAGGGCCCCGTGTTTTCCGAGAAGGGAGGGGAGGAGCGAGCGCATCGCCGCCCGTTAAATAGAAAGCAGCAGCGATGCGCGGGCCCAGAGCGCCGGAGCAGCCGCTGCCCGCCCGCCCGCCCCGCGGCAGCCCCGGCTCGCCGCGGCGCCAGGCAGGGCCCCCGCGCGGAGGATGCTCGGCCGGCCGCCGGGGCCAGGACCAGGACTAGCACCAGCACCAGCACCGGGACTAGCAGCGTGTGCTGCGCTCAGGGGGCGGCCCCCGCCCACGGCACCCCGAGGTAAGGAGGGGTCTCTTTGCCGGGGGGTCCTCGCGAACCGCGCCGTGCACCGAGAGGGTCCTGCGCCGCAGCCAGGAGAGAGAGGGGACATCATTTCCGAGGAGCCCTGCCCGCTGTGCAGAAGCGGGGTGGCTTCGGGGGTCTTTGCCCCTTTTTTTTTTTTTCTTTTTTCTTTTTTTTTTTTGTTGTTGGTTTGGTTTGTTTGTTTCTGGTTTTTTTTTCCTCGCGTTTTTGGCTTAATGTCCGTGTTCAGACGGAGGTCTCATGCCTGGCATCAGACAGCGGGATAAGCAATAAGGCGAACTCGCAGCGGGTATTGAGCGGCACCGCTCCTGCCCAGGGACCTGCACAAGCGAAGGGAACCAGGGCAGCCCCGGGACGGAGCGCACGGAGTGACCGCTCGGAGTAACCGCGGGGTCTCGTCCCAGACTCCTGCCTGGGCTTTCGGGCTCTGAAGTCTGGCGTGTCCCCTGTTTGCTCTGTGCCCTTCGGAAAGGCACGGCGAACTCTCTGTCGACTCTCTACGGCTGCTGCTAGGGAGCCCTTTGATTTTTAGATCTCTGGCTCAGTGGTTATTTCTCCCGAGCGTGTCCTGAAGTTAAATTTTTAACTTTAAACACTGCGCGATAATCCTGGCTCAGAAATTGGAAAAACTGGCATTAGTTTCCTTTTGCTGTGCAAAGCAAGTCCAATGCTACTTTCAGCATGTTAACTTATTTGCCAGCATAAGGATTTTATAACCCTCTTAGCTGCTTGAGGAGGTAATATGACCTAAATGAAACCAAACATCAAGTTGTTAAATTAGCACAGACAGGAATCCAGCTGCGTACTTTCTTTGAAATCCTCATTAGCATGTTACCCTGAACTGTAAGATGGCTGAGAGATTCATTTCTGAGAATACTTCAAGGTTTCTCACAAGCTGCTGCTGCAGATCTATATCTGACTATAGGGATAAATCCTAAAATCTATGCTTGCCAGTAAGGTCAAGGCAGCCAGCGGAGATGTATTGAACCACACTGTCAGAGACAGACATTTCAGGCCAAACTCATTCCTGGTGCAGCACTGCTAATTCCTTTGAAGTAACACGAGGGATGAATTTAGTCTCTCATGCTGAAAGATATATCAATAGGAAGCAATTTAGATGGGGCCACTTAAAGTGCATGTAATACTGAAAAGAGAGAGACTGTGGGGTAATGCTTTAAGGGTTCACAGAGGTTGACTTGTATACACTAGTGAGGTTGTAGCATTGCTGTCCCAAGGGAAAGCTGCGGAATGGGAAATTGCCTTTTATGGCTGAGCCTCAGGTTAACAGGGGAGAGGAAAGAAGTTTTAGGATTGCTGTGTAACTTGGCCGTGTTACAGTCTGCCCCTCCAAGTTACACTTGCTCGCACCGTCTTCCCCGATTATCCGGAAACATACCCTTCGATCACTTTCTCTTTTTCACACAGTGCAACAAATGATATTGTCGGAGTTTTGCCACTGCAGTTGGGATTGGGGAAGGGAAAGAGGCAGGGGCAGAGAAATTGTTAATTCAGTTGTAAAACCTTGTTGCTTTGTTCTCTGAAAACTTGAATCGGATGGGGTGCACACAAGGTAACTTCTCATTGAGAAGCCCTGGTACAATCCTGTGGACTCATAGCAGGGAAACTGCATCATCCTCTGTAGCTGTTAATGATCCTTGCTAAATATTTTCAGAGCTTTGGACTTTGCCATAGTGATAGACTGCTAATCTTGTCAGAAAGCTAGCAGTTGCTTGCCCAGGGTAAATCGGAAAATGAATATTTTATTATTTTATAATGGGTGGGAGGCATATCAATGGAAGACTTCGGTCATTCAGCGATTGCAGCCTCTTCCCTCTGGGGATCTCACATGGTGTGTCTCTTTGGCATTTCAGAATAGCTGCTGGAAAGCTGCCCCGCCGTAGCCGCTGACGCTATGGAAGACCGCATCCGCTGCTCTCGGCTGTAGGATGGTAGCGCACAGCAAGGTGTCAGCAGATAATGCAGTTGGAGCAGACCCAAGACGGCTACTTGACCCTCCGGCTCGGGATCGTTCTCAGGCACGAGGTTTCCACGGCCCCGGCCGGCCCGGCACTGTGCAGGCACAGGGCAACACACACTTCCGAACCTTCCGCTCCCAGGCGGATTTCAGCAGCATCACCCGAGCCAGCAGCCTGCTGGATGCCTGTGGCTTCTACTGGGGACCCCTGTCTGTCAGCGCGGCCCACGAGAAGCTTAAGTCTGAGCCCGAGGGCACCTTCCTCATCAGGGACAGCACACAAAAGAATTGCTTCTTTGCCATCAGTGTTAAGACTGCGACTGGGCCCACCAGCATCCGGATTAACTTTCAGACCGGGCGTTTCAGCCTGGATGGCAGCAAAGAGTCTTTTGACTGTCTTTTTAAGCTGCTGGAACATTACCTGAGTTCCCCGAGGAAGGTACTGGTTACCCCCCTGCGCAAGGTCCGGGTGCAGCCACTGCAGGAGCTCTGCCGGAAGAGCATCGTGAAGACTTTTGGAGGAGAGAACTTAAACCAGATCCCCCTCAATCCCGTTTTAAAGGACTATCTGAAATCCTTTCCATTTCAGATATAAGTACAGCATTAACTGCATAGGGACACGTGAGAAATGTGTAACGAAATCCATCTTCCTGGGTTTTTTAATATGTTTGACAGTGAGCAAACTTATTTTTGTAGCAATTTACTGTATTTTGGGACGGAACCTGAACACTTGACTTCTTATGTTTACAAAAACTGTTTGCACAACCCTGGGGTTGTAAAACCCTGGTGTAATTTTTCTGCCAAGCAGAAGGTTTTATTATTTTATAATATTTTTAATGATATTGACATAATAAACTTTACTGTGACAGTTTTTAAAAAAAACCACAAGCATCTCTGTTTTCAGTTTTAAAGGTGCTCTCAAACCTATCCTGCTGATAAACTTTAACTGCTTAACTCAGTGTGTGACTGCAGACAGGTCTCCACGTGGTCCTGCTCTTTGCCCTACCCAAGTAATCTGTCTCAGTGCTAGTCCAGCAGGCAGAGGATTCCTGCCCTCAAAAGCCTGCAATAGAAAGATGCAAGCAAGTAGAAAATGTACTCGGGATGAATCTACCCTGGAATCTGTCTTCTAAATTCATGGCAGCAGGAACAATGTGTTAAGACTATGGTGATGCATAGTTTTTGACAGCGTGAATCAAACCCTTGGCTGAGCAAATTGCACCAACTCTGCCTTGCCTTGTTTCTGTTAAAAGGTACAAGGCCCTGAGCAAGCAGAGGTTGCTGTCGGGTATAACCAAACCCCATGAATCTCAGTGGGGAAAAATAAAACTTTCCAGAAATGCTGGAGAGTTTAAAAATCTGTGGACACTTTATCGTTATGGTGCATTGGGGAAAGGACAGCTTGGTTCTCTTTGAAAATTAGCATACACAAAATGACAAGGGTGCAGACATCCCCTAGACCTAAAAAAGATTTTTCCTGTCTTATTCCTGGTGATCACACTTGCAGCTGTAATTTCTGGTGGCTAAACTGCATTCAGAGAAAGTTGAAACTACGTTAGTTTTGTTTCTCTCTGCTCATAAAATACAAAAAGAGTGCCCCACAGAGCTGCAACTGAATGACTTGAGATGCCCGATTTGGCAAAATGTCACCTGCATTATAAGAAAGTGATTCTCCCCTCCCCCAAGCACTTCCTGAAATCCATGAAAAGCTGACTTAGAAAACCAGCTGAACCAAATCACTTCAAAGAAGGCACAGAGTCTTTCACAGAAACTCTATCAGCACAGATCTACAGTGCTTACAGGAACTGTAAGCAGTAAATGAAGTAATCTTCAGAGTTTGGGAGATAAAAGGTCTCTCCCCCTACTGTAATTCACATTCCTCTTAAAGATAAGGCCACTTTTAGGAAACATTGAGTATATATTCTGTAGTGGTTCTTTCTGAATCACTTATTGTTTACCCAATCAGCTCTTAAATCGTTGATGTTTCTTTGGAATGAATAGGTTTCCTCCTAAGTGTGACTAAGGATCACTCTGCATCAGACATTGTGAAAAAGGGGAAAAAGAGAGAACACGCAGTATCATGTGACTTTTCAGTGTGTTGTTTCCCCTAAAATATTCTTTTAATCAGTCCTTAGACAGCAGCATTTCTGCTTAATTCTGAAGCTGGAATTAGTTACCAAATGTTTTTCCCACCGCAGCTGCAAGGATATAAATTCAGGAAGAAGTGAGTGCTGTGCTATGAAGCAGAGAGGAGAGCAGAGCAAAGCCACTGCCTGAATGTGAACAGCATTAAGAAGTTAAATTGGAAAAAAAGCCTCTGTAGCGTGAAGGCTGCCAAACTGGTTTGCTGTTAGCAGAGATTGTTATCCCTTTCCCATACTCTTCTCCCAGCTCCGCACTTTTAACTTTTTAACCCTTCAGGCCCCAAACTGCCTTGCTGTATAAATGAGCGTCCACAAGACAGTGGTAGAACAAGAACAAGCACAACGTAGCTTAGTAGGTTGTCTGCCATCTCTGATAAAACCAAACAAAATTAGACCTAGATATACAGTAAGGGGCTTCGTAATAAGGACTGAGACCATTTAATTTTCTTTCTGGCAGAAACCTATTTTCTTTTTCTCCTCCTTTTATTGCTTTTGGGTAAGTTTAGGAAAAATGATCCTTATCTTCCCACATGTGGTGCCTGAATACCTTCATTTTGTCTTTAGTAAGAAATGCAAATGTGGGATAGCTCAGAAAACAATATAATCAAAACTATAAAGAAGGACGGGAAGGTCAGAATTGTCTGAAGTGCCTCTAAAGTAAAGAGGAGACAAAGCTGATTTGTATTTTTAGATTACATTATCTTTTTACCTGCCTTATTTTTCTTCCCCTTCCTTTCCTTCTCTCTCTCCTCAGCATGCAATACAGTGGCCAGGCAGGTCCTCTTTCTAAGAGGAATATGTAGGTTGTTCCAAAGCAAACACACCTCAGTGTGTGTGTTCTCAGTGTCACTGCCCAATGTAAGAGCAAATGAAGGGCTCTCTAAAATGTCTGCTTACCTGTGCACACTGAGGGCAATGCCACATCTGAGGAGCACAGCAGTAATTGAAGATTTCTGTAGTAATGTCAGCTGTTAAATCTCATCCTCATGTTTTAACAGAATACCAGCAAGGTCAAGTGGGGAATTTGCAGTACTCTGCACCTAAAGCAATGGAAACACAAAACAGTGCAGTGATTTGAATCTTTCCTGCTAAACAGCACCTTAAGACTGGTTATTCCAGTCCCTCCCCCTCTTGTCCAGCTCTTTCCTTTGACCTTTTGACTGTGGCTGAAAAGTGGAGTAAACAGTCAATCTGTTAAATGACTATGGAAGAATTTGAGCCAGGAGCACAGCAAAGCCACGTTTCTGAAGAGACTGCAATATTTTATAGTTAATGGGGAAGGGGCAGCTTTAAAACGATGCCATTTGCAGCATGACTGTCACCTCTCCCACAGAGCATCAGGGTGGGCACTGAGCAGCAAGTGTCCTGCTGGGACACCCCCATCCTGCTCCAGTGGGACTCAACAGGCAGCAAGACTGAGGCTTTGTCGCCTTTTAGACCGAAATACACGTTTACTTCCAGGATAGGTTCGTTAACACACAATGCAGCAGCTGCAAAACCCTTGCAAACGAGCAGAGCCAATTAGTGGAACTGTAGATTTTCAAAGAAGCTGATAATTTAAGCCATGAAGAGTTACTGAATGCTCAGGAGGAGGAGCTTCTTGAACGAGCGTAGCCGTCCCCGTTGTGAAGCTGTGGTCACACTAATTCTGTTATGATTGAAGTCATTTACAAGAAGTGAGGCTTCAGCTGCAGTCAGCACTGATGCTATTTTCAACAGTCAAGAAAAAAAAGTGTCCCCTAGGGCAACATGCTGCCCGTATCTCGCCATCAATACTCTTCACCCAGCTTGTACTTAATCCTCTATTGAACAGCAGATCCACCTCCTGAACCTTCTCCTTCAGATCCAGGATCAGCCCTTTGTGTCGTGCTGGGCTGTCATTCAGTGCCTGGCTCTCCTGCCACCCCTCCATTCACGGTGCCAGCAGCTGTGTAAGCAATGCACTTATTCACTAACTCCACTAATTTGAGTCAAAGGCAATTTAACAGGGATTTAATTCGGACTCTGCATTGCTTTCTATGCAAAGTGTAAGGTAACAACTGCATTTGCCATAGGTTTTCAGGAAGTTTCTCCCAATTGCCACGAAGTGCCATTCAACATTTTCCATTGCCACTGACTTGTTTGTTGTCATACCTCTGCATAGTACTCAGATCCTGTCCCTGTATCTGAATTTTTCTCCACAGCTGTTTCCCAGTACAGCAGCCAGATTTGTTACACCCAAGTCCAACTTGCTCTTTGTGATCCCATGGAATAATAGAAATACGGGCCAACAGGCAGCGTAAAGAGAAGCCCAAGTTCTCCCACACGTCCCAGTGTAAAACCCCTGCTCAAGTAGGGCAAAGCAGCAAAGGCCAAAGGGTCGGAATATAAGCTCCTGGTGACAGATGGGTGAGTTAGCCATGTGCCAGAAGTATTTCCCCTCTGTTGGCAGCTCAGTGACATGCTTTGGATGGGGATATTGGAGACAACACAAACAACAGAGATGATGTGCATTGAAAAGCAATTAATCTCTAGTTTCCAGCTGTGAGAAGGGCAGACGCACTGGGACTGTGGAATAGCAGCCAAACAGAAGAAAGCAAATAACTCTCTGTGCCACAAGCCCCATATGCTCAGCTTCCTTCATTCTGTTCCTCTTCATAATATTAGCAAGGCAAAGTAGGATCACCTTTCTGTTGTCATTTTGATCTCAGTTACTCTTATCTCAGGTATCCTTTGTAGCCAGCTGTCAGCCATGTGGAAGAATGATAAATCAAGTAATCACTCTTTAATTAAAGAGTTCTGTCTCCCTCTGTGAATTACTACTGCCTGGCCTGCTTCTGCCTGTGAGCACAAAGGTTCGTCTTCACTATCAGAGAGCTTTGGTTTGGTTTGGTTTGGTTTTTTTTTGTTCTCTGGTGCTAACTGAAATAAAGCAACTGTCAAGACTTTTTTCCTGAATAAGAGCCACTGGCCCCTGTGTTGTGCTTGTAGGTGTGCATAATCCCTCCAGAAATGGCTGTGGAAGTAAAGTTCTGACTAAGTGGCTAAAAAACAGGAGGAACTTTCTTTACATAGTTACTATGTTTTTAATCAGAGGCTTTTAACACATTCATCTATTGCCAAACACTTATCACTTCTTCCATAGAAATACTCATTAAATGCCTCTTTCTTCCAATGGAATTCATTATTTTTAATTCTATTTTTGTTACGGGAAAGCGTTCTGTGGTTTAGCCTTTACAATATCTTTTTTTACACATGATTCTGGGTTCCACAGCCTGTAGTTGTCTATACTGAGCTGAAGGACAGAGATACAGAGGATACTGCATACCCATTATTTCTCCTGGTAAATCTGCTTTGGTCATAACATTTACACACATTGTGGGAAAACCCAACTATTAACCATTTTCAGTTGCAGGTTTATCATACCAGAACATGCAAACATGGGTAGTGAAATATTAGCTCCACAGAAATCAATTTCCAGGGAAGATCAGCTTTTTTACGGATGGTCTTATTAAATAACAGTGTGTATCTTTTAAAGTAGGAACTACAGTTATATCACAAAGATTTCTTACTTGATAGAGCCCCAGCTAACTCACAGGTTGAGAGGGTTCAGTTTTGGTGCTGAAAATGTTTATGCAAGATTGTGTGGAATTTCCTACCCCCATTCCTTGGAGTTCTGCAGACTATTTGCAGGTCTCTTCTGTGCCCTTTGAACCTGAAACTGGTAACATTTTCACCCTAACCAAACTTGCCCCGGATTAACTTCCCTACAGCAGAAACTAATTATTACTGGGATTTGAGCCTGATTGCACTTTCAGGCTGAGATTTTAGGTATTCTCTCTGGGATTTTAGCAACTTCTGGCTCCCAGACAGAGCACTGAAAACAGAAGTGAACATAAAATAGTGTCCCAAAAATGTTGCAACACAGATTCCTCCTGAGGCTTACAGATTTTGTAACACTTTGTGTAATAGTCTCATTTGGTTATTTCTTGACTGTGTACCACCACTGTTCAGTCTAGAGAGATCTGGAGGTGGAGTTGATATAACCTATAGACTCATGGCACCACAGCAGGGTAGGTATGACTCCTAACATTATCATCAGGATGAATCTGGAACATTATATATATGTATATACACTACACAAGCAGTAAGGTCAGTAGCTATTTTTTTAGCTCTGCCCAGATGAAAAGCAGTAAACCTCCAGGAAGGTTTAGGTCTGGCATGTATTTTACATATACAATCTGTTCAGAAATAGCTTTGACAAATGCTGTAGAGGTGATTTTGTTTTCTGTCCCCCTCACACTCCCATTTGCTCTCACCAGGTAAATTGTTCTCACCAGCTACTTTAAACAGCTGAACGAGCTGAAAATCAAAAGCTTTCAGTTAGTTGTGTAACTGCCAGGGACAATCAGATCTGCCAACTAGGTGCCTAAAGGACACTGTGTGAACCCTTCCCCACATTTTTCCCTGGTTCCCAACAAGGCCAGCTATATGAAGTAAAATGGAGTGAGCCATGAAATCTTTGCAAGTATAACATAGCAATTGCTTTTTGCTTAAAACGAAGTGGAGCTGCAGTTCAGTACCTCAAGCCTTTTTCAGCCATGAGATAGGATTTTCCCTTTTCAAGTAGAGGATCTTTTTTATCTAATCTCTCACAGTCAGTTAATAATTATGTGACTAATGGTAAATCCATCAGTGTCCTAAGAATAAATGTACCATGTGTAAGTTACTATCTTAGGCAAATTCATGTGTTTCTGTCTTGGAGAAGCAGGAAGAATTATGGTTTTGTAGGAAGAGGAGAAAGTTCTTGTCAGAGCGTCTGTGTAAAACTGGCAGCCAACAGAAGCTTTTCCCAGATAAGATGTACTACTACACTAAGCACAGTAGTCCTGAGCACAGACTGCTCTCCTGTGGCCCACAACTCTGCAACATATTGTGTACCTGTAACCTAAACACATTCAGCATGCACCGTATTTGTACAAATGCATGCAAAGTAGATGGTGCCTTTCTTACATTAAAAATTTCAGTTCCAGTATTCTCAGGCCAGCACATTTGGCAGTGTAATTTCCTTTTTCATACAAGAGTTTCTGGCTGCTGTAAGTTTTCTCATTCCTGTTGCTGAACAGAAAAAGTTGAGGCTCTGTTAGGCTGAGCTGTGTTAACAGAACATACCATCAACCTGCTGTTCAGCCTAAATTCGCTACAGCTTTCCTCTCTATGGACAGTAATTGCAAAGGTCCAGGTGTACAATGACATCTGCAACCAATATATTGTTCTTCTAATTTGCCAGTTATGCCAGACTGACAATTAAGGGATGTTGTTAAGGGATTTCTCAGCAGGCTGTAGTGTCATTTATCCTTGGGAATTAAATAAGAGCATCTCATCTAATTCACGTGTTGCAGTTGTAAAGGTCTCAAGCACTGGTGAGACTTAAATGTCTTCAACTTTCTGCCAGGGACAACACAGTTTTGAGGACTTTCAGCTTAGTACAGAACATATCAGGAACACTTTGCATATTAGAACATATCTGATATGTTCTAATATGTGAAATGGAACGAGTAGCCCACATACCACTCTGGGCTTGAATTTTATGAATAGAAGCCATGTACATACTGGTCAGAGGGATTTTCTGCAGAGTCTAAACACAAATAAAGGAGGTCAGCTTTTCTTTTAGGAGCAGAGGGTGAGAAGGAATGTGAAATAGCAAAGCCTACTGAAGCTGTAAAGCACAAAGGATGCTCCAGTTAACCACAGAAGTACTTGGGATAGGAAAAGAAAATGGGAAAGAACAGAAATCCAACCCTTGGCTGAAGTGCTGCTGAAATGAGGCTTTGGACTCTGAACTCCAAACAAGGGCATTTTCTCTTGCCCTGGGATTCTGGAATCCTGCATTAGATAGTCTGAGTTTCATTGGGATCTCTGCCAATAAATTATTCTGTCCATCATACTACTTGACCTTGTAATCTCCCCACAGCTTTTAACTATGTGGATAATTTAGACAGATTTTCACAGCACGTAACAGAATGTGTATCATCTTTTTTTTTTCTTTTTTGACCATTAGGCAGTACTGCATCTCAGTAACACAATACTCAGTAAAGAGAGGTTTGGCTTTTTTTTTAGTTCACTAAGGCCTATTCTCTTTCTAGTCCTCTTACAGCTGCCCTGCTGGAACCACAACAAACTTCACATCTTTACGACAGTAGGATAAAAGTCTATTGATAAAAACTCTGGAGGTATAAACCTTCCCATGCCTTCACTCCCTTACCTGTGCACTGGCTATCACGCTCCAGTCCTGGAAGTTTTACTGTAATACACACGTGTTTAGAAAGAGCTTTGTCTCTAGAGAATAAAAGTACAAAGGCCTAGCTATCAAGAAATACTTGACAATTATTTTATCATATATCTAAGTATTGTTTTATTTCTACCTTTAAATCATATAGGCCTAATGAAGAAGACATGGCCCTTGTGAACTGCATGGCCTGCACTGTGTATCTTTTTATTATGCTTTGGAACCAATAAAATGTAGGTAATTTTTCTTCCTGATAAGTGTAATTTATGCACTGTATGCAAGACCATGCAGGACCTCATTGCCAGGGTGAACACAATGAAAATTTAAATCCCTGATACTGAAATAGTTCAGGACTTCCAAATCTGCTTTAAAAGACACAAGTGAAGAGTACAGGTAAGGCGCTTTCTGTATATTGAGGATAAAGTGAGGACTACACAATCTGGAGCTACCTTTCTCACCCTTCTCTATTATTTTCTCCTTGCTCTCCTACATATCTCATTTCCTTTGTAATTTCAATACAGTTTTAAGAAGGTGGTGATTTTACAATGCAGCACAGTTCACACCAGTCCAAAATATGTTTTGGAACCGGGAGCCCAGGTTTCAGCAGTGACATTTCTAGTTTGGAAGAATAACCTCTTCTGACTCCTTGGAGTTCAAAATACTAGAGTTTATCTGCCAGACGTGAACTTCTGATTCATGATGAGGGAAAACCAACTACTGCACAATCTGCTGTAGTTACGCTGTATCCCAACCCTTATCTGTTGATGTTTTTACAAGCCCAGCTGAAGGCCAAAGGCAATTGCAAATAAATGCTAAGCACAACCCATAGACACACTCCAAGCTGGTATAAATAGGCTTTGAATTAATTTATGAGAGCTTGTGTGATTCCTTGAATATTGTAGCTTGAATGTTGGCTATTGGTGGAACAAAAAAATCGCTCCAAGGCCAGCTTGAAGCAAATACTAAGTTTAATTTATGGCCAGCGGTCTTCAGGGTTTCAATTTTTCATTCTCTACTGAAATCAACCGAACAGAGCTGAAAAGTAGCTTTGGAAGAAATTGTTTTCTCTCTAAAAGAAAATTCCATGTGAAATCTGAGAAGACTGTAGTGTGTCAGAGAAAAGCATCTTGGAAGGCTGTGAGATTTTGGAAGGAGGTAGTGCATTTGAGAGAGCCAGAGAAATGATGGGCTGAGTTTTGAAAGAATTCCACAGGGAACAACAGCTGCAAGGCCATACAGGTGGTTCTCACTAGTTCTCTTGCCAGCTGTAATGTCTGTTAGAAAAATGGAGCCCCAGATGCAGAACAATTCCACACCTAGTCTAGAGCTTTATAACTCCAAGACTCAGGCACGTGACATAATCCAGCACAGCCCAAAACTGCTCAGTTTCCACTGACAACAGGAAAGGCCTGAGCCCTTCCTGAGAACTTGAAGAAGCCACTTAATTAATTGCCATACAAATTATGCTACTGTTAGTCCAAATTTTTAAAACTTGAACTTATTGCAGGTAGTTTTAATGGCCTCTAGTGCTTAAGATGAAATGAATGCATTCCCTTCTATTCAAGCTTAATCCACATTAAGTGCACAATTAAGATAATGTGCTGATTGTGGGGGGAAAAAGGAGGGGGGAGAGACACCTATTAAGCACCTTCAAAAGACAGCATCTTTTTAAATAACCATGAGCAAAGTATTTATGAAAGTCCCCCAGTCTGAGTCATAAAATCAGATTATGAAAGTAGCTTAGTCTCACTACTTATAAAACATACAGAAATGTCTGAATTTTCAGTAGTTTCTGTTGGGTTATGTGACCATTTCTACGTTTGTATTACCATTTGTATGTTTGTATGTAGCTCAGGAAGTTGTATAAAATAGCACCTTGCAAAGCGGTTCCAGAATCTAGAGGTCTGACCTGCAGAGACCATGTGTCACATCAAAACCAAGTGAGAGAAAAGATATGAAATTCAAATTAGACTAGCTACAGTCCACTCACTTTTACTGTAATCTTCTGCAGGTCTTCCTGTTGCTTAATTGCATAGTGAGAAGTACAGAGAAGTACAGACTATGCAATCAGGCACTGGTGCAACAGGTGCTGGCATCCAAACACAAGAAAAACAAATTCCTTCCTTTTAATTCAAGTCCATCCTGCTTCCCATGATTTCCTGCCCTCCAGCACAGCTCAGTTCCTAGGAAGAGTTGCACAATACAAATACACTGTTGCCTGTGCTAACAAAATAACTGACCTGCCGTGAAAAAGCTGGCGTATTATCTCTTCTTGGTAACTACTAATAGCTAAATTGCATGTGATAATGCTGTTTGCTATTAATATCATTTTAAAGAGATATAATGTTTACAAATCTAAAGAGAACAAACAGTGGCATGGCCTGTTCCATGCAGGGTGTACATTAAAAGACACATTTTAATGCAAAAACAACTACATCAGAACCACCACAGTTAAAGGACATATCTCACGGTCACAGTGCTCTAAACTTGCTGGTCAGATATGATCCTCCAGGAAATTAAAGGCTGAGGAGGGGAAAAGGGCATCAACAAACAATACTATCTAATGTTATTGGTGGTGGAGGAGGGGAACAACCAGCTTTTTACCGAACTCAGTTTCTGCTTTTAGAATCAATCCATGTTTTCAGAATGGCCCAGTATGAAGAGGTCTGAGAATGAACCAGTCAATTTTCCAAATCTGGTCCAGTTTTATTGATTTTACTGTAAGGTTAAGTGACAGAAATATACTTATATAACCAAACTGGAGCTCAGACTTGCAAACACTAGTCCTGCTTTGGAAATACTCCAGTCTGTGACCTTTTCCTCAGACACTTTAGGAAATGGGACTGATAACCCAGGAGTAAGCCCAGGAAAATAACTTAACCATCTGGAAACTTAAGTGTGCATAGGAGAAGGAATAAGGATTTAACAGTGAATAGACAAAATCCAGGAATAATTCTGCATTAATGACTGACTCTCAGGACTTCTCAGACACAGAGAGCAATTGAAGCAGCAGGTTGCAGACCTCCCCTGCTCTCTTCTGCTCAGCCCAGAGCCCTAGGGATGCCCTACTGTTTGTACAGCCTTTACAGACCACAGAAACCTGTGCAGTGCAGGAGCTTCACCTCTGAGGGAAGCAACAGGAACTTAAACCAAACCCAATCCCAGCACTGAATCTGTCTGGCTCCTAGACTGCTGGGGGGGGATAAGGGGTTCTTGGCAAATACAACTCCTACATCAGGACTCTCATGTTTGATTGTGAAATGCTGTGAAAGGGCAAGCCCATCCATATACCTGAGATAACCATCTCCCAAGACCAAAAGTATGAAAAGGAGAACTTCTCAAGAACTAAATACTTCCTACTGAAGTGGGGGGAGTTTTGCTCCCTTGATTGTAGAGGCAGCTAAAGCAGGACTAGATTGCACATGTATCAGGCTGACACAACAGGTGTTCTCTGTCCTAGTCAAGTCTTCATTTCAACAGAAAGATTTACTCACCGAATGACCCATCACATAACACCACGTGGCCTGCACCAATCAGACCTACCTGTAGTGCCTGTGTAGCTGTGACAGGAAGAGACAGGATGTCAGCAGTTGACAAAAAATCCAGGTACAAGACAGTCAGAAGAGTTTCTTCGACAATTCTTCTTGCACAAACAGAAAGTGTATGACCTAATTCAGGAGAATCAGATTGCAGATCAGAATATTAGCATTCGATTTGCCACCTCACCATTGGTAAACTTGTATTCGGCTGCTCTTATACTTCAGCAGCTTGCCAGTACTCAGATGTTTAGAGGCTCTGTTCTGATTTTTAGCACATGATATAAGTAACACTGAGATTTGATTTTAGGATTTTGCTCTTTCCTTTGTTTTAATTTGACCATCCCAAAGGACATGGCTAAAAGCCATAGTCATATCTGGGTCCAGATTTTCCCATCTGATTATTAAATGTCTTTGAAAGATACCTAGATACCCCTTTTCCTGTGGAAAGGGGTTCAGTTGCTCTACATGAAAAAAGAAGGCTTTGCAGAGAACTTTCTACAGAGGCAACACAGGGAAATCATGTCACAAACCCATTCCCCCTTCATCTTCACCATTAACCTTCTCTTCAACTCAGTGACAGTTAAGGACTTTATCTGCACTCACAGACAACCTGGGGGATGAGAATCCTCTCAAAAAAACTCCTCTGCTGACTTCAGAAGCCTTGTAAAACTGCTGCATTGCAACCAGACTGCAAGTAAGCAGGGAAGAAATAGGACAGAGTGACAAGGGTGGCTGTCCTGGCTCCCTCACCCTAAAAAAGCTGGAAAACCTGGAGTTGAAGGGGACCATGCCCACACCTGTAAGTAAGGGAGTGGAGGATTTCCCTCATCTTCCACAGGAGAAATCTGTAAGAAAACTATTGTGGCGTTTCCCTGTGTCTCCTCCTGTGTGATTTCCAAAATTGTTGTTACACAAAACTGTGAAATCTGCCCTGTCCTTCCCCAGTGGGAGGGGGTGAGTACAGACTCATGGAGCTGGCTGACACCAAAGGACAAGGGTGGGTAGACTGTCTCACCCTGTGTCTGCACTGGCACAACTGGGAAGTTCTGTAGTACAGGAGGAGCTGGTTCTGAGCCAGCCCACCAAGCCTCTCAGCAGGCCTAAAAACTGGTCTAAAAACAACCAGTCAGCTGCTGATTGGCAAACTTGAAACTCCCTGGCATGCACACACTGATAGAAGGAGTCCCAGGCACCTCTGTCAGCTGAAAGCTGTGCTGCCAGTGGCTGGGGGGAAGCAAAACAGAGGAGGTGGGTGTGGGGTAGGTAGGCACACCTACATGTGGGATGGACCAATGAATGTACTCAGCTAAGTGACAACCAAAGCAGAGGTTGCTGGAGTGTTTGAAAGTAAGGATGGAAATATTTAGCACCGGGAGCGTGGTGCCCATTCACTCATTATGACGGTGCTGTGTGAAATTTCCACAATTTTCCTTGGGAATGGTGGTTTGGTACACTTTGAAGTTCTGACTTGGTAGGGCAAATGCAGTTACTCATGAAAAGTGAAAAAGGGTCTCATTTCATCCAAGCAGCTGTAAGGTAATTCCTTTAACCATTCATACCTGGCAGATCTTGCTCCTCTTTCTGGCTACAGTAGATAATTCTTTCCACTTCCCTCATGAACACTGCAGTGTCCTCAGTCCGTTCCTGCAACTGAGGGGTAGATCCCCCAAACTGAAACTGGAAAAAAAGCAGATAAAAAAATATCTGAAAAAAAAACTCTAAAAGCATGTTCATCCAAACTGTTTATGTAGTTGTTATTTTACTTTTAAAAGTGTTAAAGGTGATCTGAAGGACTTAGTCCAACTAACTGGGACCCTCAACAGCATGGCCAGCACAACCTTTCTTTGAGTTGCTCTAAATCAAAATTGGTCAAGTCTGGTAAGTAAAACAGTCCCAATCCATATTTTGCATTCCTGAAAGTGGAATTTTTCTCAATAATTTTAGCTCTTTCCTGTGAGCCAGAAACTAGAAGGCTGCTGGCTGCGTATTTTGTGTGATAGAAACAATGTAGGCAGGGTGATTTTTAAACAACTCGGGAATGTGGTATCACAGACAGCTGAGGCAATCCAGCAGCTTCCCCCACAACTTGGTCTTTCCCTTTCTCCATCCTTCCTCCTGGGCCCTGGAATCTCCTGGTGGATTCTTTATGATTTAGAACCCTTTCAGAGCCAAGACAACCTGCTATTTTAGGTGGGGGGAAAAATCCAGTCATGTCACATTAAGGAGCAAAAATGGCTAAAAAAAATCCAAGAAATGTGAGAACATGTGCAAAACAGAAGCAGGAGCACGTGGCTGGGGTGTGCCAGCTCCTGTTTGCTGACCAAAACTGGCAAATCAGTCATGCAGAACATCAGTAAAAGATAAACTTCTCAACCCAGCTACTGCAGGAGCCTGCTGTTGAGTTTGGCAGAACCTTCCTGGAGAGAAAATGCTGAACTGAAAGCACATACCCAATAGGTGAGAAAAATCATTCAGAGTCTATTAATAGCATGGCAGGTAGGATCCAAAAAACATAAAGTGATTGACCTTGCTACTCCTGGCACAATAAGTGACCGATATGAAAGAGCTGAGTGCAAAACTTTCTGTCTCTTAATTCTCCAGGAAGGATAAGTTAAAATTTTAAATGGTAAATTTAGTTTTCATAGCAACAACAAAACCCAAAACAAAATCCCTTAAAAATCCCTCAAAACCCCAACCAACAATTTCAAACTAAACCAAAATAGCTGTAATTAAGGCTGAATACTTGTGGAGTAAAATGAAAGACTGACAGAGAGAAAAAACATGTCACTGGCAAATTGAAGAATATTTCACATTTACAGTGAACTGCATTAAAGATTTAAGACCTTTTTTCCCCAAAATTCCCATTGAATTATTCCCATTGAATTTGCTACACAAGGTTGACAGTGAATGCATGTCTGAATTTCAAAGAGATCTCACAGAGATTTGAGTTTTTTGCTAAAACATAGGACATTTCTTTCACACATAAAGCAATTGAGGGGCTGGAGAAAAACAGCCTGTTTTATTTGCCTAGTTACATCTTCTGCATGAGGTCAGGTTTAATTTGTGATTTCATCAAATATTAGCTTTCCAGGAACTGAGCTGCAGCTGAATAAGAGCCTGAGTGTCTGATCCAAAAGCCATTGGCAATGAAAAGAAAGTTTCCAGTGATCTGTGGAGATTTGAACCTTAGAATAGGAAGAAATGGCAGATTCTTTTCTGAGTGCACAAAGAACCAAAGCCTTCTGGCCCAGAGCAGGCACACGGCGTCCTTGGGATGACTTGTATGTACAGACCATCACTGCTCAAAGCAGGCAAACAAGACAATACTGAGTTCCTGGAAAAACGGGAAGAAGAAGGAAGAAGGGAGGGGAATAAACAACAGCAATTTTTTTACTTACTGGAATCCAAGATCATCTTCACCGAAAATGTGGTTGATTGCTATAATTTGGAAAATGACTGCAGTAATCTGCCTGTTGGTAATTCCCTGAAAAGAAAATGAGGGCTTTAAGCCAGCAAGTTTTTATTATCTTGCACAGGAGTTGTTAAATCCTTTCATCTTGCTGTGGAATACGTTTTAAAACTTCAGCTTTCTCAGTGTTTGAAACGTGCCTGAGGTAAGAGAGCAGCATCTGCGAGACGAACCCTTGGAGTAGTAGTTGGTTTCCCATCGGAGGATCCCCAGGTAGGGAAGCAGCAGGGAGGTGTGGGCTGAGCCTGGGTGCTGAGTCTGTTGTGCTTCACTTACTCCCAGTTGAAGATGGCATGGATTGAGTGAGGGCAAAAGGGAACAAAAAGGGCTGTAAATCAACTGCTCTGTCACAATATGGTCTTACCTCAGCTCAACGCAACAGAATCAGCCCTTTTGTAGGGCTGGGGCAGGGCAGAGTAACTTTTTCACTGTTCACTGCAATGCACTTCTGTGACACAAAGATCCCTGCCAGGATCATAGGTGTGCCTCTGCCTTTCTGCTTGTAGCAGAATTTGGTATCCCTGTCCTTGCTGAAGGTTCTCCAAATGCAGCAGACACAGCACCAAACAATTCAGCCATCCTAGGAAACACTGAAAGAAGAGATGACAGGGATTTATTGGTTCCCATACAGTCACCAAAAATGACAGCTCAATCTGCACTAGAAGCAAGCAGTGACCTACAAATCCGAAAGGAAACAGGGTACTACGGTGTACATCAGCAAAACGTTCCCAGGCACAGTTCAGGAGAAATGACTATTCAGCTGGTGAAAGTATTTTAACTAGATGTGCACAGGTGATGTCAAATATGCTCCAATGGGTTTGAAGAGACTCGTGCAATGAGGCACATTGATGTCAGCTGCAGTGACAGCTCTCTGCACCTTTGAGTTTTCCTGACAATACTGTAACAGCAAAGGCTGCTAAAATAGTTGTTTTTAAAAGAGGTAAAGAGGTCAGCTCAGTGTGAGAGGTGACTGTGACTTTCAGTAAAGTGCCCGTTTAGTGAACCGAGTCTGGGATACATTGTGCTTTTGTACTTCAAAGGGACCGTCTCTCTGTACATGTTTGGCTTTTAACACCATCCCTCCATGTGATTAAAGAAAGCCACAAGAAAGAGGTTTCTACATTATTATCTCTTCCTGGAAAACAAACCTGTCTGTTTCCCCGAAGTTTGCTGGTACAGAATTATGCAGCTTCAAAGGCAGCCAGACATTTTGGCTGCCCATCCCCTCGCCTCCCATGCAGCTGTCATTATCTCTGTTTTACTTTACCTGGAATTTAACAATCCCTCACCCTCTTTCCTCCTCAGTTTCAGTAACTCCTCAAAATGAAAATCAATAGCCTTCCTTTTACTCCAAGGTACAATCTTTGAGATAATCCTGTCGTATTGTGCAGCAGCTGCTTGGAGCCTGTGCAGCAGAAATAGCCCTTAGATTAAGGGTTTCCAGGAAAGTAGCTGCCTTTTTTTCTAGCATTGCACTGTTGACTTGTAACATTGGGTTATTATCAAGGGATTCGGGTGATATGTTAGTGGCATGACTAAGAAAACTCAGAAAGCTTTTGTGTTTTATTTTTTTAAAAAATTATTTCACCTTAGAGACTTCAAATAAACACAGATTTCTGAGTCAGTGGGTTTCATTCCTGTCAAACGGTCATTGAATTTAAACAAAGTAACCTCAAACCTCCCATTAGCGGCACTGCATCTGTAATTTCAGTTTCTGTTTTGCTTTTAACAGCCTTGTAAATGGGTTATAGTAATCCTACTTCTTTTGTAAGAAGCTTGTCCTCATGAGGGATACATAAGAGACCTCAGGAAACCCCCCTCCCTCTTCCCCCAGAAGTGTCAGGTTTGTGAGGAAGAGCTGGCATTGTGAAAGTCTAGACGTAATTTAACAAATTTTCTCAGTAGGCAAGGTCAGAGCCTCAAGCCCTGAAGATTCAGGGCAGTCTCCCTGGTGCAATCAGAGCTGTGCAGATGGGTGGCCTGATCCTTCCCTGGGAAGGGAACAGCACAAACTCAGAAGACCTGAGCACTGGAAGTGAATGTGCTACAGCTGATAGTTCTCATGATCCAAATTATCTGAAATGCCAGAGGAGCTCAGAGAGAAGCCAGGTTTCTGTTAGTACTATGACTGTGACTTATGTATAAAACTTCTAAGGAGTTCACAGTATAAGTGACACATGGAAAAGCTGAAAGTGGCATATTCTGAGAAATACAGTGGCAGGGCTGGGGAGGTGACTGTGGGCAAAGAGCTTTAGCAAGGCAAGTTGTTGCATTTGGTTTGCCTGGGGTCTTTTTTTTTTAGAGGGAAGTTTAGCTCATATGCTTTTTGGAATGTTACATATAGATATAAAAAGATATATAGATATGTATGGTACAAACAGAGATGGCTTTGTGGTGAACTGTGGGACCATAACACAAATGCAACCAGTTGCCCCTCTGCTCTGTCCATGTAGGATATCCAGAGACACAACTGCTCCCCTGGCCTGTCCATGAGACAGGAGTCACCTTGTCAAATATTTTTTTTTCGTCCCCCCCCCCCCCCGCCCCAGGGTGAACTGTCTCCTTAACTTGTACTTGCCTCGTCTGCTGTAATCCCAGAGTGAACTGTCAAGAGCAGAAACAGCAGCTGAAGACAGGTGCTTTAGTATGAAAAAGACCCAAACCTTTCCTTTAAGGGACTCATGTCTTTCAGTAAAAATAACTGAATTTAACACTGCCACAACATAGTTTATGATTAGGCTATTTTTGGGTAAACTTAAAAGATTTCTAACAGGAAGCTATTGTAACTTGCCTTTCCTTTTCCCTCAGACTCTTCTGCTGTTGTGTAGAGGAAACTTGGGTTTATAAGCAGAGAACTAAAAATACAAAGAGCAAGACCAGTTTACAAGCATGCAGTTTGGCTAAAAGGCTGCTTCCATACTGACAGTCACCACAAAACCTTCACCATCATTCTCAAACGAAAGAACACTCTCATTGAAGAACCTGTACTGCAAAGAGTCCTGAACACAACTTTGTTTACAAGGAGGGTCCCAAACCCCAGTGAAATTTGTCCCTATTGGGACATTTCAGGACTGCACAAACAGATTCACAAAACTTCAATAAAACCAAGGCCTGGTGAGAGCTTGGTTGCAGAAGTAAGCACAACTCTCTGTGTCTGTCAGATCCATAGGGTTTTTAAGTAAGGGGGAAATACATATTGATCTTGGTCAGAGAAGTGGCTTCCTTTTCCCTGAAGAGCACAGTGGGGTTCCACAGGAATGGGCCAGCTGAGGGTATGTGAAAGCAGCTGTATAGTGACCTCTTCATAGCCCTCCTTATTGCCCACATGAAGGATCAGTTAGCAGCTGTCAGTCAGCTTGGATTTTAAGATTTCTTCCTCTACACACTCCCAGCCTGGTTTTCCCCCGTTCCAGAGAACTACAACTGGCTTTGTCCCAGCTCCTTCCTGCTCACAGCTCCTTCCTGCGCGGGCAGATCCCCCCATCACAATGGCACTGTCAAACAGCAGCAGCTCTGACTACACCACATGGAGTGTAGTGGCAGACAAAAGCACCCTGGATCTCTGTCTTGCTCCTATTACGATGCTGCTTGGCTGCCTGTAATACCTGATGTTTTATTGGGCTTGCAATATTTTCTCTGGGAAGAAATGACAGAGCAGAAGCAAGTGTCCTGCAGGCTGAAGCTGACTCAGGAGTGCCTTTGCTATTGCAGTAATATTTCTGTAAGTCTACAGAAAGGAGGCTGAATTCCAGAAAGGCTGACCAGGGGGAGTATAGCCACTTCAACTCCTCTTTGCCAAGCAGATGGGAAAAGGTTCAGGCAACAGGCCTGAGAACAAGAGAAAGAAACAGCAATAAACTTCTCTTAGCCCTTGTGTAGGCTGTCTGTGTGACCTGATATGAGAAATACACATACACCTAGAGATATATGTAGCAATAAGTCACTTAGTTGGGTGTCTGTTCATTCAAACCAGAATTACTTAC
Source organism: Pseudotriccus pelzelni (assembly GCA_035584735.1). Taxonomy (NCBI): domain Eukaryota; kingdom Metazoa; phylum Chordata; class Aves; order Passeriformes; family Tyrannidae; genus Pseudotriccus; species Pseudotriccus pelzelni. The sequence goes on along the minus strand of JAWMRA010000033.1, from coordinate 6,448,784 downwards.
AATGCCCACAATCCATTAGAGGCAGAATAGCTTAATTGAAAATAATCTGGTGAGAGAATTATTTAGCCCAGAAGTATGTGGCTGATGAGTGGGAGTTCCAGGTCCCAAAATAGCTCCATTAAAGCTCAGCAAACTAAGAAAGCATCTCCCTCAGTGTTGATTTCTGCAAAACACAGGACTCTAAAGCCACCTCATCTGGCAGCTTTCCAGGACTGTGATGAACATTGAGAGTAATGATTCATACTAACACTGTTCTTCCTCAAAACACAGGGGGATTTTGAAGCATATCCAGACACTTGAAACTTTCCTTTAAGCAATAATCTCATTGCAAAGTACTGACATGCTGAGAATTCCCCCTGCCCTCCCCGTTCTGGAGGAAACTGCAACAGAAAGTAGCAAAATGCATTCCAGTATTCTGCAGCCTAGGCTGGGGCAGAGCTGAAATGCTTTTTGATGGAAGTTTTCAAGATACAGATTCTAAGCTGAAGTCTTTAACCAGGACTTAATGAGCTTTCTCCAGACTCAGCTATTTTCAGCTCACATCCAAAATTCATACCTCACTGAATGATTTCATCCAGTGCTTCAAAGATCAAGCATTTTGAATAAGTGCCACCCTCACTAGTGTTAAAAGGTAATTTATTTTTGACTCACATTTCTACTTTCTTCCTATGTTGAAATTCCCTTTTCTAATCACCGTTTCCAGTTAACCCTTTTCTGGAGATATGTTCACTAGTTGGAGAGAGGAAGCACTGGACCTAAGCACCAGAATTACTCAGTAATGAAACTAAATTTGTTTTATGACCAAAAAAAGCTAGACTGGAAAAACATATCCTCTGTGGTACTGACTCAGTGTGATGAAAAGTGGCAGACAGCAGTACTGTTCTTCTTAGGTCACTCCCTGCCAGGCCACTTCAGAGCTGCAGTACAAATTACAGGAATTGGCAACAGCCAGAGGCAGGATCCAATTCTTTGCAACAATAACGGGGTTCAAAGGTGGATTACACATATGTTGATTGAGTATGGGAAGAAGGAAATAACTGATTCATTGTTCGAGGACAGAGCATTTGATGCAAGCTCTGTTACCAGGAATATTCAGAAATACTAACCAACAGCCAGGATGAAAGATCTGGAGGGGAAATTCAAGAGCAGTAGAAGAGTAAGCAAAAAGAATTCAACATCACCAAAGGAAAATATAAATTATTGTCACTGAGCTTAACTAGCTCATAAAAATGCCTGAGAGGAATAACCCTTATTTGGAAGTTAAAATTACTGGAAAAAGCAGCAGGAAGCATGCTGGAGGGAAGGGGAAATCCTGCTGCTGTGCCATAGAGAAAGCTGAACGAAATTTCTATTTTCACTCCAGGTTGCACTCTGTGCCACTCACTCCTACTGACAAAAAACGCTCGCATCATCATTTAGTATCGAGATCACATTCAGCAGAAAACCTGCACAAAGTCTAGCTCTGGTAAATTACAAAACTAAAATACCCACATTCTAAATACTCCAATTCAGTTTTCTGAGTCTGTTTAATATAGGTGGATATTTATACTTATATCTGGCAGATCTCAATTTTTTAGCTTGCTTATACTTCCTTTGGAAAAAGATCTATTTATAACAGCTTTTTATAGAGCATAGTCAGTGAAACTAATGTACAGTTCTTTTAGTGAACTTATATTTAAAAGGATGCTGCTTCAATATTTTAAGGGCAGGGGAAATGCACAGAAGCAAAAAAGGTTTGAAGAGACTGATAATACGAAAAAGGGAAGATCTGAGTTTGGAGTGTCTGCAGTGAACCCCAGAGCAAAAGGGTAGAGGGGACCAAAAGAGAGTATCACCCCTGCAAGGTCAAAACAGGGCTGAGAAGGAAATCAGAAAGATAGTGCAGAAAAACTTAAAGTCCATGGATAAGGAAGAAGTGGCTGACAGGAACACAGCCATTGCAAAACTACTATCCCCAGTTTACTTGGCCATCTTTACTAGATACAGTTTGGCCTGAGACGAGAGGAAATCCAATACTCATTTAAAAACACTCAGTAAAATGTCCCATCTATGAACCCTACAAGGATTCCGTCTCTTCTGCAGTTATTTTAGTATAAACATTTTCTTATTTTATTATTCTAAAATTGTTCTTTATTTGTTTTAGTATAAAAGAAGAATCTATGCTGCAGAGTCCTGGAAGAAGATTAACAAAACAGAACATTTCTGTTGCTGGGGCCCAGACTTAAAAGGGCACAGGCATTTGAACCGTCCTGAACTGGCCTTGGCATTAGGGAAGTGACATTTAAAAAATTCTGGCCGAGAAAATATTATTGAATATCGGAGTGCAGTTAAACGGATTTCTGGAATGCTGTGTTGGGTTGCCGTGAGCTGTATCAGAAGAAATGTGTATACTCCAACAGTCACCTGCTCAATCTGCATCGAGTGGAACAGATTGCCTGCAGACCTTTGGTTGCCACCAGAACCAGTATCGACAGGCACACAGGCAGCAGCTGTTTGGTCAGGGCCACAGGGCTTGTGTGCCCATGAGTGGAACCCTGTGGGTGACAGCAGCAGCAGATCTGCAGAAGGGAAGTGCTGAAGACCAATGTTATAAGTTAAAACTAATGAAACGAGCAAACAACCCACTGTTTATAAAGCTTGTACTCATTTGTTGATATTAGGTATCAAGAGCAGGCATTAGCCCTCCCTCAGTGAAAATCGAAGTTGTTATGAAAAGGTTCATCTATCCCAGGATCTTAAGGCTTAAGCAAGCCAAAATGCTCCTTTAATCACGAGACTGCCAACTAGCAAAGGGCAAGCCAAAGATTTGGTTGTGGGTGAAAAGAGAAAGACTTCACAAACTTGTCATTCAGCTGGGACACTCCTTTCTCTTGAGTTTACTGCTCTCAGCCTTGTCTCCTGACAGCTTTGTCTGTCTTGCCTTTCCCATGGCTTTAACCTGGGCCCAACACAGCAACAGACCAAAATCCACCCTGTGCCTTGGGGGGGAATAGAAGATGAAACCATTTTAGTTGTCTCAGAGACAAGAGTGTATCAAAAGTCAGTGTACATTAAAAATACACTCAATTCTTCTTGTCTTCTAAGCTTTTGACTTTGAGCCTTATGAACCTTATGAGGTGACAGTTCAGAAAGACAACTGTGCAGGAACCAGGGGTTGAAGCACAAACTGTTCTATGAGGTCAGCCACTACTAACGAATTTCCACGCTAACTTTTGATCTAATCAAGCCTGGTTTTGCACTGCTACAATTACGTGGTCAAAATAGTTACACCAGTATATGCTCCAACATGAAGTTCACTCTCCACTCCAGTAGGAATTAACTGTTTTAGCCTAAGGCACCTCCAACTCAGTGCATTTCTAATCACCTGATGCTGCTGGACTCCATTCTAACTCTACAGTCATGAACAAGGACTTCTGCCTTTACATTGACAATGGTCTCCATATTCCAGAACAAGGTGTAGAAACCAAAAGGGTACTTTGGTATAAGCTTCATACTTCTCTTACACAAGCATGCTTCTGCTTGAGAGTAGCTTTTTTCTATTAACTTTTGGTACCAATTTTTTTAAATTACAAGGCAAGGGCTTTATACTTGCAGAATTAAAGATAGATACAATCTTTAGAAAAAAACCCCACAGTTATTTTCCCACATCCTGGGTAGCTGCAAGATCCTTTACATGTTATTAATGACCTTTCTATGTACTTCAGACTCAACCATTGTGGGAGAATACCTTATTTTAATTGGTTAGTGTTAAGCTGAACCTCACATTTTTCAGTGCTTCTTACCCCTGTGTCCCACTCCTATGGTCATTCAAAGAACCTTTTCTTCACTGCCTGCAGGGCTGTGTATCTGCATGAGCATGGAACTGATTTTTCTCTGAAAGGCTCATGGTATCAATTCAAACCTATTTGCACATCTGTTTACAACAGCATTCCATGCGTCCTCTTCCCAGGTGATCCAGAAAATCCCAGGGACAAAAAAGCACTGGGTTGCCACCAGCTGTCCTAGTGGGATAAATCTTCCAGTGCATCAGTGCCTTTGGTGCAGATGAAGCAGGGCATGACCTACAGGAAACACAGATTGTTCCCAAGTTACACAGAGCTGGGCCGATACCAACAACCATCTCAAACAAACGGGTACACTCTGTGCAGGCAACAGCAGCTCTCTAGATGTGACAGCACTCTTCAAGAGATAAGGTGAAAGATAGCACAGGCACTGTGTGCTAAATGATTCAGTCAAATGTCGTGCAGGAAATTGTGGATGTATTCTATTCCATGAATGTTTCCTGGGAAAAACAGCTGGCAATTCAGAACAGAAGGCTTCAAGGCTGCCTCCATCTCCAGCTGCAGCTTTGCTAGCAGCACACAGTAGGAGTTAACTTATACTCACAATTAGGGTAGGTTTCCACTTAATTAAATAACTATAGAGGAAAGGCATCTATGAGTATGAGCAGAGTAAATCACTCAAGCAGGGCTAACTATTAGGGGTTAAAACTGAACCCACAAGCTCAAATGTAGCTGGAGAAAGCACCGACAGACACAGCCGGGATTTTGGTGATACATGAAAAACTCAGACACTTTGCTACCTCAAATTTAGACAGTCCTTGCTGGTCTCAGACTATGTCCTCTTTTCTCATATGTGTTCATATGAAACAGTGTTTTCAGCACAAAATTCAGGGATGTTTTTGTTATCACTGAGCGGGGCTTACACAGACTTTTCTGCTCCTCACCCCACCAGTGAGGAGGCTGGGGGTGCACAAGGAGTTAGGAAGGGACAGAGCTGGGACAGCTGACCCCAACAGACCCAAGGGATATTCCAGACCATATGGCATCATACTCAGTGTATAAAGCTGAGGAAGAAGAAGAAAAGAGGGATGTTCAGAGGGATGACATTTACCTTCCCAAGGTGTAATGGAGCCCTGCTTTCCCGGGAGGGCTGAACACCTGCCTGACCATGGGAAGTGGGGAATGAATTCCTTGTTTTGCTTTGTTTGTGTGTGTGGCTTTTGCATTTCCTATTAAACTGTCTTTATTTCAACCTATGAGTTTTCTCACTTTTTCTCTTCCAACTCTCTCCCTCCATCCCACCGTGAGGGGAGTGAGGGAGTGGCTGTGTGGTGCTTAGTTGCCAACTGGAGTTAAACCACAACAGAACTATAAGCAGCCTTTCTGCTCAACAATTTCTTTTGTGATGCTTGTTCTGTGCTTGCTTTTTGCTCAGGTGGCAGAGAGGAAGTGAAAGGAGAGAAAATGTAACCAAAGGGGTTTGCATGAGAAACTGTTCTTTCTCATGCAGGTTTGGTTTTTTTCACACCATCACAGCAGGAGATTTTTCCCAGCAGCACACTTTGAAAGTTGTAAATCTTTGGGGTAAGAAGGATCAAAGGTCCTGCAGGCCTGACTGACAAGCTTAGAAATCCTATCCCTCAGTACTGCACAATATCAGAACCCTCCTGTCTTATTTAAGTGCTGATGCTCTGAGAGGAGAAGGAGAAGGCCAGTCTCATGCAGAAGAGCCAGATAACACTTTGGTAAGACAGGACAGCCCCTGCTGATTGTGGGCATCAAACTTTACAGCTCTCTTGCCTTTTGGGAAGAGGTGAAAGGACAGGGAGTCCCTGAAAATGCCTGCACAGCAGGCAGATGGAAGAAGCTGTCACTGTAATGATGACTGAGCAGGCTCATTCCCTTGGGTACATCCTGTGCCAAAAGCCAGAAGTGTTTAAGAAAACTAGTAACTGGACACCCTGTTATTTCGTCTGTCATTAATGGAAGTGAACATATGTGGGGTTTTTTTTCAAGCACATGACCAGCATCTCAGCATACAGAGGCTGTAAATCCAACCTGCAGAGAATGAAGCAAAGGATGAATAGTCCTTCCCTTTATAAGTCAGGATATTCCTGTGGGGAAATCATGCATAGTAAAATCCAACCTAGCAGAGAACTGCATAGCAAAAGAAGAATCTGGTAAAGCTGTGGTACGAAAAAAAATCAGCATCTAAATGTTGTTGGGTAAGAGTCAGCATGGATGAAAAGAGCAGAATGGTTTCAATTGTGCTGATCTGCAGTTCATTAATTGTGCAAAAGCCAGCACAGCTGTGCATCTGGTGACCTCGGTTCTGAGAGGTAATTAAAAATGGGATAAAGCAAGGAGTGAGACAGGAAATATCATGGGGTGATCTTGAAGTGTCTTAGTACTGAAGAAAACAGAGGAGCCTCGGGAATGCTCAAAATCCATGAATTGGACTCTAGAAATGGACAGGAATGAGTAAAATTTTGAAACTTCATGACTAACCCTGGATCCTGCTGGCCAACAATTTTTTTGGTCTGGAGGCTTAGACTGTATGGTTTATATTTGCCAGCTTTGTCTCCTTGACAAAAACTTGGTTTCGTTTGGGGGATTTGTTTGTTTCTGAGAGCAGGCTGAGAACCTTATATCACTAAATATTATGAATCCATGATGAAACTGAGAGACCTGGTAACACTGCCAAAGCCACTGCATCAGGCGTGTTTCTGCTGAGCTTTCTGCTCAGCCCTCCTCCTGTGCCTTGTGCTTTGTCTGAGTTCAGGTACTGCGTGCCCAGCTGGTGCTTTCAGCGGTCCCACCTTCACCTCCCCTCAAGGAGACAAGAACCGAGGGGCAAACCCTGCCTATTTGCTGCCACCCTCCTGCCACAGCCTGGAGGGCTGCTTTGATGCAGTGAGCTTTTCTAGTGCCATCGTGGAGTGAGGACAAGAAACTGCTCCTAAGCAAAGAGAAACAGCATTCAACACCCCCTGTTGCTCTCTTCCCTCAAACAGCAGCAGCCCTCTGGAAAGAGAGGGGTTAGCTGCTCCCTGGACAAAAGGAGCTCTGGACTGTAAGAGAGGGGTCTTAAACTTCAGCTCTGTGCCTGCAGATGTTGGACCAGCCCTTGCCAATTAAAGGAATGACACAACTTCCTATTGCAAAAGAGTCCAAAGGTTAAAAAAGAAGGCAAAAGTAACATAGGATAACATTGCTGCACAAAGCCAAAGTAAAACTTAACCAGGTTACGGTCTTTCATAAAATCACAACATTGTTCCCTTTACAGATCGCCCAAATCATCCACTGTTTCAGTGGCTGACTCAAAGATTGAGGGCAAATATAAATTTGATTAAATATATTCACATCCCTGAATTTATTTGGACACTAAAGAGTGTAGGTGTGTTTCATATCAACCTACAGCGTAATTTAGCATAATTTAACACACTCTGCCCTAAAAAATGCTAATTTCTCTCCAGAGAGAGCTTAGGGCACACACATCCATGCTGCAAGTAGCTAAAGGCCGTGGAGGGGAATGCCACATTCCTTCTCCTGCATCCCAGTGTCCCGCGGCCTCTCCCCCAGAGGCAGGCACTGCGTGGTGGCGCCAGCTCTTTCAAGAAAGAAAAGAGAAAGAGGATAAAAAAATTACGGGGGTAGGAAAAGTGAGGCCGTTTCCAAGAAGAAAACAAAGAATCAATCCAATTGAAGAAAAAAAGCCAACAAAAAGTAGCCTGAGGAAAACTTGGCCTCTGAAAAACAATGGGCCAAGATGGAGAAGGAAAACGTGGGTAGGGGAAGCATATGGAGTACTTCAGTTTTTGTGGTAGAACATGTGATTTTTAGGAATTTGAAACCGCTATTCCTAACACTTCCCTCTCTTCTGAGAAGTTTTCTGAGCTCGTGGAAACGATGTGTCAATGTCCCGCTCCTTAGGCGGCCCCTACAGATAGATGAGCCCTTGTTTTCCTTGGAAAGCCATTAACAGGTATACACAGAGCTCTCTGCCGCACCTGGGACACACAAACATCCCTTCAGGGGCTGGGATCAGCTCCTGGCCGAGTGATAACCTGACTGATCCGCAGCAGCTAATCGTTTTATTTTGGGAAGGGGAGCAAAATATTTTGTTTCTGCAGGGACTAAAAGTGAAGTCTGGAGTGCGAGATGCAGCTCCCTTTCTCTGAAATCCTGACGTCTCAGTCAGGCATCAGCTATGACGCCAGGAGGAGGCCTAGAAATGAGCCACAAATGAGGGGGCGGATGCCTGACTGGTACAGCAGCGCAGCTGGGAGTGCTCTGCGAGGAAACCTTCCCGGAGAGCTGCTGGAACGCCGTCAGCAAAGCACGGCGTGAGCGTGGAGGGGCCTCTCGCTGCTGGCACTCTGCCAGCAAAGGATGCTGTCCCAATAGTTAGCTGGAAGCAGTTTTCTCACTGCCCTGCAGCATGGTGTGTGCTCAGAGTCACACCTCACCTTCGCTGGCCGTGTGTACGGGCAGGTTTAAGCAAGACTGAGGGAGGGTGTTGTAAACCTCCTCTTGACTCCCTCCCAAGCCTGTTTGCTCTGTGTATCCTGTCCTCTTACTCTGCGTCCCTGGCACTCCTGCTCTCACCATTATCACTTGTTTAGTGTTTACAATGTCAGTTATCCCTTTATTCCTTTTTTTTTTTTTTTTAAATTTAATGGGAAAGGAAATAAGTGAAAAAAGAGAAGTGCTGCATAGACAGCCCTTGAAATTGCTGTGCACGAACTCAGCCTGTGGAGTTTTGTAACTATTCCAGCTCAGGTGACTGGGATGCAAAAAATGTACCACAATCAACACTCTTATGCATCCCTGGTGTGACAACACACACATGCTCAAACCATGTCTCAGCTATTTCCTCTCCAGAGAAGGGCAAAGCTTTGGCAACCTCCAGCACAGTTATGACACATGCAAATGATTTTCTGAATGTTATTTATAAAAGGCTCATCAGAGTCTCTGTGTCCTTAAATTACAAGTTAAGGGTGGGGATGTTATTTCATGAGAAGATATATCACATGTTCTAACATGATGGAAGTTTTTAAAAAGAACCCACCCTACAGCAGTTGGACCAGCTGATTGGATATTTTCCTCCTGAGCTTACAGGCTGGCCTCAGATATGAAGCTGCTGAACAGAACTGAGCCCAGGCCAAGTCATTGTTATGCCTGGACAAATACCGAGTTCTTCCCCCTGCTTTTGACATAACATATCCCTCCAAAAACGTGGCTGCTTTGCAAGTCCCTTCTCACCCAAGAGAAAATCCTGAAACAGCTGGGATCTCTATCACCAGGGCATCAAGCCTATTTCATTCACGTGACAGCAGATCTGTGCCTGTGCTGGGGGGGTGAGGAGTGTTGAAGCCCCCCCTTTCCTCTGCAGGAAAGGTTTCTTGTTTTGCTTTGCTCACTGGTAAAGCATGCTTTGAAACCAAAGCAAAATACTTTTTTTCAGGCTAACTAATTCATGCTCACACCACCTGAATTCCAGCTGATGCTGTTTTCATTCCTGTGGATGAGGTTTGGAGCACATAAATATGTTTGTTAAAAAAAAAGGAAGAGGCCACAGTCTTTTGGGACTGAGTACCACAGAGGACCACTAGTGTATTGTTCCTACCGTTATTTGAGGTCAATGGGTAAAATCAGCTTCTTCATTTGCTGGCTTTAGATTCATTAAAAAAAAAAAAAAAAAACGGAGCTGGATTTTTAATAGGAGGGGGAAATTTGGGTTTTTTTGCTGCATCTGCCAAAAATGAACCGTTCCTTGCAGACTGCAGCCAACACACAGGGAAATGAGGACCATCCTCTGTGTCCTGCCCCAGATGCTGCCCTCGGGCAGGAATTGTGACTGCCTGTGCCTTGCTCAGAAAAGGTGCCAAGAGGGGCCAAAGCTTTGAGCCAGTGAGAAAAGAGTGCACTGTTGGTGTGGAAGGTTCGTAAGTGCCTGATAGTAAAATGAGAAGGAATGATTCCCAGCATTACGTGCACACCCTCAACGTGAAAACTTTAACTTGTCAAGTGTAGAGGAAGGAAACCTCTTTAATCTTGGGAACCCTCTATCCACTGTGTCTGGGGAAGGGGTCACTGTCAGCCTGACAACATGGGGGAAAAAGGCTCCTTCCCAACCCTCCCTTCTTCCCACACTTCCCTATTTCCTCATCCTCAAACCTGATGTTCAGCTCTGCCAGGTGCACTCCTCTCACACTTGTCCTTAAATGACTCCAGCAAATTCAGGCAGATCAGAGCAGGGATAAATCTAACTCTCTGGCCTGGAAAACCAATACAGCTCCAACATTTGTGCTCGGATGAGATTCCCAGATGGGAGAAGCCGGGCTAAGCTCTGGCTTGACACACTTCTTGCAAACAGTCCCAGCTCCCAGGAGAGGGGCTGAGTCAGTGCTGCCCCCCCCCCCCCCAGCTGGTTCCTTCAGATGCAAGTTGTCTTTCGCTCTGACCTCCATCTGCAGCTACGTTTTCAGAGAAGCAGCACAAAAATCAAAGGACTTGTCGTGCAATCTTTGTTTGACTTGTCACTCGTGCTCTGCAGTGTCTCTTAACAAGACTGACATTGTTGGCTTCTTTGTGCTGAAGAAGGGCAGCAGGGAGGGGGTTAATGCACTGCTTCCCACTACATCCCAGCCTACTGTTACATTGCAAGCCAAAGACACCGCAGGCCAGTCAGCAATTGGGTGAATAATCACAACTTTGTTCCTCAAGACCCTTAACTCTACCAAGCACAGAGGGGAAACACAGGTTAAGCCCCAGATTTGTCCTTGGTTCAGCCTTTTTATTCAGAGCCTCTGCTCACCAGGATTTCCTCTCTACTATAGTGTTTAATTTCTTGATTAAGCTCTCACATCTCCCTTGTTTCTGCAGGCGGAAGGCTCAGTCAGAGGCCATCAGCAACTTTGGACACCAACACACAGACATCACGACTCATCCTGCACATACCACAGTAGACCTTTCATCACTGCAGATATATCTAAATGTATTGAAAAGGTGCCATAAAATACCAATAAAATCCAAAGAAATATTTAAGCTTTTGAACTAATATATATCTTTTTAACATTGCAGTAAACTCTTTAGTACCTGATAGCTGAATTCTCTAGTACTCCCAAGTTCCTCTGTACACCTTTACACCTTGCTCTATAACCTATATTTAGATGCAGAGAACCTGTTATCTTTTTTGCAGTAAAAAAAAGTTCTCCAGTGAATTCTCATCTTCTCCTTCAGAAAGTTTAATTCATAAACATATCAGATTTCACATTTGAGCTGCTGTAAGGCAAACAATGGCAAGGAGCCTTGTAAAATACCACTTATTTTGTGTGATGCAACTCAGCATAAGGTGGTGTTCCCTCATCTGTGCAATGCTCTCTCACAGCCATGGTGGCTGCACCACACCAGGGAAAGGTTCCACTGAAGCATTTCTGCAATTTGGTCTCATTGCAGAGAAGTAATCAGAATTTTCTATGGCTCCTTCAAGCCCTTCTTTAACACCAAGCAGGGTTGCAATAGAAATGTGGTCATCTTACTAATACTTGATTGAGGCAGGAGCTCTCTGATGCAAAGAGGTTGAGGCAGGAGCTCTCTGATGAGCAAGAAGGGACAGGGAAAGTGGAAGATGAGGACACCGGGGTGGAGGAGTGGAATGTGGCCATGCAGGTGGCACATGGCAGGCACAGGGCACTGACTGCTAATGCAGAACACACAAAATGTGTCTCCTGTTGCAGCACTGGGAGGAGAAAAATGCTGCCTCCTGCAGGAAAGCCGGTCAGGGGTCTCTGATTCCCATAGGTTTCTAAACAACTTGAGTCTTAATTTCCTCAGTTCAAGCATACAGGCACAAAATCCCTTTTTTTTTTCTTTTGAGACCCTTTTCAGCACCATGTTGCATCACTTCTACTATGAAGTGGATGAAGGAAAAATTAAGAAAGACAACTGCTTAACAAGATAGCAGCATCCAGCAGGCACTCAGGAGACAAAAAATCCTAATGAGTCAGGTTTTACACCACTTATAGTGCAATATGAAACATGAAACACACAGGTTGAAGTCTCTTGGCATGGTGGGACATGGCACCTCTGAATCTGTTGGACACAAATACATCGTGAAGATGTCTGAATCGCTGTGAAATTCCTTCTTCCCAGAGGATGACGACTCCTTTCAGTGATATGATGGACTGTAAAGGAGTGAGAAAGATGCTAAGAATAAAAAGAGGTTGCCTGAGACAAAGTTAGTTTGAGAAAGTCAGTGAGTGGATCTAATGGAAGGTACCGAAGGTGTTGTGCACTCCCAGGTTTGCTCTAGGTACAGTTCTCTCTTGTCAGAGACAGAGAGAGATACTCTGAGGAACCAATTCATCAGGAACTAATTTCCCAGATAACTGCCATGGAACAAATGCTTCCAGCAATGACAGACCCCAAATATTTTTGTGTGGTAGAGTTAATATTTCTTTCACTGACTATTAGTCAATGAAGTTTTGGTAACTATACTTACTTTCAGTTTGATCTTGCTGTATCCTGGGAGTGATTCCACACAGTCATTTTTAGGCAACAGTTTGTCTTAGGATGATTTCCCTCCTTTTTTTTTAAACACTTTTTTTCATCTCCCTGATCTCGCTTGCTGCAGAATTTTAACTTTGGATCCTAAGAGCTGTATCACAGCCAGTCTGCTTAACTGTGTTCTACAGCACTCATGGCAGGCTGCCTGGGAGCACACCCTGCTCTGTAACCTTCCAGGATAAATATGACATAACACTGCTAATTCCAAAGGAAAGCACCTGTATGAACTTTGATCTGGGGGATATTTAAACAGGATGATAAACCTGCAAGCACGGTTCCAGTAGGGCGTGTATGTGTTGACACACACCAAAAATCACACCACAAAGTGTTTTATATCTTGATTTTATGTACTACGGTGCCAAACTTTCTATCAAGCTTTTACTCTCAATGAAAGCTTAGAGAGCCAGAAAATGTAATTACTTTTAGAATTAACTGAGGTTAAAATACATATGGGTGCTGTCCAGGCTGAGAACCCAAAAATATGTAGATAGAGATATCTGAAGGTTATTTATAAATGTTTGGACAACAAGTTTGAACTGGTTTCCAGGGGAATTTCATCCATATGCTAATTTCTTTAACATGGAAACACCTCTGCAACAAAAGCAGGTCACTGGGAATGCAGAAACCCTTCCAGCATGCTCGGTAGCAGCAGCTGGCTGAGGACTCAACATCTACTTATCTTCTCGGGACACCTCCTGATCAAAGTGCTGCACGAGCAGCACTTCATTAACAATGGCTCTTTGCAATAGTCTGAACAGCCTCCCAGTTTTTTAATCAATGGCTTAATAAAGGACTAAATGCAGAAGGAAGGCTGCAGACTGCTGGTTTGGGGGCGAGTTAATGGACCAGCTGTAGTGTTAGAGAGCGGTCAGAGGAGCCCTGAGCTCCCGTGTGGTGGTGGAGGAGCCCCTGAGGCTCAGCCTGCACTAATTCACGGCGCAGTGAGCTGAGCCCAGGCACAGAGCCGGCCCCACAGGGCTCAGCTGGGTGGGGAAGCACCGTGGTCAGCACAGATAACTCCAAACCACATCAACCTGAGCTCAGTGGGAACTGCACAGTCTGTGCTGATTTCTTTAACAAGATACTGGAGCTCCCACCGAGTCAGGGGGAAGTAACTCCTGCTGATTGCACAGGACTTCCCTCAGATGCTGTAACTGTGTTCAGCACTAACCGAGATCAGAGCTGGGGAGGATTTTCTGTGGACTTTAACAGAAGCAGCCAGACCTCTGCCACGCTGAAAGGGTCCTTCCTGACAGACAATTCAACACAACAGAATATCAAGCTTACAGGATACAAGATCAAGATACAGTGAGCCACAAGCTGCCCACTGGTTTGACTTACTAATTTATATCCACCAGTTTCTACTCAAGAGAATGTTAGAAGTAGGTTAATTTTTTTTTTCCAATAAATGTACTGAGGAAATAAAGTTAAGGAGAATAAAACTGCACTTGATGGCTGTCAAATAATATCTCAGTAGCTTTATGTGATTCTCTTGAACACAGCTTCTGCTAAAATGCTTGGTTCAAAAGAGAGAAATGTGCATATATACAGATCTCATATTTATACAGGCTGAACTGGCTCATGTGCTCCACTCCCCAGCAGTCTTCCTAGCACAGTTTCTCTCCTAAATAGAAACCTGAGAGCCATCCTTTGCATTATTCTCTGTGATTTCTGCTGGCTTACTTCCAATATCGAAAATAGACAGGGAAGAAAAAAAACAAACCAACCCAAAGAAAATTGATCCATGCCTCAAAATTCATCCTTTTTTTTTTGCACATCCTGGAAGTGCAATTACAGCTCATGGGCATCTGTGTGGCCTGTAAAGGGCAGCGGGAGCCCAGGGAATGCTCACACAGTGGGAGGATGATTCACCCTGTAACAGACACAGAAGCTCTCAGAGCCAGGAGGATCCTGAGGGAGACTGTGACATCCTCAGAGCACTTTCTTTTGTTTTGTGAAGAGCAGGGACCTTTCTCCTCCCCCTGTCACAATGCTTACCCTGAGCTCAGCCTCAGAAGTGGGCAGGTAAAGCATGTGTTTGTCTCTAAGATATTCCAGAACCTTCTGGATGCAATCCTGTGCCCTGTGCCCTGGGATGACCCTGCTGGAGCAGGGAGGTGGGACCAGATGACCCAGGGTGGTCCCTTCCGGCCTGACCCATCCTGGGATTCTGTCCCAGCATTGTCCTTGCAGCATTACAAAACACTGAGCTGTACCAGCCTTAACAAAGAAATCTATTTCCTTTCCCAGGAAAAGACTATCTAAAACTCCAGCTATTCCCTGGCCTTCCCATATTTGCATATTATGGACTGATTTGGTCACAAAGTCTATAAGCCATATTTTATATCCTAACAGCAATTAAGCAAAGCAAACTTTACCTTCTGATCAGTCAGCTACTGCCATGGTTCCAATTTCTTCAGCTGTGCAAATAATTAACTGCTTATTTCATGGAAGCAAAACAATGAGCAGAAACAGAAAGCAGATAGTACATCTTTGGGAAACATTTGTAGGGAATTTTGGTGATATTAACCAGAAAAGAAGAAGCAGCAGCAATGATTTAATTTTAAAATAATGAAAACCTTGCATGTATGTTAAAGTCTCTGATGAATATATTCCTTATTCTTTAGGCCAATCCACACACATTCATCTACACCAGGTATCCATCAACAGTGTAAGTCTCCTTAAATTACATGAACACTGTAAATCACAGCTCAAATGCCAAGTGACAGCCCAAGTGATCTCCTCAGAAGCGTTTACACTCTGGATATGAACGTAAGCCTACTTTTCTCCAGTAAATTCTCATCCCAGTCTATTATTTCTGACTTCCAGTTCACCCAAGTTCTGAACCTTCTCACCTGTCCTGCTGCAAACCAGAAATGCCTTGGGAAAATACATTATGGGAGAACCTGAGGTACATCTCACTGATGTGTTTGAGGTGTAGGCAGAGTATGAGTGGCTTTGGTACAGCCCAAAGATGATACAGCTGGGAGCAAAGAGCTCATACAGCTCTGGGTACCTGTATGAGGGGGGAACTGGAAATTAACTTTACAGAGCTCATTAAGGTTTTGAAGCTACCCGACCATAAATCATCACACAGATATACTGATCTGATGTTAATGTGCATGCTTAACATCACCTTATTTGTGCTTCAGAGTCCTGAAGTTTAATATGGGGCAGTGAACGAAGGGTTCAAGTCCCAACAAGGATTGCTATGCTCAAATGTGATTCCAGCCTAACCAACAACTTAATGTCTAGTGTTTGATTCCAGGCTTGTTTCTTTTTTCAATTTCATTTCCTGAAGCACAGAAGCAATTATCTATGTTTACAGTGAGCTCCTGGCTATGTCTAAACTATAAACGTATTTTCAAGCTGGGATCCTGTCTAAGATGGAGAGTAGGTTTGTGCTATTTCCTTCCTCCATGTTTTTCAAAATAATGATAAAACCCCCTCAACTTACAATATCTATGGTAATATCTCATTGAAAATCCAAGGTAAACTTCTATGTAATAAAGAGAGGCCAGAGAACGTGTCAGCTCATTAACTTATATATAAACTATGGCTGTTTGAGTCCTAATACCATTGCATTATATCTAGACAGAGAAGAGGAAAACACCCCATCTGACTAAGAAATACTGAATTTTGGTACTTCATCTCTTAACATTTTGAGGGGGAAGGAGGCCATTTTCACAAAGTTGTTGTGACCGTTTCAGTCTAATTTGGAGTTTCTCTACTCAAGAGTCTTTGAAACCACTATTGTTATGATCCCAATATCACATCCTAATCTGTGATAAAGTAATACTAACCAGAGCAGGCTGTTTCAGAAAAATACCATGATTACAATTAAGAAACCAACAGGACAAGATGTGGGAGGAGCAGGCAGTGTTTTTTGGGTGCCAAATTGATCAAATTGAGTATTGCACAATTTCAGTTCCTAGGCATGGGAAAGCAAAAATACCCAGTGGCAGTAAAGTGACCTGCTATGGTTTCAACTCCTAAATCAACACTCATTTATATCTTGTGGTTTCCACACAGGCAAAGTTCTCTGCTGTATTATTTTTGAGCAGTTACAACACTGTGACAGACGTACCCTACAGCTATAGGTAAACATCACAAAGCTCTCTGGAATACTTGGCTCCCCGTCCTAACCGCGCCGTTACAGCTGAAGCGCCGAGCGAAGGGAGAGGCAGGTTTAGACTCAGCAGGTGCACAGATTACTGAGAAGCTTTTACTCCCAGCACTTGGCAAAAACCCAGCACCACTCTTTGTGCTCCGGTGCCAGGACCCCTGGCTCTCATCTGCCTGCCAGAGAGGACCATCCCCAGCTTTACAGGATTTCCAGGGATAAAAAGGATTGAGAAGTCCTATTGCCTGCAGCATTAAAGTCTGTCCATGCCTGCTGCTACAGGAAGATAAACCATTCTCTGTTCCTTTCACTTTAAACAGCAAACACAATACAGAAAGAGTTTGAGTGGTTTTTTTGTTGTTGTTGTTGGTTTGGGTTTTATCCTAAACTAACATTAGACTTTCTTTTTCTTAGGGAAGCTCAACACTGACTTACAGCCAATAGGGCCTTACTGGGTTGCTGCCAAATGACAATATTTCCTCTCAAAAAAGGTTTCCCTTTCCAGCTATATCTGTGTTATTTATAGGCAAAAAGCAATGGATACAAAAAACTCAGGAGAAAAGGGAGGGGTAGCATCAAAGAAGGTGGGTCTTTATTCAGTTACTGCCTGACAAGGCCTCTTTGAATAGCTTTAGAAACTTTCTATTACAGAGGAAAAAAATCCATTATTCAAAGATCTGGCAGCCCAGAGATAAGGAAAAGGCTTTAATTTCTAAACAAAAAGGACACTTGGTATTAAAACCACCTGCAATATACTCAGTTCTGGAAAACGATGATGGAGGGTTTGTTTGCCTTTTTTGGGTGGAGGGGGATGGGGACGGAGGAGGGAAGTGTTGGCTTACTTTAGAAAGAATGCCTAGGATAGAAAAACAGCTGGAGTAGAAATACAGAGGAGGCAGAACTGTGGTTCCATGGGAGAGCCAGGAAATTTCAGTGGAATTGCTCCCTTGCTTTAATTTAGGCAGCTGCTTACGCACATAGCAGAGTTTTCTCAAAGCACACTTTTTTTTGGTCTCAATTTTATAAGAAGATATAGTTCATGTTATTGTGCTGCCTCTTCTGCCTCCTATTCCTGCCATACCAATATTAAAATACTGGAGTTATCCACTGCCTCCAGCCCTTTGAATACCTGCAGCTGTGGAGCGAGGGGAAACTACTTTCTTTTTCTCTGCTTATCTAATCTCAGGGAAAAAAGTACAAATAACTTAGACTGTTTGAGATGGCCCACCTCCTCCTACCTGAGGCAAGAGCCAGCAGCTGCTTAGCTCTGACCAGCCACAAGACGTGCTGCACCCCAGTCTTAAAATCAGTAGAAAAGTTAAAATAACTACACTTGATGGAAAGCCTATGATGTACTAACTTTCCCTATACTGCTAGATTTAAATTCTTATGCTTTTACAATATTAGAAGGCAAACTAAAAGGAAACATCAAAAACAAGGCTGTGGAGCAATCAATGAAATTTCTGATAAAAGCTCTGAAGTCCAAGGGAAGAAAAATGTCAACATTTTTCCATTTGAATGTGCTCAAGTTTGTATTTAGCTAGTTATTCAGAAAATTATTAAATATATTTTCATTGCCTATTCATAACAACTGGTAGCTCAGTTATCTTGCTCTGCCAACAGAGAGAAAAGTGACAAGGTAGATGTAAAATAGGGCAATTAACATTGGATTTGCAGGGTAATAACTCCCAACCCCGCTAAACAAGACCTGATATAATTTTTACTTCGAACACTAAAGCCTTTGGCCCATTAAACTTATTTTAAGATTAATTAAATGACAACAATGTCAACTCTTGAATTAAACCAGACAATTTCTGCTTTTATAGAGGTCTGACATTCTTTCAGTTGAAGGTAGAAAACCCACCATTAGGGTCCATCCACCTGGATGTTTTGTTTAATCTCCAGGAGCGAGAAGGCAGGACCAATTTCCTGCCCTCCCAACAAATGTTGCACTGCAGTAACATCCTGATTGTTCAGCTGTCCACAGAAATAACCTGTGTTCTCTCCAGGGGCTGTGATGGACAGTGAGGGTGATCAGGTCCACACAGATTCTGCCAGCAGCTGAACTAAATAAAACTTTTCCCCAGCCAGACCTCTGGCCAGTCAGGCTTTGAACTCTGGTGACATCTTAAGTGTATTGAATTTAGATCTCGCTGAGAATTTTGTATATTATTTATGAGAATGGATTGATTTTTCTTTTCTGTGAGGGAATAATATAGCATGTATCCCTTCCACCCCCACCTGTACTTCTGGTAAAATAGTTCCTACATAAATACCAATGCATCAGTGTCAGAAGCACTGGACAGTTTTAAAAGTCTGCCTCATTTCGTAGCTCCTTGCTTTACCAGGGGTCACAAAGGATTCATGGAGAGTTAAAAAAAAATACCTGATTACAAAGGAAATTCACAATTACATTTCCTGCTTGCTGTTGATAGTCCATTACAGTATAAGGTTAAGTTCTCTAGCTACTTGCCTGCTGTTCTTCAATTACTTGTTATACAGATATTAATTTCATCTTGTTCCAAAGCACATTAAAACTGAGAAAAACAGGAGCCTGGAGATGGGTAGTGATAGTATCTTTCTTCCTCTCACCATGGGCATAGTTGCTCTTTCCTAGCTTACAGTTGATAAACCAGATACATAACTCATGTTCATGTTTTTCTTCCACAGAATGAGGTTTCTCATCAGATATTTACACCCCACCACCACCACGTAGGGTAACAACTATAGGTTTAAGAAGCAAGATTAGGGCAGAATTTGGGTTCCTAAATTCAAAATTGTGATCATGAAAGTATGATTCTGCTGAGCAATTGCTGGGCCCAGAAGATGCTCTTAACTCCAGAGATCACTTATGGCTTTACTTCCACGGATTTAAATGCTGTCTGCTGAGTTGAGCAGCTCTCCACAGTATGCTGGGTTTGGATTTGATTCTAAGGGTGGGATTATAACAGAATTCTGACTTTAGGCTATCAGTGTAGCAGGGTAGAATGTTTATAGTTAGGCACCAGTGGATTTATTTCTCTGGAACACTTGATCTCCTGTGATCCATTCTTCATCAACCATTTCCCACAAGGTTGTCCCTATTCTAATATACCTTTGCCCCTTATCCTGTCTCTATGTGTCATTACTTATCCCAAAGGTTATCTACTGCTTTCTCTTAACAAGGTTGTCTCTGCTCTTGCTCCTGTTTTCTCCTCCTGCTTTCTCACACAGCTATGCAGACATTAATATTTCCACCCATTCCTTCAAGGACATTGAATGAGGCTGTACCTTTCCACAGGGAGGAGGAAAACAAGGAGATGGGCCTGGGATGAAGCAAGGCATGCTCAGAAAATTCCTATTGGGAAATAAAAGGCTACAAAAATTTGTTTAAATTGTGAGCCAATTGATAAGCGTCACAGCAGTAGATATTTCTAAACATTAAAAAAAAAAAAAGAAGAAAGAAAAGAGATGTGCATGTTGAAATCAGAAGAGGCCCATCTTTATATTTCACGAAAGCAAGGTTTTATTTATTTTAATTAAAGAGAAATGTTTACGATTCCTACTTCTGTTTCTACTGCGGAGAAGAGAAGTTATACTTAAACAGGTGCCCTAGCGTTTACTGCGTCGAGGAAACGCAGCAAATCCAAGAACCTGAAACTGAAACTTAGTCTCATAAAAGCTATCTGACCAGCTGTCTTATCTCACCAGCTGATTAACAGAACCCGGGGCATTTACTAGAACACACTGTATCACCGTTTGCCAACAACTGCACAACAACTCACGTGGCTTCACATCCCCAGCGCTGCTGTGAGACAGTTCAGTGGTGACACAAAGAGACCCCTTAAATTAATCAGAGCGCGAGGAAGAAAACAGCTGGAAAAACAACTCTCCCCTCAGTTTTGGGAAACACTCCTTCACTGAAGCAGCCTTGCTTGGTGCTGGGGGAGAAGAAGCAAGCTTGGATGAACCAGCCTCCCACGCTGAGATCAGCTCAGCTGCACGGCCTGGCAAGTGCCCAGGGATGTGTTCAAGAGCGAGGCTGCACAACGGGAGGTCTGTCACTAGAGCTGCAGTGCCACCCCCGTGCCACGGCCGCTGCTTAGGTCAAGGTTAAAGTGGTAGGTTACAAGCTTGGCAAGGAAAATAAAGCCTAGTTTTCTGCTGATTTAATCAGATTCAGGCTGCAGTACTGGACAGTACTCCGCTAAAAAATCCTGCAATTCCTCATTGTTCAACACTGCCTTTCCCACTGAGTTATGTGTGCCAAGGCCAGTGTCCCACGAGTCCTGGAAACAAAGCAGTACTACCAATCACAACTGTGTAACAAAACAAGGACTAAGTGCAATTTATGGGCACAGTGATAAAAGCCTGGCCTGTAATCAACAGCACCTGCATTACCCTGCTGTGCCCATGCTGCCACTCCTGCACTGAAAGTTCGGCAAAATATTCACGTGGCCTGCCAGACATCTCCAGCTTGGTGGCCATGGGGTGCTCTGTACCTCAGCACACCTCAAATGCACTGGGCCTGCATTCTGTGGGCAACAACAGATGGAGACGCTCTTCAGGCGTCAGAGGGAAAAGCCTGGATGCAACTGCACAGCCCAGTCCTGCCTGTTGCATTAGTGCAGAAATCAGCATTTGAGAAATGATAATTTTTATACTTGGAACTGAGTCCCTGGACCACAGATCCTGCATGTTCTGAGCCAGTGTCCTCCCTCTTCAGACCATCCCTCATGCTCCAAAGAACAAAACGAACCCAAAAGTGCAGAAGAGTACAGACTATGCTGGCTCTGATGCTGGATACAGCGACTCAGAAGTGAGGCATTTGCTTTTCTCAGTCCTCCCTTCTAGGCATTTAGAAGTAATCTGTTTGACATGTTCTGAACCCTTGTTTTAAATGGGAAGGATAATGTGTCATCATAGTATTAAGCACTGCTTGTGAGCACAGGTTTGTTCCCTAGCCAATGCAAACCCCACAGATCTGCTCAGCACCTTCCACTCAATACTTCAGAATAAGAACAGAATTAATCCTCTTCCTGTGTATGCGGATATCTGTATGATAGAGAAAAACAAAATGTGGTTACAGCCCACAGTACTGCTGCACATACCAAGTCTTGAGAAGGGCTAAATCACAGCTCTGAAGGGCTTCCTTCAAACTACACACCGGTGCAGTAGTCACAAAAGTAGTGACAGGTTCTTTTATAGAGGTAAGAAGGCAGGAGAAAGCAGCAGCAGAAGTAGTTAAAGAGTATAGCTCAGAGAAAGCACGTGCCTGGCACTCAGGGCCTGGGATAAGCTGAGAGTTTTGAGTGAGATCTCATGGAAGTTTGAGTGAATCTCAGGATGTGCTGTGTTCCTGTGTCTGTCCCTCCCTCCCCATCTCTCTCTTACGCCAGCAGTAAAGTTCATGTGGCTTTCTAGCAAAATGTCTGGCAAAAAAAGAAGAAATTGAGTGTTTGGGAACTTTCTTTTTTCCAGTGAGAGTTCAGGCAAGTTCACTCCCCCACCACAGTCATAGGGGCACCATTCTGAATGCAAAGGAGGAAAGGGGGAAGGCTGTACAGTAGAGCCCATAAGAAAGTGCTGCGGGGACCCACCACAGCCCAGGTGAAGCTGCCATGGAATGAGGCTGCTGTGACTCCATTCTGTGATTAAAGAATGGAGAGACTCAACCTCTTTGCTGGTAAACAAGTTCACAGACAAAGTCCTTGCCTCAGTTCTTTGCACCCTTCTAAAAAAAAGTATAAAATAAACCAAGTCTCAAACACTGCCAACCCACTTGGCTTTAATAAACTGAACCACTGGAGCACTTCATCATCAGACTCTCCAGTCTGAGTGCAGAAAAGCTTTTCATCTGCGCTGTACAGGTTGGATCTCAATACCAAATGCTCAGTGATATGAGGAGAGAAGTATTTCTGCTATGGGAAGGGAACATCTAGCCAGAAAATGTCAAAAGCTTGGAAGCCAGCTCTTAGGAAACAGGCTGCAAGACATGGTAGATGCCAAATCAAGCTTTGCCAAATACAAGCCAAGAGAGGGGAAAACAAAAATACAGTTGACAGAAAGTGGCCAAGTTGTGACATCCCTGTCCAAGAGCAGAGAGGGACTGATGTCTGGCCAGAAACCTAGAGACAGTCTACTTCAAGCCTCTGTCAGCCTCCCCTCCCAGTAATGTGACTGTGTCCTCAATATCAAACTATTTCAAGATTATGAAAATGTGTTACCTCAGTGCACCTCTTGTCAAGACCGAAAAAGCTTTCTGAACAGGGCAGGAACAAATGGTACAGGCAAGATGGCATGGCAATGCCTGTTAAACACAGGCAAGGCAGGGGGAGAAGACATCCTTCTTTGCAAGGTCTTCAGGCACCATCAGACTCCGGAAAGAGCCTGGATGGCTGCGAGATACTCTGCAGTAAATCCAAACACTGCATACTGCCTCCTTCAATTTGGTATCCCTCACTTTCCAATTTGTTGTCTCCATGGGATTATCGGCTGGAAACGGACACACAAGATAGTTTCCGAGACCTCAGATTCCATTATTCTGCCACAACACTTACTAATTATAAATGCTTTGCCAAATATCCAATGTTTTCACTGGCTGAAAGCCCACACTTAATGGGCTGATAAAGAACAAGTGCTGTCAGAGAACAGCATGTGAGTGGTTACACAGGTCAGCTGAAACTGTGCCCTCAGGAGGTGCCTGCCTGAGCAAACAGCATAAATGAACTGGCTAAGAAGCTGAATGAATTCTACTCCTGGAAAAGACTTTAATGTGTTTAACTATTCCCACTGCTACCAAGCCTTTCCCTTCAGGGCTGAAAGTTGAACATCCAGTGCATGTTACTCTGCCAAGAATGCTGTGACATGCCTTCAGTGACTAGAAAACAACCTGAGTGACTTGGGCTCGAAGATGAGTCTGTGTTGGGCATAAATACCTGTTTCTCCCTTTTCCAAGCTCATTGAACATACAGGAGGATGCCTCCAACACTAATCTGCACATTCTGGCTGGTGTATCTAAATAAGACACTGTCTTTTTTCTCCCACTGTTCTCCCTCCTTTCGTTTCCCCTCAAGTCAACAGTTACCTCTGTTTGTCCTCTTCCTTTCCTGCATTGCTGTTCCAGACCATCATCAATTCGCACCCACAAACCTGGAAAAAAAACAGAGGGAAATGAAAATCTCTTCTTTCCTCTATTCCATCCTACCCCCTCCCACTTGACCACTCAGGGCACTCTTTCACAGAGAAGGTCTAAGACCCCAAAACCAACACAGGTCACTGTGAGGTGCTGCACAAGTACCATGTCCCATCCAAGCTGGCAGAACAGCCCCACAGTGGGGAAGGATCAAAAGGCATGCAGATCTGTGATAATGTGACACTGCCCACATGCTCCAAGTACTTTTTTGTTTCTGGATTAAATCCTTAATGTGAATCATGTCAAAGTGCAAACAGAGGATAAGTGAGAAACAAGCTAAACAAAGGGTAGAAGTGAAACAGCAGAAGACCAAACAGTTGAAATGAAATGGTGACAGCAAGAAAGCTTCACAGAACAACTTAGGGATGTCAGAGGTATCAAAGGGTTGTTCTCTGAAAAGCTTCAACAGTTGTTCTTCTGGCTTCAGACTTTAGTTGGCTCCCTTTGCTTTGCTGCTTCATTTTTCAGAAAGCTCTGCACTGATGAAAAGGGGAAGATACTGAATGAGCATCAGTAGAGCTGTCTCCTAGACTCCTCAGATCTTTGCCATCTAAACTCTCTCAACAGCTAAAAATGCTCTTCTCTCAACTTCTGGAGGTTACACTGGTGACATGCCTTTGACTTATCAGCTAAGTGAATGCTCATTCAGTCATCTGATGGCATGTATTTGTGGGAAAATCTCCAGAGAAACTCAAATAATAATTTCCCTTGCAATCAAACATTTTAGTTCCCAACTTAAAAAAAAAAAAAGTAAATCACTCATTCCTCAAACTTTCTTCCATGAAATCTTTGCTTCTATTGTACCAAATTCAGGAAGTTAACACTGTGGAGACCATGTATGTGTGTGGGAAACAAAGAACTGTGTGAGGGGCCAGGAGGAACTACAGGAGAAGCAATGGCACAGGAGAGCACAACACTGAAAATTAATAAACCCCAGGGCCAGCTTTCTAGACACAGTTCCTGACTTTTTGCTGTTATTGGTTGTGCCCCTCACACCTTTCCACTTATTCATAATTCATTTTACTTGCCATCTCACTCAGATTCTTTTGGTAGTGTTGTCTTAGAAATATATTCAGGGATTTATTCAGTTCTCCTGGGGGAGAGAAGTAAAACAGAAGCCACCACCACCCGAGTGAATAACCTCTCTGAGGTAATTTTAAGATTACAGGCCTGGGTTTTACAAACACCTTTGTAAGGCTGTCTTTCTTTTCAATTGAAAACTATTAACTCAATTAATTCTGTTTATGACACTTGGGCTTAATTCCACACCGTGCTAAATGAGAATTTTGGTATCACCACGGCAGCATGTAGTGCCATATAAATGTGAAAGTAACTCCTGGGAAGGCTGCAAGGCGGGGAAAAGGAGAGCACTTGGCAGCATCAGACGAAGCCAGAACCAGCAAAACCCACCCAGGTTCAAAACCAGCTGAGATAAAACGTCTCTGTCTAGTTTGTTGGGCATTCAAACACCACATTAAAAAGGAATAGATGTTTTCAATGCGTTTTCACAGGTGGTTTAGTAAGAAAAAAACCCAACAACTCTGAACTGAGCTAACCTGGAAATGCCATACCCATTTCAGTGGCGGGCAGGCACGAGCACAGTCTGCAGACAGGCTTTCCACCACCTGCTCCCGTGTTCCGAGCCATGGGCTGCTGCAGCTGCAGGAGCTAGAGGGGCATGGATTCAACAACCATCTGTTGGAGCTGAGCCAGCTGTGAGTTCAAACTCAGGTAACACTTCAAATTGGTCTTTTATTACTGACCGTGTTGAAATTCCTAATGGGACAACGATAGTTTCACTTTTCATTCTCCTGGTGGCGGCTGTTGGGGCCAGATGGAAAGGGAGGAGACCAGTTTCTGTTTCTCAGAAATGGTCCTTTTAGTCTTGGGTTTCCTGCAGTCTGACAAGGAATATTTCCAAACTGAAGATTTCTTAAGCGTTGCATGCTGCATCTATTCTGATCTGGCAATGGACCAGCAGGTGCAAGGGCATTCCTTCACAGCAATTCTGTAATGTAGTGGCTCAGTTTTAAATGTCTTTATACACATTCCAGCCTCTGCTGAAACAGTGCAAAACATATCTAGGAACCAGCAAACTTCTGACATAAGCATTGTGTCCAACAGTCACTGGCCAGGAATGCATAAATCAGACTTCTTCCCCCAATACTCCCTCCATAATACAAAAGTTATGGAATTCCAGTTCTGGACAGTTTCATTTATTTAAGCTAAATTTGTGTCTGTTGTTTCATTTGTTCTCACTAGTGGACCAAACACGACAAAATCCATCCCATTTAATCAAAACCGATTGCACCACATGCAACCTAAAATTAATCACATCAATATATACAAGGACATAGAAACTTAGAAGATCAAGGCAGAAGCAAATGACTTCTAAAACCATTTTCTGCAAGGAAAAATGTATTGAAATGACTTACTCCTGAGAGTAAGCAATTTCAGCTTCTGCATGACTAACTTGGCATTAGAAGTCCATCTCTGGACCACAGATAGTGAAATAGTCACCCATAGAATGAACTTGCAGGCATGGTTTGCTTCACCAATGGACAAAAAAGGATGATTAGATATTTTTTCCATTCAAAAAAATGGTTTGCGGTTTCTTAACTCATTTATTTTGGCAGGGCAAGGAGTCTGTAGTGGGTATTACTGTCTTGCTGCTTTGAAGGACTCTGGTTTTTTTGTGTTCTCACAGAAAATCATTTGAAGGACAAAAAAAAAATGAAAATCCTCTGCCTCTTCTTGTAACAAATGGCTATGGCCTAAACCAATAAGAGAGCTTAAAATTAGTGTGTTTCTAATGTGACCACTGAGACATTTCAGACTTAATTACATCGGAGGCAGACTTAACCACCCATTTCTCTCCAGTTTCACACAAGCAGTAATTGCCCTGTAGCCGCACGGCAACATTGTAGAATTAACCACATCCTAGAGGAGCTGGAAGGGAAAAAGGGAAACCAAGCAGTCTCCAGAGTATCCGTCCAGGCAGAACAGGCTCACTGACACTCTGTCAGCTCTCCATTCTGCAGTAAGAACTAGAACCAGCCTGCTGAAGGCAGGAGCGTTCTGTACCAAACACTAAAGCAGGTAATGCTCTGCTTCTCCTGGCTTTCTTCTTTAGCTCTTGTTGACTTACACAGAGCCAGAGATACAACCCCCCCCCCCCCCCAGTATTTTCACTTGCAGAAGCTGTGCAGATTTTCCTGTAAGCTGGAATCCTGTGCACCAAATGATACACAACCCCCAGGCAAAAAATAACTGTTATTCAAGTTAGTGCACTAATATAAACACATATAAATAGTGCCTATTAATAAAAATGTTGAAATTATTGGTCCCACAAAAACCTTACACCTGGATCTTATGTTAGAGGCCAGCAGCCACACCATGGAAGCTGGAATGTGGTTCTGCAGTTCCAGTATGGCTGCACCACTCCAAACATGCTCCTCTGTGGCAGTAAACGAAAACAGAGAGCAAAATACTTGTTTACACACTCAGGTCCTGTGAATGAAAGTGGGAAAAACACACTTAGGTCCTGTGATCAGTGGGGCTATAAACAAGCTTCTCTGTGAGCCACAGAGCCAGGAAAGTCTGCAGAATCAGAGCCTGGGAGATGGCAGAAAAGCCCAGGATTTTCCTGGCATGGGAGAGGGTACACTTCAGGATGCCCTCGCCTTGCTGCAGTGCTGCTCAGCACCGTGGTAACTCCTGCACAAGGAGGTATCTCCTCTCCCTCCACAAACCACCTCCACTGCACACCAGAGAGCAGAGCTCCCAGCCACCTTCCCGCTGCTCCGAGTTCCAGACTGACTCTGGAAGCAGCAGCAAGCTGCTCTGTGTGCTCCAGGATTGCAAAGTTCGTGGAGGGCTACTTATTTTATGTCTTGCACATACAGGTTTTGTTTTTCTGTCTCAGCTCAAGGAGGTTGAATTACGGATTCCCACTTTATTGTTTTCTTCCTTTCCTCCTTTAATATAAAAACCAGGATTCACATTGCACCCTGAGCTGAGGATTCATCCTCCCAAGCCTCCCGAAACGGAAGAGGAAAGCTAACAAAACAAGGAGCAGCTGCTGCTGCCTGCTAGGTTAGACTCGCTAGAGATCTTACTTCTTGTTTCTGGTTTCAGGTGGGATGGATTGTGTTTTTCACTTTTCTTTCTTCCACTGAAACAAAACAAGCCAAGACAAAACAAAAATCACAGTGGTAAACTAATAACTGATCCAGAATTCAAGCCTGAGATATATCTCAAACATAGACAAAGGCAGGGTATTTTGGTCTTTGTACTGCAGTGTTTGAAAATTGCCTGTTGCAGAACTTTAATTCTGAGAGTTGAGAAATACTGTGGTTTTTCTTTCCTATTGTTTCCCTAATCTAGAAGCAATTCAGAAACATTGCAGTTCTGTGGGTAAAACAGAGTCAGAAGAGCTAACACTGACATGTCCCTGGCCAGCACTAAATCTGTCTGCACAAATCTGCCTTTCTCCCTGCGGAAAAGCGTACCCTACAGAACTCTGAAAGACACCTTGTCCCTGTGCTTGCTTAGACAGGAGAGATGTCTTGCAAGATTTCAGGTCATTTTGGCTAAGGAAGGCTTGCATGAAAATTGCTAATACACTTGGAATTAAATATTCTCACTGAAAAAAATCTGAAATATCAATTTGTTTTCATTCCTATTTTCTCCGTCAAAAAGCTTGAAATCAGAGTTTGTTCATTTAGGGTCCCCCCAAAATGTTTTGATTTAGATTTAGCTCACATGCAACCAAACCAAGGGAAATTGCTCTTCAATCAGTTCTTGCTGACAGCTTAGGCAACATTCCAGATGATTCTCATCCAGACTGGCAGAACAATCATTCTGGGTTTGTACTACTATTTTTCTTAAAACATCTACTTACTCATCATATTATTCCGAGGAGTAGAATTACGTGGAAAAGTTTCCTCATATGTATATAAAAAAGATCTTGTCTAGATGTATTTTAATATCAGATATTACATATAATCTCTCTTGCCACTGAAAATTCAAAACAGACAATCAGTAAAGGCAGTTGGAGAATGAGAAGTTCTTGAATCATCTTCTGGTTATCCAGCTCAGAGTCAGTACGTAATTAAGAAAGAATAAGTGTTTCACATTAATAAGATTAGTCACAGGACTACCCAGAAATTTCAGCTTCCAGAATGAACCATTATTAACCAGGGAGCCGAGGAAATGCTGTCAACAGACTAGGACACATTCTAACACCAGGTTGTGGAGATTTCTGCATTTCTTTTCTTGAGAATACTGAAAAATCAACAGACTAGTTTACTTCACATACATTCACTTCATTCACTCAGGATAATGTTCAAGTTGTTGTTACAAGAAATACAAGAGTGAGTCTTGGCTAAGTCTCACTGCTAATAGTGCCTTACAGGACCTGCACTGCTGGCCACTTGTGGTTCTTCATCTTGCAGCACTGAAAAAAGCTTTACAAGGAATCCTCTATTTTTTTTCTGTATACAGACTTTCTATTCCCACTCCGGTTGTTCTCAGCTCCTTCCTGATACATCCTTTTCTAACCGAAAAGGCTCCACGTGAAAAACTGCACAGCAACCAAGCTGCCCATGGTCTGACAGATACTCTGAGCGACAGGCTGACCAAGTGGGATTGTTCAAGTATCCTGATAAACAAATGTACTGTATTTGACCTTTGCTAGGGGTTGTTATAGATACTTTATTTTCAGTACTGTTACTGATGATGCTCAAGCAGTTCAAGATTTCTTCATGATTACCAACACTTACCACTTTCTCCTTTGCTGTATTAGAGGGAATTTTGTCATGCTCCCAACTCAGAGAAAGCAAAAGGAAACATCCAAGAGCTACTCACCTACCCCAGCCCTTCCACATTATTTCCCATTACATTTCTCAGGGGTTTCAGATAAGACATGACTGCCACCGAAGCAGATGAAAAGTATTCAAATGTTCCCTTCTAGTCACTCTGCTTTTGTACTGTCATATCTTAAATGGTGCCACTTTTGCAATTTTCCCCCCAAAATAATTGAGCAACTAATACCTGAGGCTTTTTCAGAGATGGCCTGTAAATCATGGCTGAATTTGAGGCAAACTTCTCACAGGATCTGGCTTTCTTCAGGAATTTCTTTTTAAGTTTCACACTTCTTTTAGTCTATATACAAACAGATGTTTAGAACAGTTTCAACATTCTGACTCACACATTCAGTTTGACTTCGAAGTGGATTAATCGTTTCCTTACTAGCATTAATAAAAAGCAAGAAAGATGGAAAAGGTTCAAAAAATACCGATTTGTTTTTTCTTCTTCTTTTTTTTTTTTTTTAAATGTAAAAGAAACCAAGCTTCTTTCCAAACATCAAAACCATTCCAGTGGATTAACCAGACTGGACAATAGTGAATCACTGCAAATTATGACCAAAACTTAAATGAAACAATCCTAGAAGCCAAGTGCAAGATTTTTTTCCTTAACATTTGGAATTTGTTCAGATGACTCAGTTATGGTGCAAACAAACAAAAAAGCTGTTTGCTTTGAAAGTTACTGGTATTCACCAGGAACTAGATTACCTGGTGTGAGCAATTAAGACTGAAATGATGCTTTTAACATTTCTTTATGACAAGGTGACAAAGAGATTAACTCTTGGCATCAGCATCAAAGTGCTTTGCAAACACAAACAAAGCTTCACAAGTGCACCCCGAACTGTTTGACATAAATACATTTAAAAAGGGGGAATTAAGGGACAGGAAGGACCTGTCCAACATGCTGCTAAACTAAAGCAAAGATGAAGCCTGCTGGTGCCAGCATAGCACTCACTGTGAGCTAATCTAGGCACAGCTAGAGAGAAGTCAGGTCTGATTTCCTATAACAGCTCTGGTTTGCTTTCCACATTCAGACAAGACAGAGCAAGCTTAGCTCCAAGACTGTGGTTCACAGAGGTGTGTGGTTTTAAAAAATGTGACAGGTTTCCCTCCCTCACAAAACATCTTTGATGAAGATCTGTTCAGAATCTCACAAAGAAGCTTGTAAGATCCATTTTAACCAAAATTTAGTGAGCCAAGCAAGCCTGTTTCCCTCCAAAGCGTTTTGGCAGCAACGTAAGAATTGCAGGTTTTCTGGCAGCCAGTGGTTACAAACAACGCTTTCGCAGGAAAGCCTTGAAGCTGATGAGAAACTGATAAGCAAATTCAAGTGAACTGCACCATGGAGAAGCAGCAAAGCAAAGCTGCTCACATCTCCTTCCCAAGAACTCTGGAATTAAGTTACACCCTCCACACATCAGCTCGAGGGTTTGCACAGGATAATGTGGCAGTGTAGAAAGAGTAACATGTAAATGCAAGTGTGGCTATGGACAGTTATAGTTGATATTGTTACAGATAATGTGCTTTTCGTAGTATCAGGTGAGTAACTGATGTCCTGAATAAAGGTCATGATCAAATATATACTACAGTGTTGTTTCTTTTCTCATGTCCTGTCAACCTTTTGCTCTTTCAGTTTTAATACCTGAAACAAGACATTACATTGAAGTTAACAGAGGGTTTCAAATGCCTTATCAGACAGAAGCCAAAATAGAACAGCAAAATCTGCCACCAATCAGACAAAGCCAAGGGACTTTATTTGGAGCCTATTTAACACACTAAATTAATTATAGAATATCAAACAGAAATCATAAGGCGCACAGGAAATATTCCCAAAATGTAACATATCCTAAACTGTATTCATCTACATTAACAGATGTATCAAATAGGGTAACAGAGTTAGACAATTACTGGCCAGCTTGTTATTTTGTGGTGCTTTGATTTATGTTAGTTTTATTTGACTTGTTCCATCTGCAAATGGATGTCAATAGCTAAAAATAAACTTAAATTAAAATTTAATTACTGTCTTACATGAAAATTCTCTCCTGAATATGGCATTAAAGTTTGTTTTAAACTATGCATGATTGCTCTGATGCTTGTAAACTCTTAGGACAGGGCAGATCAAGCTGCAGCAGGTCCTACTCAGTCACAGACCTGACAGTAACCTAAAACCTTTCCAACTCAGTTCAACTTGAGAACACTGCTGACAGAAATGCCTAATTTCTTTTTCAGGAGAATAACTGCATTAGTTTTCTGAAAAAACTTGTATCACAAAGTAATTCAGGGCTCTCCAGCACTGCTCTCTTTGAACACCTGGGCAGGTTAGAGAAGCAACTGCTCCGTGAGCTGATCCCAACCCTCCCCTTACAGCTGGAAAGCCAGCAGTCGCTCCACATCCAAAACATGGATGTGGCAGATCAGCACCAGTACATTCAAAATTTACTTTATAGTGCTTTTATTGATGTTTTTGTTCGTATTCATTGGCCACCTCCCCTCACCAGGTGTGGTACAAAACCCCTTGCGCAGTTTCTCCTGTCCCACGATGGGTGCAGACCTAACACACAGCTGACCTGCTCCCCTGAAGAGATGCCAGTCACGGTGCCCCTGAACAAAACAGGCACCTACATTTGTACTCTCAGTCCCCAGAAAAAGAGGATGAACAATAACAAAAAAACCCCACCAAACCATTTCAAACGGTGAATCAACAGTGAGTCACAACACTCCTGGATTCTGAGTAACAAACCAGAGACTGAGACAATGCTGCAGAGAAAATGAATCCTCCATTTGGTGTGGCCTACAGAAGATTTACTAAGAAATAATCGTAACTACCAGAAACTTGACCCTGTTCACAGATTGACTGCATTAATGATTTCTCAGAGTTTGTGGTTTTCTTTTTTGTTTTGATTCCCCAGTCCTTACTCACCACTGGATATTTCCAAATACTGTTGAAGTGCTCACCTTACCGATAAGTTCCCAGTAAGTGCTTATTAGGAAGGGGCATCTGCTGTTAAGAGCGATCTTTTGTTCAAGGAAGGACAGATGCAAATTCCCCCTCAGTGTCAAAGGCAGAGCATTTTCACTGATATTCAGGGTAGAAGTGTGGGCACCCACATTATCATTACAATCAGGTTCTCTTAGGAAGAGTGACATTACTTTTGTCCTTTGCAGACTCTATCTCCCTTTGCTGACTTCAAATTCTTTTCTCTAAGACCCGATGGTGGTTCTGCCTCTCTCCTCCTTCAGAAACTGTTTCTGGTAGCTCTTGCTGCCAAGGGAGAGCCAGCTCTGACCACCTCTGTGGTGGTGACACAACTTGGTTATCTGCCTCCTTGACTCGCTTGTCTATCACCATGCAGTTTCAAGCAGCAGCAGCTCTGTTTCTAACAAATGACCCCAAAATGAGGACAAATTTACACAAAGATGCCTTCATGCAATTAACTAAAAGACAAAATTTATTTCTACAGTAAAATAACAGCTTGTTTTCTCATCCGGTGTCACAATGTTTATTCCATCCTAAAGCCGAGAAAAATGTTGTGTAACTAAGAAACAAAGCCCAAGTATTCATCTGTGCTTATCAGTCATCCAAACAGGCCAAAAAAAAAAATTAAACTGTGGCCTATGTGAAATATAAACCTTTATTTGGGGGCAAGACAGGGAGAACGGAATGAAGAGATCAGTATTTTCCGTTCAACAGGCACAACATTTCCCAACTTTGTAGAGTGAGTGAGTGAGGACAGGCAATAGCTTTCAAATTATTTCAAAAGATCTCAACCCTAAGTCCAAATAATCAGGCACTTCACCTCTTAAAATCCTTTTCAGAGACTTGGCATCCAAAACCAATAATAATCTTAAGATCTAGACATATTTGCAGATAAGCTGTTGGTAAAACCCTGGAGCTAAAAGCAGACACACAACAGAACACCATCCAACCAGACTGACTTAGTCCCCCTCAGTTCAACTGCCTTAAATGTGTGTGAACATTGGCCCGAAATCTTTCTTCTAATTTTGCCATTTTGGAGATTTGCAACTCCAGGTGTTGCAACTCCCTCCACCTCTCCTTATTTAAGAGATAAAAGGTATCAGTTTAAAATAGAATGGAATTTTCCAGGAATACACCTACACTCATTCCCAGTTGTATGCATCCCATATTCAAGATCACCAGAAAGTGCCAATATGGCTTTTGTCTTCACACAGGCTCTAACATGGCAGCATAGAAATGCAGCTTCTTCCACCCGTGAAATGAAACCCCAAAACACTTTCCTTGATATAGAAACAAAGTTTAAGTGTCAAAGAATGAAGATATCAATCTCCAAATGCAGTGTCTTTACTTAGACAAGAGTTATTTTGATGAAGACACATGTATTGACAGAGTTTCACTTTCTTATTTATAGGACTGTGCTGGAATTATGTTGATGATGAAGCTGTGGATTTACCTGTCACAGGACTGTTCAAGATGCTGCATTCATATATTCATGGGGGCTGCTACAGCACCGCATTTTTGTCCAGCTCATTTTCAACAGTCAGCATGAGGAGAGGGTTGGAGGCTGTGCTTTCATTCCATCTCTGACCATCAGTGATGCAGGGCAAGATGCTGAATCTGACTCAGTGTCTGAGTCCAGAAAGACTTTGTGCAAAAACACAGGAAAATTGACAACACAAAAGGCTGAAAAAGTTCTGAAGCATTGGGGTATGGAATCACAAACCAGATTCAAACTTGAAGAAAGCGAACTTCCTGCCCACAAATTATAAAACTGGCATCCTTAAAGCAGTATCAGCGGCACAACTTAGAAAATTCAACTGCCAGGAGCAGATTTAAACTACTTTTCCACTATACACCATATTTTAATACTTGCACCTTGTAGTAAATCCCGGTGTTGTCTCCTACCTTTGACAACTTCCTTGCTTATTTCAATGTACAACGTAATTTGAGTTTCTTCCTCAGGACGCCTCTAGAGCAATGATTAGTTTGAGAAATAACATTTCGCAAGGAATGGATATTGACTGCAACTAATTCCTACTGATGTAGAGGCTAATTAACAAGAATCTAATTAATAACTTGGTTGGGTTTAATCCATATAATGAACTGGCAGCATACACCAGAGAAAAGAGGTAGAGAGTACAAGAATATACTTGGGGAAGAAATCACACATGACAGGCACTTTCAAAGTGGTTCACAGATATTTTAGACGTTGCCCAGCCATCCTTAACCTTTGGGCTCATCTACTTTCCATCTCCCCTCCAGGTTTCTTTTCTGCTCTCTCTCATGCTGTGTCTGTCCTGTACACACAGCTCAAATTACGTTGGCTATTCCAGTTTTCAGCTCAAAGACTGAAATGCCCTCCCTTCACACATGCACACCATTCTTCTAACAAACACCAGATTCTGCAAATTTTGCCTCTCACTGTTACTGAACGTCCTCGAGCATCAAATGCAGCAACAGAGCATTAAAGGGAAAGAAAGTTTCCTTAATAATACCACTTTTATTGCCAAGTTCCATTTACAAAGAATGGTCTATTCTTCATCCTTGTCCAGGTTTTCAATAGCCACGACACGACCAATGCCAGCAAATACAGACTTAGCTGTAGAAATCTGGATTTCAGAAACATACACAATATTTTCTAATTCCACTCCCTTTCCAGACACTTAATTACATTCTTCTTTAAATTAACATAAGATATTGTCATATTTACTCCAACTGTCTAACATAACTTCTATTAAATAATTAATACTTATTGCCTGTAGAAAGACATTTCAGAATTCAGTTCACTCCATTTTTGGGCTTTTTTCCAGGTAAATGTAAGTGCATGTTCAGGACTTGGGTTTTTTTCTCAAATGAAGTACATTTCAGACACAACTTTATTGAAACATATTTCATAGGAGGGCAGTCTATGTCCATGAAATGTTTTATGTAATGTTTAAATCCCAGGTACATTCATCCTTCTAGAAAAATACATTTCTCCCTCTTTGCACTTAAAACAATCAAACTTACAAAACAGCTCAAAATGAAATAAAAGGTTTGCAACAAAAATATCAACACAGCTATTCAGAAGTGGAGATGCCTAAAGTTATCTCCTGAAGTTTATATTGCTTCCAGCAGGTTCCCTAGAACTGTGACAATGTGTTGTTATTCGGTGCTATCCCTGGGCAAAACTAAGCTCCTAGAAATTCTAACAGTCTAAATTTGCACACTTGAATCTGTTCTCAATCCTTTAAAAAATCATCTTCCTGTTCATTGTAAATATTTCTGCCACAAAACCTCAGACCCTCCCATCTCCTCATACATATTGGAGTTATCAGATTGCGATTAGTATTGTGTTTCAAACTCAGTTTAGTATGAGCACCCATAACCAAAAGTAATGGGGAACAAGATAAAAAGTCTAATGTATCTTCAGATTACGGTCTTAAAAGGCTCCTGTGAACACTATATACTAGTCTGAACCTTAACTCTAACTCCTGTTATCAAGTATTGTTAGTCATTACCTGCTTAAGCCCTCTTTTAAAATAATGCACTCCACACATTTATTTATGACAAGACAGTCCAAACAATGACTCAAGTTTTTCCTTGTCTTATTAAGAACCAATGAATTCAAGTTAGCAAAACAATAAACCAGATACCACCACAGTGCACATTTATTAGACAACCAAAATTTAGCTTTACATTTATAATACATTAACACAAAATATACACTTTATAACACCCTGCAAAAGAAATCAAATCTGAGCATCGCACAAATCTAAAAATGGTGGGAGATCAAAATAGGGAAAATTCTGTACAAATGTAATACAAAAATATGTTTCCATATGAAAGAACCTTCTGTTTGAGACTCAGCCAAGAACTGCATCTCTGCATCTGCACGTCTTTGTTGCTGCTCAAAAAATCCTGAGCAGCAGGAAAAACCCCCAAGCACTTCCCCCGTCCCAGCCCCTAAAAACATCCCAACCGCCCTGCTTGGACCACGACCTGCTTTTCAGGATCCACCAGGAGACAGAGTTATTATATCTGTTTCTAATTCATGCTGTAAATGTTGGGAAAGGTCAAGAGCAACAGAGCAGGCAAGCACAGCAGAATTACTCCAAAGGTTTCTATAGCAGAAGAACAGTGCCCAGTTAGTGATACCCCAGGGTAGGCCAGGGATGGTTGAGCAGTGACACATCATCTCAAGAAGAATGACAGTAGCAGTTAGGAAGAGAATTTCCAACATATATTTAGATGGCTAACATTAATCTATCTGGAAGTAGGAGACTCATCATCTTCAGAGGCAAAAGGCCTCGACCTCCAGCTGATGACTGCAAACCTTTGATTTGCACTAAACCCCTCACTTTGTGCTTTGGAAAGCAACTCCCCATTCCGCTTTAGCTGGGTAGTGGAGACAATGCCAGAATGTTTAGGCTGGTGGGGTTTTTTGACTCCTATGACCTTGATTACCCTGAGGCTGTTCTGGAGTTCCCTGGAATGTGCAGTGGAGAGTGACTGGTCACACCAGTGACGCACTGACAGCACCACGGGACTAAAATGTTTACTTTTATGAAGTGGCTTCCCACTTACACACACAGTTGGACCTGCTTATCTGATACATTACCTGTGTTTTCGAGCATATTTCAGTTTATTTTACTACTAGTGAAGTGACACACAATACGGGGCAATTACTGAATTCCTGGATTGTTTAATCACCCTAAGCCACTTTCAGTAAGTGGAAATCACAGTCACTCACACCTTAATGCTTAACTAGAAAATAAAATCACAGTCGTTTCAATTCTGAAGATCGTAAGTGTTGCCATGAACAAACTACTTTAACTATCACTTCTCAAATTCTACAAACCAAAATTCTTCAAATCCAGAAAGGAACATAATTTCCCTCTGTATTCTGTCTCTATTGGGTAGAGCTTTTATATGAATCACTGGACACTGACTTGAACTCTGAATATAGATCTGTATGCAGATCTGTACAGATCTGAGCCTTAAATCCTGGATCTGGAAGATTTTTTTTTTTTTAAATGTCACACACTTGTCTTTTAGCAACAATACTGCAAAATAATAAATGAACTCTGAAGATATTCCCAATTTTAGCTCACCAAATAACTTCAAGTAAAATTCCAACTGTGTTGTAAAGAGAAGAACATTGAGGAGCTTCTTCAACAGGTGTAATTTTATATATTTCTTTTTTTCTAAGCTCAGCTTAGTTTAAGGAAATGTAGTCAGAATTTTAGTTTATCACAATTAGCAGTGGAGAATACAAATGAGCTCTGCCCTTACAGTGTATATAATTAATGACTTCACAGACAAAAAGCAGCTTTTTGTAGTAATATATGTGACCACATTTCTAATGAATTTGGATTAATACACACAGCTTGTGAAATGAAGTGAAGGAAGCTTGACCTTTGGTTTTGTTCTATATCAAAGAATTTCAGCAAAACAAATTCATTTCTACACCTGAGTTTCCCACTGCAAGCAGACACCAGAACTGGTGCTTCCTCCTTCCCTTTCCTCACTAAATCACCAAGTGCCTGCTGCCACTACTCCCTTCACAAGTGAAAAGCTCAGGTCCCTGTCACTGCTGTACACTGGGTGACAAAAAAGCAAAGGGGACCAGCAAAAAGCAGTGAAGACAACACATAGTTCTGTTAAACAAGTAATAACTTGGTAAAATTGAATAAAATAAGACACATGGACCATTAAATAGCAAAGTAACATTCATTATGCCCTAGCTTCTTTGGCTTCTCCAAAGGAAGAGAGTAACAGGATTGTGTTATGTTGACAGGATACGGCTGAAGAGGCACAGTCCCTACAAACATACACTGAGAATTTAGCATATCTCCAGAATGCTGCTGTTTTGCTCTGGAACATTGCTATATTTGGAGTGATTCTATCTCCCTCTGCAGTATTACACTGAAAGCTGGGGCTTTTCAATGACCAGGTGTTTAGCTGCTGATCTCACCTGCAGTTTGGTATTTGGGTTTGGTTAGAGAGTGATGTTACTCAAATAAACTTTTTAAGAAAAAAAAGTTACATTTGTGGCTGATGTGCTAATGCCTTCCTGGTTGAGTTTCCTTTTTACAGTGAAAGGAAGATAAGGAAACAGCTTAAGGAGACAGATTCTGATGAGTGAGAGATAGATATGATACTCTTCAAGGAACTGTAGATGAGTATTATACTTGCACAGCTTAAAAATGGGCAGTGGCAGATTATTTTGGCATCTCCAGAGTTTTTACATTCTGAAGTCTCCTAATGCAGCACAAAGCACAGAAAATTGTGTATGCCTTAAAGTCAAAAATCAATTGCATCTGTGTCAGAACCATCCAGACCCAGCTGAAGTGTTTATGTAACACCCCAACATCGGTAAAGCTGCTGCAGTCAGAGCTCTCCTGGTGTAATTCCATCTCTGCAGAGAGCTTTTGATAGAACTGCTAGAAGATATCCCACCTCTCCCTCGATCAGCAAGGCTCTGCCAGCTGCACAACAGACAGCAGACCTAGTCTTCTATTTTCCTAATAATAGCATCCACCTCAGTCATTTCCTCTGAAGTTCTCAGTAGACAACAGGTCATGAGATTTAAAAGCCACTCAAAGGCAATGAAAAGCACAGTCAGCTTTCTGTCCCTTTGTCCCCTTTCTTGTGCAGTGTGGCTCAAGAGTGAGACTATGAATACCCATCAAAGAGGCTCTGCATGGCTCTGATCTTCCTAGAACTGAATTTGAAAGGAGGTAAATAAAGATCAAGGTTTTCCTGTCTAAAAGCAGTTCTATTTAAGGGAACTTATTCTGCACAGTGGCATTTTGTGTAATCTAGGTCAAGAGTTTCAGGTTAACAACTAACACAAAATGCTTTCAAATTAAGTATTTTTTATAATGATCTTCAGAATACTACTGGGGCTACAGTGCAATGCTGCAAGATCCTAGAGGAAGTCTAGATTGCAATCAGTTCAGCTAATAATTTACGTGGTCCTTGTGCCCAAATTGCTACTGATGTCCAGGCTTCTGCAGGTACATGCTCATTACCTGCAACAGCGACTGCATCAGTGCCAACTCACCCTAAACAGGTGACAAAAAAACCCCAAAAGTAAGCCCTTACTCCAGCCATGCCAAATTCTCATCCTTATATCCATGGCTGTGCTGATGACATCTAACTCTCAGAATTCATTCAGAGTTGGGGCCACTCTGGAGTGGTCAGAATTACCAGTTAATTCAACTTGAGATGAAGTAGAAGTCACAGGAAAATAGAAACCAACAAAACTGCATGCAAAGGTTAATAAGGGGAGGAGAAGAATTACTGGCATTCAGTAGCAGACACCTTATATATGTGGTTGAGAAAGGTTAAGTTATTATGTGAAGGAGAAGATGGAAAAAGTGAGAAAAGTTATACTTGTGGATTACTCAATCTCATACATTGAAAATCACTTCAAGTATTCCATATGACAGCCAGGAAGAGGTACAATAAATGACTGGGAAGTAGGTAAAAACTTTTCAGATTTCCCCATTTGATAAAAAATCAATGGTAGTGGAGACAGAATGAGGAAACAGATTGCACTGATGACTGAAATCAATACCAGCAAACAGCAGACTTCCTTCTTTGAGAGCCAGAAAGCACTCAGGTATGAACAGACCTACAGTGACAATCTGCTCATTTTACTATTAATTTAAATTAACATACTTGGAAATTGATGAAAAATCTTACATTGCATTCATGTTAAACTACGTATGAAACCAGCACAGAACATCCTGACTTTAATCAATACTTTTCCACTACTTTCTGTCAACTTGGTGCCAGGATCTAGGAAGCAAAGTACGCCAAGCACAAACTCAGAACCACTGTTATGTAGCAATGTTGTTTAACTGGGATACCATCCCAGATAGGAAAAAAAAATTACACAATCCCTTTCCTCTCGTGTTTCAGACTTGCAAAGGAATTCACAGTCAGATATGGTGACCTTCTTCCTATATGACTATGAAAAATTTGAAAACCCTCTTTGGAGTAAAACTGCTTCTAACTGCTTCTTGAAGTTGTCTTTCAGGAGCAAGGATATCACCATTCCTCAGAGGTGTAGCAATTTGACTGTCAGAAGCAAACAAACAAACTATAGCAATCCCTTAAAATATTTCACATTCCTCTGTAGATGGCTAAGCAAAGACTACAGTAGTCTCAAAAATCCCTTATATTAATTTGAATAAGCACTTGTCATTACCTTCAGTCTTTCACCTTCTAGAAAACTGTATCTTGCTTTGAACCAAACCTTGAAATAAATATTACACGTGGAAAAAAAAATATCGAAGTCTG
Source organism: Pseudotriccus pelzelni (assembly GCA_035584735.1). Lineage (NCBI taxonomy): Eukaryota > Metazoa > Chordata > Aves > Passeriformes > Tyrannidae > Pseudotriccus > Pseudotriccus pelzelni. Next base: position 6,407,998 of record JAWMRA010000033.1, on the reverse strand, counting down.
GAGTCCTATGAAGACAACACTGAAAGTGGCCAAGCCTGCTGGTATCATGCAGACCTCGAAAAAGATGAACGACATCAGGATTAAAAAACAAACCCAATCAAACAAAAATCAACCAAACAAAAAACCAAAACTCCTCCTCCCGCCAAGAAATCCAAACCAAACACCAAACCAAAAAACACACCCTGACTCAAAAGGAAATTTTACCTCTGTACTACAATATATAATTTTTTCTGGTCAGTGGCATGTCTCCAGTTTGAGAGACGCAATAATACAGCATCTTGAAGCTGGGTATCCAAAAATTTCTCCTCTTTCCCATAATACTGTAGACCTTTTACAATTAATTAGTTTCCGTTAGAAAGACAGTAGGTCCTCTGAAATACCTGCATGTTCTTGTATAACAGAAATTGGTAGGAAAGAACCAGTCCAGATTCAAAAGTTTGGGTCTTTTCCCTCTTCTCCAGTTGAGATATGCTGAGTATCCGATGTTTCCTCTAAAAGCTGCTGACATTCTCACTCACCAGTGGGCCCTGTGTGGACCCAATGGCCTCTCAGGCGTCAAGAAGTATCTGCACTCCCAGAGAAAAAACAATTCAGAATCTGAATGTGTTTTCTTCACTGTTTATTACAGTCTGCACGCTGGCTTTAGTCGGAACATTCTTCCTCAACCTCCTTTACCTTGCAAACTTCATCTTCAGGTTGCAAAGGGGGCTGAGGAATGCAGGGGAATGTCCGAATGCTGTGTGGATCCACCGGAGGCACCAGTGTCAGCGACTCCACGCTCAGAGTATCCGTGTTGTCATCTGTAATTAGGGATATTGTGGGCTGCTGGGCAGGAATCAGGCTGGGAGACAGGTTTGCTGTTTCTATGTCACTGGTTTTCCCAGCATTTTTGCTGGACTTGGAGACAGCTGAAGGAGTTTCATCAGTCAACAACGTCTGACCGGAAATGGCCGTCTGAGGATGCTCTGGAGCTGAAGGATCATCTAATAAAAGAAAACACCAAGAACAATCAATATTCAATTTAGTATGTACATTAAGCCAAACAATATACTATTATTCATGAGTGTTCAAGAATAATTGGGTGGGAAATGCAGTTCTGTGAAGCACTATGCTTACACATTCACTTTCTAGTAATTAGAAATAAAACAAGGTATTACAGAGGCATAAACTAAAATGCCAGCAGGATTCTGTTCAAAACCAGACAATTTTAGACATTTAGTATTAGAATATGCAGCAATATTAGAAATATTCTTAGAGAGAGGAAATTGAGGGGAAGAATAAGAAAACCTCTCCAGTATTCAGTATCCACTAAAATGAACAGCTACCCCATGCCAGGAAGATCTTTAGAAATAAAAGAGAAACCAAAGAAGAACCACTGTATAACTAGCTTTCCCAAAAGGTGGCTTGTTTCTTACAAAAATTTGGAAGTCATTCTCTCAATTCATTCTCAAGATTCACATTTAAGCGACACCTCAACCACAGAAAGCAGAACTCTGGAAGCACGGGAAGGAAGATAATGTGCTTACTGCAACTGAAAGGTGCTGCAAAATAGGCCTGGTTTATACAGGCTTGGGTTCTGGGATTTTTTTGGCCTCCTAAGCATGGAGCATACAACACAAAATTGAGAATAAGCAAAACATACCACAGAAAACTGATATGCTACTACACCTTTCCACACTATGAAAACAACTCCAGCATTAACAACCATTTGTACTGTCCTTTTCCCCCTAAAAATCCAAGTGAACTATCCAGTAAACCGTTCATTTGGCTCAGGATGGAGAAGGAATGGAGGGGATGAGGTGATACAGCCTTATATGAGCAAGTATGCCCAGAAAAGTAATTTTTTTTTTTTTTCTTTTCAGACTACAACAATAGATGCCATTAAAGTAACAGGTATCCAGCTTCAAGACAGACCAGTTTTAGAGCTTTTGTAAGAAACAGCATGTGTTCAAGTGTACAGGCATCTGCACAAAGTCTACAAGGCAACGTAGTGAATACAGAAGCTAAGAATTAGGTTCTGGTTTTAATACACAGTGACCTTAAAAATATTTCCGTTTCAATATGATTCCAATTAATCCTGGAAAAGAACAGAAAGCACGAACATAAGATAAAAAAAAAAAAAAAGAAGACAAACAAAGCTGAGAATGGAATGGATATCAGTAAGGGATCAGTGGGATAACAGTAAGGTTATTGATTTTTTTACCTTGCTGGTAAGATAAACCCAAACAATGGTGTATTCTCACTTCAGAAACCACTCAGATTTACTTTTTGCTGAATCGGTGGCTAAAGCGTCTCGCTTTGACAAAATCAAAATTTACAGACTGTAAAAAAGTCTTTTAAATAAAAGGGACACGATTGATTATTTTTGAAATGTAAGGGCAGATTCAAAGTAACTCTGCAGATTCTTTTCAGCTGTCAAGAAGCTTTAGGGAGAATGTAGCGACTGATAACAGAGGAAGTGATGCAAGACTTGCATGGAAAATGAACTGCTAAAACAATGAAATGCAGCCTCAGTTCTCTGAATTCCAAGCCAAATGCTACCATTTCAGGATGCACAAAACAGTGAGTCTCTCTGTGGTGATTTTACTTTCTGAATTTATAAAACCTTAAAAGGATATCAAATGGTCTTTGCCAAGACTATTTTTTATTTTACTTTTATTATAATGTGAATATGCACCAAAACTCAGGATTCAGAAACTTGAGGCGTTCCGGTAAATAAAGGATTCTCAGTCAATGGCATTCTGCTCAGGAATGTTCTATACAGCACATCTCTACTGTGGTTCACTTCCGATCCTGCACTTCATTTCTTATATCATTCTTCCCCCTTTCCCAGTAAAATATCAATATATTTTCTCAATACTTTTATTTACTGAAATCATGAAAGGCATATATATTCCTTTGTTATGCTATATTGGCCCCAAATCCTTCCACGTAGGTTCTAAATTAATGCTGAAGTGACTCCCTTCTTAATGTCACAAAGAGTATCTGAAAAAAGCCTCCACCTGGAGTTAACAAGCCCAAACTTTCCATAGAGAAGTCTCAAAAAAAGTTCAGGAAAAAAAGATAAAATTATCAAAAAATGCTCTCAAGCCCACAGGCTACTTGAGGTGTACACGTGGCTTGAAAATGAGACTACAAGCTTGTGCTAGTAGGTTTTTCACTGTGATTATCTCATATATTTTGGATAATAAGCCTAGAGGAAAACAATCCTAGACTACAGATGAAAAAATACAGAGATCCAGCATCTTGGGATGAAAATTTGGCACATAAGAGGCACTATAATGAAAAAAAAAATAATCAAACAATCCTCATGATGGAAAAGCTTTTTAAATTGAATACATGGCTTCAGGACAATAATTACTAATGAGAAAATCTTTGAGGCTCAAAATTTCAAAGCCTTTTGAAGTCATGCTCAACTCAGAGAAGGATGTAAGTAATCTAATACTGGAGAACAACATTTCTATTTATCTCTCCCCAAGCAAGAGTTCTGGCAAAAAATATAAGCCAGACCTGATACAATACCAAGGAGAGTGCAGCCAGTTTCTTCACATGGTTGTGATGTTGACATTTAGTTCTAACAAACCCCTCCCACATACCTCCAAACTTAAGCACCAAACAAGATTTGAAAACAGGGTGTCATTTTGCAAGTTGTGGGGTATTATTAGCTCTCTGTGGATCCAATGGCTGTAACAGCCCTAGATATTTTTCAGCACTTCTGTAATGCTACAAAGGTTATCATTACAGCAAAAAAATCCACACCAAACCACTCAATTTCTGTTATATTAAGTTTAGAAGAATTATTAGTGAAAAAAGATAGATTAGAACAGAAAATGGAAAGAAAGAATATAATCTACAGAGAAGTGTTCTAATCCGTACAGCAACATAACATGAAAGGATAATGAAAACATAAATTACCAGACATTAAAAGATGCAAATTAAATCTATAAAGATGAAAAAGGGTGTTTACATAATATTAACAGAGTAAAGTATCTTCATGCCATGACAGTAAAAAAAAGAAATTATCTAGATACAAGTTAAAGCAGGTCACATAAAAAAGTAGGTCATCTGAAGTGTATTTCCATCTTTTTTGCATGTGCTTCCCCTCCTCAGGCAATTAAACAGTCCATAAAGTCATCTGCCCGAGTCTGACGATCACAGAAGAATTAAGCTTGTGCCATCAGAGTCCAAGGGCAGTTGGCCATTCAGTTATGCTGAATGCCTGTGCATTTTACCTGGGCTATAAATAAATTCCCTGCTGCCGGCCAAGTACCTGCATTACTGTCCGTTCAGAGCCTGTGCTTTCTCAAGGTCACTACAGGCAGCACTGCCCTGTGCAAATGAAGACATGGCTGCTTTGAAGCTGGAGGCTTGATAGCACAATTTCCACCTTTGGCACCAGAGCCAAGAGACGTGGGAGGAACTGCAGATGAGGCTTCCAGAGATGGCCGAACATTGCTTTACAGTTCTCCCAAACCAAAACGCAGAGACAGAAATCTGCTTTCTTCCGTTTCCTACCTCACTGTCACTGCTGTCAGCATGGAAACCAAGTACGTCCTAGCAAGTTATGGGCTTGTGAAAGCTTATGGAGGAACCTGCCTGAGTGGGTATTGCGGGAGTTTCTGCTGCAGCTGCTGCTCGAAGACCTAAACCCAGTGTCCGCCGTGACTGTCAGCCTCCGACAGACTAAACACCCGCCGGCGTCCTTTCCTGCCAGACCTTACTAGAGGAAAACACAGCGATATATCATACACAGGCTTTAACAGGGACACAAGGAAGGGAAACTGGAATGAAGACAAAGGATAAATGTTAGAGCAGCAACAAGAATAAAGTGACAAGGACGCATTCGGAACTGCTGGTATCTTGGATACAATTTGACACCGCATCAAGAGCTTTCTAAGTCTGGGAAATACTTCTGGAGTTGGAAGTATTCATTCTTTAGGAATAAATGAGTTTAACTGAATTTAATTTCTGCTTCCCTATCTGAAAAGGTTCATAATGCAGTTTGGGCTGTGTCTTGCAACACCAGCAGCACTTACACCAAGGAGGGACTGGCAGGCATTTATCTGCATTCCAATCTCCTCACATGCTTTAGAAGTCTTGAGAGAAGTTATTTATCACAAATTCTGGTGACACAGAATTATTCTCCTTTTCCCCGGCCATACTCATGAGGTGCAGTACTGTGCAGGTGACAACACTGCAGACCAGTCAGCCCTACAGTTCTAGCATCTAAATGAATTGTAATGGTTACAATAAAGCTAAACACAGTGTTTTAAAAGATAGCAGCAGTTCAGATGATGATGCTTGGTGCATAGAAAGTTCCTAGAAAAGAAACTTTCTAAGAACTAAAATACTTCCTCAGCTAGTTAAAAAATTACTAGCATCACAGAACAGGAGATCAAAGCACACTTACATTACTGATTATAGAGGGAAGAGACAGGGATGGTTTCAATAAGATGGGAGGCACTGCTCTTGCAGGCTCTCCATGCTTCATTGATCATCCTCTCCTTGGAATAAAAATTTAATTTTACAGGCTGAAATCTAATATAATCACTGCTACAAGGGACAGCTCTTAGTACTTATTTTAGATCTTTTATCATCAATATCTGCCAGAAGTGTGAAATACAGCATAAGTGGCACAGAAGATCAGTGCCTTGTGAAGTCCTCAATATCCATTGCTCCAATGTAAACATTTTCTTAACTACTGAAGCCAATTGCTTTTTAAAGTTAAGACAACTTAAAAAGTAATAAAATACAGTGTAGATGACATTAACACATTTGTAATTCTGGAAGGCTGCTAACTTACAGTAAAGAGAACTTCTATATCTAATCTTTGACATATATAAAAATAAGCACTTTAAAGGAGTGCTTGGTTCCAGCAAGGTTAGCCAAGACATGACTGTATTCTGAGCTCTGAAACGTGATGACTAAAATCTGCCTAGAAAGAGAACATTTCTACTTTATGTACAGCAACACTTCAAAAGGACACGTTCATTAAAAAAAATAATCATGTAAATACAAAGAAAAAAACCAAACCAACAGCAGCATTTGCAGAACCTGATACTGTCTTTCTGTCATTAGGGATTCTGCTTTCTTTAAGGGATGACTTCTGACCTTTCTGTTTTAAAAAACTGTGATCTTTAAAGGGGCTAAGCTTAATTCTCAAATACCACAAATGGGGGAGCTGCTAGGTTTTAAAATATCTGTGCCATAAAGCAGTGTGACAATTATTAGGCAGGATAGATGATAAAAATCATAAGAGTTTACTGTAGTCATGATAATGCAGTTAATGCAACACTGTGGGATTGCTTGATGCAGGTAGGAGTGATAACAAGTAACCTATTTTAACAAAACACCAAATTAACATTTTTTCCCTGTCGTGCATTTTTGAAAGCTCTCTTGCTGTTTAATCTTTAATATATACTCTATGTTGTAATATTGTCTTCTCTTAACTGACACAATTTGTCTTTATTTTGTTCTCATCTATCACTGTTTTATGTTGAAGTTGGTGAGTACGTTCCAAATCTTATTTCCTGAAACAACTCTGCGAAGATTTACAAGTACCATCTCAAATATATCAAACCCTAAACAGTTTACATCAACAGCAACTGTCAAGAGACAGTAGTTCAGGACACTATGATCACAAGTTTACAGTGTAAAAAGCTGTCTGGTTTAAAATGTTGCTCTTGAGAAAGGTAGCTGAGGTAGCTTCCTTGAAGTCCACACACCCATCTCCCCTTTATCTTGTCTGGCCTTCTTGACTGCAAGTTCCTGAGCAGCTCAGCATGTTCCTCATGCTCAACAACCCCAGCAGCTGCCAGAACAAACAGGGGAGCAGGGAAGGAGGGAGGGACGGAGAGCTCATACATGTGCTTGTGTGAGTGTGTTTAAAATGGAATGGGAAATGAGACGGGAGATTCAGATGTGACAGACAGTGGTATCATTCAAGTGCTACCTTGGGACATAAAACAGCTGTGGGTAACTCTTGCTGCTCATCAGCTACTTGTTACTTGATGCTCTAAGGGGCCACTTCACATCATGCAAGCCTCTTCTGCTTACAGCCAAGTAAGGCAGGCTGGTTCCAACTGTCCTCAAATGGTTAAGGAAAATCACTCTGTTTTGCACTGAAGTGGGTGAATACCAACAATTGTTTCCATATCCCAGCTGAATGGTCAGTAAGACCTGATACAACACACAGTGATGACACTGTCACTTATTTCAGCAGAGTACTTCTGCTCTTGCAGAAGCCTATCTGGACATGCCAAGGAGATCATCTCTTCCCTGACCGTGTTCCTGGAAAGTTTCCAGTACAGATCTCAATTACTTAAAAATAGTATAAAATGGAGAACATTAATTACAAACTTGCAGTAAAAAAACCCTCCCCATATCCGAACCCCCAAAAGACCCAGCTCCAGGGATTTCAGAATTCTCTCTAGTCTGTACTAAGGACCTTGAGACACCATCACCCCCTCAGCTACAGTTATTTAAAACATTATTCATTATTGGCTGCAACTACACCAGCAGTTTGGTGCAGACTTTTGAAGAATCATGCACACTTACTGCTTTGGTCTGATTTTAGGAACAGTTTCTGTGCATTAATGAGATTCTGTCACAAGGAAACCAAACTATAACATATGCTACAACTATGCACCAAATACATTTCAAATATTAATAGCAATGTATGCCTGAACTAATAATTGGTCCTTCAGACAATCACAGAGATGGCAGAGATTCTTGGTCCTAAAGGTACAGAGTAAATATGGTCCACAGCAAAATCCCTGAGCCATCTCAGTACCACCTGTGCATTATCCTACTGCAACAAACTACCCGCTCAGGCACCTACAGTTACTGTCTTCTGTTCTTCTTCTGTTCTGTTCTTCTGTTACTGTCTTCTGTTCTTCTCTGTTACTGCTCCCTGAGCAGAGCAAAATCCAGGAGCTGAGCTCCAAAGTCATCCCTGCAGCAGGTTAGTGAAGCTGCTGACCCTGGACTGAAGGAGCTGATGCCCATTCTCATGTTCATCTCTGACTTTCCCGAAGGTTACTGTCCTCGTGGTGATGGGGCACAGAACTGTATCCTCACAGCTACATTTGCTAAAGCACCTGCATCAGTGTCCCAAATCTTGGCCAAAAAAAAATCAACCCCCATCCAAAGACTGTTTTCTTTCATGGCACAGAGCACTATGCACACACTTTATGATTAATTCACAGGAAAGGTCAAGGTGGGCAGTTCATGCAATGTAACCACTAATGTGCACACTGAAACCCTTCCTCTGGTTTTTCTTTCTTGTTTGTTCTGGGTTTGTTTGTTTTATGTTTGTTATTTTTGGTTTTGAGGAGGGTAGGGAAGAGTTTGTGTAGAGATTTTTGTTACTGCTTTTATTTTTTTGTTTTTGGTTTTTTTTGAAACAAAACCCAGCCTCCTGTCATCAGGCTTTTTAAACTCCAGGAAAACCAGAATTTTACATTATACAAATGCCAACACAGTGTGTAAGTAGACTGTAATTTTGGTAACTACAGTCTGTGATTATTCTTTGATTAGGTACTATCTTTTTATGCTTGGTGAGTAATTACGTGTTCTGGATCTAGGCATTTTTTCATAGAAGCCAGATTATATGCACTTGAAAGACCTCAGTTTGAAATGTAGTACAGTCTTGCTTGGTATTTCTGTGAACTGGCATGTTGCTTACAACAACAAAAATAATTTAGATTCCTTATTTTCATTTCCTTTACCACAGTTTTCTCTTAGCCACTATCGGCAAGAACTTGTAGTTACATTTCTCTGATCACAGATGATTTAAATACAGCAAGGATATTGCACATGAGCCTTTTTACACCGCTAAGGAGAAACGTCATCAAACAAATGTTTTCTTATAGTGCCAATCCATACTGAGAGTTCTGACAAATAAATGATAGCACCTCTAGAGTCTGGATGTACATATTTACTGTTCACAAGCACCCTCTCCTCACCCTTTTCACCTGTATTTCTTGCAGGAATAGTCACTTTGAACATATAATGCACATTGATCTGCTGACAATGTCCCAGTGAAGGCTACAGAACACTAAATGCCTAACAAAGGTTGCATCATTTCCTGTAGGACTGCAACAAAGTTTACATCTACCTGGGGCTTCCAAAATGGTGTATCTTAGAACGGGTAACCTGAACAGCCCTCTCCAGGAGTGATCAATGTTGAAAGTGACCGCTCAAATGAGGGGGTTGCTTGAAAAGGTCTCGAGAATCAGGTTCCCTCTTTTGTTTTACAACCAAATGAGGCCGAGAGGATCAGTTCTAACATGAAAGCAGCTCAGCATGCACCCTTCAGCATTTACTTCTTGTTTAGTCTCCAGCCTGAGGCTTTACCTCACATGTCATTTGCACTCAGAATAGACACCATTACAAGATTCTCTACAATTACTGTTCAAAAAGGAGGAATGAAGGTGTTCTAATGCAACAAAAAGTTCCAGTTTAAAACATCCCCACTAAATAAAAGACCAGTGCAAACCAGTGGGGGCCACATTTGTGAAAGTTACACTGTCACTATTTATACTGCAGCCTCTTCTGAACCAATGGAACAGCCTCTGAAAGCCACAAGAGTGTTATTGCAAAAGCTTTACAATATTAACATCCTAAATAACTACTTTCCAAATATTTTATATTTGGCCCCCTGTTACAAATTAACATGCGTATCAGAAAAACATACAGAAGCAAATGTCACCCAGTTCCAGAAAGATGAAGATCAGCTTATCCACTAAGGTGAAAGGCTAACAGTTTAGATTACACATTCATGCAAAGCAATACTTCAATTAACACAAGAAAAACAAACCATCAACAAAAAAACCCCCACAGCATTCTAAACTGTATGTGCTAGGAGAGAAGACAGACAAGCAGGACATTGTTTCACCAGTACTTAAAATCACTACTGAAAGATGCCAAGTATTTATTAGAGTTCCAGAAAGCCGAAAAGATCATTAAAATTTGCACCACAATATACTTTTAATTGGCTTAGTTGAATGATCAAGTGATCTGAAACCATAAAGTCCCACTGTTTTTAATCCAATAACGCAGTAACTTAATTTTACAATGAACTACTCTCTATCCCTTAGTGCCTAGGCTGAAAATGGTGATTGAATACCTGAGGGGCTCTGTGCAGCAGAAGGGGTGGATGTCGAGCTCGCAGTCACTGAATCACAGCGCCCTGTGCTCCCACTGCCACTGGAAGGTGATGGTGATGATACTGGGGAGGGATTGTGCTGATTTATACACTGGGCTACAGCAAAGCCTGCAAAACAGCACAATGAAGGTTACAAGTTAATTATTACCTTGAAAGAGTTAACCTACTGAAGAAATTGGGGAAAGGTAAGAGCAAATACTGTATCAAAGTAGTGCCGATTTCATGTAGTGACCCAGAGGAGCCACTGAAAGCTTTAAGACAGAAATGTCAGGAAAATGCTGTGAGCAGCAACACACACTGACAGACTGTGCTACAAGTGAAAAAAACACAACACAGAAAGAAAAAAACCGCTAACAAATATCAGTCCTGTTAATAATCTGACTTGATCTGCACTCCCACCTACTACCCCCATGCTTACACTCTAGAACTAGACTCACAGCCACTTACACACAGTGCTATCTGAATTTCTGTAGTACTTGCATCATAGCTCTAAATGGGTGAATGCCACTTTTACCAAGCTTTTCTCTTAAGCTACAATTCATTATGTCCAAGATGAACACCACTTGAAAGAATTAAATAACCACTATGGCAGCAGCCATCTATTTTAGTGAAAAAACAGTTTGGTGAGGAGCTAATTATCCCATAAATGTAAATAAATTCATGTATTTTATTTCAGAAACCAACCTGATTGATCTTCTACAGTCACTTAGATAAGTTAAACTGAGGTCACACGCAGTGACGCCTGACAGTCTGCAAAAAAGTTAACCACAAACTGACCTACCTCAAACGTGAAAGACTTCTACGTCACTGGCCCTGAGTGCTGTAGTTTTTAATCACAGAAAATGTACATTAGGTTTTTCATACACAACTCATATTTTGAAATAGCAGTTAGAACTGGGAATCAAGGAATAATCAGTGGACTCCTCATCACAGAAGTGAGGCAAAACCAACTGTTAAAGTGAATGAAATTTGTTTTAAGAACAACTACTAAAGCCACTGGTATAGAAGTGCTTACATCAAGATATTTTTCTTCCCTTACAGTGCTGGAAAAAGCTATACCCACCCAAGGCATTCTATACCCACAAAAGGTTTGCACTGCAAGGGAGGAAACATCTTCCATCTTCACCAAAATAGCAGAAAACGGCAAACAAGGTCTGCCCTGACTATCACAGGGAAAGCTGCCCTGATTCAGCAGGATTGCCTGCCCACACTTCTGCAGAACAGCACTCAGGGATTCATGTCCTTACAAGCGAGCATTTCCTTCAAAATGATCTTAATATAGTTTCTCTCCCAATACAACTGCAGAGGAAGGATTTGAAGTTAACAGGAGGTCAATTTAGACAGGAGGGAAAGGTAAGCCTAAATTGTTCAAAATACTGTCACTGGGAAACTAATGACCAAGAACAAATTTCCTAATCAGGAAACTCCTTCAGGAAATACTTGCAAAGAGAAGGGGAGTAGAATTAGATCATAGCTACAGGAAGCAAAATTAACTTCGAAGGTTCTAGAGGTGTCTTTGTCACTACTTTATGAATCTCAAGTTCTGACTGAGATTACTAATCAACAAAAATATTTCCTTTCCAGTAGTCATGATTCTGCTTCAACATAACTTTCTATTTAAGACTCAGCAAGGTATTACAGTAAAGATGTGCCTTCCCAGTTCCTTGGAGATCTTATTTTCATAATCATAATGTTTCATAGGGCTGTGTTTTCTTTCCTAAAACATGTATCAACAGCTATCCTCCGACTGCATTTTACATAACAGCAGCAAAATTTCATGCCAAAACATGAAATAGCTTCTTAGTTTTTCTTTAAAGGAACTTTTTCTGAAGCAACTAATTCCAATCTTCCTGTAAAAAGCTTACCTACTGTCTTATAAAAGTTTTCATGTGAAAGACAGCCTTAACTATAAATTCTCCTAAGAATAAAAATGGAGGTGAGGAAAAGGGTAAAGGGCATTAGTGACAGAAAATAGGAAGAGCAAAAACAACAACAACAAAAAAAGCCCGAGAAGTAGAAATAAAATCTTGGCCAAGAAAGTAGTAACTGTTTTCTCATTACAAACCATATCCTCATTGCCCCAGTGTCTTCTGGGCAATTTCTTACTAATCTGACCCATTCTCTTCTTCTATGCATTGTTATCTCATTACAAATTCTCATATCACACTTGAGTAAACTATTCCAATCTGATGTTCCTACAGTAGCTGTGGAGCAAACTTTATATAGAATTCTTGACTGTATTTTCTTTTTCATTTAAAGGGTTACAAATCTATAAAAGATGATTTTTTTCCTTCAGATTTTAAAATGAAGATGGTTACGGTTTCCTTGTCATGGCTAATGTTAGCAAGAGGTTTTTTCAGCTTTTCCCCTCAAAATCATATCATCATCATCATATACTAAGGTATTAACAACGGATAAAATAGTAAGAGATATCTATTGATTCCTTTTGCTTTTCAAAATAAATTTACTCAGTAGGTATAAGCTACCACACTTGTTAAAATATTTAGATGTACCTTTTGCTGGAAATCATTAAGATTTCCCTTAAGACACACTGGGAACATAAATCTCAGAATAGAGCTGATACTTGAAACTAATACTTGAGTTGCTTGTAGAGGAAGTCATTATTTATTTACTTTGAGCAGAAGATCTATGTTCAGAGGGCCCCTACCAAATCTGCTGGTTTCTTTGAAAACAATACAATTATTTACATAGAGTGCTTCAAAAGTATCATATTCACACACAGATGGTGAACAGTCCAGCCAGCTAAACTATCCCTAAAATGCTCTAACATTCTAGCAAAGGCCATTAACTTAAAATAGACGCTGAAGCATATTCATAGCCATGACTTCATGATGACAAAACTGATCAAGTGAAGGCTTTTGCTTATGTTGTTCTCTGATAAGAACTGCCCAGTTTATCAGCCAGTTGGCTGGGATGATTCCAGCACCTTTGAATAGCACTATATAAAACGCACAGGTGAACAGGGATGTTCTGGAACATGGTCTGTGATATTTTCATCACCTTGCATGCGGCTTGCACAAAATCCGGTTCTAAGCCACAACAATCCTCACCCTCTTCCTCCCCCACACCAAGAAGCACTTTCAAAAACATTTTAACTTTGGACCAGGAAACAATAAAGAAAAACAAAGCACAGTTTGCCTACAATAAGGTAACTGCACACTCTCGAGTGAAATATGGAGAGCTCTATGTATGCACTATGACAGAAACCAGACCAGACTGAGACATGCATTCTTGGAAATTCTGAATTCATTGACAAGAGGAATTAGGGAACTGATTCAACAGCTGTATTAAAATCCTCCACAGACCAAGATTTGCAGGAGAGCTGAAAACATTTATATTATTGTTAATGTCTTAAAACCCACAGTGGGCGTACAGTACTGATAGCTGACATGGTTCTACTAAAAGTAATAAATAATCTTCTAAAAATATTGCCAAAAACATAGTTCCCCTTTAAATCTACAAAGGACATCATCACCAAGAGAAAGCACAATTTGTTTCTTTAAAGTACAATCAAATTAACTGACTGTATGAGCTTTGCACAACTCTTAAGCATCAGATGAAGCTGTAGCATTAAGAAATGAATACATGAAGCCAGTAATTTAGCTGCAACTTCTTCAGTAGTTGTTTTCAAAGGCAAAAAAAATCTTCCTCTTGAAGTAAAAATCACTGGGGGCCTCATTAAGGGATAAGCACAAACAGATTTCTAAGAAAATCACTCAGAACTGGGAAACCTCATTCATTTATGACAAAGAAAGAGGCATTTGATATTTGCTTTGTAATCAGATATAAACCAGTATACAAATGTGTTTTTTATTATGTTACTGGCTTTATAAAATGCACTTCAAAGATGCTGCACTTGAAATACTTCATGTTCTGTGCCTCATTTCTTGTACTTTGTACCAAATAAAATCTCTACAATACTTTTTCCTCTGGATTTGCAAGTGGAAGCTTCCATTTCCTGGAATTCAAAGGAAGTATGCGCTTGTTTGAACAAAGTACCATATTGCACCACCTCCAATATCCCTCCGTCAAATTAGTGATGAAGTCACTTGTTAGGAACACAAGGGCACGGGTCTTGGAGAAAGCTGAACCCTGGGGCACCTTTCTAACCACACCTTTTCCATGGAAGCCATGTCAAATAAGGAAATACACTCCCAGCATACAACATACACTTGTCATTTGAAAAACCTGACTGGCAATATTTATGGTTTTATCATTTCTGCTCCTCAGTCAGGACTCAGGAAAACTGAGCTCCAATTCAATCTTAAGGCAGTTAAACATCTGTGGTGTAAGTAAAGCATTTGAATTTTGAACCACTGAATCACATCTAAAGAGAAATGGTGACTTCTGTGAAAGGACTGGCAGCAAGCAGGGTAGTGACATTGTATCTTTTTGTATAAAACAGCACAAATAAGTACTTTCAAGCAGTGTGAAATTCAACTTTAAAATGACTCAAGACAAAATGAGAAAATTTCACCATCTGGAAAAGAAATTCTGCAGAGAAGTCAGTTTGTGAAACAGAAAATAAGAGACAAAAAGCGAAGAGCTCATTGTTTTAGAATCATTCCTTTAATCCCAATTCCAAGCTAATGTTTTAGGAGAAGCTGTGGCCCTCTTCTCTCTTCCTGGCTCTAAGGTAAATGAAGCAGTTCACAGTATCCCGGTTATTTTTACAATCTGGCATGAAAACCATCATAACCAAATTAAAAGAGGAAATAGGCACAACTGACAATCGTGTTGCACAAATACTGAGAATGCAAAACTGACTCAATTTGTAAAGAAAGGCAAAGTATTAAGACATTCCCAGCACATCTGGGGAAGCTGCCATGAAGTATTGGTCACGACGTACCCAGAATACACACCCAGGTATTACTTGTTTCTCCAGGAGTAAATTTTTCCATAAGCCTCATGCTGGATTTGTGTGTTCAGGACATAGCACAGTAAGCTTTTCACTGCTTATACAAATTACAATACAGTTTTTGTCAGTGAATGCTCCTCTCACCTGGCACTTTGTCGACAGATGCAAAGACAGAGCGCTGCACTGTGGGGTCGCTGCTCCCACGGCGGGACTGGTCGTAGAATCTAAAGGGAAGGTGTGGGGCTGTGGCTCCAGAGCTGTGTCCAAACCCCATAACTTCAGTTGAAGGCTGAACAGGAAGATCCAGGAGAGCTATGTTTAATCACAATTGATAATTTTCGTTACTCAAAAATACATAAGAGGAAGAGGAGGTGAAAATCAAATTGATAGTTTGTTCAGGATATTAAGGCTAAACCAGATTTTTAACGTGACTTGTCCGCATTTCCCTCTTAATTATGGCTACAATTGCATTGGAAAACAAGAGAGGACACTTCTGGCAATCTGTTCTACCACTGCTGTCCACATCACATTCACGCTAAAGAAACCCCAGAATACAGTGGAGGGCTAAAAAAAACCAGGATTGCAGGAAGCTCCTTGCACTAAGCAAGCCATAGCAGTTATTAAAAACAAAAAAGCCTTTTGTTTTTCCCTGTACAAAAAAAGCAATTCATTAGTTACAACTGAACACTGTAGAAAGCCATTGAAAGACAAATCTGCTTTAAACTGGCAAAAAACGCCTCTGCATTACCATTCAACTTTTCCATCCTATATTACAGAGCTTCTTTTCCTATACTCACCAGTTCACTCAGTTTACTGGTAAACTTCAATTTACTCTTCACTCAATATTCAATATTTGAATCACTGCTATCTCTTCAAATTAACTCTTTCCTTTATGTCTTCAAATGCATTTCCTCCAAGCACAAGAACCTAGTGCTGCTATGCCACTCAACATTCTGGATTGTTCATCATCACCACATCCAAGCATTATCATCAAGACCAACTCCAGCAAACTGAGCCCCAGTGCAGTCCTGGGGCAGCAGAACATCTGCTTTCTATTGGAATTCTGAACCACTGAACCACATTTGAAGAGAAACGCTGAGTTTTGTACAATAACTGGCAGAAAGTGGCAGCAAGACAGGATTCCTTTTTCATCCTTTCCTGAACTGTCTGTCATAACTATGAAACCACATATTTCACTCCAATAAAATCTGTCACTTGGAAACTCAACACTGCTTTACAGCTTTCTGTGGCCACCACTTTTTAAGGTTTCTGTACCTCACCCTTGTGTTACAGAGGGCTCTGCAACGCCACACAAGCCTTGTTTCCCGAACCGTTTCACAGTGACCACTCACCCGCTATTCTCTGCATTTTCATGCGCCGGGCCTGGATCCGGCCCTTTGCCAGGCGCTGTTTGGCAATAATGCAGCGGATGTGATCCGAAAAGATGAACGTGGCCTGAAGGATGGGGAAGGGCTTAGAATGAGGGCTTGAGGCAGGCTTGTGAATGATTATGTTCAGAGCTCTACTGTCATCCTCTACTCCCGTCACCTGCATGTCCTAAAGAGAAACACAAGGCAAATAGTTAATGAAAAAGCAAGTTTTTTTAAAACTATACATTAAGTATCAAAATTAAAACACTAAGAATGTTCCATTAAAGCTCTCACAAAGACAGTTGGCCATTTTACTGTGGAAACTGCAGTTTGTACAACCTTGGATTTACTCCTTCAGAAATTGGTATTCAGAGAGATTTAGTCAGTTTAAAATTCAATTAACTTATTTGAACATAGCAAATCTTCAGGAGATAAAAATAAGGCAAGGAGACACAAAATGAGAGAAACTTCCTAAAGCTTTTGAAATCAATTAGATAAGCACAGATCATTTTGAAGTTGCAACTTGTCACCTTCCCTATTCATGTAGGAAGATCAGAAGAGGGCATTACTCTGCTACTTGAGCAAAGTGCTTGGGACTCAATCCTAGTTGGAAATGACTTCAGTGTTCAAATGAACACAGCCCAATATATGCTAGGGAAGTCACCTCATGTCTAGTTAGTTGTGTAAACTTCTTCGGAACATCAGAAATAAAGGCAGGAAGCAGAAAAAAAGATTAGTAACTGAAGAAGCAAGTAAGCATTGTACAGAGCTTAAATAGGAAAGCTAATATTGCTATTCATCCAACACAAAATGTAGATTTTCAGATGAGAAAAAGTAACCACCTAGACTACAACTGCTCTTACCTGCAAAAGGCCTGCAAATTTAACTACTCCCCATCCAAGTCTGGCAATATCTGGTTCAACCAAACTCATCTGGTAAATATCCACGGCCAGGAATCTTTGAACTTGCCCCCCATCCTTTGTTATCACTGTGCAAGCAATTAGATCACTGTTATCTGAAGGAAGAAAGGAAGAAAGAAGGTTATTTAATCACTGAAGTCAAGGATTCTGGGGTTTAGGTGTTTTACATTACACAAAATGTTAATATATAAAAGCACAATCATTTTGATAACAATCGTTAAAGCTTTTGTTTGCTTTTTAAATAAATATTTTAATTTTCCCTATAATATTTATAGCTACATAGAAAGGCCAAGTTAGATTTTAAACATTGGTTCATACATCTGACAATACATATAAGATGGGTACTATATATACCTTGCTTTCTCTTACCACCTTCATTATCTTTCAGTAAAAAAGTAAATCTTTCATCTCAGGAGTGAAATTGCAACAGTGCTGCTGTCTCTCACTTAGTGGAAGTCTCAAAGTTTTGTTGGCAGACCACAAACAGTCCTGCACCACTGCAGGCAATCATTTCTGCCTTGTTAGAGACTCTGGCTCTTGACACAAGTGACACAAGTTACATTTGCACAGGTCTGAAACCTGATATTCTGACTGCTGGAAGCCCTTCAACTTCAAGATTACACAGACTCTCCAGGCATCTGTAGCAGGCTTTTGCCAATATTTGTTAAAAGAGGTGATATTTTTTCCTTTACCCATGCATTTTATTCACTTGTACTGAACAAACATACCCCTTTTTTTACCATTACTCCAGGACCCTTCCAACAAGCCCGCAGAGAAATCCTCCTGTATCTCCTCACTGTCCCTGTTCCAGTTCAAACCCATCACGCTTGAAAAGGGATTCAATCACCTTCTTTACACCTGGAATCTACCGGGCACCCCTTAAACTGACACAACTTCTAGTAGACCTTTGCTAATCTTAACTAGAGGTGCTTTTCCTTTGCTTCAGACTGATACTTTCATTCATATACTTGATACACACAGGTCTTTTTCCACTCTCTCATCTAGTACAATTTATAGCCAGTAAAGTATTCTGAACATTATTCTGAACCAAGTATTTAACACCATATTTCATACTAGAAACATTTGCAGGGTAGATATAAAAGCTACAAGTGGAAGCACACAGCTTTTCACAGTGGCAGGTCATGCAACCACAGGCAACAGCCATAAATTATGGCTGGGAGGTGGAAGGAATTCCTTTCTGCATAATACAGCACAGGAGGTTACCCAGAGAGGCTGTGGAATTTATATCACCAAAGGTTTTCAAGTTTCAAAAAAAAACAACAAACCCAACAATCCTCCCCAAACCAACCTCTTCTTCCCACCCCAAAAAAGCCCCATACTGCAAGCGAGAGGTCCCTTCCAACTAACATTTCTCTGAATCTACAAATTGCCCTTTACCAGCAGGATCCATTCAAAATTGATTGGGCAATAGGAGATGAAAAATGGAACTCTAACACAATTAAAAGAGGATAATTAATGCTAATCCAGTGTGAATTTAGTGTGAGCTTTTGAAAATTGAGAAAACAAGTTTAATCAATAACTGCAATACATACAGGGCATGATTCAGTTACACCAGGACTGATTGCTATTCCCTTCTCACAGCCCTAGAAGGCTCAAGAAATCCATACAGGATTGGCAAATGTTACTATAGGAGCCTGTGGAAGATTTATTCCTGTTTAGAGAAGGAGCTGAGACACCAGGCAGAAAATCATAGAGGAGATCTAAAATGGCAAAGCAGGCAACTGAATCCTACTGAATATTATTGTACCAATGGCATTCTAATAACCTGAACAATAAAAGACAAACCACAGAAACAGAATAAAACAAGAAAATCCATGTGAATATTTATAAAGTTTTTAGTGCAACAGCAAGCAAATTAAAATATTTGGAATTACTGCTGTACAAATTCAACTGCCCGACTACAAAAATCTACTTCAGGTAAAGAACTCAAGGGGCAGAAGCTGCTTTCCAGAGCTGAAACTTCTCATTTTAGATCTGACAAAAACTCAAAGTAAAACTGTAAAAGTTTATCAAAGAACAGAAGGGAAAATTACTCATTTATTAGGCAGCTGTTACAGGAATCCTTTGAGTTTATGAAGGCCATTTACATGACTGTTTCTGGCTCACAGCTGCTCAAGGGTCAAAAGCTACATCGTCCTTGATGACAAAAACAGAAGAGAAAGTGCAGTTAAACACATTTCCAGTGAACTGATCTGAGAATACTCACAGCTATGCTATGAAACAGTTACACACCACATAGCTAACACATTTAGATGAAAGCACCAAGCCCAGTAAAATTCAGTTTGAAACTGAAAACTTGATCTGGGGATTAAAGTGAACCACAGGCTGAAAGGCCGTTCAATACTGATGTGACGCTGCTGCAAAGAAATGTGCTGTCCTTTCTGAGATAACTGCAGAGCCTAATTTTTCCTCATGCAAAATGAAGCCTGTAGCCAGTTTGGACACTACACCTCCAAGACATGGATCCAAGAGTTCTGTGGACTTTCTCAAAGAAAAATACAAGTTTTAGGAATCAACAAAGAAAGGAGAATTCAAAGACCTCAGCTGCACAGATGTGCATTAGGTGAAAACAGCTGTGTTCACACAATACTCACCTGAAAAGATTGCATTACATGAATTCTTTACTAATATAACAGCTACTTGAGGAGATGGTCTAAATGTACCTGATCTGCCTCAGGGCTTGATCTTTAATGATTTTATAATTTACTGTCATCACAATTCCAGAAATCATCTGCAGGCATTAAAAGCTCTTACAGAAAACTTGGTGGCCCAAGGTAAGCATTAGGCTGCAGAGAATTAATGCACCACCTCCCACTTGACAAGAAGAACCTTTCCCAACAGCACATAGCCCACTAGGGATGATATTCTCTTTTACTGCTTACTAAGAATGCAACAAATCAAGGATCCACTTAGATGTTCCCACAAAGGATATTTAGTTGAGATTAAAGGATGTGTCCCTGGTCATACACCTGCAGCACATTTTGGCTTCCTCTCTTTTCCTCAAATATGACAACAAGTTGCACTGGGCAACTTTCTCTGCCTGACCCTATTTTGAGCAGGGGAGTTAGACTAGGTGATGTCCTCATGTTCCTTCCAACCTCAATTATTCCATCATAAACTTCTCTCAAACTTTTTTTTAGAAATATTGGCTGCTTTTTTAAAGCCTGGATATTTGGCAGAGACAGAGCGAACAAGAAGACTTAAGTATAATGTGACTCATTTTCAGTTTAAGCAAAGAAATAAAAGCTTTAAATGTATCATCACTTCCCTCTTGGCCATGGTATTTAAAACACTGCCACTAACAGAATGCTGTTACCAGCCTGAAACCAAGCACTGAGGCTGTTAATGTGAGCTGACAGTGAACTTCACACACTGAGCTGCTGACTAAGATTAAAAAGACACCTGCACGAGACACCTACAGCCTCATATGGGGCAGGCAGTTATCGCGCAACACGTGAGTAATTCAAAACTATTTACACCGTAGAAAAACAACACTGAAAAGTAATAGATATCATTCTGGTGGCAGCACACACAGCAATATGGAATGAACCTTCTGTGGAATTCCCTGACTCTCAACACAAACATTCATATATAGTGCTGACAACCTTGCAACTACCCCTAAAGGTTTACAACGAGCATATGTCCATCAAAATATTAAAATGCTTCTTTACAAGGTACTTTAATCTTTCTCATCCAGCTCCCATAAAACACCAGCATTGCATTCAGGCAAAAGAAAAATAAGCCATTTTGATAAAGAGAGTTTTGCAGGATTTTTCAAAATCCAAACAGTAGCTGAAACCATTACTGGATCACGTTAACCTCTACTTCACACTATTTGTATATAAACAACCATAGCCACTGGAGGCATCTTCATGTTCAGAAGAATTCATAAAGACTTGTGATAATATAGATTGAGGAAAATTTGTTACATCAACAACATCTCCAAAGTGATAATTACAAAAGGCACACAATTAGAATTTTTTAGGTCTCATTTTGGCCACTGCTAAGTCTCCTGCCAAGATATGGCATCTATGCAATGATGTACCCTGTATGCTTTATGCAAAATGCTGATATTCTCCTGTTTCTCTCTCTTGGGCAACACAAAAGACTTGAACTGGAAAATACATGTTTATATTATTACAACACACACTAGAACTTCACCACTGTACTACCTCAATTCAGGTAGTTTAGGTAACAATAGCAGTAATAAGCAGTTTGGGGGGGGGCGGGTGGAAGCCAGCAATTTCTCCACATCAGACTATTTGGGAAATTGAGGGACTACTTACTCAAATCGAGAACATCGTCTGTCTTTATCAGATCTCCCTCCCTCGTGAGTGGTAACTGAGTTTCTGGCTGATCTCGCAAGTGCAGTGACAGCGACCGGAGCATAAAGAAAACTCTGATTGCCTTGAGAAATTAAAGAAAAGAATATTAATATATTGCTACACCCAGTATTACATATTTTAACAAAATCTTACAAGCACATCCTGGCTTTTATAACCCCCAAGTTTGTTCTCATACAGTAAATCTACATTTTAAATTGAAAAAATAGAAGGCAATTTCAAACTTAGCTAGAAAAATATATGAAAGAAGTTGAAATGTGCAATGTTCAATGAAGTAGAAGCAGAAGAGCTTTTTGGGCACTGGCACACTTACACAGGTTGTGATTGACAGGCAACTTTTTCTTTAATCGTTATTTTAAGACTGATTGTATTTGCGATACCTGTATGCTACAAACACCTACACAACCAGCCTTCAGAGACTGTCCCATTTTGAACTTAAAGAAGTGATAACTTTTCTGGCCAGGCCTAGCAAAGATACCTGCAAGTTAGAGAGAAAACAGTGGGGATTTTGGCATTTTAATTTGCTGTGTTCATCAAAACTAGCCACATATAATACAACATTCTTGGAGCACTTAATTTATATTCTCAGAAGGTCTGTACCAGGACAGAGCACTCTGAAAGCTGCACCAGGCCCAAGAAACTTTCAACAGCTGCTCTGTGAAATTAATAAGTTAGTTTTGATTTATAAATTCATGACATATGGTATGCAATGACCAAAAGTGTCAAAGAACAATCATCATTTTATTAGCCACATTTTGAAAGGCATCATTTATAACCCTCTTCCCCCACAAGAACTGTATTTTCAGTATAGTAAATGAAAAATCATTTTTTATGACTTCCGGTGTTTTGTTTTTTAAGAGTTTCCTACACAGTAATTCTGTGGCATACTGTAAATTAACTGCTGCCTTACAGTAAAAGCACTGAATTCATGAACAGCTGCAATGCCCAGAAACTCCCAGATTGCAGGAAGTATTAGGAAAAACAAATCTAAAGTGCTTTAAGGGAAAACCCTTCACCCCTCTATTTTTAAAATCAACAGAACTGTGGCTCCTGTGAACCAGCAATGAGAGTGCTTGGCCAGCCACCATCCTGGCAGTGCTTTCAGAAACTTCTGGCACAGCAGGGATGAAGAGAGGGAAGTCATGTACCCGCCTCTTCCATGAAATGACAAAGCAGATGAACTTGGCATGCTGTTGAAATCTAACGGGGCAATATGATTACGTGAAGCAAAGGATGTCAAGGGTATCTAAAAAAAATATGATATTAACACTGGCTTATTCATAAGAACAGAGTCACTTTGTAATGGGAGATCTCTGCCCTTTAGGCAGATTGCATTCTAATGGATTGTGGATTTACTGAAATTATATACCGTTACTGTAAAGCAGTTTTACTACCAGATGCTTCAAGGAAAATTCGCAATACTGGGTTTAAAACTTTTCAAATTCAATCAAGAACAGGGCTATTTTTTGTAATCCAAAAGTCAAACCCAACAAGGTGTCTGGGCTTTCTGTTTGTTTGTGGTTTTGTTTTTTAGTTTGTTTTTTTAATTTAGAGGGCAGCCATCACTCAGCCTGCTTTCACTTCTTTTTCCCTTCAATTCTCTTCCTCCTAGACAGCATTAATTTTTGTCGCATACATTCCCTCTAAAAGAAACATCATTCCTCTCAAAACATGTAATTACATTTACTGCAGACTAATGCACGGGAGGAGGAAACAAAATCAGAACTTTAGCCTTTGCAAGAAAAACATTAAAAAGCAAGAACATCAGATGAAAAGGGAATTACACTGTGCTTCCTACAATATTGACAGCCCTCAGTTCGTTAGCAACATCAATATAAATCCAAAAACATGGTAGCTGGGCCTTCCCAAAACAGTTTATTGCCACTTTCTATAGAGAAAGAAGTCAGAGCCTAAAAAGATCTGATCTCTAACAGCTAAGAACTCACAATATAATCAAAGTAAGGGACTTCTTCACTTGCCAGCGAAATAAAACTCAAGAATTTTTTTGGAATCATGACACAGGATGCTCAGAATTGAATGACTGTTCATTCGAAGCTGTCAGCAAAACCCCAGCGGCTGCAGTGGCAGCAGCAATGCCACAAGATAAACCTCAAGTTCAGCACATTGTCATGGCAATTCAGCAGAGCAAGGGAGCCCAGCTGGAAGAAAGCAGCCCAGGAATTGAGAAAATGCTAAAACTTGTAGAGCAATGTGACTGGGGAAGCAGGATCAACAAGGAAGCACTGTGGGACTTCTTGTGGATGACAAAGCCCCTTTCATCCAAAAACACTCTACAGGAATATTTGCATCGATTTTTTAATTTCCACTAACAGAAGTTAAGCTATTCCTTATTTAGCACATGAAAACCATGGAACAGTCAGTTTCCATTAATGTGCACTTCTAAGTATCCTTCTGTTAAATGCCTCAGAGAGAATTCCAGGAAGCATTTTTGCTTTCTAAGAATACTTTTCAAAATAATTCATTGTATTTTATCAGACAACTTGTGATGATAACAAAAGCTGTGTGGCTTACCATAAGTAATGAAAACAAACCTTTTCAGAAGATTCCTGGAAAAATGCCTTTTCTTCAAGGGTACTTGAATATACGTACATATACACTTATGTAAATGCAGAGAAACCCGAAGAACAGCACTTTTCAAATAATAATGTCATGCAATAGTATCTCTCTAAGACTTACTGGCACTGCAAGGCTTACAGAACACTCACAGATAAGGGCCAAGAACTGATTAACCTAAGAAGGGAGATAATGATGTTGCCATTCAGGTCAGTATTACCCCTACAGATTGTGTCAGGCCTAAAAACAGATATTTTGCTATTTTTCTCCTCATTCTCAAGATCTCTATCATTAATTACTTCAGCATTAATTAATAGAATAGAATTAATTAATTCTACTCTGGAGTAGAATTAAACTTCTGCTATGTGTAGAAACACAAGCAGTATGAAGCCAGCCAGCCTTTCACTGGAGATTCCCACGACAGGAATATAATTGCAAGATAGACAGAGATATCAGATCACAAAAGGAAACTGACAATACATTAATGAGTGTCATCAAAATGCCTCGTCTGTATGATCTGAAAAATTAAAACCTCAGTGCAAGAACATGTTGTGGTGACACAAGAAATCACAATGAAAAAGTTTCTCCAGTGGGACAGGTAATTATTTTATATTCTGCACAGGTCTGTCTTCACCATGTCTTCCTGATTTTATGGAGGAAGCTTCCAACCAAGCAGTTTCCAAGGAAAAACATTATTCGTATTTCTAGGATTGTTCAAGGACTTTGGCATCATTTTGCCATGAACAAATATAAGAAAAATAGTCCTACTCACTCTTCGTGTCCTTTCCACATCTCCACAAGGCAATCTTTTCACAAAATCAATACCAGTCAGTGGCGTCCCCGTTGGAGGCAGTAAGATTGAGGCATCCATCATCAAGTATTCTACATTCATGGGTTTAATCTATAAAAGGATTTTAACATTGATTACCATAGAGAACAATAAGCATTTGCCTCTTTACTTTCAAATACAACTCATTGCTGCATGTTCTAGAGTTCTGAGAAATTTTAATGCCATCTGTCCTACTTTAAGCTCCTTACAAGCAATCTCTGTTTTATATTTGTTCATCGTTTCCTCGCACACTGTTGAAGTTTCCATACTGATAGAACAGGGAGAAAGCTCCACAAAATTACTGAAGAAAAGGTATTTCCCTAATACTAAAACCCAAATGTGTCAGGTTTGCTTTTTTAATTTGTGATTACTTCGATAACAAGAAAGAGTTTCCTGTAACTTTTTCTCTCCAGAAACAACTTTCTAGTTTCTAATAATGCAGCAACTTTCAAAGTTAAATGTTTCACTGAAAACTTTTATTAGTTAGGCTGGTAAGATACGTGTAAGATGCTTCCCATATTAAAAGACTTATTACCACACACCAGCTGTAGATTGCGCTTTTTTCAAAGAGACAAATAGCAGCTTCTGATTAAATCCCTCACCACTTGGGGAAAAAACCCTGTAACTGAGTACCCAAAGCATTTTAATCTGACCTCTAACCTAAGAACTGAAACAGATAATTCCTCTTACAACACATTTACAGGTTAAATATGAACTGAGATCAATCTTAGTAACCATTAACACGTTCATAGGCAGTACCTCTCCTAGAGCAAAGGCCCCAATGTTTGCTTGCTCCAACCCTGTTTTCCACTGGTAAATAAAGTGACACCATCAAAACGGAGCCCTTGCTGGGCTTCAGACAGGTATAGGAAGATTTTCATTTAGTAACTTGGGAACAAATAAATCCAATGTCCCATTTAGCAGCATAAAGTAATTTCTGTATACTCCATCTCAGAAAGTAATGGGCTTTACTAAATAAAGAGTGGTGAAATTTCACATAAACAATTTATGTAAGTAGAGACACAACTCATCAGAGACAAAAACACCGCCCATGTTTTGTCATATTTTGTTATTTGTTACTAGAGACCCCAGTGTGCTCAGTAATTATCAGTAACTGTTCCTGCTCCTGTGCTGTATCTGGGCTTGAGGATTTGGCAAAAGGGTGTCACTTACTGTCATACTCCGGTATTCGTCTTCAAACATGTCCAGAAAAATTTCTTCTCCCTTCCAAAAGCAAGAACATGACACACCATGAAACTTGAGGGCTGTGGAGCTGTGTTGGTTTGGTTATGGAGAGGGTGTCTGTGAGGGGAGGCCTCTGCAGGACCCTGCTGAGCCCCACAGCAACACTGACGGGAAAACACACGAAGAGACAGAGGGATTCCTCTGCAGCCCCTGGAGAGGACTAGAGTGGAGCACATACCCACAGTGCAGCAGGAAGATGTGCCCTGGAAGAGCTACAGTCTGTGCAGGACCCACAGATTATTTTCCTGTAGCCCATGGAGGAGGGGACCCACAATGGGGCAGGGGAAAGTGTGAGGAAGAAGAGGCAGCAGAGATGAACTGTCATGGCCTGACATCAAACCCCTATTTCCCCATTGCCCCTTCACCGCTCAGCAGGGGGAGAGGGCAGAAGAGTCAGGAACAAAGGAATGGAGCTGAGTCTGGGAAAATGGAGGGGAGGAAAAAGGGGGGAAGGTGTTTTTTTTATTTTAAAATTTGTCTTTGTTTCTCACTCTCTAAATTTATTTTTATTGGCAATAAAATCATTTTTGCCAAGTTGGCTCTGTTTCACCAGTGACTGTAATTAGCAAGTGACCTCCCTGTTCTTTATCTTTACAGCAAGATATTCTCTTGCCCTGTTGAGGAAGGGCAGTGAAAGAGCAGCTGAGTGGACCTCTAGCAGCCAATCAAGGTCAACCCACCATAGGTGACTTATTTTTTGGAAGCCAAATTGAGCAAATGGTCTTCAAAAGAATTCTGACAAAAACAGGAAGATATTTCAGACACTTGAAATCTCTAATGGAATTACTGCTCTTTATATGGAAGTTCACATCTAGATATTATCATTTTAATTCTTTCACTGTTTACAACACACACACACAAAAAGGCAAAAAGCTGCAAAGGTCTCCACTAACAAAAAAAGATTAAGTATCAGCATTTCAGATAAGACACAAGAAAAAGTCATGTCAAAACCAAACACATTTCATATTAGTGCCAACGATAAAATCCCAGGAATCATGTTCTAATTGTGTAACTCAGTTCCGTGAAACACATAACAGAAGCAACAAAGGGGCATGACTGCTAACTGGACCTCCAATATAAACCCTGAGTCTTCTAAAAGCCCTTTTTGTCACATATGTCAGTGTGGCATGGGAAGGGCAGGGAAGGAGAGGAATCCCCCAACAAAATATTTCCTTTTCTGTCGCAAATTTGGAGTTCTCATCTAAAAAAAGTGCTGCTTTGGGTACCAGTAAAGACTGGGCTGCAGGCTTGCTTCTAATTCCATGTGATGTAAAGGACCTTTTCTTAGAGCATTTTGCATAAATACCTTATAGAAACGACGAAGGAGATGAACACTTTCTTCCCTTGCACCCTGGAAAACGTAAAATGTTTTTTCAGGGAGTACATACACAATTTACTTATTAATCACATTAAAAATACCACCCAAAAACTCACATAGAAGAGAATTTCCTCATACACACTGTCTTCATCCCAGATTTTGACATAATACATTTTGAACTCAAAAACACAGCTTATGTGAGCTTGTTAGTTTCAAAAGAACTTTTCTTTACATTACTGAGGTGGATGACACACAAATTTCAGAGAGAAAATTAAACCTAACACTGCTTGGGATGTTATGAGTTTCAACAGCATAATAACAGCAAAGCTGGGGACACAATAGAGGTTTGAATCTTCTGCACAGAGTCACCAATGCAAAGATGTTCTAGAAGCTCAAATTTCACATTTAGGCTTATTGCAATCAGAAACGAAACAAATTTATTCAACTATACTACAAGGCTCAAAGACTAGTAATTTGGTGACAGGAAATTTGAAAGAAAATACTCACCTCAAGACAAGCAAGGTGAACATCTTTTATGATGCTGCCATTTTTAGAAAACACAAGCTGCTTCAGCAACAGGCACCCAAGTTCTAAAGTTGCCAAACGGATTTTTGCATCTATGAAAAGGAAATTTCAGTACACGAAACAGCAGCAGTTTAATTACTGTTCTTCTCATTATCTGATGTTCTTAAATATTTCTACTTTTCAAACTTTGCTCCTCTGTCAGACACACTACCTGACAATCATGAGTGCTGATGCTTGCTTACAATGCTCGTAGCTAAAAAAGAACTGGAAGAGTAATTTAAAGCAGAAGAGATTTTAAAGCAGAACCATGCAATAAGAAGGCAACAAAGATTAACACTATTGAAAAATAAGCCAAACTCAATGCCTTTATTAATCTGCAACACAGGGTGAATTACACTAAAATTACAAAAGGATCAGAGCCATTTGGCATGGATAAAGTTAGAAGGTGAAGGGCAGCTTTGTATGTAGCATACTAATAAGGTATAGCTTTTCCTTAAAAGAAGTCCAGAGGATTCAGATACAGCCTGGATCTGAGAATCTAGAGAAGTCAGAGTGAAAGAATGCACCAAGATTTTAAGCTTAGTGTCAGAAGGATTTTAAAAAAAGATATTAGAAATTACGTACTGTCTGAGCTCAGTGATCTACACTAAGACAAGATATCCAAGAGACAGACTGACATCTCAGCTTTTGACTCCAACTCCTGTTCTACCACTTCAAAAGTTAGCACTATGCTGCCAGGAACTAAAGATACAAGGGTCAGTACCCCCCTCAAAAAAAGAGAAAAGTGTTCCATACAGCATTTAGCAAGTGTAATAAAAATGCAGTATTTCCACTCCTCCCCAGCACTTCGCTCCCCAGACAAGCCTTTACTTAAATAAATGCATTTCCTCATCTTGCACTCTTTTCTGCTGCTGTATGTACAAACCTTTCATATGTAAACATGTTTTTAATCTCTGCCTGGCACATCAGCACAAGTTAATACTCTCAGATCAGTCTTGCAAGTCAAACAAACATCAGATTTTATTCTGCAAGCACTCAGGAATCTGATAATGTGTCAGTTTCAGGGGAAAACCAGTTCCACTCATTTGAAGTTTGAAGGGGGGAAGTGCAGGGAGAAGAGGTGTGGCTTGAACAAAAGTCCAGTTTCCATGGAATGGGTCACTGAGCATTGTAACCCTCATTTCATCAAAAAAAAGCTGAAGTAAAAACCCTCACATTTTCTGCAAAACAGTTCAGAAACAAAAATACAGCCTGAGATTAAAAAAAAAAAAATCATGGGAAAAATTGCTACCACCTAGACATGGTGGACAAAGGAATGCAAAGGGTACCAGATCATTTTCAGGACTATTTCTCCAGTGGAATTACTTTTACAAGTAAAATTGCCACAGATCATAATTTCAGGATGAAATCCTACATTAACACAAAATCACCCCATTTTTGTTTATTCAAACCAAGGATAAACCCAATAGCTGTCCTTCACAAACCACATGTGCACACTGCTCATCGAAGAGCAGGCTACACAGTCATGTTCCCCTCAGAGATAAGAGGCCAGATGGCTTTTTTCCAGCTTCAAGGATTTCAGCTTGGAAGGAAAACAAATACTGCGAAAGCAATACCTGGTTGTGCAGCATAATTCATTATCCTGATGAGCCTTTCTGCCAGTACATGATTATATGAGTTTCTCTCTTCAGCATGTTGAGCTGGAAGCTGAATTCTCTCCAGCTTGACTGGGTCAATTCCTGTCGTGGGGATGAAGGAAGAAAGGGAAATTAGAAAACAGGAGTATGTCCTGAGGCACAGTACTTAACAGACCACAGCAGTTTTCTCAGAAGATAATAATTAGCAATATGAAACTAGGCAAGTTAGCTTTGAATTAGTATTAGAAGGAGGAACAACAGAGAGACTGAAGACATTGATGAATCCCTGAAAATTCTCAGCCTTAAACAGAGCATTTAAATCCCAAAGTGGTTGGTAAAATCCAAACTATTTTGCTGTTTCTGAAATTCTCAGACTGTTTGTTTGCATTTAAATCAAATCAAAGTCAAGCCACACATCTGAGGAGAATAGTGACTAAAGGGGAAAAGTCAAAGTCTGATTTTAAATTCTGCTCTGGTAGTAAGTCATCTGTTCATACATGTTTTAAAAAAATGGAAATCCTATTTTATAAGTAGGAGCCTCTGATTGAGTCCCCCACGCAAATCAGATTCCTCCTGACTTGTTATATAAGGAAATTAATCCCATTTTTCTTCAACATATTCCTCTAAAATATCAAGGTATTTCTCAGAATAGACTGGTTACTGTAAGACCTCTTAGGACAACACATAATTATGGATTGCTGGGGATCTCCCTGTCCTGTTCTAAAGAACGGTAATAAAACATCTCATAAAACACAGGATGATTATATTGAGGTTTACAGTTTCTTCCAACCCTGGCCTTGCAGTTAACTCTGCATAACAGCACTTACCTTTGTTGTGTGACATCGCATATAAAAGACAGAGCACAAAGAGGGCATAGTAATCATCTTCAGGACAGTCCAGTGCATTATAGACCATATCAAGAAAAGGCCTGGGGAAAGCAGTAATTTAAAAAAGAGAAAACCGGTTAAGAAAAAAACCATACCTATAGAAAAATGGCTAAATATCTTATTCTACACGTAGCTAATGGAAGAGGCAAATTTACAGTAATGCACATTTTCAAGCATCAAAAACATTTCTGTTACAGAGTACTCAGATTATAGGCATGCCTTGTATTTACAATCTGCCAATAATTCTGACGTTTTAACAGGATTTGTTACATAACACTTTCCCAGGAATTGATTGTTCAAACATTTATTGGCTGTTTGTGGCACATTTAGTATGTATTGTAAAGCTTGTTCTAAGTGTATACGTAAGTAACTTCAAGGAGCTGCTCCCACTGTTGCCTAAAAGAAACACAATACCTTCAAAGTCATGGACTTAACAGAATTGAAAAGTTCTATTATAAGTAAGCATTTTTCATCAGAAGTTTGGAGGAAGCTGGATTGTTCTAAAACAAACAACAACTTTACCATCCAACAGTTACAGGAAAGAAAAATTAACAAGCAGAGAACATCTGAATGAAAAAAAGAAAGCTCTGGATTGCAGATAAGCTTTGTTTTCCTGAGTTTAAGTATGTGTAGCCTATGATACCTCTGCAGGAAATTCAAAGTGCCATGTTCACCCTTTACCTGTACTCTGAAGAGACCACAAAAGTCAGTGTAATCCAGAAGCCATTTGGACAGATCAGATATGGCTGAGATTCAGCTGATAGGAGCACAAGCCTGACTGCAAGGCAGCTTGGCTTCTTGTCTTAAGCTGGCTTGCATCCAATCAGTTGCACCAGTTCAGAGCACAAGTGAAAATTCAATATATTTTCACAACTGGTTCAGACAAACAAACCATATATCAGGGAAGTGTCACAGTCACCAAGAGATGATAGTCTAGAACCTGAGTGAAAAGAGTTAATTCCCTGCTTTCTGAAGTATTTTTTAACAGGGAAAGGAAAAAAACCCTTTTACATAACCTAAATTACATTCAAATAAAATACATTAAAGTAACATCAAAGTCATAAAAACAAATACATTTTCCTGTCTTCAGAATTATCCACTACAAACTGCTGTGGTTAGCTGAGGGTCAGCAGGGCTATCAGAGCCCAGAACACAACATACTTCAGTACCTCCTCCAGGCCTGTGGCGCCATCACGGCCACACTTAATGTGTCCCAGTAAAGCCACCAAGTCATAACAAGGGACTTGACCTTCCCGTCAGCTCCACACGCATTTCCCCACCATGTTCTCTTTTACTGAAACAAGGCAGTGATCAGATTAACCGACCATGTTGTTCCTCTGCTCAGTTCCTGACACTGCAGCACGTCGTTCATCTCTGAAGCTGCACCACAATCATCCTCTACTAGAAAGGCCACCGAGTTATGATCCCTCTCTGCCCAAGGTCAACACCCCTCTGTGCCTACGCCAAATTTCCCACATACTGTAGATCTTAAAAGAAGGTAACTATTCAAGGAAAAGCAACCTAAGTAATTAGCAATGTTGAAAACAAACCAAGAGGGCCCTCAGGCTTCCTAAGCGTTAAACAAGCCCTAAAGCCTCATGTCACCCCAAACTGGGGGCTTTTCACACCACAGGGGTTTTAGCAGGTCAAAGCTTCTGAAACATCAGTAGCTGCTCATATAACACCAATATTACACAGTATTAAATGATTTCTGTAATCTCTAATGCATTTTTCATTGTTTTTCCACTGCATACTAATTAGATTTGTGAAATTACGTAACTTGAAAGAAAAAATTACAGCAGCAAGAGAAGTAATTTTTGTTCCAGATGCTTCTTCACAGCATCTCTCTATCTGCATAACCAGAGTCTCAGTCACAATAAGCTGAGGCCAAAACAACTTCCAAGAATCCCACTCACCAACAGTCCTCAAATAGACTAAATACAGGATAGACCCAGAAAAACTCAGCTGTAAGAAAGTAGCAACCAAAGCCACAACATAGCACAAAGATTTCACGTTCTGGAAAAAGGCTTTGCTGTACAGCATATTGTAAAAGACAGTTAATTTAAAACACATTCAAGCTCAAACTTTCCAGTAGTGAGGCCCATCAAAATAAAATTGCACCCTAAAATACTTCAGTTGTCTCTTTTATGTTCTTCACAGCAGTAAAAGGGCTAAGGGAAGCTGAAAACTTGACTTAGCTTTTAGAGCTACAGAGTTTTAACTCCCATCTGTGATGTTTTCCATTTATTTTTCAACAACTACTGGACTATTTTTAAAAACACTTTTAATAGTGAAGTCTATATTGCAAATATTTCCAAATATAAGTAGTTCTTAACTCTGCAAGCATTGTTGTCCTTTACTCGACTTTTACTACCAACTTGATAGAAGAAGCAGATCAAATACAAGTGTTCGTCAAATTATTTATTCTCGTGGAATGTGTCCACAACTGAAAATTGCAATATACTGGGAATCACTATCACCACAATCATGAATGATTATTCCAGTTAGGGAAGATTCCCTTTGGGCATGGCATGACATTCACTGCATTTTCCACTACCGCACAGCACCTTATCCACAAGATTCAATGATTTCAATCAGTGTAGGGCAGAAACTGTAAACGCTTGAGCCAAACTCTTGAGAAATTTAGCTACTGTTTCTAATACTACATTTGGCACAGAAGATAACACAAGATCTTAAGCCATAGCAGCTTATCGACCGGTATTTCCAAAAATTCACATACAAAACAAAGGCCAGAATTGCACTACACAAGGGTCTATCCTTAAAAATATTCTTAGCTCTGCGCATTCTTTGACGTTGTTTGTTTTTAGGAAAGGTGCAGGATGCTGTGAGATCGTATCTGCAGAACAAGAGAGTCCTGAACTGCAGACATTTGCCAAATGCATCACATCTAAGGATTTTGCACTTCGAGATCTGAGCATCACAGTCATTTTAGTATTCAATGCAGACATGGCCAATTTCTTTCTAAAAGCCATTTGGCACATATTTTAGTCAAATTATCAATAATCTAGAACAATGTATTTTAAAGCCAGTTCAAGTCAAGGTTCAATTTCACTTTTACAATGAAATGAAATGTTATCTTTATTAATGAATGTAATCTAAGGTACATCAAAGCTATAATGGAGACAGAATGAAATTCTGGGAATACCAGGCAGCATTTCCCAAGTTTAAAAATAAATTTAAAATGCTATTAAACATGTGCATTTCCCCAACAGACACATCTGCAATTACTTTCGTGTCAGACACAGCACATTCGATTTCTTTTCTTTAACATCCTATTAACAGGAACACAAAATTCTTACTGAGAAGATGTCTTATGTATTCAATACATCCAAGTTTAAATTTTTAAGTCAAGGTGATTTCTACTCCCAGAAACACTTAAAAACTGTATTTTCAATAGAAGTTTTCAATACCCTTAAGATACACTAATGGACCCTGGAAACTGTACATAGGTTAAAATGTGTAAAATAACTACCACCACTAAAATTTTGCCAAATTCAGCCCTGAACTGAAGCGTTTTCCTTGTTTTTTTTCCCTACAGGTGTATACAAAACTGACAAATTATAATTAAGAAACCTTCTTCTGACTTAATTTATACGTTTAGACAATTCAGGAATGCAAACATTTATATGTTTTGTTGTGTTAATATTCTGTAATTTAACTTGACCAACTTAATGTATCACAATTGCCATAAAGTAAAGCACAAACTTTGCAAAGGAACGGGATCATTTGTGAAACTGATGAGCAGAGAGGCTACATCCCACTTTTCTGTTAATTCCCTTACATGTGATGCAGAAGAACCCCGTAATTTTAACTGGAAGCAGATTTGAAACATCCCTTAAGAGAAGTGAAAGAGTTAAGGAGAGGACAAGGAAGGAAATAATTCAGCAAAATATATTACAGTTCCTTTATACCTGTTCCAGTTTGTTATCTCACTCCCAGAAGCAGCTGCACTCTTTTCTTCATCTGTTGTATTCTGTTCTGTCACAGTAGAGATGGACAGCTCTGACAGCTTACACCTCTCCATGATCACCATCTCTATCTCTAAAAAAAATCAAAATATTTTTCAAGTTATCACAAGCTCTTTTGTATTTTCTGTTTGCCATTAGAAGTGACTGCATTTATACACCACAGCCTCAGAAAGGTTAATGAATGAACAGATGTAGGCAAAATTTTCTTCCCAATAAAGAAGTTTACATTTCTTTAAGGAGCTTGATGCTATAAGAAATGTAAACATACACATAAAACATGTAGAGAAAACAAACATCATTTTGGCAAATAAACAAGCAACAGTAAGCTCCCTCCCCCACAAACCACAGGAAGAAAGAGCATAGAACCTCTTTCTGCTAAAAAGATTTCTTTGTGAGGATGCTGGTGAGATTGGGGCACGGGTGGACATCAAGTGTCAAGGAGGGTGTAAAGAGGCCTCTACAATAACAGCAAACAGGACACCTGGGCCTCAGGTGTCTTGACTTTCAAACCTGACTTTCAGTAGAACCATTAGGACCAAATCCAGCTTTTGTTTAAGAATTTGGACAAAGATGATGACTAAATGCACCAGAACATTTCAGACTTTCCTCAAATCATGGTAGACAATACACCATCAGCTATCTGACACCATTTAAGGAAAGCCTTCTCAAACAGACTGCTTACCTAAAGATAAATTCAGCCATGCTTGGACAGGACTGTCAAAGCACAACACTCCTATTTTCAATTGCTTGCATGCCATTCTGCCACATTTTTCTCAATTTAAATCTAACAAATACTAGTTTCTGATGTTTGTTTTTCTAATAGGTACTAACTAGTGCAATAAACAGTTACAATGCACTACTACGATAACAAATCACAACCAGGTCTATACAGTAAATAAAAGTACCTATATTGTAAGCATCACTTTCATTTGCTGGTATACTGACCTTCATTTTCACTGCTTGTTCTTACGCCTTTTGAACTTGCTTCTGTACCTTTAGTTTTATCAAGGTCATCTTGGTTATCTTCAGATCCTCTCTCCTCTTCATCCTCTTCACCAACATTTTTATAGTTGGGTCTTTTTTGCATCCTCTTCTTCCCTTTTTGTTTATTAATTTCAAGAGACCTCTCAAGTGTCTCTGTTGGTTTGATGAAACATCTGATACTTGACTTTGCCTGTAAATTTCGAGAGTTTTCACTGAGTTACAGCAAGACATTTTTAACTGTTATTCATAAAGAAAATTCAATTCATACAAAAGATGGGGTTTAGAATGCAAACTGGCATACTATTTACGAACCTCAAATCCATTTTAAAATGCAAAAAAGGAACCTGTATCAAATCATCAGTAGTACACACTGCCAAAGTAACATACCCCAAAGATTCACCATTTAACTATGCCATCTTGAGACAAGAAGGTACAGAACTACCTATTTCATCAGTAGGAGTTTATTAAATTGCTTTCCCCTTCTTTGAACAGGTGACATAGACAGTACACATAAAATTAAGATACCTTTTGTAAAAATGATGAAGGCAGCAAAATCCAAAGTGCGTGTTGACAGTAGTGTATTAATACAAAATAAACCCTTTAAAAGTCTTTAGCTGTAGCAAGGACAAAACCCACTGCTCTACGCCACCAGCTTTATTTTGTTTGTGTGGGTTCTTTTGGGCTTTTTTTGTTTGTTTCTTTTGAGTTTTATACTTCCCTCAATATGAAACTAATCCTTGTATCAACTAGGAATAAATGACACCGCCAATAACCCTTTTTGGGTCTCCAGACATTGACCTACTGAGCCTAGAAAACAAGTTTCATTTGTTAGATTTACTTTACTTGTGTTTTACCCAAAGTTATCAGTGGCTTTGGACAAGACGGCAACCAGTATTTAATCAATACCCGATTTTCCCAATTATTAGGTTATAGAGCCAGAAAATAAATTTAAATGACAATTTCTCCCAGAAGAAATTAAGTATTTCTGGGAGCCTGTGCCATCCTAACACAGAACAGTGTATACTTTGTAGAAAGAGACCAAGACACTACAAGAAGTTCTGCATCTAGAAGGACTAACAAATCTTGGGTTTCTACAATTTTGCAGCTTGTTTCTGAGCTGTGTTGCTTTAAGGTCGCTTCTCTCTTGCTAGGCCTGCCAGCTGGATTACCAGAGTACAACAGAAACATTGATCAGCCAAACCTCTCTTGCTGAGAAGTGAAACACATGGATTGGAGGCATCCTGCCAGCACAGGTTTATGCTAAACAAGACTGCTACAGAAACTCCATTACCTTTCAGGGCTTAACACTTCATCACATTTAGCTGACACTGGCTAAAGGGTTTAAGATTTTAGGGCAAGAGAAAAGAATTAAGATTAGAGTAAATACCAAACCGATTCCCTTCTTTGCCTCAGGTGACTCAAGTACAGTAAGCATCGAAGATGAGTGCATTGAAGAGACCTCAGGGAAAAAGTTTGGGAAAATCCCTCCCTTCACTTAATAAGGAACATCTATATGTAAAAATCAAGAGATTAGGGAAAGATCAGGGAAGAAACTGTCTACAAGTTAAAAGGCCAAAATGATTCTTTGAGCCTTCTGATGTTTTGCAAAGGTTTTAAAGAAATCTTGCATAAGTGATCTTATACTTGGCAATGAAACAAACCACATAGTAGGAGGAACTTCCTACAAGACCAAAAAAACCCCAAAATATGAAATCTAGTACACGTCCCCCAGTAGCCTCTCTGATAAATTTTCAGTCTTATCCAACTGCAACACAGGGAGGTTATAAAATGACCAGGTTACCTTTTATTGGCAGCTTCTGGTCAGAAAGGTTGTGAGGAAGAGGAAGAACACCTTAAGTTCTGTTCTTCAGGGAAGTAACAGAAAAGTAGCATGCAAGTTGCATAATGCATTTTCCCCTTTCTGCATTCATTTCTTACCTCTGCATTGCTGCCTAGAATCTTTTAGCTAGTTTATTTAAGCAGAAAGTATGTACTTAACATTTTTGCATTTCTAATATTCTGTTGGCCACATTAGCAAAGTAACACAAGAGACCAGTAGACAGTGATATGCATTGAGTCTTGGTCTGCTCCATATAAAGAAAGACTGCCAAAAAAACCCTCTCTACACAGATATTCTGTTCTGCTAAACACATCAAGGCTATGTATTTAAACCATTCTAAAATCAAACTTAAAATTCATTTGAATAGTATATGGCTTATTATATAAGTTGATTATACAGCTTGAGGTACTGCTACTTTACACTTTTAAAATACCTTTCAAGCATACTTTCAATGATGGTTTGCCTTGTGCAACGTGTGCTGGTAAAACAAGTAACACCTTTTACGGGAAGGGGAAAGTAGGTTAGAGAAGAAACATGCACTGGGTAGAACTGGCCCACATCTGAATTATGCAGGAAAACAGACCTCACAGGAAGTCAGGTAAACCCTGGTGTGATGTCTGACAACAAGTTGAAATACATTCTGCTGGCTACACATATTCAGCTCTTACTGTGAGAGAAGGGTTTGTATTTCTTCTGATGACACATAAAAACAGAAATATGGGGGGGAAATACGGAAAAATAAAGGTGTATCTTAATTTGCCATATTTTGAGGTGGAGAACTTGTTCAATGGAGGTCAAGACTCTGTTACTGTACTATGATGTCAAGCAGATCTCTGTGGGTAGGTCACTGTCAATTCATAAGATACCAGCAGTTACAGCTGCTGGTAATTTTTTTCATAGATTTCAGTAAAAAGTACCACTTGTTCCTTTTGTGACAACTACCACTGTTCTTTGTCCTAAATCACTCAGGATATTTTCCATTTATACACAGCAATTGCAACCCTTCTCAGCTTTTGTTTTTGTGTTCTTTACTCATTTAGTCTCCTAGGACGAGGACATGTGACTCTGCTTCTCGTAGTCTAAGCTCTTATTGTGTACACCTCATTCCACTTTAATTCATCTTAATAGATGATGAACACAGATATGAGTTTCTACTTAGTTACACTTCAGCTTAAACATATCAAGACATCTCAGTTACATCCCCAAAATGATGAGCTTGGGAGATTATCAGAGTGGTTATCATGAGAAGTTAGAGCAAAAAGGAAGTAAAAGATAATTTTGGGTCTGACTTACCAATAAACATAATTCTACACTCAGATAAAAAGCAAATTAATCACTCATCACTTTTCTCTTCTACTTCAAAACAAGTAATTCTAAAATAACTTCTGAAATAGCTTCCAGTACTCAACAGAAATTAGTAATTTTTTTCAACAGAAAACACCACACTAACAACTTTGCAATGATACTGATACACTTCATGGTCTGAAGAACAGCCCCTGAAATGGCTCACAATGCTCAAAAATCAACTTTCTGCTCTGTGAAGTCCCATCAGAGAGCAACAAGAAACAGCCTCCCCTTGACTATGCCTCCATATCTACAGCTGACTCACTGCACTGAGCTGTGTATCAGCAGAAAATACCACGCCGTACATGCAGCAGTTGTTCATACACATTGACAGAGAGCAGCTCACATGACAGCTCCTCTCCCTGGAAGCAGGGCATGGATCTCTTCTGCTTAAGATCACCCCACTCTTTCTGCACATAACCAACCTCCACCAGTGGGCTTCTCACAGAACAGGTTCTCCCCTCCGTGGTTTCATTGAAGAATACAGTTTAATTTGCTAAAAATTCAAGTTTCTCCCATGGAAGTTTCTCCCCCCATCCAGCACTCTGCACTCTCTGTAAGAGTAAAGCTCCACCTCCAGCAGTTTCTCTAAGGGTCCACTGCAGAAAGCCAATACTCTCCTA
The DNA here is from genome assembly GCA_035584735.1 of Pseudotriccus pelzelni. NCBI lineage: Eukaryota > Metazoa > Chordata > Aves > Passeriformes > Tyrannidae > Pseudotriccus > Pseudotriccus pelzelni. The sequence goes on along the minus strand of JAWMRA010000033.1, from coordinate 6,368,502 downwards.
TTTACTACCTGTTCAGGTAGGACAAAATTCTCCATTTACATACTATGAAGACACATCTTTAAGGCCAGTAAGAAGCAATAACCTAAACAGTATTACAAACATAAGAGAATAGAAGAACAGGAGTTTACAGGGAAGCCCCACATTTCTGACATCAGTGCAAGCATACAAACACGTGCTATAGGTATTTTCTAACTCTGTACAGTAACTATGACAGGAAAAGAAAAATCTCACTTCTGTAACAACTGGTGCTCCACCCTCTTGCCACAAATTTCCTTGTAACAAAGCTGCTTCTGCACAAGTCACACACAACATTCAGTGTGCAGCCAGCAGAAGGTCAGACATTTCCCAACACAAGTAAGGGATTGCTTTATTATCGTAAAGCATTCAGTCAACTCTACCATTCTACTATAGTTTCTTCTAAAATAGATTCTAAATATTAAGGTCAACAGAACAAAATACCAGAACCCAAAAGCTATTGGGTAAGATCTGCCCACACAGCTTCCAATGCACAGAGGGAAGAAATCTGGAAAAGTTGGCTTTTGTGATGGAAGAGCTGAAGCATCTGCCCCTTGAGCTACAGCCACTGCTGGGAAACAACATGCATGAGAACCAATCTACTGCTTGTTATAAATTAAACATTTGGTCAGCAACTGCTGGCCAGTCATTAGGGGACATGTTCAATTTTTAGACAGAACTACAGTCAGAGGCCTCTTAAAGGTCATACCCTTTTCTTATTACTATTCCCAAAATAGGCCTTTAAAAAGTAACAAATTGGCATTTCACAAACTGTGAAACCCACAACAAAAGGGAAAATATATACATGACACTTAAAAAACCAGTAACAACATCATCTAGCAACATCTACACAGGACTGAATGTGAAGGTACAAGGGCAGTGACTAAGTGACAGCCCTCCCATCTATCTGAGCCCGGTCTCTACTCTCACATGCACACTGACATACATTTTCAGAGATGCTCAGCTTTACTGCTAAAACACTTTGAATATTCTGAGGAAAATCTTAATTTCCTTCTATATCCAACCACAGAAGACTGGATTCCAGAAGTGTCCCATTAAAATGATGATCCAACAACAAAAGCTGAAGTCTATTGCTGCTCTTTTCTCCTAAACACACACACCTGGGCTTACGAGTTTCCAATACCTGGTTTTGTTTTTCAAAGATTTTCTTTGCCTCTAAAACATTAAAGACAGTTGGCCACTTACTGAGTTTTTCTGTATGTCTTGCTCAACCTTAGAAGAAAACACTGAGAGGTCACCATTGAGTATAACCTCAGCCAAGGAGTTCACCAAAGGAGCATAATGTATAATTAGAAAAACCTATTAAAAGAAGAATGGAAAGAAATATCAGACATATTTACAGAATACATGCAGTTTCACAATTTCACTCACTGAACAAACTCCTTTGACCTCCTTAAGTGGTACCTTTGGTTTATATGTAGTATGACTGGTAACACTGATTGTTCATTAGATCTACTTTAAAACACAAGACTTTACAGCTATTTGAACTTTCTTTACCTTTGAAGCCACCTTTTCATAATTGTTCATATTCTTCCCTCCTTCTGAGACATTTAAATTCTCTCCTTATCAGCTTTGAGAAAAAAGTTATATGATACTCCAAGCAAGGAACTTAAAACTGCTTCAGAAATTAATTTTTTTTAGAAGCAACACAAACTGATTATGGTGCATAGCACCCATGGATCTTCCATGACAACAACTGGGTGGATTCCAGGAAGTTCTGTGCCGTGCCCACAATTGCTGTGCAGTGATTGATGAGTAAATGCCATGCAATTGGCTGAACTTCATCAGAAGTAGCTTTTCTGGCTCTGAAATTGCAACAAATTAAGGTCTAGCGATAAAGTGGCTCCATAAGGCAGGAGTAAGGGCCATACTGCCTGGAACACTAAAGCACTTCTCCAGAAACTTTGGTGCTTCAACAGAGTTCTCTGTTTACATCAACTCCTCTATTTTGAGCCAAGCCTTACAAAAGTGTGGGCCAGCAAACAACTGGCTTCTGGACAGAACCAGCTCAGGTCCAGTCACAATAACCTTCTCCCAGCTTACATCCATTCTCTTCACAGGAGTATCAAAGCTGGATCCCTAAAGAGCTGCAAAATTCCAAAATAATTTCTAAGTCATTAAATCTAATAATTGTTTTGACAATATTTAGCTCAATGTTCTCCACAGGTTTTCTGATTAAAGCCAGCACCATTCCAGACCTTCAAAAGGGAAGTAATTATTAGCATGTGCTGCCGACCCATGCAAAACTTTGGAAAGTCTCATCACACTTCCAAAATGCTTTGAAGGACCTCCAAACCACTTGAGCTCCTGCCAGTCCAGGAAGTGTTGCTCGACTGTACACAGGCCTGTTTTGGTGTAAGTACATCACACGTTCACTTTGGGAACAGGGGATGAAAAGTCCCAGGAGAGGATTTTCATTTGCCAGCACGAGTCTCTCAAGCAGTTGACTCTAATATATCAGGAGTGCCTAAAGTGTATCCCTGGTGTCAATAACAGAAACAGTTTGCAAGGTTTGTCAGATCCTCAATGCACAGTTTTTCAGATCCAAATCCATCAAGGACAGACTCTGGGTTAAAAAAGGCGGAAAAAGATGTGCTTCTGCCAGTTGCAGAAACAGCAGCTTGATTTTCTGTATCACATCCCATTCCAATACCCAGAACTTGTTCTCAATTCTTTACGACTAGTTCCATTTTCTTTTTAAAAAAGAATGAAGAACATAGATACAAATCTTGAAGTGATACCCAGTTGATGCTTCCACTGAAATCAAAGAGGTTAAGAGAGTTCAACTCACACAACCCTACAATGCAGATCCCTTTAGTTACAAGCAGCTGCTGCTCCCACAGTTTTATCTGTGGTAAAAAAACCTCCCACATCACCACAATTTTGAGATATAAATTAAGGAGCATCAAATTATATTATCACCAAAAAAAAAATAAATCACACTTTAGTAAAGCTCCAAACAAAGGATGAAATTATGGGCCAGACAGTTATAAAAGGACTATTGAAAAACCTTAAGTTCAAAGAAAAAGAAATATAAATTCTATGAATACAGGTCAAAACTATTTTCCGGGAATGTAATTTAAGAAAACCAGTCTCATAGCAGTGCACTGAAGCCTACAGAGAGGAAAGATTAATTTGCTCTACAGTAAAAATATCCACTGTAAAACTCTTAATTTGAAAATAAGTTTCAGAAAGAAAAGGAGGTGGGAACTGGTAAGCATAAGAAATAACAAGCACTTCATTATAGATCTAAGCTACAGGCATAAGGAAATTCAAATTGTGAGAAAGTGAGATTTTGGTAGTGGTGGTTTTTAAACAGGAAAATTCAGACCTGAAATCTTCTACAGCTTAGGCAGATTCAAAATGCAATAAAGCATCTACTGAAATTTCACCTGCCATTGCACCAAGTGCTGTCCCAACATGTTGCACGACTCTGGTATGCATCACTTGTCAGGTGGTGACAATCCATAGCTACTGGAGCCTCAGAGGAATGACATTAACTCAAGTAAGAACCTATGTTGTCTGCCCATAAAGAGACAAAACATTTTGCTTTTTTTTTTAAACAGAAACTGAAAGGTTAAAAAATTCTTTTGCCTAATTGTCTTTAATGGCTTTGCCAAAAATACAGTAATTCATAAATCATAACAGTACTGAAAACTTATCCTGATACACAATAAATACTCACTTGAGACAGAAGATAGAGAGAAACTTGGAGACTTATTTTTGGACGCTCTCCACCCTATGGGAGAAGATTATGAAAAATGCTGATTTATTTATACAAAGTTAAAGCCATTTACACTGTTTAATATTTAATTTAAAATGTTTAATATTGTATTATTCCACATTCTTCTACAAAATATTCAGAAAGTATTGTTCTTTTAACATTCACTGCTTGTAAACTATTTCAAATGGAGACTTTCTGAACAAGCACATCCCTTACTGTAACAGTTTTAAAAACTGCTATTAATTATTGTCTTTCATGGTCACTTCAGTAACTTAAATTTAAGAGGTGAGCATATGAGAAGTACATTGGTTTTCACTATGCTACTATTCTTTCACAAAGTACTTCTCAGTTAACATTCATTAAAATCTGCTCTAAAAATTAGCTATTCAGAAAGAATGAAACATTATCCATATAATAAAAGTATGTTCTTGGCAGACACTTCTTAAATCAAGTAAATAACATTGGGCAAAAAATATTTGAAGTGTTAACTTCAGCACAGTAACACTAAGTTTATAGACCAGTAGTACTGAAAATGTTTCTAAGAATAAATGAGTGATGCTTTAGAAAATTCACCAGATAAATTAATCAGAAGGTAGGAGCAACACAGTTTTATGATGGCAAATATCTCCAGCCTCACGATAACAGACAACTGCCTGAAAATAGGAGGACAGGCAGGATTTTGTACATGGAACAAGTCAAAATAGCTGAAATTAAAGTAAAAGTCAGGAAAGCTCCTGCACTGTATTACAATGGTCTTATCAACAGCAAGACAAAAGACTGATTGTTAATTCAATCTTCAGTGCACATACAACATACTGAATTCATTAACTTGCTAGAAACCTGATCTAATGAAAGCTGAAACTCCAGAGCATTGTGATCTTAAAACAAACCCACTACAGTACAAGAAGAGGGGAGGGAAAAAAAAAAGCCACAAAACAAAACAAAGAAAAACCAGAAATTAACTGAAGAGTGAATTATTTAATTTTTTTAAAAAACAACTGAATGCAGAAACCTGTGCAGGTTTTAAAAGAACAGTTTCTATTTCATTAAAAAGTAGCTCTCCACCAAATTTAAAGGCTATGCCTTAAAAATAAATTCAGCTCTATCACATTCCAGCACAGCTTCTCTGCAAATCGAAGGATCAAGTATCAAAATCAGAAGTTTGTATTTTCTACATGGTACAGATTTTAACACCATGGAAAATTTGCACGTGTACTGTGAAAAGGTATTACAACCTGCTTTTGCCAGAAGACAAGTTACTTTATCAGAAAGGAAGTCACACATCTCCCAGTGTCAGAGAAACTTAAACCCTGTTCTGAATTCACAGCTGCTCTTGTCTCCACTACTGTCAGCTTTTAACCACCATGTCATCCAAAGCAGTACTTCTTTGGTGAATAAAACTGAATCTATTGTGCTCTTAAATTCGTTCTCAGGGTATTTCCCTTACAGTTACCTTATTTAAGCAGTTTCATGTAAAATGTACAAACACAGACAGCAACACTATTAACCCTACTACAGCAGACACATCTTGAACAAATCACTGAGCTGAAAGGAAGACATACCTGTGAGGATTAACTGTTTGCAGATATTAGCTTACCTTATCTTGATTTACTAATGAATACACGTAGAGAGGAAGAAAGAGTCTATTAAGTAGGTGGTCTGTCAGCACATCGTTTAAAAATTCACAATTAATGATGAGGATATCATTAAGGTAATGCAGATGATCAAGATGTTCTGCCACCAGGTCACTCAGTTTGCCCCTATTTCTGTGCCTGAAAGAGAGCAGAAAGAACGAATCATAGATTAGCAATTGTGAAAGTCATAAAAACCTAGTTAAAAAAATTAATGTGCATCCCTGCCACAGATCACCTCGTGCAGTCACCAGACTGCCTGGAGATGTTTCAGCAAAGTCAACTAATGCAAGTAGCAAAGAGTGTTCAGGCTTTTATGTGCTTTAGGATGCACATATCAAGTTTTTCTTCACTGACAGAGGCTTTTCACAAGCCAACCACAAAAAATGGTAAGATTTGTTCCCAAAAATGAAAGAAAAATTCTGTGTTATATTTAACATCTACCTCTTCACTTTAAGAAAGCAAGAAACAGACACCCACTCCAAGGTGGGGGTGGCAAGGCATACCAAGAATAATCTAAATCAACAAAATATTTCTGCAGTTGATAGTGGAATATTACACAGCCATGTCAGGTTTGATAAAGTTCATCTTCCCAGTTTAAATTTTTTTCCTAGAATCTTTTCAGAAAGATCTTCTTCTGAGCTGATACATAGAAAAGGAACATTAAAAAGACAAAGATTATAAGATTGAGAAGCACAAAATACCTTTTTTGTCTTCTGGATAGCTACTAAATTTAGCAGAATTAAACAGAGATGAAGAAAAAGCATGTTGCCAAACACTAATTTACTTGTAAGGATATTAGCACAGATTGGGCACAGAGCACTAGCTGTTAACTTACAGAATGATTAAAAGCTTTGAAGAATAAAAAGCCTGAACTGTCTACAAGGGAACATATTCAAAAGCTAACTTAACTGGACTGCTACAGACAAAATAAGGAGCTTTAGCATCTGGGACAAGCATTTCCATTCAATACCAGCACTTGTAAAAGCTTACTCTTCGTCAGTCTGCACACAGTTATCCAGTTCTATCACGTGGCTGCCAATAAACCAGACGAGGTTGGAGAAATAAGGAACTGCAGTTTTATCTCGAATGTAATGCAGCATAGGCTGGTTGTCCACTGAAGAGAAATCATTGAAAACAATAATGAGTCGCCAGTACTTTTGATTGCTCTTTAAGAAATACAACAAAGTATCTTCTGAATTTTGATGACATGCTGGCTTTCCACATGAGAATATACCTGACACAATCTTATGCATGAAATGGAATCTATACAAACGTCATATCAGTTCTTAGCTGGCTTGAATGAGCCTGATATTGATATATTTACTTATGTCTGAAGTAAACAAATCTAGTGGAATTCAGAGAGGTTCTTTTAGCACATTATTTATTAAAAAAAAGGAGAAAAAAGCACAAGAATAAAGCAGTAATGCTGAGAGTCAAGCTAGTTAGACTTACATGACACTGCATTAAGGAACACAGGAATCATCAGTGAAGGAAGGGCAAAAGAAACAGACAACAGTTAACAGGATTAGGAACTGGGATAGTGACATCCTCTAAAAGGGTTAAAAAAGCTAAAGCACAAAGCATCTAAACTAAAGGATACAGGGTAGGTGTTAGAGCAGAATATATGCAAATGGATAGTCAGAGAATTATCAAACCTGAACATCTGAGCTGTGCTTTTCCAGCTCTAACCTTTATATCACTACAACAACATTCAATGAAAATTCTAGACATTTTTTTCCATAAAAATACTTAGGTACATAACTGTATCACAAATAGGACATGAGCCTATGATTTTCTCTGTGAGCTCATATTTGCATTTACAGTTCCTTGAAGTAGAAGACCAAGTACCAAGTGCCTGTTTCTCAACATACAAAAGAAAAATATTTTGTCCCTTGCAGCCCCTTGCAGCCAACACTGTGAAGACCCTACTATGCAAACTACCCAGTCAATTAAGCAAATTGCTCATTGTTTTAAAACAGATCTTACACTCTTCCATAAAGACTGCCATCAAACCATTACTTAAGTGACAGAAAGTTGTGTAAATTCAACATGTAATTTAACTTAAAATGCATTAAAGTAGAAAAGTCCCACATGAACTTATTGCCTAAAATGACCTTACAGCATGCTGGTTTCAGAGCTAGAGGTTTTGAATAAACAACAGGTTTTCTACCGAGATCACCGTGATATTTTCAGTTAATTAAAAACTTTATCTATGCCAAGAAAAACTTGGGGGGAGTGACTTTTGGACATTGTCTGGTCTTAACCCATTCTCAAAGAAGCACTGACTTCAGCCAGGTTGCTAAAGGGCTGTGTTGATTTTTTGAGATCTCAAACAATGCAGATGCTTCACTTTCTCTCCAAAACCTGCTGCAGAGCTTAACTGCTCTGACAGTGAAGTTTCAGGTTTTTTCTTTATGTCCTACTGCAATGCCCAGCACAGGAATTTGCAACTGTCCTCCTGCCCTTCACTAAGCACCTCTGGGAATGGCTCTTCTTCAGACTGGGGTGACTGCAGCACCCACCACAGTTCTACAATTAAATTCTAATGCGCTTCAAATCCAAAAGGCAGTGATGTAGGTTACTGCTTCATACACTACAAAGCCCAATTTCATCAGTAAAAAATAGTTTGCATTCTTAAAACGCTTTGATTTGGGGGCTGGTTTCTGTTTGTTTATTTTTTAAACACAGTCACATTCTGATCCCTGTTGGAAGTGAAGCTAAACTTCCTTGTGTATGCTTGACACTCTGGGGTTTTTTTAAACAAGTTTCACTGATAAGAAAATAATGCCATTTACAAGTACATACTGTAGGTTTGGGATAACGTTTCATTACAGTCAAAATGTGTATCTGAAGCATGTCAAAATGCCAAGCTTCTCAATCCCATAAACCAGATAGAAAACCCTCCAATGTAAATAGCTGAAAATTAAAAAACTACAATCAAACAAGATTTGTACACATGCCCTCTTTAATATACAAAAAGCATACCTTTGTAGACATTTAAAGTTATAGTTCTAACAGCAATCCTGACCATGCTTTCGGGGTGGTTAAAAAACTTAATAGCTTCAGTGTACAAAGCGAAGTCATTAGTGTGCTGTAACAAGGGGAGAGAAAGCATTTGTTCAGTAAACATGTACAGGATATTTGTTGGGATTCTGTATGAAAAATGTTCTCTGGGGATTAATATGGTATTTTTGCCTTCTACTTAACTAATCTAAGTGAGTTTACAATGCACGGCCAGCTGCATTTGTAGCTCTGCATTAAAATAAGCTGCTTTAAGCATCAGAGCTTCCCATGGTAACTGAGCACGTACTCAGTGCTTTTGTGCCCTCTTCTGGCAAAAAGCAGAGTGGAGCAAGGAAAAAACAATTTCAACTTTGCCTTTTGATTACTCAGGCTTTTTGGACTTTGACTAAACCTCTAGGAACCAAGTGATGCAATAGAAAAAAACCCTGCTTACGAAAGCACAACAATACAAGGCATAAACAAGTCAAATTCTCAGAGCAGTAAAATTCAGAACTCCTGAAATGGTTCAATATAACAGTAACTTCCAGATTTTTATTTTATTATAGTTGTATGAGGACAAAGACCTTCTTAACCAGGCTTCTGCAGAGATCCCCACAAATGAATCCTCAATCACTGGTATTATCATTATAAAAAAGCAAGACATTATGAGACAAGAGACTAAATAGAGTATGTGTCACACTGCCATCAATTTCTAATTCAGGTCCACTTATCATTATATTGCAACTTTCTTCACTTACCTCATTATAAAAGAAATGTACAGTATGATTGTTGAGCTTCAGGGAAAGAGTTTTCAAAAATGATATGTAATATGCCATGATCTCCTCGTCAGAAAAGTCAAATTTGTGAACAATAATAGAATTTACATAGTTATTAGAGAGCAAGTAGTCTGAAAAATAAGAGATAGGTTAACAGAAAAAAATCATTATGGTAACAGGCTGTATTTAAGGTACCAGCTAGCAGCAAACTACTTGATGCTTGAAGATACCAATTTTTAGCCAAACAACTCCTGTGATGGTTTCAAGCAGTAATATAAAGGAATTGCTGCTTTGTTTGTTCCCTATAAAGGTTCCTAAGGACAAGACAACGGAGAATATACTTCACCTTCCTCGATGTATGTAGGCTCTGCAGCTACTAACACTTAACTCTCTTTTCCTCCCCAAATCCTAACTCTCTAAGGCTTGAATATAACTTCCTCTTCATGAAAGTTGTGGAGTACCTGAAACTAACTATTAATTCTCCAACGTCTTCATAATTTTCGGAGTCAACTTACACTGTATTTTGGTTCAATTAAAAAGACTGTTAGTAATTCATATAGTTCTGCAAAGGGCTACTAGTACTAAATTTCACTGAATGAAAGGGGATTCAATCAAATCTTGACCACTTAATCCTGAACAGTTTAGGAGCTGTGTCCTTACACAGTGATGTTTCATGACTGATGTTCTCAAAAAGGATGTTGAGAGTCTGCAGCAGCTGCACACACACATAACGACCAGACTTCTGACGCAAGATGTTCAAGAAGAAAACAAACATATTCTTCTCCAAGAAAAAGCTGAAATAAAACAGATGTGTCATTAAGTAAAGGAACATAGTTACATAATTTGGCTAGGGTCAGGGATGATTCAAGGTGACCAACAGCATGTTTTGCATTTATGAAGGCTTATTTTGCAAAGTTATATCTGTATAATAAAAATATCTTTCAAAAACTTAAAATACTAAACATGGGGGCTTAAAAATTCAAATTATGCAAAGAAAGGGTGTTAAGAAATCAGGGTCTTTTTTACTGTATTTTACTATACTCAAGTTATCAGTCAGCTTCCCTGCCTTACAACCATAATTTGGAAGGGGAGAGCCTCTAAATGAAGGTTGCATTTTGTTCACGTGCCCCTGTCAAACTAATACACTTTTTCTTTTCAACACTGCAGAGCTTATTTTTGATCCACTTTAATTATTTTTCCCACACCCAAATAGGCATTTCATGGTTTATTATACAGTTCAAACATAAGTAAACACTTGCAGTGTTTTTAAACCAGAAATGCAATATAAGTGAACAATGTGGACTCTTTCCTACCAGGTTATCACAAACACACATCTACCAAAATTTCTTTACATTAACTAAAGAAAGAACTTCTCATTCCTAGAATTCTCCCAAGCAGAGAAGACAGTGAGGAATGTGACAGAATTACAGTATAGATATGATTAACCAGAATAATTTTCTTGGTCCACATCATAACCAATTCATGCTGAAATAATCTTGTGATAATAAAACCAACCACTCCCTAAATAAGTAATTAAAACCACCAACCACTTCAGCTTTTCTTACCTCAATCACAAATTGCCTTTGTAAAAGAGCAAGTGTTTTGAAACAAACAATAAATCAATAGGCACTAAATACTGCCAGATTGGCAAATGTATTTGTTTTGAAGTTCATTTTCCTATCACCCTATTTTATAACAATTAAAACAACACCTGAACTAAAACTCTAAATAACATAATTAGAATAAGACATTTATTTGTGTCAACTGAAGTGAACAAATTGAAGCAATATGATATTACTAGATGTGTTAAGTAAATCTAGGCACTAAAATCAGTTAGGCTGTACTTATATCAAAAGAATGGAGAGCCAAACAAAGCAGTCCATGAAAGGGGCTCTGAACTTGGAACTTTTTTTTAAATAAGCAAATTCTTTTATGACATGAATATGATCCCGCTCACCCACCTACTACAGGACAGGGCTTTCTACACACATTCAGGAAATACAGCCTTGGAAGAGGTAACTTTTTGAACTAGAGCTCTGTACAACTCTAAGCATTCTGTAAAAATAGAAGCAGAGTCCAATCTGCTCAGAACTTACTCAAACACTGAGCTGTCATTCTGGTCCCCCCATATGAGGATCTCCGTTATGGAACGAATTGTCTCCACCAGCAGGTTTCGGTTGTGATCGGTTACTGTTGTGTTTTTAGTCAAAATATGATACATGTACCTAAAAGAAAAAATAAGTACAAGTAATATGCTGTCCTGCCACTTTGTCTTTAGTAAGTGTAACTTAACATAGACCCACACATACGCACACGCTATGTCTAATCACTGCACAATTTTAAAATCCTAAACTTTCCTTTTAATATTGATGTAGAAAGAAAAGCAATTGTTAAGCAGAATATGTGGCAAATGAAACAAGTCCCTAACTAGCCCGTTGTGAGTGTTTATGCATATGTTAACATGGGACTAGAAACTGTGTAACACTTGTCCCACCCTGCTTCTTATGTGGATTTTTTGGGAATATGTTGAAGTCAAAGGAGTGATGAGCAGGAAAAAGAAGAAATAGAAGAAGCAGGTGAGTATGGTATGGGAAAGTGTAACTGTGGAAAGAGGCACATACAGATTTAACTGGAGAAATCAGACCCCTTCTCCTGTCAGCAGAGATCCTTTCTAGAGTCACATCAATTTGATGTTTAATACCAGGACTGTCAAAAAATATTCACTCATCTTGGCAAAGCTTAATCACCAGGTCTCTGGCCCCTCCAGCACAGAAATACCGATTGGAAAGGAGGCAAGTTATGGCTTTACCATGACAAAGGGCAAGAGTTTAAAAAAAGGGCATGTCTGTATCCCACAGGTGACAGGAAGCTAAATAAAATCTGAAAGGCCTGTATTCTAAGTCTGAGAATTTTATTCATCAAGGTTAAGTGCTTTTTGCTCCCCCCCCCCAAAATAAGTTGTTACATAAAAGGTTACTTCCTTCTGTCCCACAAAAAAAAGGGTGGTGGTTGTTAACTTTGATCACATTTACAGTTTACTTAAAATTCGCAAAATTTTGTTTGGGGAATCTTCTTCAAACACCTGAGCTGCCACCGAGTTGGGCAGAGCTTCACAGGACCTGCTGCAAGCCAATCCATCCCCACAAGCCATGCAGGGGGCAGGTGCTCTTTCACAGGTGTTGATATGGTAAAATGCTCTATGCTGTGAGGGTAAAACACTGTGTGCTTGCTGATCTTGATAGTACTTAATCATCACACAACATTTTACTGTGTCGAGTACAGCACAAGGACAGCCAGAGGTAAACAGCTCTCAGGAGTTCACAGCTGATATAACAAACTTGATATACCACATAACCTTCCCTCACCCCCAATATCAGCAATGTGACAAAGCCTGTATCACATTACCAAAGCCATTATCATATGACATGGATCACCAGACAGCAAAGGAAAGAGGAGGAAAAGGAGAAGAGGTGGCAGGAGAGGAGGGGGGGAAATTGGGTTTTCATAGTCTTTCTCTTCAGTAAAAAAAAAAAAATCTCTCCCTCTTGATGGTGGTTTTTTCCCCCTCATAAATCAATACACATTTTCAAATCCACAATAGAAACTGCTCAGACTGGAACCACTTTAGGAAAAGTTGATTCCCAGCTATCTCCTACAGTCATAATTGGCTGGTTACTTGCAGTACCATAACAGTCATTAAATAGCAAACCTGCAAATCCTCTTCCACTAATCCAAGGATCACGGTTCAGGATTCCTTCTGTGGAGACTGACAGTGTGATGGCTCACAGTGAACATGGGAGAGCTTAAGTCTTTCCATGTATGAGAATTCCCAGGGTTTCTAAGAGAGCATGTGGCACAGGAGTCCCACAAAACCTTCCCATCGTGGCACTATGTGTATTATCAGGACAGTGAATCAAAAGACAGTGTACAAACTCAGCCCCTGCTCTGAGCTTGCAGCAGTTAATGGAGCAGAGCAGGCAGTTAGATCAGTTCATTCCACAGCAATCTGGACACTAAATATTTTTCCTGACATTGTTAAAGAGAGTAATTATATACCACATTACCTCACATATTTTAGACTGTTTATTTGAAGTCACATATAAATGATTGCATCTGTGAACATATATTTCTCATTAATCAATCACATTATACAAGCTTGGAAATAGAGTTTACTTCAACAGTAGAACTCTGGGAACGGGATGCAGTGGGAAGAATGACATGCTATTACCTCACCCAGGGAGCCTATGGAATACAGAGCATTACAGATGCAAAAAAAGAAGAAATATTTAATAGTCAGGAACACATTATCTCCAAATCTATTTACTTAGTATCAGCATTGCTGCAAAGTTCCTTAACTTGTTAAGGCACTGAGGCACTTAGAGGAAGCCTTCAAGTTATTCCTCTATCTATTTACTTGAACAGGAATGAGAAACCATGCACAGACTTGTTTCTCTTTCCACACAAGTAAAATAACATACAATGAGAACAAAGTATCACGCAAACCCCATATTATTTAGAGAAATGTTTAAAGCCTCTCTAAATTCTGATTATAGAAGGGTCAAGTTCATGCTCCAAAACACAAAATTCCTCAGAGGAGGCCTTTGTTATCTCTGTATCTGGAGACTGCATTCAAATAAACAAAAACCCATCACACAGGAAGTATCAAAGTGCTCAATAAAAGCAAAATCAGTGGGAGATGTTGCCAGCAACTTAACAAACCAAACAAAATTCTGAACATTTTTCTAGTAAGAAAGCATGCTCAAAGGGGTAACATAATAACCCATGAATACACAGAGTGTATTAATGATTTTCCTACTTATTACTCACAAAAATACACTAAAACAGGTAGAAGTTTAGTAAGTCAAGCAGTCAAATTTTGAAACCCCAGACTTAAGCATAACATGCTTGTCTCTTCACTCTGCTGTAACTATGTAATTACATATTGTTCTCACAGAGGAAACCCAATGCATAGCACAGACAGGACCTCAGGAAATGAATCACCCCTGAAAAGAGACTTCAAGCACACACCTCTAGGGCCACTGCTTCTGACCAAGGCATGGGAAATGCTCAGCACCCAACGCTAATGGCATAAAACCTGTTGTGCAATCACTATGCAATTAAAATACCAAGTGCAGAAGCAACAATGGGGAATGTAATAACAGGGCTGTTAGAATGATGCAGAAAAAACCCAAGTTCTCTGAAAAATAATGGTCAGAAGCACCGAGGTAGTGCATAGTACTGTTTCATGTCTCTCTAGATCACATTTCAAAAGTTGGATTAAATTGTGTTTTCACTAGACCAGCACACTGTATAAAACACTTAACCAGCTTCATAATTTTCCTTTAAACAACCCATTCTATGGCATGTTTTCAGAAAGACTGAATAGTAAAATTTCAAAAGCAAGCTTCAAAACAAACTGCATTAAAGCTGATGGGAAAGATCCAAGATTTACTGACAAAAAGCAGAGACTCTCTTGGTATCACTAAACAGGCACATTGTTTACAGTTTAGACTAAACTCCACTATATGTCTGTTTCAAAATAAAAACATTCCCATAAGGCTGGCCCAGGCAGATTTCACTCCTGTAACATGGCGTAAGACACCTTTTACAGGCTGAGCTTATCTGTGATACCAAGTCTTGTGTGTTCTACTCAACTCCTTCACATGGAACACACCATGGGGTTTTGATGAGTTGAAAAGATGAGAATGCAGACAGCTTATCAACGGATCTTATCTAGACCAACTTTCTTTCATGACCCAAAACGAAGACTCTGCCCTTTTTCCTTCTGTTACTTTACTCACTTCAACTGCTACCTCAGAAAAGCCCTAAATTTCAACCGTTGCTGTTGAAATTCATTCAGCCTGGCTAAATAAACACTTAAAGTATACACAGTCTAAACAGATCAAAGGTCTTGTCTGTCCTTTCCATTTTATCATTTCAGATTCATAATTACAGTAGTCACATGCAAAAAAGCAAACAGACCAAAGCCAATATTTCAACAGAGAACTATATACTTCAATTCTCAGAAAAGAAGTCAAGCACAAGCCACAACACTTTTAGCCCAGTTTTTGCTGCAAATCAACCAGTGTGTCATTTTTGTATTCTCTGTGGCTCTGAGAGAACATATGGACACGTTTTTCTCTCAAGTCTCCTTCTCACCAGCCTATTTTTTTTTCTAAACTGAAAGTTCAGTTTCTTCAAAATTCATCATGTATCAGCATTCTTGCTCTATCTTCAAGTGTAGTATCAAAGCCAGACAGTTCTAAAGCTCCACTAGCACTGAGTAGCTAATGACTACCTCTTGTATGTTAAATAGAACATTCCTATGCTTATATCTGAACATGACTTTTCCCCTTTTTCCTGCAATGCCAGATCATGTTGACTTACTAGTCTGACATACCATGCTTTCAAAATTGCTTCTGCAATGCTACTGCCTCATCAGTTTTGTATTCATGCACTTGATTTTCCTGTTTTTGGTAAAAAGTAATGCATTGCAGTTAGCCTTGCTCATTTTGAACATTTTTCCAGTTTAGGGACAAGGATCAGAATTCATAAACCATCTCGATAAGGAAACTGCAAGATCCAAATCTTGCACAGTGCATCCTGCTCATTACTGTAAGACCCCATTCATGTCCTCCTTGTAATCTCACCAATCATTGAAAACTATCACTCTTTTTTTTTTCAATGAGCTACATATTCCCAGTGATTTAATTTAGAAAATGTTTCCTCTCTTAACGACCTCCTTTTCTTTTTCAGTACTAAGTTGTTATCACAGAGGATCTCATTTTTTTCGCAGCAGCACAACACTTAAAATGGAGCAGAGAAATTAAAAATCTTTATCCCTTGCCATCCTGCCAACTCTCCAGGGGCAGAGCTAGGAAAAAAACCCAACAAACTACTCCATCTCCTACAGACAGCAGTAACACAGGGAGATATATATCGGGCTCCAGAGACCACCGTTACAGTTCTCAAGCAGCTGCCGAGCCCTGCAATCCAGGGCACATCCAGGCCGTGCCGTGACTCACTGCTCACCGCGACATCCCGCACACCTCCGGCTCTGCCCTGCTTACCCCAGGAAAGGCTCCTCGCTTCCACCTCGCCGCTACCAGCGAACAAAGTTCTCCCCCAAGAGGAATGTGACATTTCCACCTAGTCAGCACCCCTCGCACTCCACTCCGCGGCAATTATTAAAAATCAAACAATGAGTGTGACATGACACCACCCCACGAGCTGCGTCCGCCCTGAGGACACTCCGGGTCGGACAGGCCGATTTCCGCGGGGCAGGCACCGGCCCACAGCGGCTGCTCCGCCACCGGGGCCGCTCCGTGCGCCTTCCCCTCGGGAGAGGGCGGCGAAACGCGCCCGAGCAGCCCCGCGGCCGGAGCCCCGCCACAGCCCGGCAGCGCCGCCCGCACCCCCCGGCCCCGCACCCCGAGCCCGCGCCCGGCCCCGCGCTCTCACTTGAGGTGGTCCAAGGAGTGGATGCTGCGGGCGGCCTTGCCGTGCCCGCCGCCCACCCAGCTGCGGGAGCGGCCGAACATGCTGGCGGTGAGCGCGGCCCCGGCGACCCTACGGGCTCATGGCCCCGCAGCGCAGCCGAGCCGGGCGGGCAGCGGCGGAGCCTCGGCGGCGGCTGCCCCGGCGCGCAGGGCGCACGCGCGGGCGGGGCACGCCGGGAACGCCGGCCCGGCCCCGCCCCCGGACTGCGAGTCCCGGCGGGCACCGCGCGGGGAGGGACCGGCCCTCCCGGGGAGCGCGGCGGGCACTGCCCGGCTGGGCCGGGGGAGCGGGTGTCACAGGGGCGTGGGATGGGGCAGGCTGCAAGGGACCGCGCTGGGTCGTCTGGTCCCAGCAGGGTCATCCCAGAGCACACGGCACGGGACTGTGTCCTGACAGTTCTGGAACATCCCCACTGAGGACACTCCACACCCTCTCTGGGCAATCTGTTCCAGTTCTCGGTCACTGCACAGTGAAATTTCTTCCTCGTGCTCACGTGGAACTTCCTGGGCATCAGTTGTTGCCCGTTGCCCCCATTGCTGGGCACCCCCAGCAGAGCCCGGTCCATCCCCTGACACGTTCACTCAGATACCGATAGACATTGACGAGGTCCCCTCCGAATCGTCTCTTCTCAAGGCTGAAAAGCCTCAACTCCCTCAGCTTGTCCTTGTCAGACAGATGCTCCAGTCCCCTCATCACCATTGCCGCCCTCCGCTAGACACGCTGCAGGAGCTCCGTGTCTCTTGTCCTGAGGAGCCCAGAACTGGACACAACACTCCAGATGTGTCCTCACCAGGGCTGAGTAGAAAGGCAGGATCACCTCCCTCGACCCGCTGGCAGTGTTTTTCTTAATGCAAATTTGATTCCCGACATTCCCTGTTCACCTTCCATAACCCCAAGGAAGCAGCTCTGTGGGGTCAGGTCCTGTGCTGCGAGACATAGCAGAGGAAATTCAGCTGCTGACATTCGCCTTACTGAGGTTCTTCCAATAAGGATTGCACACTTACTTTTAAATCGGCTTAAAGAAGAATGAAGTGAACAGGACTATTCGTGACTGTCGTGACCTAGTTTGGGACTTCTTTTTTTTTTTTTTTTTTCTTGGCTTTAACCAGAGAAATAAATTAAATCTAAATAAAAGCTGAAGAGTTTGTCAGCCAGGGTCAAAACCGGCCCGGGCATAACATCATGCCCTCGGGTTTATTTTGATAAAGGCATAGCCTCAGTCAGCAAAGAAACACCCGCACCGCAGCCGAGAGGGGCCCGCGCCCGCAGCGCTGCGCCAGGAGGGGACAGGGAACAACTTCCAGGGGCAGAGGAACAGCGCAAACCTGCGGGGAGCTGCAGGGCTGGGCAAGGCGAGGGGTCGGGCACCGCCAGCCGCCTCCTGCCCCCTCCAGCCCTCGGGCAGCCGCAGCGGGACCCGGCTGCCGGTACCGGTACTGGTACCATCCGCTCCCGGCGGTGCCCGGCGGCGGGCGGGCAGCGGGGCGGGCAGCGCGGTCCAGCCGCGCAGGCCGGGCCCGCAGCCGGCGGCAGGTGCTCCCAGCGCGCCTGCGGGCTCCTGCCGCGAAGTTTGCGGGCGGGAGGAGGAGGAAGAGGAGGAGGGAGCCGCGGCGGGACTGCAGCAGCCGCGCTGGAGATGCCGCTGAGGAGCCTCCTGCCAGCGGCGGGGCTGCGGCAGCGCCGCTGAACCCGCGCCGGCCGCCGGGGCGCCTCGTCCTCCGGGGACGGAAGGGACCGAGCCGGCCGCTCCGCGCCCCTGAGGGGGTTCGCCTTTTCCCAGGGTCCGGCTCCTCGGGGGTTCTGCCCTTCGCTGCCACCGGGGCTGCGGTCGCGCAGCCCTGCCCCGCTCCCGGCCTCGCCGCTGCCGCCCGCCCCCCCGCGCCGGCCGGGCGGGTCGGTGCCCGCTGCCCCCGCAGCCCCCACGGCTGCATGCCCGCCGCGGTCTCGGCACGTCTGGATTCGGTGGAGTCCTGGGCCTTCCATGCGCTGCTGGTGCTGCCCTATATGTTTTACGTGGGCTTGTTCTTTGTCAACGTGCTGATCCTGTACTATGCCTTCCTGATGGAGTACATCGTCCTCAATGTAGGCATCGTCTTCCTGCCCGAGGACATGGACCAGGCTCTGGTGGATCTGGGAATGCTCTCCGACCCTGGCTCCGTGCTCTACGAGACGGACAGCGAGCTGGATGTCTTTGACGGATACTTGGAGTGACGCCCCGGGGCGCTCCGAAGCCACCGAGCGGTGCCGCCGCCTGGCCCGGGGCCGGGGCCGGCCGTCCCGGCATGGCCGTAGCTCGGGGGCCGCCGCGGCCCCGGGATGCCCTGGCTGCGTCCGGGCCCCTCCTGCGCAGCACCTTCCCTCCCGAATGACACCCTTCCCGCCCGGTGCAGGGGCCAGAGGGGCAGCCGGGACCCGCTGCCGCCGGCCAGGCCCACGGAGACCTCGCCAGGCAAGTAAGTAATTTCCTCGGGCTCGTCCTGGGCAGGCCCGCGGGGCGCTCCGGGCGGGCACGGCGCCGGGACACGCTCCAGAGCAGCTCCCGGCACTGCGGGCACGGGGCCGCGGGACTCGCCCCGCCCGGCACAGCCCGGGGGCCGGTGGGGACAGCGTCCCTTCTTCCCCCGAGGGCTCATCCTCCGAGCCACTGCAGCTGTGCTGCCTGTACAGCTGGGCAGCAACTTTGCTCGTCCCGTCCTGCAGGCAGCTCTGAATCTAAATGAGCGTCCCGGCTAATACTCAGTACAACTCAGAGACCACCCTCGAGCCAGAAGAAATACATCTTAGTCAGCTGCCCTTTAAAACCACTCTCTTGGATCATGACAAACTACCCAGGTCACCGTTCTTCCCATTTTAATTGTAGCACGGGGGTTAGCTTGATCAATTTGTTGTAGTTCTGAGTGATTCTAAAACTCTGGAAATGTAAGGATTTAGCATTTTAAAACACTGAGATGCATTTGGGAAGAAATCACTGTTTCTGGCTGGGACTTTCTGTACCAAATGTATGTTAATGGAAACATTCACAGTTTAAATTAAAATGTGTTAGCAAATCTGCCAGTGGAGTTTTTAGCAAAATACTGTCTGTAAATCTGAAAACCAATTCAGAATACATCCCCCCATTTGAAGTGATGAAAATAAGAAATTTAGTTACAAGATTACAAGCATAACCTCAGAAAATGCACTGTACAAATACCAGTTAACATCAAGCTATTTTAAACAGTCTTCTGATTTAAAACAAACAAACAAACAAGCCAACCTTTCCTGTAGTTCTGTCTTTCATATAGGTTAAAATTGTCTCCTAAATATTTCTATTGAGATTCCATATGAAGCAATAGTAGCTGATTTTGGTCAGTAGTTTAGAAGGAAAAAGTGGTGTTGGAGTAACATTGATTGCACAAACACAGCTGAACAACACTTGGTCAAAGGCACGTGGGAGCATAAACGAGGGAGTGAACAGATTTTGTTGCTGCTGGAGAAATCCCACTGCATATAGTCACTGAAAATGAAACATGCCAACATTTGGTGGTTCATCCCAAGCAACTGGATTAGAATCACTTCTGCTAGAGTAGAAGGTATGGAGCAGAACAAACCTCCCCACAAAACACTGTTGGCTACTTTTGTAGCTGTCTCCTTTTTCAGCTGGCCAAATAACAGGCATGCGCTGTATTACAGGAGAGAAATTCCTAAAAGCTAGTGAAAATCTAAGCAAAATGTTTGGCACAAAAATCCTTATCCATTTTCTCCACCAAAATACCTTTCCCCAAACTCCAAATCTTATTACTCCAATGCCATTTAACGGGTTAAATGCCATTTAAGGGATTAAAAATACTTTTTTAAAAGTCACTGTTTTTCCTGACTAAAATTTGTCAGGGTGAGTTACATCAGTTTTCAGGAAGACCTAAGGAGAGCAGCAGACATAATTTTCCTTAGTGGATTTTTCCTATTGCATGAACACAGAGTTTGATAGAGTATAGGGCCTGAGCACAATTCTGTTCAGTGGGCTTCTTAGAATTTTCCTAATTATCTGAATGATCCTAAAAGATAAGCATATCTGGAAACTTCTTGATATTTGGACTATAAAACCCTGTCATCTCCATATGCAGAACTCAAAATGCAGAGGTCTTCATAAAGCTCAGAAGTAAGTCCTAGTCTATATCCACTGTGAGTTAATGGAGCTCTGCCTGCACAGGTACCAACTCCAGCCTTGATCCTTTAATTTGGAAGCTGTCCTGTTAGATGGGGGTTTCCACTGCGAATCAAATCACAAATCCCTAAAGTCAGATCAATTCTTAGGCAGCAAAAAATGTACTATTACTGTGTTTCATGTATTTATATATTTAATTATGTTTGGAGACGCAGCAGCCAGGCCACAAATTGCATAATTATTTAGCTACCAGGCAAACACTCAGCATGTCACCATGAAAAAGAATTCGTGTTAATAACCCTGGTTACAGGTTTCTTCACTGTTCTGTGCCATTCCTCCTCACCAGTCCCTTAGCAAGGCGGCAGAGGAGGGCCCTAATTTGAGGCTGTGTTTTTCTGCTGTGGGAGCAGCAGTAAGGCACTGAAAGAGAAGATTTAAATTCCTTTGGTGCCTAGCCTGCAGTGACCCGAGGTTGGTGTGAGTGTTAATCCTTGCTCTCCGCAGCCTGGGAAGGCTCCCCACCCGCCCTGTTGCCTCGCACCCAGGAGTGCTGAGGATTCAGGAGGAATTTGTCTGAGTTTTGCCAGCAGTGATGAAAAATACATAGGAATCCTCTCTGCATTAAATAGGAGTGTTCTTCATGTGACTCACCAGTGGTTTCTGAGAGCAACCAAAGAGCTATGATTAGCCTCAGCTGAAACTTTGCAGCATCCTCCTTTAGAAAGCGTGGAGGTGAGTGGCATGTGTGACAGGAAAACAAGGGGGGGAAATCCCAAGAGGTGATTCTGCAATATGTGGAAAGGCTAATTTAGATGTAAAATTAAAAGAACATGTGGATCAGAAAAGCTCTGTTCTCTCTTGCAGCAAAACCCTCACTTGAATAAACCCAGTAGGAGTCCAAGTTTCTGAGCATAATTGGTGGCAGAGATTGAAGGCAGCTAACTAAGCAGCTGAAAGAAGTTCCCTGGCCTATTCAAATGGAAAAATTAATCTGTATAAACTGAACAGGATTGAGATTGTTTGTGTCATCTACTGTTTCAGAATGAGTGTGCCAGGTTCTTTATTATATTTGAAGTCCTCTGGAATAAAGTCACATGGTTGTTCCCATACTTTCATAAAATCAGATGTGACTCATCACAAAGTACTCTAATCAGAAAGAAAATGAGCAAAAGTAATCAATAATCAAAACGGAATAGGAAATACTGAATTTATATAATCTTACAGTATTACAATATTATATATAATTGTATATATATGCATAAAGTATATATGTTATTATATTACAGTATTATATATCATTACCTGTATTTTTTCCTAAGATGAAATATGATGAATATCTTCAGTGAGCAGAATCCTGCGCTGAAAAACGTATGACTCAGCACTTATGCTGAATGTCAGGATCTAAATTCTGAATCAAAGAAACAGCTTTACTCACCAGCTCATCAATACAGTGCCAATTAGAACTGTAGGCTCAGTGTCTATGGGACATAGCCCAGTGAAGAGGGAAATAACCGCTCTGGACTACTTGCTGTGTCTGCCACTGGTGTCTTCTGTGAGCTTAACTCACCTGTGCCTCTGTTTCTCTCTCTCAAACAGAGATGTGTTGTAAAGGACAGATCGGAAGAATGTTGTCACTGGCAGTGTCAGGATAAATGCATCACATTAATGCATCAGAATCTACTTCCTGACTTCTTCCTTTTCAAACTTTAAATAATAAAAGTAATGAGAACAGCAATCTGTTACTTATTTTACCTTACCATTTTTCACTATGTTGTTCTCCCCTCTTAGTAGAACTCTCCAGAGTGGCTTGTTGACTCCATGATACAAATTACTTGGCTATTTTATGAGTTATAGTAATAAGAGGCTTAAGAGCAATTAAAAAAATGTGGTTTGAATTCTTAGATGTTTTTAAAATTAATAGAAGTTCAGTGTTCAAACTCAGCTGATAACTTTGCTTTAATGAGAATTTTGTACTTAATAGGAATTTCATCCTAGATGGAAGGAAGAAAATCACGATTCTGTTGAGCTGCCCATACAGACTCATTAACCACAGTCATGGGCAGTCCTAAGTGATTTTCTACCAAATGCATTATAATGCAAAAAGAGCAGGCAGATTTTTCAAAAAGTTTTCCAAAAGCTGCCTTTATTAATGTGATTTAAAACAAGGCACAGAAAATAGGGAGACATTCAGTTTCGGATAGAAATAGTTCGGGCCTGAGTACATCATGTGTTAAAAGCCTCAGCCACAAGTAATCTTAAGGAATAATTAAAAAAAAAAAATCTCTAGTTCTTTCCTATAAAAATGAAGCTTACTGTAATCAACTTGCCTCAATAGGTGGAAATAGCCAATTACCAGTTCTAAGCTGTCAAAGGAATTAAGAAATGAATCCAATTTAATTCTTCATGTTTTTTTCCTCTGGAGGAGGGACAAAGTGCCTCTATAGTTCAGCTAATAACTAACAATCCTAAAATAGAAGAAAAGAATAATTTGTTTAGAGACATTTAGAGTGTGTATTTGGCCAGTCCAACTCTGTGTATTTGTCCCCTCATAATGATTCTAGTTTATAAGGAGTGCAGCTGTCAAAAGGGGTTAAGTAGTATGCACAGATTGCTAAATCTTTCCATTTCTTCAGGGAAACTGTCACAGTCTTTCTTTTCCCGGCTGTATTCTAGTACTTTGGCCACACTCTTGGAAAAAAATAGCTGAATAATTTGAGTGATGGTCTCTGAAGACACAAATTTATTTCTAATATATGTGATAAAAAGAGCAAAGACTAATAGCAGCCATATATGGAAAATAATGGTATAATGGAAAGTGATGACGTGCACTGAATGATATGATTGCTGGGTAAAACTCTGGTTCAGTTATATACTCTTTGAAGTTCAAATATACTCTTTGAAGGGCCAGGAAAAATAGACCAAAGGCTTGCTCAGGCAGCAGAGCCCAAATAGGCTATGAGATCTGAAACATACTCGTGCAGAAAGCCAGGAAACAGAAAGCAGACAGTGTCAGGATGCAAAATAAAGTCACTGTGTGTCCTTTGGTCCAGGCTGAATCGTGAGGAAAAATAACCAGGCATAATTAACAAAAATATTGTGACTGCGTTTCTTCTAAAGCTGGAGTTATGCTACTACAGCCATACTGTTAAATGCTTGCAGGTATGTTGGCTACTGGAAGATTGTAATTCTGAGATTTTAAAAATATTTTCTACCTTGTAATTTTCCATTGGGCTTTGAAATTTTTGAAATTTTCTGTTAAAAAATAGGTTCGTGTGAAATTTGAGGGACAGCCTTTTAATCAGAAAATGAGAAAGGCAAGATTGAATATCCTGGTCAATTGTATACTTCACACCCCATTTAATATCTGCCACAACAAATTACAGTCTTGGACTATCAGCCCTACAGCAGTACTTGAAACTTCCATTAGATGGCTTTATACTTTGCTTTGGAGGCCCAATACATTTTGCTGTGCTATTTTTAAGTCAGCCTACAATTTGATCTACAGTGCAGAATACTAACAGTCTCTCCCTGAGACTGTCTGCTGTAGACCAGTTTTTAGTTCCACTTGGAAAGCAATCAAATAAACATGAAATGAGTTGCCTGTTTCCCCTTTTTGTAACCTTATCTCAAGAGACGGGATTTTGAGCCAGTGTTTACTGTTAGCAGGTACTGTAGCTGACAGACATTGGACAGAAATACCTCTCTGGACACAAGAGCTTTCTGTTTCTGACACAGCATCTGCAGGAACTGGCACACAAGAACATGTGAAATGCTGTGATGAGTCAGATCATGATCCCCTAACCCTGCGTTCCACCTCTGACAGGGGCAGGGGATGCTTTCTGGGGCACCAAAATCTGCAGGCTTCTCTTTGTGCTTCCCAGAATCCACAGTGCTAGGATGTGGGATGGTAGAGGGCACATTGCTGCCCAGCTCTTTAGCAAATGTTTTCCAAATCCAACACCATTTGCCTGCTCAGTGTTATGAAATCCTTCTGGATTTACTTCCTATCAGTACAGCTTCTGAATACCTGAAACAGCTTGTTTTCTGCAGTCTGGAAGATTCCTCTATTCATTATTTTCTCTGGGTCAGTAATGATGATGAATAAAAATTGGTCCCTGGTGTACTCTGCTCCTGAGTTCTTTCCTACCAAGGCTTATTCTTTCCTTCCAATCTTTTAATCTGCTTTCAATCCACAGAAGAACCTTTCCCTCAGTACTGTGTCAACCTGTTTGCTTTCAGCTTCCTTTAACACCCTTGTTAATGACACCATTCCTCTGTCAGTCTGAGCTCATGCAGGACATGTGATCATCGTAGTTCATTCTTCATTCACACCCAGAAAGGCGAAGGAGGGAAGAGCTGTCCTTCCAGAGATTCGCTCCACGCAGCCCAGATGAGCTGCTGGCAGCCAGGGGACCTGCTCCTGGCCTTCTGTTCCTCAGCTCATCCTCAACACACAGTCATCCCCACACAGTCATCCCCTCTCAGAGCTGCACCATTCTACCCTGCAGTAATTAGTCATCTGTAGGATCACAACACCAAATGGACACAGTCATTAGTGCCCAGCACCTTCATAAGCCACAGCTCTTGTATTTGCCTCTGATGGTAGTCAAAAATCATCTCCTCATAGCACTTGGATACTGTGACTTAGGCAAGGCAAATTGATTGAACTGGGATAAAGCAATATAATTCGTTCTTGCCAGTTAGACCAAGAAGTTACCCCAAAATGTTACTTAACTCTGTAACTACTTACCAGTGGCTCCAAAGTAGTTTGAACAACATGACTCTAAATTAAAAGAGAAAGTGATCAAAATCAGAGCTACATCAAATGTAGGCAATACATGGTTAACACAATAAAAATAACACAAAAAATAACAACACTAATGAACAGTACCTTGTTAAGAAAGAGTAGCCAGTTCAAAAATCAGTTTTAATGAATAGGTCTAGTGATATCAAACCTGGCATAAAATAGGTTACCCCACTGTATGTCACAGCTGTTGTACTCTCTTAAGAACATCCCTTAGTAGTTGGCATGATGGACTGTGGTTCACAGCTTACTGTCATACCTCTCAAAGCCCTCACACTGATATCTTCATGCCTCTGTTAAAATTCCACTAAGGACTCACGTGCTCTGACATTAACAGGAACTGTGACATCAATTTCTGTGAAAGGTTTTTCAGGCCCTTACTGCTCAAAAAATTATTGCCCATAGTCACAAAAGGGTTTGATTTTTAATTTTTATTGTTTTAAAAAGTCAAGGACGTGGTGCTGTATCTCACGTACACAGTGACTATTCTGTTCATTTTAGCTATGGAAGGTTACTCTGTGTTTATCTATTTTCTTTTAAACAGATTCATTAAACACCTGAAATGGATTATGACCAGGATAATGGATCCAGTCCTGGAAAGAAACTGTACTCTGAAATGTGGAGATGGAAATAAGGACAAGAGAACAACAAGAAGAGCTGTCATCAGACCTTGTCAGTTGTGACTTCTCTTCAAGGCCTTTGCCTCTTGAAGGTGCACTAACTGCAGTGATTCATGCACCTTGCTGGGCTTCCATGGCTAATTCTGGCATGGACTGTATGAAAAATAAGATAAACTACGTTCCATTATAACAGAAAATCATGATGTTACTCAGATTTGATAAACTTTTGAATAAATGCCATGTCACCCAAGTGGACACCCTCTACATATAGCTTAAGAGGGTTTTACAATCACACCTTGAAAACTCTACCAGCCAGTAGTTGAAAGGCAGTGCTTTCTCAGGGGATAATATGCAGGAGTGACTGCAAGGAGGTTCTGTTCAGGGAGTATCACGGCAAGAACTGTGCTAGTAAGATATTTTATTTAAATTGTGAGTTTTGAAATAGAGAGTGAATTTTATATAAGTCAGATGGATTCATTATCTAACAGAGAATACTTGGCAGATTGTTTAAGCTGATGTTCCTATGTACAGATGTGAAAGCAATACAATAAAGACCTTTTCCATGAAAAATTAAGCAGCCATATTGGAGTTGTTATTATTCTATTTGAATAGAAAATAATTTAAATATGCTTTCCAGGAAATCTTTGTTTTCCTACAGGTACCTCATATAGTTCCAGATTGCTGAGATGCCCAGCAGGTAGAAATCCTTCTCAGGAACAACTGCTTGAGGAATCAGACCTGAACTGAAACATCAGGAACTGTGGTGGGAGGAAGCCACATGTTACTGAGGGCAGGTATTGGCCTGGGTTTGCTTTTATGTTTTAGAAAAGTGTGAATTTTTTAACTGGGTAGTTGTTTAACCAAGTTGATGTATCAAGACCATTTCAGATAAAGCAGAATTGGAAACAAATCTCCTGATTTCTCTCTCTGCATGGTGTCTGTCCTCTGAGGTCTGTGTTTACCATCTGCTCCGAGCTCGGGCTTCCCGATCCAAACACAGCATGAGCCTCTTGACAGTCAGCATGAGGGAACAGGAGTGTGGTGGTTTAGATCCCCCATGAAACAATGACAAAGAAACTTGTGTATCAATTTTTTTTCCCTGATGCTCCCAGTGTGTTGCACTTTAATGGCATTTTTTAGCCCCTAGGCAGTATAAACTATCTCCCAGTTCCCAAAATTTCTGTGCCCAAAATATAGTTTTCAGCTGCTCCTGCAAGAGGGGAAGCACTGGCATTGAGCCAAGTAGCTTTTCTCCGAAACAGGTTTCATCAGCTGCAGTTTAGGGCCTTAAAACACTGACAAGTGCTTTGTTCCATATAATCCCTGGTTGGCAATTCAGGAGTGAAGTCACTTAGGGCACAATATTCTAACACGTAAAGATACATTTAGGGAACTAAATCCCCATTTAGGTACCTAGAGAAAGAATAACCAGGTTTAAAAACTTGCCAAGCTCGTGTTCATGTGCCCATTTGGTGCTAACACAAGAAATGCTGAATTTTGCTACTGAAGGGGGCTTTCCTGCTGCCTGTGCGATCAGAAATTCATTCTGTTCAGAGGTGGCTTCTCTAGTTTTTCAGGGCCACATGTATGCCATTTTAAGAACACGATTCAGTTTGTTGTTATTGGTACTTGCTGCACTATCTAGCATTTAGTAGTAATTTCCCTGCAGTGGGTTTATGCCACACAGTGCACAGATAAGGCAACACAAATTCCTCCCAGTAAATCACTTTGGAGATTCTGAATCTTAGATCAAGATTTCTGATTTCTCAGAACAGCTCAGCTTCAGACATTTAAAGGATGGGGAGAGTGTTACAGGGTCTGACTTCCATCATAACACAATCCTTGGCATTTTAACAAGGCTTCTTTGACAACAAAAAGAGATTGGCAGAAAGAGAGCAGCATTTTTCTCACCCTAACAGATTTTTAGAACACAGATTTGATCAGAACAGCTTCTTTCAGGGTAGCCAGTGATTTCAGTCTCTATACTCAATGCACTCATTTGACAAAAGCATTTTGGAGGGGCTTTGTGCCGCAAGAATATCCAGACTTTGAACCATGATTAATTTTAGAACTTTTAACTGCAAAGATTTAGAAAGGATGAAAAACCCTTTTTGCTTTTATTAGCAGGCAGGCTCAGTCAGCCCTTTTGCATCTTCTGACCCTGAACTCACAGTCTGTCAGTTGGCACTGCAAGACCCGGTTGCCTGTTAAGAAAGAATTATTTCTCCATTTCCAGCCCACTGAACTGCTAAGTGCCAGCAGGACCAACCTGTCTCCCTCACACACAGTGCTTCTCATCGACCTGCAACGTGAAGCCCTGAGCTTGTCACTATGACAGAAGCCAGCATTGTCTCATAGTGTTTCCAAGAGAAAAATCAAGATAATTTTCAACAGGTACTACTAGATACTGTAAAACAGAATACCCGGTTTTATTAATACTTTAAAAAAGATGTGTAAAGACAAGCAAAACACGATCTCACAATTTACAATCTGTACATTATAAAAATACATCTCTTGCTAACTCCTAGAAAGAGAACAGCAGTATATACAACCTGACTTTATCAGTCCAGACAGAGTCCTGTAACATTCATCTGCCTGGGTAGTATTTAGCACATTCTCAGACTCAGTCACAGTAAAGTGCAGCTGCAGAATATGTGCCTGAAGGGGCATTTGTCATCCCAAGCTTAGTTCAGGGAGGCCAAGACAAGGGTTCACCATCGATGTACACGGCTGGAGCGCCGCAGGCTGATGGGAATATCACACAGGATTTGGCTCAAACTACCTCCCATTCAAGCAGCTCAAAAAGGGGAGTATAAATGAGATCTTTTATCCCTGACTCTGGCTAGGGAAAAGAACCATGCAGACAGTTAAGAAAAATACCACATTCTAATTACATTCATATTCTCCATAGAGTTTTTCCACCTTACTCTCTATTCTTTCAATGTACTATGTCTGATCCTCTGCTCTGAGAAACAAACAGACCTTCCTCCCTTCTTTCTTTAATTTCTCCACTCCCTGCTGTCAAGATCCTTCAGGCACTGGAACATTAGCAAAGGACTGTAACTTGCTGGAAAGAACATAAAGGCTGTGGGTTTGAGCTGTTTAAAAGGGGGACTTTTAAAAGACCAAGTAACAAGAGTACTTGAGAGGTTAGTTGAGAGATTCTAGTTTGCACAGATACTTGGGTCAGTCTTGTCAGTTCTTCTTAGCAGAAGAGATTTCAAAGGGGTGGCCGAGCTAACCCTGAGCTAACTGTGAAGGAGAGACTTCCCAATTTGTGGTGTATCAAACATTCCTAGCTTTTTCTATCCCTTTTTTTTGTTCTGTCTCAGACTGTATCTGACAGGAAGCCAGAACTCCAGTGCTGACCTGACAACTGTCTCTGTACAATTATAAATTCTCTCCATGTTCACAGAGCAGAAATAAAGGAAAAAACCCGAGACAATTGGTTTGGTGTGGTAGCAACAGGATGAGTATTTGGCCCACATATGACTGAGACCAGCAGCATAGACATGATAATGCTTTGAAAAGTATTTTTGTCTGTTTTTGCCCAGTTATTCATAACTGTACCAGAACACCACATAAACCACACACAGTAGTGAGATCACTGTCAAGTATAAAATCGATGCCTGTAAATGTTTATGCTGCCAGCTGCATTTAAGAGATTAAATCTCAATCCAGGCATATGAATTTACAGTTCTCATTTGAGACAAAGTAAAAACCTTCAAAGATTGTCACTTTGAGGATTTTTGTGCAATAAACTGAAGGTATTTGTAAGCATTTGGATTTCTGTGATGTCAGAAAAATCCTTAGTAGTTTTTCAGTTTTAATTCCTTTCTTTTCATTACTTCTTTCTTTCCCCCTCCCAGTTTTTTTGAAGGATTCTGTAACAAACAAGTGATAGAAAATATGTTTCTATCCCTTAAGACAGCACTGATGATTAGCATCAAGAAAAGAACCACTCTAGATTCTCGTGGATGATCTTCCAATATCACGTTTTCTAGGACTGATCATTCTTTTTTATGCTCCTCATCCTAATGCTTCAAATCAGCCCATACACACAAGTGGAATCTGTAATTGTAACTGGGCTTTGAAAGTCCAAAATCATCAGACCAAAGTCGATCACAGTTACCACTGGCACCATGAAACAATCAGATTTGATGTATCACTGCTTTGGGTGTTGTAGATTCAGCAGCTTTCAGTCTGCTCTTTGATGAATCAATGACGGAATTTTACACTGTCAACATCCTGGTGGTTCCTGGTCTCCTTTAATGGTGATCACAATATCCAGATGCTCTTTTCATCTGTGAAACTTGATGTTGCTTAACTCTTCATCACTTCAGTAGGAGTACGACTGTGTCTCTGAATAGCATTTTAAATAACCCTTGAAAATTCAAGCTTTATAATTCACCTAATTTAAGCATCACTTAAACTTAAATGTGACCTTTTTTGCAACATGAAAATCTACCTCCGATTCATAAAGCAGCAAGAAGACAGGAAAGCACAGAGCACACCTTCCCCTCTTCTTTATGATACCTGTGAAATGATGAAAACAGAGTATTAGATATACACCTACCAGCCTAATCACCATTAGGATTACCAAAATCAGATATTTGGTGAGCTCTGTAAACAGACAGCAGTGGCTGGTAGATGCTGCATGTGTCGGGGTGGGAGACAGGACCCAGATTTCCTGCCACTGCTTCTTCTCAGAGCTAATGCAGAAGGTTTCCTCACAGTGATCATATCCCTAATGTCTTCTTTCCAAAGTAGGTACAGTCATTCAACAGGACAAAGAGTTACTTGACTGTAGGCTATTAAGGACTACAGCAATTTTTCAGTGCTGCTGTATAAAGCCAGTCTGTGGCACCTGAGTCTTCCACAACCTGCAGGCTGGTCACTGCCATGTATACAGCTCAGTCTGCACCTGGTGGTTAGTGCACTGAGAGCAGGAATCACACAAAAGCTCAGCTCACTGCATGGTTTAGGGAGCCACTGGTCCCTGCAACCACTGTCAGCCCTTTCACACCACAGCTCCTGCAGCTGGTGATCTCATGGGATGTATTTTCTTGCCATCTGAAAGAAAGCTGAAGGGCACGTGGTATCTGGCTTGACTCTGGCATGTCATTCTTCACTGGGATCATTTCACTGATGCATCCTGCAAATTTTTTTTTAAGAGCAAGAGGAAGCAGATGGTAGAAAGCTGGGAACAGAAATCCTACTCAAATCCCTAACTTCCCATGCCAGCTGCAGCTCCTTCAGTCCACGAGCATCAAGGCAGTCAGATCCTGGTGATCATTGGCAAACTTATTAAATTATTAACTTATTAACAACGCAATTATTTCAGGGGTCCTTGAAACTCTGCAGGCAGAATCAATGAAGTGGCTGCCAGTGGCTAAACCACATGATGAGACTGAGAAAAAGGAATGGAGGAACCAGTGGTTTGTTCTGAGTACAGTATAGGTACAGCTTCATAGTGAGACAAGCAGCTGTTGGGGATTTGTATTAAACACAGGAAAAGTGAAAGGACTTCCTGAAAAGCAACACAAACCATCTCTGAAGAGCACAGAACTCATCTATTAAACATGAGAAGTACACAGAGCTTTAGTTTTCCTCAACAGAAAAGAGAAGGTAAGCAGGGCAGCTGCCAGTCACTGAACTGGGCTGAACTGGGAGGTCTGGGAGAAGTCTATTTTTCTTAATGCAGCACTTGCAGTCAGCTAGTGCAGGTGCCAGGGAGGTGGGGTTTGCAAGGTGAGTAGGGCAGAAGGGGCCCTGATGTGACCCTCATCTGTGTCACTCAAGGGCAGCGTCTCTCTCCCTGTCCTTGGACATATGGGTGCTGTCCCTGTGCCTGCTGCCAGGGAGCCTGGAATCAACAGCTGCCCCAGAAACAAACCTTGCTGCCTTAGGAACCCAGGGTTTCTGTTACCTTTGTGGGATCCTCTGAATCTACACGCTGATCCTAGAGTCCAGCTGCTGAAGGTATTCAAGAATTCCATGGGGAATGGTGGGATTCCACATCCTGTAGGGGCAAATTCAGAAAGGAGAGAGATTTTAAGAAGTGTAATTTGCTTCACAGTGTTTTTGATGTGTTTGTTATGTTTGTGGCTTTGTTGTTGTTTGTAGTTTTTGTTTGTTTGTTTAACAAAGGGAGGCTTAATGTAAACTGTGCTTAAGGCAGGACAAACTTGCCTGGGACCATTGGGAAGTAATGCAGCTGAAACCAGAGACAACTTTTTAACATCACTGTGGCTGCTTTTGTATTTTGGTGACGTCTCTTTTTGTGCCTCATAAATCTGACAAATACAGATCACAGCTTTAGCATGATTTCTACCCCAGTTTTGCAGAATGAAGGTACAGCAAACAGCCTATCAAGAGACTTACATCAAGTTCTTTATATGGGGACATTTTCGTAGGCTGTTGGTCAACTGCTGGGCTCCAACACCGGTTATTTTGTTGTACTGAACACTGAGGAATAAAAACAACTTTGTTAATCCAGATCACATAATGTAGTGGTGTAATCAAACATTTAATTCAAAATAAAAAATACTGTATAGGCTAATCTGCAGATAGGGAAAGAAAGAAAAAAGAAAAAAACCCAAGCAGAATAGAATCTTGATTCAAAAAGCCTGTAATAGTGGACTCAAAAGGTCAAACAGGAACTTAACTACGTCAGTTCATCTGAGGGATTCCTTTTTTCTGTGTACCCGAGGTCCTTATCCAACTCCCCATGACCCTATTCTCCCATCTTAACAGCAATATTTTAGTTTTTATTGTGAACTGCTCCTTAATCTTCTCTAGTCACTGACTGTTTGGACTCTGCATAAGCACATTTTCCCTTTGAAATTTCCCTCCTCATTTTCTGTCTCTTCTAAAGCCAAGCATGGGACATTTGAATTTTCAGTCTCCAAGGAGGTAAGCTTTCCTGGGCCATTTCAAAAGGTTTCATACTCACTCTAGCACTCTTAAAGATGTCATTGCAGGAAGAACTTTCGCCAGATTTTCTGCTCCAAAATCACTAATGTTGTTATTGTACAAGCTGCAGAAAACCAAACCAGTATAGTCAAAATTGAGTAATGGATAATGTGAACAGACTATATATTAGATCAAGGGTTTTAAAATATTTTTAGTACATTTTAGCTTTCCATTTATGCTTGTTTGCAGTTAAAGTTTAAAAAACAACTTTATATTCCTGAGATACCTTTCTGTATGTCTGTGCTGGGTCAGATTTGTTCTCCTTTCTGAAGGCTTTATGCAAGACTGAAGTCAAAAGCTTGGCTGTTGCACAGTGTGTATATTTGTTCCATGTTCAGTAATTTCTGACAGAGACATCAAGGTATGTTGTATAAAACAACTCGACATGACACACTTCTTACCTTAGCGTTTTTAAGGAAGACAGGGAAGGAAGAGCTTTCGCGAGTTTCTCCGCCCCCATGTCCGTTATTTTATTCTGTGACAAACTACAGTAAGAGAGATCACCGTGTTAGTTGAGCACATTTGTTCTAATTTATTACGATATGGGGAAAATTCATTTTCATTTTCTAAAATGTAATTTGGACAGTCTGTTTAGACCAAATGCAGAGAAAAAGACAAAACGCGGCCCTTGAAGGGCAGGGAGGAATTGCCATAGGATTATCCTATTTCTCTAATGAATGTACAGATTAATTATCTCCATACCCTCATTTGGTCTTCCATGCCCATGGAGTAGTTGTGCCCATAATTGTTAACACACAGTCCCTCAAGGCTCTGGGCTTAATTTATTTCATTTCAAAATTTCCCAGAACTGTTACCCTTGCACTTACTTTAATGTTTCCAGTGATGTCAGGGTTGGAAAGACTTCAGATAGACTCTTTGCTCCTTCATCTCCTATGCCATTTTCACTCAGAGCATCAAGGCTGGGTGACGACAAAGAGAGAATTAGCTCCCCTTTTAATCTGAATTTTTGTGGTTTATTCACCTCAGAGACCACTCTATCTATCTTGAAAAGCTCCTTCTCTGCAGTAGCCTCAATCAACATCAAGCATCACACAAATTACAGCTTCTCTAATAAGCAGCTTTCTGCTGCCCAAATTTACAGCCTAAGAATTTTTTTTTTTAACTTGTTGAATGGCTTGACCCATTTCCTTTGATATGCAAGATTATTAAAATGGTTATGAAATAGCTGTGTTCCAGCTAAGCTGAAATGAGATTTCCTGCGCACACAGAAATACAGAACTGACAAAATCCAGCAGAGGCTGTAAATCCCTGCCTAAACAGATCCTTCTCCAGAGTGGGAGTATTAGAAATTAAGTTTTTCTTCATATCTAGTCGCAATTTTAGATACACAATCCCCTTCTAATCTGACAGGTAATGCTAGGATATACTGGATTCATTTCAGTCCTAAAGCTTTATTTTTTTCCCAAAATATCATGATAAGACCAGATCTAAACCAGACAAATTGCCAATGGGCTGAGCCAGTGAGGCCAAAGGCCCTCTCAAACCTCAGTCATCTTCCCACAGACACTGTGGCAGAGTATTGGCTCCTGTTGGTACAATTGTTTCGGTGTAAAGAGGCTTAAAACTAAGAGACAGTTGGTTTTTCATGGATAAGGGCGTGTTCTGGAGCTTCAAGGAAGAAATAAGTGACCCTCAGGCAGTGCTGAGCAGTGCTGTGGCAGGAAAGGGGGTCTGCACTAAACCCTTCCCACAGACCAAGGAACACCCAGGGAAGTGACTGAGGGTACTGAATGAACCACCACCAAGCATCCCAAGGGAGGATGAAGAGCTTTTCATCTGCTGTTATAGGTCTCAGCATGTGTCTGCTGTTCAGTTTGTTCATCACAGCAAGGAGTCTTGCAGGCAAAGAAAAGGTTTCTCGGGTGCAAGAGCTCCCCCATCATCAAAGACTGCTGAGGAGCAACGGTGGCAAAGCTGAGTTGCAGCAGAACTCACTCTAAATGCTGAAGCGACGGAAATGCTGCAAGAATCTTCACGAGTTTTAGCAATCCCTGAGGGCCACACGCTGGACCCAGCCTGGAAGAAAACACAGACATGCAGCAGCTTTTTCACATGCTCACACACAGCAAAGTTAAAGAATCTTTAAGTTCTTTCCCTGCAGCCCCCAGCGTAGTTTATACTCCTCAGAAGCAACTGTTCCCTACCACCTGCAGCCAAGAACTCTGCTGGGAAGCCTCCAGATGAGGAGCACACAAGGCCAGGGTCCTTAAGAACCACAGAATCAGTGGTACATGCGTTTGCCACTCTTTTGTTCCTCTTTGCAAAACTCACCTCACTTTAAGATTCCTGTATTTCTGTTCTTCCTCTGTCTTTCTCAGGTTTTTGATTTTAAGTATAATCTTGATAACTGAGATTAAAAGATATATATTTTTTTCCCCCAATTATTGGCAATTCAGACTAACTAAAAATCCACCTTTTACTGCATCTTAAAGCATTAATTGCACTTTGATACCCATGCTCCCAACATTAGTCCCTTAGATCCTAACCTCTGATTTGGAGTTTCTTTGGTATCAGAACAAGTTAATTAACAGGATTAGAATTTTAAACATAATTTGAATAAAAGGAAATAAGAAGAAGAAAGGAGAAGAGAAACAGCATAAAATCAGAAGTGAGGCAAGCATAGCAGTGCTTGCTTGGGTTGGATTTGAAGAGCAGGAAACAGATGAAGACCTGCTGAGAGTTCTCCATTGCATTGCTGCAATTTCTGCCCAAACTGATTCACAGCCTATGGCAGGATATTTTAAGCAATAGAACAGCCCTGGAGGCTGCTTGAAGTTTGTGGGGAAAAAAGAAATGTTACTAAACACTAATTTTAAAAGTGTGTTTCCAAGTCAACCTTCCTTCTTCTAGGAAAAGGGTGCAAAATAATTTATTTGGGAGGCATTCTCTGACATAACTCCCTCATGGTCTAAGCTCTGGTAGGGTAGAAAATCACATCAGGAGACCCAGAGAGAAAAGCTGAGCATTTCTGGGGGAAAAAATATCCCCCAGGTAGCTGAATCATGATCAAGACATTTTGTACCCTGTGGCACAAGATCTGCACCTGGTGGTAAGGACTGAATCTGTAGTAAAATCAAACAAAATTGGTAAAACCTTGCTGATCGGTATCACTGCAGGAGCCAGAAATGATGCTTTCTGAGTTCTGGCCATAATTTAATAAATCTAGTTGAGAAAAGCAAAATGGGTATTCCTAATGCTTTACAATAAACTATACATCAGTTCAAGGACTGCAGCCAATATCCACGACTTCTCCTTCTTAACTGTAATCATATCAATCAGCAGAGAAGCACAACACTTACGCAAATTTGAGTTTTCTGAGGTTTTTGATGGCAGGAATTTCATAGCTGGTGGAATCAGACGCATCTTGCTCACTAAAGAAATCACAGTAGAACCAGAGCATGATAAATATTTTAACAACCGAAACAGAGCTTTAAAAAGAATTTGTTAGTAAATTTTTACAGGGAATTAAACCATGGCTGAATTAACTGAGGAATCAGGAAACTTCAGAATGACTTCTGCTCCAACCTTTCTTCAGTTGAGCAATTTCAATCTGATAAATGCCTGTCATAGTGCAGTTGTTTGCTCTTTTTCCAATAAAACTTAAAAATACCTTTTTCTATATCAACTATTTTCTGTCAGACATGAAATTATTTTGTAGATATTTTAATCAAAATACTCTGCACATCTTAAAATGGAAGTCATAATTTAAAAAAACAAACCAAAAACTTTATTTCTGTGTGTTTTTAATTGCAACCAGTCCCCCAGCCCCAGTATGAGCAGGGATGAAACACAGGGTTTGCAGACACAAGCTTTCCCCTCCTGGGCTAAAAGACTGACTCAGGCCAAATGTGACTAGTGCAAACCAGGCTTTCATTCATGGCCCAGGGGCTTGCAGGGAGAAAGAATCAGCCCAACTTATGCAACTGAAAGCAATTGAAAGATGGCCCACTTGGAGACTAAAAAGAATTCTGAAAACAAAAAATGACAGCTGGCTGTTTTATTGGCACTTTTGATGAATATTCTGTGCGGGGCTGTCATTGCTCCACCCTGCCATGACAGCCACCTCACACCGGGGTAGGAGAACACCCTGAGGTGGTACAAGAGCTTGCACTGCCTGAGTTACTTCTCCTTTGGAGAAGCAGAGAACTCTGTTGAACAGCACTGTCAGTGAAATAATCCCATTTTCTGAAATTGCTAGCACAAGAGGATTTCTGATCATAAGCAAGCCTACCAATTCACCATCTTCTCTTGTATCTCTACAATGTCAGAGAGGTCACTGATGTCCTTCATCGTCTTTGCCTTAAAAGGATTAAGAACAAATTTCTCTGCGGATGCTTTCAGCAGCTCGTAGTCTTTGGACTGTTCCAAAGATTTCCAAAGCCTGACAGTGTCATTGAGGGAGGCCCTGTGAAGTGACAAAACATGCAAAACCAACAGATGTGACAGCTGTTGTTGCAGGAAGGTGTCATCTACACACAGTGCTACAAACTACGTACGAGAGAGCGACCAACCTGAACGACATCACGTTCTTCAGGCTAACCAAGTCTTTGAGCCCTTGCATGTCAATGCTGCTGTTTCTCAAATCCAGGGAAAACTCCTTTTTTGACCTTTTTAAAATAGAGTGCAGTACGTGGACATCGGGTGGTGTAAGGACTATGTCCAGGAAAGACAAGTCTGGCTTGAGCCTTAAGGCCACGTGCTGCAGGAGGTAACTGCTTTGCGTTTCATAAACACAGCGTAAAAGCTCCAGCAACCTCTCTGGACAGAGATCATTAATCTGCAGCCTTCTAATGTATTTCAGGAGTTTATTCTGCTTCTTCACTGGTTGTATTGCATCCTGATTTGAAAGGGAGCAGAAGTAAGGGTCATCCTGGAGGAACAACAGTCCAGCCAGAAATCGAGGCACTAAATCTAACCAGTTATAGGGTTTTTTCCTTTTGGATGGAAAAGACAGGTACTTTGTTACACTTTTATCCTTGAGCTCTTCTGCTAACGAAAGGTGAAGCGCACACAAGAAGTTCTGAATGACAAAATCGGAGAACATGCTCCCAAATTCCTCTTCTTCACTATCTGAATGTCTGGGGAATGCAAATGGGAGGAAAAATCCGTATTTCAGAGCAAACTCTTTAACTTCGTTAGAAGGAAACAGATCACTTTTCATGGCACTTTGGTGCTTTTCTCCAAGACACCAGGCTATACGGGCTAGGGTAGCAAGATTCTCTTGATTTTGTGTGCTTGTAACATCTGTTTGCACAGGTATTGTCTTCTGCTGAAAAAGTTTCAGGAAGACTGCAGAAAGAGTTGAAGGAAGGCTTTCCTCTCCTGTTTCAAGTGCTGTCTCACAAAGAAAACAAACAAATCTACACATACCAGGGCTGTAACAATGACTGAACAAGTACTCATTCTCTTTGACTAATTTCAGTGCACTGTCACAGTGGAGTAATCCTTCAAAGTATTTGGTTATGTACAGTTCTCTCTGCTCAGGGGAAAATCCTACTATTTCAATAGTCTTATCCACTTTGGACACATAGTGGTACACCTTGTCTTTTGGTCTTGCTGTAAATAATAACGTACAACCATTGAGTATCTTTTTTTGGATGAGTCCTGAAAGCAGCTCCTTTATACTGTATGAATCTTTTTCAGGCTGGCTGGCTGAGTGACGAGGAGAATTCTCATGGTCATGCAATCCTTTAAAGCCATCAAAAACCAGAAGGACTTTAGCAGGATTTTGCAGTATATACTCAAATATCTCTTTGCTTCCCTCTTGAGGTTTTACAAAAAATTCAAGCAGCAGTTCCTTCAGGCTGTATCGCTTCTCAGGTAAGCTTATTTGTTCACAGTCAAACCAAAACACAAATTCAAACTCAGAAAACTCTCCATTGGACCAGTCCTGGCAGATCTTCTGAACAAGAATGCTTTTGCCCATTCTTGCTTTTCCCAGCACCACAATCACTTTAGTCTCTAAGCCTTTACGTTGTGGGATTTGAAATATTCGGCTTCTATCAATGGCTATCTTTTCCTTCGTGTGCAGACTGCAAGTTACCAGCTGGTTTTCTGTTGGTTTTGCATTATTCCTCCCAATCCTGGTTTCAGTTTGGCTTTGAACAAGTGTCCCATCAATGAACAGGCGATCCAGAGCTACCTCACGCTCCATGGTCACAAACTTGCACGTGTCTCGGAAATAATCCTTAAGGGATGTACAGAAAGTTTCCACCAACTCTAGAAAAATAAAAAGCACACACAAGGTAAAGAAACCAGCCCACAAATTACATCATCATTTCATGGTGCTTTAAGTACGATGGTAATATGGTGAAAATACACCCATTCCTGTAAAGCCCATAGGTCTGGATTTATCCCATGCAACTGCAGGTTAGAAGTGCAGTCACAACAGACACTTTTAAATCTATGACCTGATTAATTTTGGAGCTATTTATACAGGTGATAAAACCAGCTAAGCACACTGCTCAAAGTAGGTACTACAGCTAGATAGCTAAAGGGAGTCAAGTATAACATGCTGAAAACAGGAATTGTTCCCAGACCCTCTGAACAGCTCCACAAATTGCTGAATGACAATTTCTACAAGTAGCTTTTCTGCACAAAAAGGGGCACAGAGTCTTTTTCCAAAAAAATACTGGAAGGTTTAAGTTCAAGGGTTCTAAACTCACCCTGTGTTTTGAAAGGGTCTTCAGAAGGAACTATGGAATCTTGAGCTTCTTCAAACGTTTCTACATCTGAAGAAACAAAACCATATATTTGAAGAAGACACCGAGATAATAATTGATTCAGCCTTACTAATTTTAACGATAAGAGTAACACAAATTTTTAAGTTCATTGCAACATATATTCGGGGGAAGAGATATTTTGTTTACTATACAAGGAAAAGGAAAGAAGTCTTCACACAGGCAGGATTCAGCAACAAGCTGACAGCTGCTCTGACAGTGGCATGAAGCACATTTTTCATTGCAAGGTGACATCCACTGTTCTTTTGAATGTCAGTGTTTTGCATAAAGTCACATTCACACATAGTGCTTCTCTATGTTTTCAAAAGCAGTTGCTTCCTTTTGTTACTCTACACCTTGTAACCAAGCACCAAGGATGAAAGTCACAGCGAAGTGACTGTTGGTAACAGAATTTACCCATTACTTTTGGTGGCAAAGTCCTGTTGCTGTCCAATTTTCCTTGGTTTTGTGTGTTTGCTTTCAAATGTTTGCACATGGGTCAGATGAGCAGTGTCTGCTTTACACAAAGAAATTGGGAATGTTTCAGGGAGAGCATATTTTCTACAGGTTGGTTATGACAGACTATCAGTTTTGACAAAGTTCTTGGTAGGCAAAGCTTTGCAAATGCAAGACAAAATTTATATTGACAGAGAGTGTAAGAAACCCAACCTCTTAGTCTTGGAACTACCTGTAGCAGAGATGTGCAAAAAAATCCCCCAAATCAAAACAGGTTAGTCTCCCTAAGTCTGCATAAATGCATTTCACACCGTATCATCATCTTGATGTACAATGTGGTTAAAAAAAACCCCAAATCTTAGAGTTTCAGAGATCTGGAAATTAATTCCTACCCTGCATGCCAGCAACCTTTGAAACGTTTTGAGTTCAGAGTTGTTTCTAGCAGGGAAGCACCATAGACTTCTAATAAGCAAGTCCTTTTTTTCAGTGAAAGAATACAATTGATACAAAGATAGCTCTCCTCCTTGTAGAAGAAAAATCAGCCTAAAATATTAAATTAAGAAGGGTTGTGCCTGTTTTCAGGCAAGTGTCTGGTTTTGGTTTACTATTTATTTTATTAAATTAGAAAACAGAATGGAAAAATCAAAGAAGGTGTAATGAAACATTTAGATAAGAAACTGGTCAAGTCAGTCAGGAGTGAATAATTTTTCAAAAAGGAAAAGACACTGGCTTGGAATCTCCTGTGCTAATTTTTCTGCTGCATTCGGAATTCTGAGACTTACGACATTCATATGTTGTGCTGCTGTAAATCAGTTGGAATTATCAGCATTGTGTATTCAGATAAGCAGTATATATAATTTGCAAAGACTTCCCCAGACCTGGGGATGATTTGACTCTTATTCCCCACTTCACGCTTTTGCTTTTGAGGCGGTGGAAGCCACCAGAGGGCAACAGGACACCCGTACTGGGCTGCTGCAACTGCCGGGACCAGCAACTCAACACTGACATCAAACTCTCCGAGGGCTGGAAAAAGTGTCTCAGGGAAGTTTGTTACCACACGTGGGACTGTTATATCCCGATCAAGGCTCTGACTTCCTTACAGGCCTTCCTGTACGTTGGGCTTCTGTACTGTTCGGTTAAATAAATCCTCACAGGTTTGGTTCTTGGGGCTTCCGTGTGAGCTGGCTGCGGTCTGGCTTCTAGCACGAAGCATTTGAGATGCTCAGGCCACGCCAGGACCAGAACAACTTCCACTTTCTGGTGGGGCTCAAGCACACTGGGCTTGGCATTGCTTTAACTAGACAGGACTTATTCCAGAAACTGGACAGCTGAACCTATAGCTCTACAACC
This sequence comes from Pseudotriccus pelzelni, assembly GCA_035584735.1. NCBI lineage: Eukaryota > Metazoa > Chordata > Aves > Passeriformes > Tyrannidae > Pseudotriccus > Pseudotriccus pelzelni. The sequence goes on along the minus strand of JAWMRA010000033.1, from coordinate 6,326,743 downwards.
CCTTCCCTGCACCTTATTTTGGATTAGATTGGGCAGACAGTGATCAATACAGAAAAGGCAGTGCCATCAATTTTTATTTTCCTCAATAAGACCAATAAGAGTAGAGCCTGCAGAGGAGAACTGGTTTTGAGTAGAAGCAATACAGTTCCTCTATCAGCTAAAAGTGCTGTACACAAATAAAAATCAATTTTCTACTTACCAAATGAACTAACTGGAAAACTTGGGGATATGAATGTTTCCACAGAAGAAGTCAGCACTGCCAAGAAACAGATGATAGTTTTTAGGATCTCATAGCTATCAGCAACTGAACTTAATACTTTGTTAGCAGTGTTGATTTTTCAGTAATTTATGCCTATTTATGTGGATGAAAGGCTGTTGCTCTTACCTGGATATATTATAAAATCAGATATGCCATTTTCAAGAACAAAGTTAAGTAACTGCTGAGGAGGATCTGCAAAGCCTGGATTCTCTTGGCTTTCTTTCATGCTGACAGGTAGGAACTCTGCAGTCAAAGGTTCTGAAGATCCTGAAATGAATGCAGAATAATTACTATTCTGTTTTTAAAGCTCCTGGTTTCTAAAGGTTTCTAAGAGAGAAAAAGCTTTCTAAAGGCTACTTATCCTTTATGCAGCTTCTGGGCAAATATTTCCTGTGGAGAATTCACAGGATCACATGAGGTCCATAGAAACCATCAGAAAAAACACTTTGAAAAGTGAAATACAAGGGATTATCCAGCTTTTAGTGACTGCTGGTTTTCAACAGTCTAAAAAATTCTATTAATATAAGGAAAACTTTGCTTAAGGCAAAGTCTATCAACATATAGACAGAGATCCAGAAGACAGAAGATGTGAAAATAGTATCTGCATTAATTTTAGCAGCCCACCTAAGTGAATATCGTACAGGTTGTACAAGCAGCAAGCATCCCCCCTCCCAACCCACACTGGGTAATTTTTTTGATGATTCAATGCTTGCAATTTAATCAGCCATAGCTCTGAGTTTCTGTAGGTGTGACAAAATTTTTTCTGCTGCTTTATGCAGCTTCAGCTAGCATCAGATACTTCAAGACTTCCAACTTACACACTGCTTTTGGTTCCTTTCCAGCACAGATTTCACAGTGAAAGGTGTTGAACTGTGTGTGTGTCATTAGCACTTCATAGTGTACCATGACCACCCTCTGCTACACAGCATGACCAAGCCCAGGTGGCTACACAGCCCATCACTACTCAGCTTTTATGAGCTAAATTACAACCTAAATCACATTGGCAATAGCAGAGCAAAATTATCCCTCAGTCCTTTACAGACCTCGCAGTGAAAAATTAATTGGAGCTAAATCAAAGTTTATTAATGAAAGTTCTGTGACTTCCTGTTCTTAAGATAAGTAGGTAATTACTTAGATTAGCATATAGTAAATAACTGTTCTCTTATAACCTGCACATCACAAATTAAATGAAGGATTCCTTCTATTTCATTAGGGGCAATGCCCTTTAATTTCCTTTGAATGTTTTCATTCTTTCAGTGAGTGCCACACTTTCAAGTGCTTGATTGAGTGAGCTGCCATACTTGGTTTTCCTGCCTTTGTTCATGGATTTATAAGATTTATAAGAGAGTTTTCCCCTTGTATAAATCAGCCTCCGTAGATGTGCACACCTATAGCTCTGTGTACGTACCAGGCATTAGGAAACTTCTTTCCAGCCCATGAGCAGCAGGAACAGAAAAGGGCAGGTGCTGGTTGGTGAGTGAGGTGCAGCTCACTGGCAGGCTGTTGAGAGGCAGAGCTAAGAAGCTGCCATTCCCTGCAGACACTGCAGGCACTTCCACTTTAAAACAGAAAAGCAAAACAAAAGGAGAAAGTTATCTCACTGCTAGAAGTTCAGAGGACCAGACAAGAGATGTCAACAGATATCATAAATCACTAGTCAGCAAGAACAATTCACAACAGCTTTCTGGAATATACTCAGCTCTCAAAATCTAAACCATATTTTTGAAATTCTGTAGTGGATCACTTTTTCTTCTGAGTAATTCACCCTTGAAATTTTCTTTTTCTTTGTATTTCCTGGCCTGTTTATTTCTAGAAATCTCCAGATGTAAATGTAAATGTATGTTACATGTGGACAGCTGTAAATAAATATGTAAATGATGTTCCACATGGATAGCTGCAAGATTAGACATAGCAAGGTCTGACATTGGCTGTGATAATTTCCCAAGCACAGTTTGTTATCTCAAAATTGCACAAGAGCAGAGAGGTCCAAGTGCAGCAAACTGGGGCCTCTGCTGAGACACTACAATTCTTGAAAGGACAATTCTAAGAGTGTTTCCCAAAGAACAGTCACAAACACCTGAATTTTAAAAGATGTATCCTGCCCAAAGCACTTTTTTTTCTTCCAAGAATGGGACAAATGGGAAGAGAGACTCATGCATTGTACAGTTTCATCTGCTTATAGAAAGTTTCTTACAAATCAAGTAAGACATACTTGCTAATTTGAATTATTCTGTTAGTTTCCTTGGGTTTGCCACATCCTTATTCTCAGAGATTTTTTTTTTGCTTTTTCCTTCCCTCTCCTGTCTAGCAGCAAAAAGTAAGTCTATATTTGATCACTTTCTGTGGTCTGATGTTTTCATCTAGAGCTACAGACCTGGGTGGGTTTTGCGCTACTATAATTTACACTGTGTCTACAATGCAGGCCTTCTAGGGTGGAATGTGTTTACGTTGCTTATCAGGACCTGATATATTATTTGTTAAAAAAATCTTTCATTTTTATGAACTCCAGAACTAGCAAATTTATCTTTTCTACAGCTAATTCTGTTCAATCCTCCCTCCCCACTGCCTCAGAACTCCACAGGAACACTGGAAAATCAGCTTGGATCACAGACCCAGTGCACGTGTCTGTTCTCTATGACTTTCACCCACTCTGTACCAACTGCTGGCCTGAATTGTGCTGAGGTGCAGCCCCCTGACCCAGGAACTCTCTGGATGGATCTCTAGGTTACACTCTGGTTTGGCTGCCCTTCCTGGCGCGTCCATGGCCCCCAGGGTTTGGTACAGTCAGAGTTCCCCTAAGGAAGCTTGTGAGGTGTGCTGACATACAACAAGTCAAGTGTCAATTCAAAACACAGGACAAAATACCCATCCAAACCTGGTTTTTCTCACGTGGATGTTGGAAGAGTATTTTACTGTTTTAGCTATGTCTGACACACCCATTTAGGCTACAGTGGGTAAGAACAGCAGCACCAGTTAACACGTAGGGAGCGAGTTCCAGCCTGACTGCTGGCCCCGGGCTTTGTAGATGGTCTAACAACGTGCAAAAGCCTAGAAATTTCCCCTTCTCCCTTTCTTACTTTGGTTAAAGGACATTATAGCATGGACTGGGCCAAGAAATCATCTCTTCGCCGTTATTATTTTCACTAGGACTTTTCCCCAGAGTTTTGGAAGATGTCACAGTTCTTCCAAAGATCAAGCCCAGGAAAATCCAAACTATGACCTGAGTCATATTACCCACCATAAACAAAAGGTGTACGTGATCAAAATTACACAGTTTGGCACCAGAACAGTTCTCCACCGTTTTGCTTTCTTCTCTCAGGTGGATTTAGAAAAGCTCAGCTGTGCTGATGTCAAGAAAGTAGTTTTCCTATCCCCTGGCAGGAACATGTGCTTTTGAAGCACAAGGATCCAGCTGTTCCTGAGCTACTGTGGTTGGTCCTAAGTTGCACGAATTAACAGCTGCTGATGAGAGGACATGGATTTGTTATATCATAAATTAATCAGAGGAGTATAAAAGTGAGTTTTGCAGAACCATGAAAATGCACGATGGTCAAAATCACCAAATCTATGAGGGCAAACTTTTCCTAGAAGGCAAGAGCTCCAATACCTAGCAGAGGATGAGACTTTGGAACAGGAGAAAATATATGTTCCATAACCTTCTCCTATTCAGCCAATGACTTACCAATTTTTCTGTATTTTGGTTCTGAAGCATCAGAGCAATTCTCTGCAGAGCCTAAGAAGGCTGAAAGAAAAAAAGGTGAGAATAAGTGACAAAAATTGAACCAGTTTGGTAATTTTAAGTTACCCCATGGAAACTTATTTTAATGTTTTAAAGTAGAAGGGGATGTTCTGAGTTTCAATTCAGCTGTTTCAGAACTGTGCAGGTCCAGTGCATAAACATGAATGTGAAAAGCCTCATTATTATTTCACTCTGACTGTGAAGTTTTAATTAGGCTGCAGATTTTCATGCCACTCGAAGATTTTTGCTGCCACCCCTGCTGTTAAAGAGGGAATTATTCAGCCAATACTTGCTAAGCTCTAGATCCAGTGAAAATGAAGTTAACACTGTCACATGGCTGATAAAAATGTGAAGAAATAGATTATGCTTAATGTCATGTCACAGGACAACAAATTCTGTGAATTATAAATCCTGTGCTTGCAAGAGCTGTTTTCGGTTCCTGCCCACGCACCACGAGCAGAGGCAGAGGAAACACATCTGGTTGAATGAGTGAAGAACTGCATGAGAAGTGCATTGGGGCTGTGCTAAAACCATGAAAGTTTAGTATTCAAACACTACACCCTTCCAAATTCTTAATGTTCTTCCCTTACTTCGTTTATGACACTTCTGCTTCTTTATATCAGGAAATTTCTCAGTGTTTTCAGCAGCCATTTCATCCAAATTGAGGTTCCCTGCTGAAAACATGAAATATGGCCAAATGTCAACTTTTGTTCTCCTAGAAAAATTACAGAAAGAAGTAAAAGCTAGAGAAACACACCAAAGCAAAGATGGAATAGGCTCAAAATAAAAGATAAAAACCAAATAATGCAGTAATATCCAGATCCATTGATTTAGCCCACAGAGCTCTGAACACAGATTTTGTTACCATGTGTTAGTTTTTGAACTGCAAACTATTAATCTACTGCTATAAATTCAGTGATTAATAAAACATAAATACTTCTCAATCCTCTATGGATGAGCAAAGGATAAAACATCACAGCCATGTCACAGTACAGGTAAAGTTACTCAATTTACATATAAAAGGGATTAGATCCTTTAAGACACACAGTAAAGGCTTCTAAAATTATTTTATACTTTGTGTTGCGAGAAGTGAGAAGTTACCCATACCTTTAGTGGAAAATACTTAAGTATTAGTACTGTATCTTTTTTTTTTTTTTTAATTAAAACCAATATAAATAATGCCATTAGCTGCAAACCCCTCCAAATTCTAGACACACCAGGGAGCAGTATAAATAATTTGAAAAGTCATGTGAGCTTCCTGTAGCCAGAATTATTCTAGGGAAGGACTGACCTTTGGTAAATTATTCCAAATTATTTTGCTCAAACATGAAACAGGACATACAGATATTGTGTGACTCCTTCTGATTCTGTGGATTTCTCAACAGCCACACATTCATATATATATTCTGAAATAGTAAACAGCTGCATTTTTGCTGCTACCTAAGCAATGACTTTGTCCCAGAAGTCAAGCAAGTATCTCTGAGACACTGAAAAGGAAATCCTGGGACAGTTCATGAGTGGAAAGAAGAAGACACCAGATGTATAGAAACTTTTCTAGTGTTTGAACTGTGGGCATTAAGCATATGGTAGCCAGAACACTGTCATGGAGAAAATGAGTCTTTGTCATATAAATCTTACCAAAAATGTCTTCCACCTGCTTCTCCTGATGATCCTTGAGCACATATTCTACTAATTCAGCTAGCAACATAATAAAGAAAAAAAGAGGAACACAGCAATGACATGGTAAATTTCTCAGTAAAACTCTTGTAAGTGTGCCCTTATTAACAGAAATCTGCAGTTTAAGTAAAATTGAAGAGTTAAATTAAGTTTTTCTCGTAAATTGTTGTTCAGGAAATAAAGATCACAAGAAAGGAGAAGTTGAGACGGGAAGCATTAAGCAGAAGATGACATTAATAGAGAGATTTTCCCCCAACAGCCACAAGTACTGTTCAGCTGTTTCCCCATAATACACAGGTTTAGGTACTCTGGTTTGATCTACCATGCATGAGGGACAGGCCACTTGAGTCTGTGCCACTGCTGCAGAGTGAAAATAGAATTTTTACAAGGAACAGCTACAGCAAGTGATCGCAAAATAACAATTTAACCCCCCCAAACTTAGTTTCATACCCATTTTGGCGTAAGCATCTGTGGTGTTGGAACAGAGATACAATCCATCTCCATTTTCACCATTTTCCATTGTACTCATGAAATCCATATTATTTAACTGTTCATAGTTGCTGGCATCAACTTCAAGATCTAAAGAAGAACATGCGTTGGCTCAATGAGTACCATAAGTAAGGAGCAAAAACTCAGATAGCATGACATGCAGAACAGGCAGATTTGTTACTTCAGCATAAGGCTTTGGCTCTGCATTGTAAGTTGGCTAAGGAGGAACGGAACTGAGCTCTCAGTAATTCACAGTCACCTGGAAATCAGCACTTTTCTTTTGCTAAACTCCGAGACCTCGTCTCTCTTAGTAAATAAAATACTTCCCAAAACTATTCTATGACATTAAAGCCCAGACTCACACACACTATTAAACCTTCTTCTGCAGGATACCGTGGTGCCATCGAAATTTCCTGTTCAGAACAGCGCTGTGTCCATGTACTGCAAATTGCCTGTGAAGCTTCTAATTGACCAAGGTCAAACCCATACCTGGGAGCGTGCTAAGACCTTTCCAGCAGAGATGTTCTGCTTCCAGTAACTGGTGTTGTGTCCTGACGATATTTGATTTACCTACATCATCTCAGACACTGCTAAGGCTCAAAAGTATTTAAAAAGTGAAACATTTCTGACAGCACAAGAGTCAGTCCTTGACCTGTAATTCATCCTACTTTCAGTCAGTGAGCAAGTCAGGCCATGGGGTGAAGAAACACTCCTGCAAGCTGCTATTAATAGTCAGGTTGAGAGAGAAAACCTCAGCCTGGGAAAAAAATTTAATCAATCACAATGATCCCAGTACAGTATGTTTTGTTAGACTGACTCAGCAGGATACTGTAAATAAGTACAGTTTAAAAACACCACGGTTTCTGGAAGCAGTCACTGCTGTATATGCAGACCAAGATACCATATCATAATACCAAGTGCCTGCAGAATTTCACCCCATCACCAAGATAAAGTGCCTTTAGATGGCTTTGTGTCTGAGAGGAGATGGCAATAACTTACAGCATGAGGACCAAAGTAACCAGGCCTTTTTTAGTGTTTTACTAACCTGTAGTGAAGTCACCTTCTCCATCTCCAGATGACTTCGGATCGAGGAAAGCACAGAGTTGCAACGGGTCGAAGTCACTGTGCAGTAAATCAAGGTAGCTGTTCTCGGGCGCAAAATCCATGGTTTGTCTCTTGCTGGCTGAAATCAAATTCCATACTGTTAGCTCTGACAAAAATCACAGCTTCTGCCAATCCAAACCACAGCTCCTGCACTGTGGCTTTCTGTGGGCAAGACACTGAGCTCTTCTGGGGAACTGGTGTTGCTTAGATCTGCATTGAATTATGCAGAGATCCTTAAACTTGCAGACCTAGACACAGCTGGCAGTGAGACTCACCTATCTTTCACTCCAGTCTGGGCACTGGGATGCTGCAGTCTGAGCACCTGGACCAAAAGTGTTAAATAAGTGGCAACCCTTGTATCTTATCAGGATATAAGTGATGCAAGCACAGATTCAGCGGGCGTTGTGGAAATTAGAAGACTGCAGTGAAGATGGTGGAAGAAGCAGCCCATTTTTTACTGTCAGGGCAATTTCATCTCAGGGGAAGCAGCTTCTGGCTGAGATGACACACACAGTTCCTAAGCCCTGGAGGTGGCACTAGGAGACATCCCCACAGCATAAGAAGAAACAGTGAAAGAGAGAACACTTATTTTCTACAATTCTTTCCCAAACAATATGGTTGATTGTGTACAGAATGGCATGGTCTCCTTGGGAATTAACTTCTGGACACATGACACTGACATTTTGGAATCTATCACATTTATTTTTTAATCAATTTCTCTTTCCTGCCCAGAAATCATGCACAAAGCTACTCCTGAGCTTGGAGTTGTTATAGCCTTCCAGGTAGAGTGCCATACAATATCCAGACAAATCTGACTGACCTAAGGTGCTCCCTGCTCCAGTAACCCTGTATGGGAGAACTGCTTAGACTCTGCAGCTACATTTCTTGATAAAGCTTATTTTTAACTCCCCATTTTCAATCCCTTCTATTTGCTTCCAGTTACTGCAGCAGGTTCTAGAAGAAGTTCAAACATTCCTTCTGGATATTCCACAGGTGTAGAATAACCAACACTACATGTTGGCTTTTCATCATCTTTATCAGACTATTTCAAATCCAAATATTGGCTCTTTGGTGTTTACACTGATGTGAATGCCACCTGGGCTGGCAATCCAAGTGATTTACTCCACTGTAATACTGAGATGCCAGCATGAAACAACCAGTATGAAACAACCAGCAAAATTTCCAGACCATATCCTGTTAAAATAAGTGCCCACACACCACAGCCATGAAAAGTTTCAGCTTGGCATCAAGCACCATATTTTGCAACGAAGAATATCTAGTAAATGGCTCTCAGATAATCTGCCCTTAGCAGAATTCCACTGCCATCCCTGGTTACACTTGTCTCCTTTCCTGACATGTGCAAACATGGAGCTGTATCCTGAAGCTCACCTGCAACATGGAGAAAAACAGCCAACACTGCAGCTGTGGTGAGAGAAGGCAGAGCAGACCCCGTCACCCACTACCACACGCTGCTTTTGTACAAACTAATCCTCATTCTTCTTACCCCTCTATGAGGCTGTCCCTCTGAACAGCTTGGGAATGAATATTTCTGAGTTCTGCTGCAGAAAACACCAGAATCGAGAGCCAGAACTTCAAAAGGGGGGTGAACTCAGTGAGGTTCAACGAGTAGGAATAACCTGCACTAAGATAGTTCTCCCTTTTCATGTGGCCTTACTATGCTACCAAGATTACAAAAATTTGATTTTATTGCCTGGCATGCTATAAATGGAAAGCAGAAGTTGAGAAACCTGCATGAGAACCAAGAATGAGGTTATAAACACACCAGATTAATTTTTTCGGTTTGTTGCAACACTTTGCTTTGCCCTTTCCTTTTGTTGCATTAACATAAAATCTGAACAGGGCCCTTCAGAATGTCACATTGCATGGGACTGTGTGAGCAAACCTGTGGAAGAATTACCTCTGAGTCAAGATAATTTGGGGGTTAGAGAAGTAATTGGGCAGAAGGCATAAGGGGAATGCAAGGCAGATAAATGTATCACTCAAAGTTCCATGATTAGCAGACTGCTTGATTACAGCAGACAAAGAAAAAAGGCACATCTTATGGAAAGAGACTAAGTAGGCCTACTTAATCCTCATGGAAAGACTAAGCTTTAATTAATTTATAGTCATTAGAGCTCATTTTATTTTAACCTTTTCTTTCAATAGCATTTCTCTGTGGATAAATACAGGAGTAATGTGAAATGTTGCAGCTAAAACAGTCAAGAAGTCAGGAAGCAACCAAGGGGAAGTCTTGTCAGTGCCAAGTCTGGTTAAAGAGCTGAAAATTAGAACATATAAGATGCTACAACCCAGGTGCACAGGGGTGAGAGACACAGACCCTTCTACCTTAACAAGAATCAAAACTGACACTCTTTCAAGAATTAAAAACTTGATTGCTTGTCTTTTGCTTTTTTGCTTCACAAGTCTGAATGGCCCTCAGTTTACTCTGGTATTTTTACTATTTACTCTGATATATTTTCTTCCTTGTTTTGGTTTTGAAACAAGTCTTTACACAGCTGTCACTCTATTGACTGCACTGGATTTGGGATGCTGGGATTTCTTTTTTGTAGCTGAACCAACATATTTTGAATAGCAGCTGTACTTTGCTGCATTAAAACCATGGTGCCATCGTGGAAAGCACTCTGTCCAAGGGTGCAGGAGTAAAGAAGCAAGTTTTTGAAAGCAGAAATTTCTACGCTGAGAGAGCCAGAGGCAAGGAGAATTCCACCTCAGGGACAGCAAGTGTTTTGCTGCGTGTTGTGACTGAAGCACACAAAATGAAACCAGACCTTTCCCAAGCTTGTTTACCGCAGCAACTCCTTTCCCCAGAGCTTCCCCTTTTTTCTCACAGCATCCCAACAGTCCCCTGTCTGAGGCTGAGGATTAATGAGCTCTGTACTGCTCAGCACTTCCTCAGTTGTTTCATACGTGATTTTAACTTAGTTTACTGATATTACATTCCCTTTGGGGTCCCATGGGACCCAGTGTTACCAACATGGTTGTTCAGCACAGTTTCATGTCAGAGGACTGAAAAATGTAAAGAATAAAGTGCCCAGGGTCTCCTGTGAGGCTTCCATGCACAAAGGGCATGTGCTGGGCGGGGGCAAGGCAGGATGTACTTCCAAATGTATTTCCATGCCATTCAGAGAGTCCAACCCTTTGTGGTTTGGACACTGGTTAAAGCAAATATTTTTTCTATAAATCTTTAAATAACAGCTCCTTTCTCCAGCAGCTGACACGCTCTGGCTGCAATGGAGCAGACCTGTGTCCCCACTGCAGTGACCCAGGGACACCCGGTACAGCCAAGCTTCTTCTCAGGATGCTTGGGGTTTAGCTCTGTGTTCTGTACATTTGGCATGATTATATGGTGCACTTTTCAGACTCACGGTGCTTTTTTCAGTGCTCTTTCAGAGTCCAAGTGTTATCATATGATTTAAACATGCTGGGTAAGTTGTAAAAGAAATAGTGAACATCACTGTACCAGGATGAAGAATCCAGTAAATGACAAAATCACTTAAAATACATATAAGTCTTAAGAGTTAGAAGGGGCATTTTAGATTTCTAAAGGTGAGAGATGTTGTTGTTTATCATTTTGCCCCAATAATTTCATTTAACCATATTATAAATGATCAACATGCTAAAGACTCCAGGCAACGGGGTCTGCTACTAACTAAATCAAATTATTTTAAGAGAAGGAAGAAGAATTATAAAGGCAAAAATGTAACATTACTCCAATAATAAGGAGAAGGAGAATTGAGGTTTGTTAGGGGGTTTCCTTCCCAAATCTCTGCTGACATCTGAACTGAGAGGTAATAAAATAATCTCCCACAGAATACAGAGGTTAAGAAAATGAAAAGTTGTAAAGTAATTTTAGGAACAGAGGAAACCCCCCGCAATTTAAGTTTTTGTACCAGTTTAGGAAGCTGAGAATAATTCACAGAAAAGTGTAGTAATGCCATGCAAATCACACATTTTTCAACCAGAGGATGACATAACATCCAAGTCTTTAATAACAATTCAAGTTTTAGATTACAATAAAATTAGAGAATGGGACTGCTGTGAAGACAGGAGGCTGAAAATTAAACTCAAATATGCTGAAGAAATCTGATTTTCCTGCAACACTCCAGACCCATTAAGTGCTACACATGAATGTGGGTGAAGCCAGACAACAAAAGATAACAAAGGTTACATCAAACTGTAATTAAGGAGTCCAGTGAAACCTTGGTACTTGGGTTCAGAAGTACTTTGATGGAAAAGCTTAGTATCATTGGCCACAATTTTAAAGCTGATTTTTTTTTCCCCAACAACTTTAGAAAGTTTTCTCTCTTTTGCACCCCCAAAGGTTGTGTCCTAGTGCACAACACACTCACCAGAAGGCAGGGATGTTTCCCAGCTTTTGCCTCAGGCAATGTTTTGAGACAGTTTCCGGGGAGATGGTCAAGCCAGAGAGGGAGGGAGAAATCCCCTCCATGTTACCATCACCTGTTTCCCTTTTCTCTCCTCAAATACATCCCTAACAATTCCTCTGCTCCACAGGCACCACACAAATTTTCCTTTCAGAAACGGCCTGATTGTCTGTAAACTGCAAGTAATGGAGCTTGACTTATATTTAGCTTTAAAGGTTTTAGTTTCTATTTCTGATCTTTGAGAAGTCTGTACAGCTGAAAGGCAGTTTAACTTTTCCTTTTGTATTACCCAGCCGAACAAGAGATAATACGTTTGTCGAGAGATGATGCTGAAAAAACAGCTGATCCATATCTTGCCACATTCGCCTTTGTCTCCCTTAAAGGTGAGTTTAAAGAAGTTAGGAAAAGTATAAATGGCAAGAAAAAAGGAGGGTTTGCATTTTAATGAACTTAGGTGCACAGTGATCAACACAGCAGAGAGATGTCGTTCATCTGGTGCTGGAGATGGCCAAGTCAAGGCAGACCAATGACACACTGACCTGCAGGTGTCAGAGTTGGGACTTACAGCAGAGTTTGCCTTTTCATATCCAGCATTGCCCAGCCCTCCCATCCCAGCAGTGAGATCAAGTAAAGCATCACTGCAGACACCTTGCCTACATTTTAACTCAGTGATTTTCAAGGCAAAATTCCAGCCCACCTAAAAGGCAAAGTAAAAGCTCTGGGTTGGTTTTGCCGAATTTGTGAAAAAGATGGAAATGAGCCAGTTTCTTTCAATGATTTTCAGTTTCACTTTCTATAGGCACAGCATTTATACAAAAACCCAAAGATCTCCCTAATAAAGTCTGAAACAAATTACAGCAACCTTTAGAGCAAGTAACAGGGCTAGTCACAAAGTAAAATTGCAAAAAAACCTATCCAAAATTTCACCTGCATTCAGACATCATCCTACTAATATCCCAAGCAACATAACCGGATACCGCCGCGCTACAGTTACCAATACCTACAAAAGGTAAGCTAAGATGAATTTATCATGAAAAAAACATGCATTCAAGGGTTGAGGAAAAACTGACCTTAGGAGACTGCACAGTTCCTGCTCTTTCGCTCTGTATTCAGTACCAAAAGTGAGGAGAGCTGCCAGTCCTGCTCAGGGCAAATAGAAAGTGACAGCAGAAAGGAGGAAATAAGCAAACCAGAACACTCATAGGGGGAATTCCAAAGAGGAAAACTAAGAGGAACCTCCCTTCTAGCAACCCCAGTACAACAAGCACTGTTACCTTCACTGGTCACTGCCACCTCTAAGAAGAGCTCGTTCTTGTCGCCAGTTAGGAACGGATGGAATTATTTGGTTGGAATTCATAATTGGGTGAGAGCTGACAGCGACAATTTCCATTGCTCCCCAAAATTCTTCCTCTCCTTTTTCATTCCAGTTCAAATCTGTCCCAAAGTCATCAGGAAGAACAAAGCAAGCAGTATGTGGACACTTACCTTGCAGCTCCACTTGGGGTAACAGAAGTGAAAGTATGTCTTTCACGTGTTCGCAGACTCTACCTACATAAAATCAGTTTGGTATCTCAAGCATGAGTCTCTTGCCATTGGTCTAAAATGACAAGGAGGATGTTCTGTGAAACAGCTCATGAATCTTGCCTGGCTTACACATGGTGTTCACAGTTTACTTGTAGTGGCATCCGACAGAACGTTTATTCATCTAATCATCACTTCCCTTGCCAGTGCCTACCTGGGGTAAGGCAAACAGCCTTTTGAAAACCAAGTTCATTCATGAGCATTCCCACCACGATACCTGTAGCTGCTACTGTGTGGCTCTGCAAGTTTATCTGCTTGCTTTTCTCTTGCATGAACTGATACAAATTAGAAATTAATTCCAAAGACATTATATTCTAAAGTAAGCAAATACTTTTTGTAGTTGGCTATAGCTTTAAAGAAAAATTCCACCAACGGAAAAGGATCTGATAAATACAACGACATTCAGGATTTCCTGCTTCAGTAAGGTAAGATTTTGATCAGCTGCTTGAAAACAACTGGCTTCTGCTGCTGGTATAAGCAAAGCAGCTGCTGACCTGTGTAAACCTTCTCTTTGCAGAGGAGATCCACCAGATTCCATGGGAAAATGCCCCCTGAGAAGGGACAAAGCTGTTTCCTCCCTGGGAGCAGCTGATCTCTTCCCTTTATTTACAGACATGGAACCCAACCTGTAGTGCAGAACACCATCCTCTCCAACCATCCAGGCTGTGCTGGAATTCCTCTGTGCCCATTAGAAGAAAAGTAACATCTCAGAACAATAGCACTCAGAGCAGAAAATATTGCAAGGCTGTGCAGTACAAGTTCAGTATTTTAGTGCTCCATTTTGATTGGAGACAAGAAAACAATCACACAAACTTTCAGAGGGTTGGTTTTTAGCCCTATTCTAGTGCGCAGAACAACCCCTTAAGTGACAATCTCCTTCAACTGCCCTGGAGGTGGATTTCTTTACCAGCCTCTGAGGCCGAAGTCCCGGGAGACAATCTCTGTGCTTCAGGAGCAAAAGTAGTCTGGGGAACAAGAGTTCAGCTCTTTACTCAGCTGTGATTCCAGGTCATGACCGCAGCAAAGACTGGTTGTCCACTTCTTGTACAACACTCATAAGCTGCTCGGAAACAGCAGAAAGGAATGGCTGGAGCAAATAACAGTTCGTCTAGTGGAACAGTCTATGAAAGCAGTCTTACAGACAGAGGGAGAAGCAGACTGGAAAACAGGAGGGTGTGAGACAGCTGAGAACTGCCTGAACTTTCCAGAGGACCATCAGCCTCTTTGCTTCAACGTCCACTGAGAAACTGCCGTACTGCAAAAAGAGGAGGCAGAGCATGTTCAGTAGTACTGGAAGCACTGCTAAGCATGTGTCAATAATGTGCTTTACAGGAGAGAGAAAGCTGGGACTTTTTTGTCCAGAAACTGTAAACATCTGTAGTTAAAGAGAAATCTGCTAATATCAATCTGTCCCTGACCCAGGTTTTATTTGCAAAGCTTCTTCAGAGTTAAGCAATATTGAACTTACGGCTGACAAATGACCTAATTTCAATAAGAAATCCAGAAGAGAATTTGCTTCAAAGGAAGCTGAAGTCTCTAATAAAATTTGATTAATTTCCTGGTGAACTAATGTCTTTGATTCCACAAGATCTAGAAAACAGTGACCATGGTTGAGTATGTGATGGATGAAGATTAATGCTTCAGATCTTCAAGATCTTTGAATGCAGAATTGAAGTGTTACAGTACAAAAATGAGAAGGAATAGATACCTCTTCAAGCACACCAGGGATTTCACTAGAAGAAGAAAGCAGACTATATATACTACCAGCATAAGTAGCACTAGGCCACTGTCTATGGTGTTCTACCTTTAAAATAAGAATTCTTGGCATTAATTTGAATGTAGGTAATAACAGAGCTAGAATCTTCCAGGTCAGTATTTTCCCCTCTCATGAACTATCTTAATTTGCATCCTCATTTCCTCCTGTATTTTTATCCATGTCTTTAAGTCTTGCTCTGTCAGCCTTCTGAGAATTCCTGTCCAAAGTTCTGTGAGATTCTGAGTGACTACAAATGTTTGAGGGCCTTAATCTGTCTTTGGACCTACTAGACTGGAAATTCTGAACCTTTAGAGTTCCTAACCTCACTCGAGAAAATTACCTTCTAAGGAAGCTGCAGGTATGACCAGCAGCAATTCATGAGAGGAAGTCAGGTTCATAATACACATAAAAAGGTTCACACTGAGAGCTGCAAACTCAGGTGGAATTACTGAGGAAATCCCATGTGAGTGTGCATTCATGATGGAAGGCACAACATCAGTAACCAAAGCCTTCATTCAGCGATTTATCCAAAACAAAATTCTGCAGTTCTGCTTTGCAAAGTGTAACAAAGTCTGGGGATGGGCTGGTCCTTAGATATTCACTGAGGGCCGTGTTCTCTCCTGCTCATGGGCGTTGCTGCAAAGTCCCCATAGATTTCCATACTGTGTTATGATCAAGGAATTGTGATTCCTTGAAAACTCCTTTCATGTTGGCTGAGCTGTTGGCTCTATATTTGAGCTCTGGTTTTCCAGTCAGCTACTGGCTTTGGCTTCCCTGGCAATAAATTTGTTTCCCTGGCAGAATTTTTGTTTGGGATTCCTTCTATACAAGCTCCTCACCCACAGCTTTCCTAGATAAGAGGGATGTTTCATAACAGCTGTATCTCTTCTAAGGATTGTCACGTTCTTCTCAAGACCCAAAAGAAAAGACATGCCTTAGCAATGGAAAGTGCCAAGCAATAGCAACATAAAAAGCAACAAATAGTAAAAATGTATGGCCTGACTTAGTTCTCCTTTTCACACACATTGTTTGTGCTATGATACATTTTAAAGAGGAAAGTGAGTTGAAAAGGAGAAGTTGTGCTTTTGATTTCTCTGCACTGAGGGGAAGTATCATTTCCAAGTAAATATGATGCTGCCCAAAACTCTACAGCTGATTTTGGAATCCAAATAATATTAGTCAAATGTCAGCAATTAATGCCACTGTTTTTCCCACGGACAGTGAGGCAGCTGGAAGTGTACCAGTGTAGGCCAGTTATGTCCTTCAGTTCACAGCATCTGGGTATGACATGAGCCTTTAGTAGATTTTATCTGGTGTCAAGACAGCAAGAAAATATTTTTCTTTCTTACACATCCAAAACCAAAAGCAGAAATAGAAATCACATTTAATTATTGTAAATTAGGACCGTAGCAGCAAAAGTACTTGAATCAAGTTTTCAAAGCCTAAGCCACTCTAGTCCCCTTTCCCTTATTTTGGTCTGAGCTACAAGATAATCAGTTCTGAGGTCAAAAGCAGAGTGCTTCTAGCACATTGTTGCTTGGTATGTTTGCCTATAGCTGAGCAAAAGCCAGGGTCTAGGCTTCCTCCCAGATTATGATCTTGCAGATCTTGTTGGAAAACTGCTCAGGAATCCTTAAAACCTGTAGGAAGAGTAAAACAGGAGCCAAGTTGGAACCTTTATATTGTAACACCTATGCAAGGGCCATTCCACTTGTGATCTGTCTCCAGTCTGGACAGAAGAGAGGAAACTATTTGGGTTGCAAAGTCTCCAATCTCCTGCTCCTCATGAACACCTGGGCACATTGACAGGTGGATGTTTCTTAAGGTGTGAAACAGCTGCAGAAAATCTTTTCTCGTGTTTAAGTGGCAATCATGATGATGTATCACAAGCTGTTTGCTCCTTTGGAACTATCCCATGGAGGGGAGTTCTTTCTCCACAACAAGTCTACCATTCTCACATTAGTGGAGCCAGCCACACTTCTGCCCTGGAACTGTGAGCTTGCCTTGTCTGAGTTTTGCATAACTAAGGTGCAGCAGCTCAAGGAGTTGCAGGGATTGGCCAAGGATTACAGTTTAAATTGAGTTTCTTCTTTTAATACACAGCTTCTCATATGGCTTGAACTCTGCACCTCCCACCAAATAATGAAGATAATACTTTTGGCTTTTTGCTTGTTTGTTGGTTTTTCTTTTTTTTTTCCCCCCAAATCTGTTGAACCCATTCAAGAGCTCAGTGATTGTAGGAGAAGCTGAAACTTCCCTTTTCCCCAAACTGTGGTAACACTCATTCAGGTTTGTTGTGACTGCAAGTGATTCCCAGCTTTCTGCAAGGGAAACCGCTAGCTGCTTTCAGCATTTCTTCTGCTCCACAAGATAGCAAAGGAAAAGTGAAGACATCTTATTCAGTGTAGCTTTATGCTGATGAAACTAAAAGAAACAATCTTTTTCATGTAATAGCCCAGGAGCAATGCTCTCCTAAATGAATTGGACATTATTCCTACTCATACTTGAACAAAACTGATGTTTCTTCTGTTTTGAATCGATGTAGGCAGCAACTTCAAAGGAAAATACCTTCAGAAGGCAAATTCTATTCAAAGGAAGATTAGAATACACATCCAAGGGATTTACTTCTCCAGAAGGAAAATCAATTAATCTGCTCTTCTCAGTTGCCACTTACACAGTTAGAGCGAAACTTGTTACCCTCCTGCACTGCAAGTTAAAGTTGTGCTATTGGATAACGAGAGAACAATTTTTCGAGTGCTGCACTTTCTGGTATTGACCATAAACCCAAATGTTTGTGAAAAAGCACCAAATACTTCTTATTCTGCAAAGGTATTTTGGATATTAACCAGAATCTGCAGCAGGGTACTTAAAATTCTTATAAAGATTTAGCAAGTTCCTCCCAGTACATTGTTTCTTCCCAGGTGGAATTATTGCTCCACTTTCAAATGGATCTGATGATGAAAGGACACTGTGACAATTTTCAAGGCAGTAAAATCTGATAACAGCGAGAAAATATTTAGATTCTATTTGAATACATCTCCCATACTCAGGCTTGTTTAGGCAACCATGACTGGAGTTTAAAGATCCCATCTGTAAACTAGGCCTAGAAATTTTGCCCCAGTGTTTATTTCAAGGCTGTAGGTTCTGCCATAATGAGAAGAGTGCTTTCCACTTGAAATTCCAGATGTCTGTATTGCACTGCCTGCATGAAACTGCTGCAGATTTAAATAGGGGAAGTATTAAATGACTGTTGAAGCTGAATTCAAGACTTGAGGGTTTTGGTGGGCAGCAGGAGAGAGAAAAATGCAGGCACATTCTGAGGGAGTAAACTCACTTCTTAGTCTGACCCACCAGAAGGTGTGATGGAGAAGAGGGGTAGCTCTGGGGCAATTCTAACAGTGTCCATCTTTTTAAAACAACAGAACCCCGCTTAAACGATAGCATTCAGAATTACTTGGACAAAACCAAGTGAGTTTAAAAGGAGATTAAAAAAATATTGGTATAGACCTGTAAAACTTATGGAAGACCTTGGGCTGCAATTTAGAGAGGGGTCTAATTTTTTTTTTTCCAAAATACAGTATTGGACATTACTTCTCAAGGTGCTATGCAGGTGTCAGAAAGATAAATCACTTGTTGGTAAAATAGCCTTCTTAAGGTTTAGGATTTGATATACTCCAGTGATCTCAGATTTAGGAGGAAGTTAACAAAGCTTGGGGAGAAGGAGGTACCACTATAAGGGACATGAAGAATGCAGAATTTACGGGCCACAAGGACGCTTGGCAGAACTTCCACGATAAGGCTGAGATGACTGTTTTCCAAAATCCTGACTAACTTCAAAAGCCATTCCTGCAGAAATGACCTTGGTTTCTACTTTTGGTAGGCTGGGATTTACAAGCTTGCTGCCAGTCTGCCATAAACGCTGAATAAAATTCTTCTGTTTCTCCAAAATATTAGTGTTTAAAAACTCACAAGCCTCATGTTTTTTAGCTTTAGTGTTGATAGGCCCATGTTTAAACTACGAATTCTACCACTTTCCTCCTCTCCTGAATACCAGTGATTCACCCACCCCCACCACCCAAAAATTAACACAACCTTCCTGATTTAGTGATACTTTGCCAAAGCACTCCTGATTTATAAGCATGCTGTTCTCTTATTACACTATTTTTATTAGCACAGGGTATTTCTTCATGAAGCCAAGGATGGAGTGTGAAGCATTTCCACTAAAAGTTGGCTGCTGCCTGTCCTACAGACAGAGGAAGAGACACAGAGAATCTCTTATGCCCTCCCTTGGTTTTCAAGAAGCCTGTGAGCATCACAAACACAGTAGCTTTGGGACAGACAGTGCACAACAGTATTCATCTTGCTACAAACGGACTTATAACTTATCTATAGCTAAGAAGAATTGAAAGAAAAAAAAGAAGAAAATACAAGAAATTTGTATCCTTTCTGTCACCACCACTGAAACTTGTATAACTAATCCAGTACACGGGTACCTTGGAGCACGTGACATAAAACCCCTGTGATTTCCCTCACACCGAAATAAAATAGAGCAAGATTTTTATTCTTGCAGAATAAAACAGAACACAAATGCAAACCCCAGCTAAACAAAGAAAAGGATGCATGCAAAACCACAGACTGTGTCAAGTTTCAGACTGAGGCAAAAATACTAAACTGACAGTTGAAGATACCACACATTTTAGGGGCTTCCCTAGAGCATTTCTGATCTTTGTCAACTAAAACACACACCAGACACAAAGGCTATCAAAATCCACGTCAGACCCAGCAGCTCTGCCTTTAGTCAGTTGAATAGACCAGCACTTACCGTGACTTCCATTCCAGTAGTTGTGCTGTTGTTCTCGTAACTGCACACAGTGATTGTGGGATCACAGGCAAGGTCACGTCACCTTCTTTTCCAGGAGCTTCAGGTCCATGTTCCTGCAGTCCTGCACTGCTGTCCCTGGTCTGCTCTGCCATGGAGAAGGAGAACCCTCACACCCTTCTGCATGAAGGGTGAAAGGCAGGGCATTCCCTGAGAAACAAACAGGTCTGGGTTCTTGCCCTTCTTCCAAGGTTTATTTCGGCATTTTTGATTGGCGATTATTTATAGATTCTAAAGGTGTGTGGCTCATGAACTCAGGACCATTCACAGGAGGGGCAAACTCTTCACCCTCCAGCTGGAGAGTCAGGCAGAACAGCTTTCAGCTGTGGACACATCCAGTGCAGCCTGGAGCTCCCTCCTCCTCTCAGCTGGGAGCTTGAGGCTTGTCACCTGTCAGGCCACAGAGGGATTTGTGGTCCCTTCTCAGTCACAGACTCAGTTGTAAAAGGGGCTCGTAGGCCACAGACATGAGCCTTGCTTTCATATTTCCCAAAAGAGCTTGGGTCCCTGCCTCCAGGAGAGGTTCAGGGCTGTGTACTCCATACTGAGGGAGTTATTTCCAGTAGCACTTGGTAGATCTTGTGAAGATGTGTCAGACCCCATTCCAAGGCACTTAATGCTCCTGTGGCTCATACAGTGGACCTAGTGACCTAAAAACCTGTCCTGAGCACCTCTTCTTCTCTGTGTGATTCAAACCCACAGAAATAATGTGGATTTGGTGAATTTTAATTCCTCAGATATCCCTTCAATTTATCTGTGACTGAGTACAAGGAATATTAGAGAGCTGAAGATGTTTGGTGAACTAGAAAACTAAATATTAAAATAATAAGGAAAGATACTATAAAAGAATAATGTAGGGACCACAGGCTGCTTCAGAAAAAATTTGCAATTCAAAAGACTTAAGAATGGTGGGTACAAGTTTTTCATTTAGTTGCATCCCAAGATTAGGAACCCCTTTTTTGTGTTTTGTCTATAGTCTTCTTTTTTTTTTTTTTTTTCTGATAAAGTTATTGCCTTTACCACCCCCTCACAGACACAGCAATTTGGAATAAATAAGAAAATCAAATGTAAGCAAGTATAGCCAAAGCTGCTTAGCCACAGCCTCCACAACAAAAGATGAAGTAGAAATTGCCAGTGAAAGTGGTTGAAGAACTGTCCAACAAGCATCTCAGGAAGCTGAACAAGGCTCTGTGGATATTACTAGCAGCTGGGAGAGGCAAAAAAAAGAATACAAGAAATAAAGCTAATGAATAAGCAGCTCACAGCTTTTACAAACAACTTCAGCTTTTATTATTTATTAACTTGTTTTTTGCAGTAAAAAAGCAGTAGGAGCAACAGTACTCAGTTTTTCTTATCAGCTTCCTATTGTACTAAGTTTCATAACTGTTCAATAAGCCTTAGGGTCTTTTATTTAAGAAGTTAAGATTGTTGTTATTTTTTTTTTCTCAGCAAGCCTATACAGGACTGGCCTAAGACAAGAAAGGTATTGGATACTTGTGTGAGTGTGCACAGGCATTTAAAATTCACACGGCAAAGGAAGGGAGAGACTCCCAGCACACCTTCTGATGAAATCACTGCCATTCCGGGAAATGGATCCCAGAGTGCAGGGATAAGCCCCACCTACTGCAGGGGATCTGGGATGTCACTTAAACCAAACTTCTGCCCCAAACAGTTCCCAGCTCGAGGAGTAAGAGATTATTTGCCAAAGCAGCAATTACCAAGAACTGCAGCTGAGAACGAATAAAGCTTTGAACACAACAAGAGATATATGAAGCTAAACACACCAAGAATTCTGTATCCAAATGCTGGGAAGCAATGCAGCCAGGCTGGCAGAGCTGGTGACTTTGCCTTGCTGTGCCTTTGTTTTGGCTGTTGCTAAGTGACCACTGCACAGCCTGAATAGAAAAAGATGCTGGAGTAAACTCATTAATAATTTCAAAGATTTTGGATTCCCAGGTAACTGCACCAGACATTCCTACAGCATGAGTTAAATAAGGCCTAAAGCCACCCAGTGAATACAGAAGATAAAATAAAGTATTTAATAAAAATATGTAATGTTTCCTTGGTTTTCTTCATAACTGAAAGGAATACAGGTACTGCTGCACTTTTTAGAATGAAATCCAGTTACTGTGCAATGGTGGGTATTTATACTCCTTTCTTCAGATACTCAAATATTATTTTCCACCTTTTTAGGCATAACTGAATGAAAGATCAATACAGGCTTTGGGTTTATTTAATCTCCATTTATATTTAGGATCCAAACCTCTTCAACTATGACATATCTTTCTTACTGATGGCAGAACTTGATTATAACTACACATCACCCAGCTAAGAGACACTGTCCTGATCTGTTAAGTGTATGCTGTGGCTTCTCCCCTGTTAAGGCAGAGCTGCCAGTTACAGCAATTCAGGTATGTACAGGCCAAAAAAATCCATAGGAATTGGTTCTCGGCAGAAGCAGAAAACCATATTTTACAAATTAATTAGAAAGTGATGCTATTAGAATGTTATCTATTTAGTACATTCTCTGATTTGTCTTATCTGCTCAAAATGTAAACATTTTATTGTACCTCCAACAAACTCTTTAAATGTATCTAATGAAAGTGAGGTAAGAGTTATTAGTGGATTAACAATATTTTCCCATATTTAGAGAAACAGAATACTCAACTGTAAACACCACTGAGATACTTAAACCAGGCAAAAACTGTCAAGTTATTCACAAGGTCCTCAGGCAATTTACAGTCTCTGATGCCAAACCCTGCAAGATTCTGGGTGGTGCTCTAAAGAGAAAGAGAAATCAGCTGACTTCTTGGTAGTCGTGTGAATAAAACAGCATATTAATCTTAGAGGAAGTCCTATTTATTGTTGCAGCAGAGAATGAGAGACATTTCTTAGTTATTCCTATCAAGCCTTTGGCACTGATAGTGCTCTAAAATACAGGGGCTATTATTTGTCTGGGGAGAGGATTGATTGCCTGCAAGGTAATGGCAAGTGCACAGCAGTAAGTGATATATTTTAAACAGTTTTATGCTATATATTTCTGTCAGCAATTAAGTGAAATCTTAATATATTTCATAAATGGTCAAGGTTTTCCTGTGTACAAACTTGAAAATCAAAGCATGGTTCATAAATTCAGTGTAACCATCTCCACCTTTGATGCTTTTGAAGCAGTATTTGAGAACTTACATCACCTTTAGGGTGTTGCTAATCTTTCCAGTGTTCAAGCAATTTGTAGTTAAACCAGAAGTCAGAAAGAGTGTTGAAAATAAGACAGTCTGTTCATGAGATCCTAGGAAACACTGGAAGCTTCTAATGAGGTTTCACTCGGATGTACTTATTTTAAAAAAAAGGAAGAATTATTTTCCAGTAAACAAAAAATGAGGGAATTCTTGGTTTGAGCAATGATTCCTCTAGGGACCAAGGATTCTTTCTAGCTCTTAATTTGCTCTAAAAGAAAATGATGACCCATAAAATGCCTTGAATAATCACACAGCACAATTTGATATAGCTTTTTAGGGAATTTATTAAAAATGTTTGCATGGTACAGTGACAGTCTCCTGTGGGATTATCTCATAGATTTTGTTAGGAAAACAAATAATCCCTGCAGTGAGTCAGTGGAAATAAGCACTGGAAAGAGGGAAAGTTAAAGGAACAGAGTAGTAAATCAGATACCTAATGCTATGACAGGCTAATCAGCACCTCTCCCATGGAAGTACTGCTTTAGCTGACAAGGGACACAGCAGACAGTTACTTTCTTGGAACAAAAATGCAATGGCTCGGACAATACAGCAGCACTATAGAATTACTGAACTTAAACCATCAGATTTGCTGGCAGAACTGCTCTGAGAGATGCAAGAGGAGCCAATACAGTAGCTGAGATGAATAATCTGGCAGTCAGGAAGATGCTGAAGGTTTCTGTCAGTGCAGTTCCGGGAGCTGCTTCCGAGCCCGAGCTGGCTCTGTTTGAGTTGCTGTTAATGTATGGCTTGTGAGCAGAAGCGCATGTTGATACAGTAAACGAAGCAGAAGTCAGCTCCAGGTATGCACATAATTGTTTAACACCTCATGATAGCTCTCAAGGTCTTGGAAACCGAACAGGTGTTCAAGCCTAGAAAGCCAAAGGCAGCCGCCCAGTGAGAGGCCTCGGAGATAACGCTGGAACCCATCACATGGCCTTGGACAGGCGGTGAGAGGGAAAGAAGGAGCTGCTGCTTTCTGTGGAAGGATGCCATGCAGTGAATATCTGTTACCAAAGTGAAAAGTGAGAGAAAAAGATTGCTTATGCTATCTTTATCCATGGACTATATATTGATTAGGAATTAGTACTAACAGAGCCATACACGTTAGTATTTACAAAGTTTAAAAAGTGTGGATAAGTTTGGAAAAGGTGTGTAATAGTTTAAGTAGTTCCATGCATGTTCCCTACCCTGTTGCCTGTAACATTTTTGTGCTAAGTGTGATAAATAAGCTTTAATGTAAACATTGTGTTCTATTCCACTCTTTTCCGTTGGATGAAGAGGACCAAAGAACAAAACCTCTACTTTATTGATGCAGTTAGACTCTCTTAATTAATAACTGGCGTAAAAGTAAAAAGTGAAACTGTGTCAGAATAGGCTTTAGGCATCGGCATCAAAGAGTTTATATCTTCTTGGGGAGTGAAAGGTGTCCTTAAATGTTTCAATATTTTAGGCTATGGTGAACCATCCCATCAAATTACAAATCTACTATACTTGCTAGCACACTTCAAAGTCTTGTTTTAACACTATCAAGGCCAAAATATGATGATATTAACATGATTAGTCATTAAAATACACCTTTCCTCCCTTACAGTTACAACCCTACTAAGAACAGCTCTTTTTTTTCTGACACATTGGGTATTGCTTTGCTCCAACAGCAAGTCTTCCACAAAGTCTTCTACTTTCCAATTAATGTTCTTGGAATGTTCACCTCAGTAACTTCTGTATTTACTCAACAGATGCAGTCTGGTCCAGTTAAATGTTTTAGAAAAGACTAGGAAGTTATTATTTTGCAGGTTTATTTAATGCTAAGAGCTAGTCAGACCTATTCATGGCTGCGATTTATCAGATCTTCCTTGACCTTCCACTTCGTGCTTAGCTGACCAGACTATTTCCCCCTATTATTGTGAAATTCTTACGCTTATCCTGAAGTCCAGTTGTCTTGTTTCACTTCCCTAATTCTGCTGCATAATTCACCTGCAATTTAAAAAAAAAAAAAAAGCAGGAGAAATCTTTATCACAGAATCACAGAATCCCCTGAGTTGGAAGAGACCCAGAGGGATCATTGAGTTCAACTCCTGGCCCTGCACAGGACAGCCTCAAAAGTCACACCCTGTGCCCGAGAATGTCATCTGAACACTCCTTGAGCTCTGTCAGCTTTGATGCTGTGACCACCGCCCTGGGGGCCTGTTCAGTGCCCAACCACCCTCCTTGGGAAGACCCTTTCCCTAATATCCAACCTAAACCTCCCCTGACAAAACTTCAAGACGTTCCCTGGGGTCCTGTCACTTGTCACAGAGAGCAGAAGCTGGAGCTGCCCTTCCACTGCCCCTCATGAGGAAGGTGCAGACCCCAATGGGGTCAGACCTCTCCTCCAGGCTGAACAGAACAAGTGCCCTCAGCTGCTCTAAGTGAAGGGCCAAGTTACCCACACCACACCAGTGGGACACCACAGGGCTGTGTCCCACCGCCTGCCCCCACAGCTGTACCCGACGGGGCTGCTGAGGGGGGACAGCACCGGCAGCCTGAGGGTGTCCCCCAGACGCGACACGCAGGAGTCCTCTCACACCTGTACAGCTACATCCAGCCTTTCTCTCCACTCCCTTTTCCTGTCAGGGTTTCCCTTGAGCATGAGACCCCAGCGGTCCCGTTCCGGCTGATGCTGCCGGCGGGGCTGGAGCCGCCCCGGGGTGCTCGGGCTCCTCTCGCTGCTGCTCAGCCCTCGCCCAAAGCCCGACCGGCAGCCCTGGGCTCGGCAAACGCAGCCACCGGGAGCCGGCCCCGCTCCGAGGCGGTGCCCGGGGAGGCGCATCCCGGCGAGGGGCAGCCCGGCCCCTTTTCCCTGGCGCATCTCCCGGCCCTGGAGCCGCGGGAGGATGAAGCAGGTAGAGGGGCGGGCGGGGCGGGATGCTCGGGGGGCGGCGCGGCCCCCCCGGTCCCTGCGCGCTGACCGGGTCCCCGCCGCAGGCGCTGGTGGACGACACCGAGGATGTGTCCCTGGATTTCGGGAGCGAGGAGGAGCTGGCGCTGCGGAAGGCGCGGATCAGGTAACGGCGCGGAGGCCGCAGCATCGCGGCGCCCCTGCGGCCCTCGCTGCTCCGGCTGGAGGGATGCACGGGAATAGAGAGAGCTCCGTTTAAACGCTGAATTCCCGTTTTTCACTGAGAGGGTGGTGAAGCGCTGGAACAGGCTGCTCGGGGAGGATGGGGAGCCTCTGTCCGGGAGATGCTCGGGTTGGAGAAGGTGAGGCCCGGCCTCCCTGCCCGGCATCTCCCGGCCATGGAAACGGAAACCTGGAACACCCAACGCTCCAAAACCCAACCACACTACTTTTGTTAGAGCTGGAGCAGCGGAGAGGCCTCTCAGCTCCAGCAAAAGCAGCTGTGCTGCAGTGCTCAGGCATGACACTGCACACCTGGCTGAAGGGAAACAGCAAGAAACCTGCAATAAAACTGTCATGCTTTCCTACCACGGGGTGTGATGACGTGTGGAATATTGTACATCTTATCCTTGCAGATGTTACCTAAGAAAATCCAACCCATTCTTCCCTCTCACCGGGTTAAGCTGTCTGCCTTTGGGTTCGTCACCTTGGGTGTCACTCTGCAGCTCTGGCAACACCAAGGTCCCAGAGCTGTTGTTCCATGGTGGTTTTTGAAGAACCTTCAGCCAAAGATTGCAAAAGGAAGAGTTTTATGTCAAAAGAAATTATGCATGCACTCACCAATAACGTACATAATCACCTTTGATTCAGGAGGCGCCCCAGTTACTTTGCCCCAGTTTACTCTGGTGCATTACAATGATAATATTTCTTCTAGGTGTAAACAAAGAAACATAAGAGATGTTAAAAATGGTATCTGAGGTCACAAGCAATCACATAGCTTTGCAGTACAATTACTCTGTTTTACTGGTGTCTGGCGAAGTATTTCTGTCCTTTCACTTTGGACTGTCTTGGACTTTGTAACTACGTACTGAGTCAGCCTTCAGCAGCAGCACAAATTTTAAATGAACATCTATATTTTGGTGTTGTCTTGGAGACATAGCCCAAGGATTCAACTACACTGAGAAACACAGCTTAGAAGTACCTTGAACACGAGCCATAGATTCCATCTGTAGGACCAGACTAGACTGAGCATGAAGTGAAACCATCCTGAAAAGTTTGTAGGGGGTCCACAGCACCAGTAACTTTACAGATCTGCTCCTACTGGCCCACACAACTCAATAAATACAGACAAGCAAAGTTCGGCAAACCAAAGTATTAAGTGATCAACTTTGTGTAGATACTTATTTTGTTAAAGACAGGTCTTCTTTCTTGCCCTCACAACAATATTAAAAGACAATCTCATACTGAAAATTTGTTTGCTCTAGAATGCAGAAATGAAACTGCATTCACACAGAACTGCTTACACTCTTCACACAGATGTTTGTTTTTAGATTTCTGAAGAATCTTGTCTAAACAAGCCTGAAACACACCTAGGTGCTGCAAAATTTAGTAACGAGATGGTCCAGCCTTTTGCCTTTATCCCAATTTCATATATCTTGAACTTGGTTAGAATTTGCATAAGCTATGACAAGATGTACTTTTATGGTTCTCCAAGGTAAAAGGACTCTCTAATAGTGAAAAGTTAATGGCTACTTTGCTAGGAAATTAGTAAAAGATAACTTACACCCTCTTTGCAGTTCACTGAAGTACCAGAACATTGGATCTGGAACAGTCAGGAGCGTAAAATCACTTCTCTTACAAGTCAGCCATGTAACACCATGATTAGAGAGCCCCTTTATTCAAAATCTGCTTCAATATATTTGATTCCTTAATGTGGGCTGCAACTAAATTCACAACAGCTCATTCCTGTCCTAATAGGTATCATGTTTGCAAACTGAACGGAGGTCATTGTAACAAGGTAAATGGCAACCCTTCAGCCTCGAGGCTCCAGTTCTACACTAGAGGGAGGTTTACATGCAGCAGGAACACTGAAAGTCCAAGCAAGTGGGTTGCTGTGCTCTCAGGAGCAAACATCTGGCAAGCAGAGTTTCAGTTGACTTCATCCTTTACTGGATTTGAATGAAGAGAAGGAAAAAAGGAAAGTTACCATATTCTAAAGCCTGTTCTGTCTCCCATTAGTACAAGGAATAATGTATGTTTATACAATGATTTCTTAATGCCATTGTATTTCTGAATATTAACTTTTAAAAGAGTTTTAGGGAGTACAATTTAATTTAATATAAATGCATTCACAGAAGAAAAGCAAGAAACTTATTTAAAAAAGGATGCAGATTGTTTAGCTTCAGGTTTTAAAAGATGATCATTTCCTTATTAAAACCTCTGTTTGAATATGATAGGAACAATAGATTTCACAACGACTGTGAATTAAGAGAACACATTTGTTCTGTTAAGTGAGGAAGTGAACAGTTTATTTACTAGATTCTATTAATTTCAGGATTAGTATTTTTTAAGCATAAATTTTCTGAGGTTGAGAGAGCTGCTCCAAAAAAAGGAGGTGCAAGTTTTGATGCATCTCTACATTCCTCCCACATGACAAGAACCTGCAAGTCTGTCTGTGGCTTGCTGAGCACATCCTTGGGAGAGGACTGACATTCCACAGCCTCAACAAGTGTTTAGCACAATAACGAACGAGAGCTTCTTGCTCATGGACTTTTTTGCAGTAAATACCCTTCCAAGTTTGATACTGGAACAGATTCAGCATCCAAACAGTAATGCTGTTGTAACCCAGTAATCCTGCTGGATCTGCCTTCCAAAATGAAGCAGTGCTTCCCTGAAGTTACTGTCAGCTTTGAAGCACTGACACAGCCACAAAAGCTCAGTCCACTCTAGTGTGAGTAGCGAGGCACTGTCTGGTTTTGACAGTTCACAATATCCACCCCACTCCACCCACCTGCTTACAGCAGAAAAAGCCCCTTTCACTTACGTTGTGACATGTTTAGTTGTAAGCCAGAAGAAGTTTTTGGAAAGTTTGAAGTTAACATGGGCATGACCGGGAGTAAATATAAATTACAGCTGTGCATCATTTCTCCTTACGCAGTCATGTGTGTAGTACTACAAGCACAGTATTGACATTATATAAATATAAACAGTTAAACAGCTTTAGAATAATATTACAATAAGGATCTTTAAATAGTCATTATATTTATATAACAATCATTTAAGTTTATAATAAACAATTACAATTGTGTATATATTATATATCTCATTTTATTATACATAATAACAAAATCTATTCTATTGAATAGTTAATTATGGTCCAGGTCACACTACGGTCAATTGTTCATAGAGGTGGAGGAGCTTAAGAAGACAACTGCTGACTTAAATAAAAATACCTTATGCAGAAAACAAATTTAATTCACTCAGCTTCAAGGGAGAAGTTGTTTAAACGCAATAGCCTCTAGTTAATTCACACCTTCAACTAATTAACACAACCACAACTGTATGGAGTAAGTTTTATACTGGGCCTATTACCCTGAAAATTGTACTGTGCTCATACCAGCATTCTCCAGGCCCCTGTCCCCTGCACAGGCCAATATTCCATGTCATATAGTGACTTCTCTCACTGAAATTCCTCTTTATTTTGTTACAGACAAAATTTTGTTGGATGAGCAAAGCATAAATATCCTGTGAAATTAATATACAATAATTCATTAGAGCTGTTAGACTCCAGAATCGCTCTCCCTTTCTAAAAGGAAGTGTTTGGTTTTAGACATTAAGGATGAAGGTTCATTTTGTCTTCCACCAAAGAGCTGCTTTTTTTTTGTTTCAGAGTTCCTGTTTTGCTTTCAAAATAGTTCTGAAAGGCATAAGAATTGTCTAAATTGTTTTGTGCTTTGAAAAGCTGGTTTATTTCATGAAACAATAAGGATTTTTAGGACACTCTTGAACACAACCACTATGTTCCTTCACACAAGTCAAAGAAACTGGTGAAACTAAACTCCATCTTTTAGCTTTGGATTGAAGCTTGGCCTTTGAAAATACTATGGCTTTGGTAATGAAGATACCCATCAATATTTGAAATAACAGAAGCTACAATCCAAAATACCACTTTAAAGTAGAAATAGTTGTGTTATACATCTCTGTAAGGGAGTATTGTAACATTCCTTCTTGTCCCATCACTTTACACTTGCTCTGCTTTCTTTTCTAGGCACCCACTGGCCACCTTTTTCCACCTGTTTTTCCGAGTGAGTGCTATTGTTACCTACTTGTTCTGTGACTGGTTCAGCAACAGCTTTGTTGCCTGTTTTGTCACTATTCTCGTCCTTCTATCCTTTGACTTTTGGTCAGTCAAGGTAAGATGACCCTGAATAGTAATTACCTTTGAAAGTATTTTGCTTGCCCTTAAATGAAACAAAAAAGAGAATATGCATACTGGCAAAACACCAGTAATGTCGTGATCTGTTGGTTTATTGCATGTCTAGCCCAGTTTAATGAAGATGTTTACATACGTTTGTTATTGTTCTCTATGGCTCGTAGGAGCTACTAAAATGGTGAGAAAATTGCTTTGCTGTAGGTAGATTTCTCTGCATTTTCCCCCTTAAAAATAAAAATTAAAGTAACGAATGCCTGAGGATGTTCAGAGCTGCAGACCAGATCCCTGCAGAGGCTGCAGGAGGTCCCTGGAAGCCCAGCTATGGCTCTGGTGCCCTAATCAAGTGCAGGCAGGTGGGTCAGGATCCAGGGGCTCCCCATGTGGAACAAGGATTTTTGTTTTATAGAAGTGAAGCACTGATGTGTCTCCAGTATTCTGAAAGCTTCCAGTGTTCATCCCGGTGCAGGAATATTTTCTTAGTTTGTTTGCTTGATCCACACAAGTTGACTCGCTTATCATTAATCTTCCATTTTTCAGTGTGTTTTTGTTCTCTCTGCTGCTCTTTTATTGAGGAAATTTGTTTATTATTGGGTGCTTGTCCAACTGACTGACTTGAAAAAGATACAACCTATAATTTCTCATCTCAATAAGTGCTATTGTGCTAATCATCGTATTAGAAGAGAACAGGCTTCTAAATTTTGGGTAATTTCATCCATCATTAATGGCCATTGTGCTCAAGCTGGCACAGCTTTTAGAAGTAATTTTAGCATTTGATAAAAGAAGATGGTTTTCCAACATGCTTGTCTTTTTTATTTTTTACTGTTAGACAAATGACTTATGCTACTGATTAATGCAAATAATGATTTCATCACTAGAACGTGACAGGAAGACTCTTGGTTGGTTTGCGTTGGTGGAACCAGATTGATGAAGACGGAAAAAGCCACTGGGTGTTTGAAGCAAAAAGGGTAAATATATTAATAGAAGTAGGCACAGGGCAAACAATGCATAGGAAATTTGCAAAGCTGATCCTAAGCCAAACAGAGTAGCAAATAGAGCACCTTTGTAACAGTTACTTTTTATCCAGCTTCTATAGAACACAGTGTCAGTATTCAGGTGCAAACGCTGGTTTATCACATCCTGGAAGACTGCAGGACAAAGCTGGTCTCACAGCATGTCAGCACATGGATCAGCAGGATAAATATTCACAGCATGGTGCTGTAGGTATGAAACGTTTCTGGTGGTTCTCTTTTATTTTCGAGTGAGAATATCTTGCAGTAAACACACCTTCCCCTAGATAATGGCAAAACAGAATCCTCTTCAGGAAAGGTCTATGTGGAAAGCAGTGCTAAATAGTTCAGATTCTTCATCACTCTCTCCAACTCCCTCACAGGAGGGTGTAGCCAGGTGGGGGTCGGTCTCTTCTCCCAGGCAACCAGCAATGGGACAAGAGGGACAAGGTTTGGACATTAGGGAGAAGTTCTACACAGAAAGAGGGATTGGGCATTGGAATGAGCTCCCCAGGGAGCTGGTGGAGTCACCATCCCTGGAGGTGTTTAAAGAAAGACTGGATGTGGCATTCACCTGGGTTGGACTTGATGATCTCTGAGGTCTTGTCCAACCTCGTTGATTCTGTGATTCAGTATTTTAAAACTGATATTTCATGCATGCTCATGGAATATGGCGGGAAATAGAACCTGGATCACAGAGCACTCTGATACTGCCCATGCTGCCCCAAACACCCTGAGCAAACAAGCTGTAAAATGGCATTTGGCATCACTACCAGAGCCAAGACTCAGGTTTGTGCTTTCCACAGCCTGATTCGGGCAAGAGCCTGGCAGAACAGCGCCCAAGTGCTGCTCACTGGGCCATCCATCCCTCTGGGGCCTCCCGGCGGGGACGGGAGGCGGCTGTGCGGGGCTGGAGTGCCCTCTGCAGCCCCGCGCCGAGCTCCGCGCTCCCCCGAGCGGAGAACACACCTCCGCCTGTGCCCCGTAACCTACGGGAAGCTAAAGGCAGAGTACAGACACTCCTGCACGACAGAAAAGAGACCAGAACGCCGTCAGAGCGTCTTAGTTCTGTGGAGATGGGAATAAAGAGCTTTCTTAGAACTTAAAAGCAATGGCATCCATAAAATGACCTCCGAACCTCAAAATTACCGAGGGATGAGCAAGCCTTGTTCACCTGTTACAGTTTTTCATTCTAGCCTAGAAGTACCAGGCTGATTCACCTGCATGGGCTAAAAGCCTTCCCAAAAATTTCTGGCAAATGGTAACTTCACTAATGTAAAAATTATAGTACCACAAGAAGGAACATACAGATGGTATTTTTGTCATGGCTTATCCATGAGAAAGATTTTGTCATAGCAAGGTCCTGGAATACCCGCAGTTCTCTTGATTCCCAGAGTCAGGCATTCCCACCTCCTTTGCCAGTCCTCTGGCTGTTCATTAAGATCTCTTGCTTTATGGGTAAATACGCTTAGAAATATTCCAAGTCACTCACCAACAACTAATTCTTGGCACGTGGTTGTTGCAACAGAAGTTCACCTTGGAAATCTTGCTTTCTGCTGACATAAAAGCTGTTCTTACTAGTCTGCTGAGTGCAGCCTTTTGTGATCTTTCATCAAATTAATCAGGTCTTTCAGGTGCAAAGTTCTCAGGTGTATTGACTTTGGGTTTAGGATTTTTCCTCCTACATAGTTACAATGCCACTGCTGGGTAATTTGTCAGTAATTCAGGATACAGGTGATTAAACCCTTTTATTGACTCAGAGGATCTGTCTTTTTCTGTAATTACAAAGGCATAGAACGTTATTCTCTGGACCTCTGCAACATCACTGGTCTAGAGGGTACATGAAAAAGTTAAGACACCTCATACTTATTGCATCTTTCAGGGTTTTCTTAGGCAAGGTGGAGCAATTTAACCACATCTACAAGCTGCATGGCAATGTCTGCCTCATGGGGGAAGGATGGGTTAGTCTTATTTCTACATGGAAAATTCAGTATACTGAAAATCAACTAAAAGTTTTCAGAGTGGAAGAGTCCAGAAGGTTTTCTTTTCCAGGTGTGAAGCTTTTGTGCTTCAGAAGCTGACACTGGTGGTGGTTGAGTGAACTGAGGTTTGGAGTAAGGTTTCAAAAACTTTAGAAAGATCAGAACCTTCTGTACAATTCTCTTTCTTGTTTTTTTAAAGTGTAGTAATTAACAATGAGCCTTCCAATATAGACAGAGACATGTGAGTTGTGCTGACCTGAAGAAATCTGTAACCAAGGCTTTTGCAGCCTGCTCTGAGGTGCTGTGCTCTCCCTCAAGAGCCCAGATATTTGTCTTTTATTGTGCATTTTGACTTGATGAGTCGCAGTTTCAATAATTTTCCTTCCAGGTGCCTACAATCGCTGCCTCAACTGAAGCTGAAGCCCGAATCTTTTGGCTTGGTCTCATCATCTGCCCCGTGATCTGGACACTGTTTCTCTTTAGCACCTTGTTCTCCTTGAAGCTGAAATGGCTGGTGAGTCAGGGGATAATGACAGATGTACAGCTGACAGACAACCTTGGCAGAGGGAAACCCCAGATCTCTTGGTCTTGAATCAAATCTTCCGACAGTACAAAAATCCCACCAACAGCTTCAAGAACTCCAAGGAGTTTTCTGCACTCAGGCACTGCACTCTGGAATGGATTAGTAATTTTTAGCTGCACTTCTAATGGGTTATTGGATGTCAACTCCTTCATGTGGCTGGAGAACCTCCAGTGGTGGGCAAAGTTTTGGCCTTCGTTTTAACTGTAGCAACTTACTCTTCCACAACTTATTTCAGTCAAATGAAACTAATGGAAGAGGACAAAAAAAGGGCTGGTGTTGCTGGTTTTCAGGTTTTCAAGTCTCCTTGGGATTTGAATGCTACTTAATCTGAAAAGTAAGGATTTTAGATCTCTGGTACCATTCTCTTTTAAAGAACCAGCATCACTAGTGCTTAAAAGCTTGATAAATGGAGCTGTAAGTATATATTTTATAATTACTCTATTTATAAGCCATCTAATTTACAAAAAAAAGCCCAATGCTTTTTTCCTAAATACAAGAGGAAATGTGCCCCATGTATTGCATTATGATATTTTTGTCTTTGAAATCTTCATGTTTTCCCCTGCAAACATTAAGTGCTTGGATAATCACCACAGAATTCATTCTGCCATGTCCCCAGCCATGCTCAGTACCGTTTCTTAATTCAGTATGGAAAGATAAAAGGCACCTCCAACACGTGCAGCCACATAACCAGTTAACAGCCAGGATTACATTTTATTATTCAATTAAACAAGAAATTTAGCTATGGGCGTGAATCAATTGCAAATCATTAACTGCTTTGTGGTGCCCCAAATGGCACAGCTAAAAAAGCAGCAGTTAAAATTAAACCAGCACTCTTTGTTCGTGGCTCCACCTTTATTTTTGAAAACCAGAGATTGTTTGCTAAGCCAAGAGGTGGTTGGAGACAGAACCCCAGCTGGCTCTGAAGGCAGGTTGCTCAGGTGCTCGTAAAAGGCAAGTTACACAAATGAAAATTAGATCCTTCCAGGAAACCAGTCCTGAGGGTGAGAAACATTTTTTGTAAGTTATTCCATTAGTCAGATGGGTCCCACCTGCTGCTAAGCCTGTAGTACCACAAAAGGAGCCAGTTATTTTCACTGCCTGTCAATGGTAGACAGGGATACTTATCCATGGATGCTCTTTGTAAATCTGTAAATTACAGGATCTTATTTGTATAATAAGGCATGTGGCAGCTAAGCAGGCCTGCAATGTGCCATGGATCTTCATGTGACATTTTTAGATACAAATCAGGCTTCAAAAACATGAGATGTTTCTGGAATCTGTTGAGGAGGTCCTTTTTTGAGTAAGTGCTTTTAGGAAAGTAATGAAGTCTTTAAAGATACAGAATGACAAACCTGGTAAGTGTTCTGATGAAAGAGGCATTTTGTAGGAAGGAACTACTGTGTTTGTCAGGATTAGATCTCTTTCAAGGTCATTTATTCTGGGAAGGACTATCCCCCTCTTACAGCCCACATTTCTCCAGGTGGTATGTACAGGCACACAGAGTTGATCTGCAGTGGTGTATTTGTCCCTGCTGACCTCCTGTTTGTCCACAGGCTCTCGTGATAGCTGGGATCTCCCTGCAGGCAGCTAATTTATATGGCTACATCCACTGCAAATTAGGGGGACAGAAAACCATCAGCAGAGTAACTTCGAGGCTGTTTGGCACAGGAGATGTTCCCCAGAGTAAGTACTGAGCTGTCTGTCAGCCACAGCCCGTGAGGCAGCACAGGCCAATGTGCCTGTCACGGTTGGTTCTGGCTCTTCCCAGGTTTCAGTTCCCGCAGGAACTCTTGGCAAGGTGATCCTGATTCTCCAAAAAGCCTCTCTTGCAGTGTCACACAGAGGGGCCCTACCCCAGGTCACTTTGCTCTGTGTCTGCAAGCCTCTTGAGCTTCACACCTGAGCTGCTTCCAAGCTTCAGGAAGAATGTTCTCTGAAGTGAAATCCTTGGAGTTATGCAATTGGAATGTAATGCCTCTGCTCAGGCACAGCTGGGAGAGCCACCTTCAACCCCCGGGGGTTCCACCTGGCTCTTCCCTGCTTTTACAAAGATTCCCATGCCCCAGGTTCTGCTGACAGCCACGTGTCCTCTGTTCACTCTGCAGGGCAGAGCAGGAGGATTTCAGAAGATGGAACTGAAGAACATGGCAAGACAGTCCCTAGGTAACCAAACAAGGAAGAACTAAAAGGATGAGCAGTAAAATTACTAATTCATGAAAGCTGTTCTTCCCATGAAGATATTTAAATAAAGCTCTTCTAGAATTATGCCTGCATGAAATAATGTCATTTGTGTTGGACTATTTAGATCCTGAAAGGTTTAGAGCCTCTTATTTAAAAGCTTCCCCAAAAATGGTTTATACAGAGCACGCGGCTTCCAGGAAAACTAACCAGAAACTGCTGGATTATCTTAGCTAAGAATTAAATGTAATGAAAAGACAGTGCTAAGTTGTTTAATTTTGGAACTATGATAAACAAAATCAAACTGCCTTTCCCTCTTGTACACAATACTCACTTTTCAAAGCTTTGATTCCTCAATAAAAACAGGAATTACAATCCCAAAGGGCCTCTTAGTTAAAGATACTGAATGTTTATTTAGTATTGAGGCTCAGGGTCAAATAGAAGAAAACAAAATGCAGGGGGCATGTTCACAAAGTACTTGTGGGAAACAGGCAGTTATGTATTGTCAAAATATGTTAATCTTATTTTGATACCTGTGGAAAAAACCCGAAATACTGTACTTGTTCTGTAATACTACACTGAATTTCACTCTGGAAATGGATCTTTTCCATTGGAAGGAGGAAAGACCCTTAAATGAAGTTATTCAGGGGGAGAACAGGCATTACAGTTCATCCCAGCACAGCAGGCAGGAAAAGGCCTGCACTCCTCAGCAGCTACATTACACGATGCCCCAGTGTCAGCCCAATGTATTTTATATTCAACTGCCTAAACAACATCTTAGTTTCAATGTCTTCAAATGGCAACTTCACAGTCAGGTTATTTGTACCACGACACCACAGGTAGAATGCACCTCTTAACCCACATGCAGACTCACTTTCAAGCTTTCTAGTGAGGAAACAGCTAAAAGAATCCTGGACTATGGAAAGCACTAAGGCAAGAAGATTTATATTAAGAATTTATTTGCAATATACAAAAAGAATACATTCCTACTATTAAATCAAGGCATAAGTTACTTTTCTATAGTTAAACAAGAGCTACATTTTTTATTTCATTCACAGGTTAGATCATCTTTTCTTCTTGAGAATGGTGTTGTTCACAGTACTC
Source organism: Pseudotriccus pelzelni (assembly GCA_035584735.1). NCBI lineage: Eukaryota > Metazoa > Chordata > Aves > Passeriformes > Tyrannidae > Pseudotriccus > Pseudotriccus pelzelni. The sequence continues at coordinate 6,289,450 of JAWMRA010000033.1, read as the reverse complement.
CTGAATTCCTGCAAAGACAAAGTAATATAAATGGTACTTCAGTTGCACATCAGGAGTTTGTTGTTGCTGCATCACTGTGTCTCCTGTTGGTACAAAGATCTCAAGCTGGACCTTTATTGAGGTGAAATGGCTTCAGGAATTTCCCAGCTGTCTGTATTTTGCAACAGCACATCACCAGCTCTTTAGGTAGGTTTTGAATGGGAGTTTTGTGTCCTTACAGTTAGAAGTGGAGACATAATTAGCCAGCTGCATCCCATGGGTTATGGAGAGCACCCTCCACAGGCCTGTTGAGAACCTCAGGACTTTTCTGAGAGAGCAAGGGCACGCACATCTCTACAAATGAATGACTGAATCGAACACAGAAACCAGTTATCAAACACAATCTCCTTATGGCTTTAAAAGCCTGTCAGAACCGATGCCCAGAAGCAAACGTGGCATTTGCAGCTGTTACTTTCAGAATTGCTATGCACATTTCCTGTTTTTTATTTGTGGCAGAATAACATAATCCTGTTTACCACCTTTATATATCGCAGCAGTGCTCGGAACCGAGAGTGCACAGTGATTCTCAGACTTACTTTGAATGATATTCCTGTAAGACAACGTAGCTGGGGACTCTGGTGCTTCGGACAGGAATGACTGGCCTCTGTCACAACTTTTTCCTTGAAGGACAGGGAAAAACACAAGAGCAAAGCAACAAGAAAAGATGAGCTTTTCTTTTTCTTTCGCCCTCCATCCCACTCCAGTTACACCGTTTCAAACAGCCACGTACATCTATTCCTTTTAAGAAGCCCTGATGTCGGTAATAGGACTACAACTACAGCTTACAGTTTTACAGAGGAATTGTTAGCAGAAACCTCCACGTGCTATGTTGGGAGTACTGACCTGTTCCTTCACGTTATTAATTCAGGTATTAATTGTGACATCTGGTGGGCAAGGAACCAAACCCTCATCACAACCCACAACAGAATCTGGGCAGTGCCAGTAACACTGAGGTTAAAGCACTAGTTTTAATGCTTAACATCTACAAGGTATTATTCTTTGAAGTGGTTATGATTTTATTCAGCCTGCATTTCCAGGTGATTACAGCAAAGAGAAAGATGTGTTGTATTTCAAATACAATTAGAGAGCTGAAAAGATGAGTCATCTAATCTTAATTGATTACAGTTTCAGGTTAAGAAAATTACCCCAGCACGTTCCTCATTCACATCGTGCTATGTCACAGTTCCAGTAACTTTTGTTTCAAAAAAACCTTTTATCTAAAAGTGGATATTTACCCAAGAGACATCAGTGCCCACATCAGGCTTTTCCAGTAATAACATCAGTATAGGAGGAACAACTTGTTTTAGGTGCAGTGCAATAAGTAACTTTACCTATCTGCGGATCAAGAGGCACTTTACCCAGGAGAGAAACATTCAAATTCTGGCACATCTTCTCCGCACCACCAGTAGTCGGGGGAAAGATCTGAGATTCTTTCTGGGACAACAGGAAAATCAGAGTTAAAATACTGCAATTCCAAGAATAAGGCGTTTTTGGAGCAATGTTCTATACACAATGCCACAGTAAAAATGCTGTAACACACAGCCAGCCTTACCTTACACTTTGGACACACAAAGCCACTCATGTTTTCCACAACACCTATGATGGGCAGTTTCACCTTGTGGCAGAAGTTGATCTCCTTCCGAACATCCTGAAGCGAGATTTCCTACAAATATTAGCAAAGGCTCATATTTCAACTGTCATGTTTTCATGCTGAATCCACTCAGTTACCTCCTTAGAACTTTTGAAGAGAGTTTATAATGAATTATTCCTGCTGTCTTAATATTTTGAAGAACAGAAATCTGTGCTGCCTGTTCTAGCAACAATTCTGAGGAGCAACAGAGCAGGTCCAACAGTTCCAGCCTACTGGATATGGTTCTGTTTTGAAATTTGACTCTATAAAGGTTCACCCATATTTATCTCCTATGTTCACCTCATATCTTCGGTTCTTTTAAAGTAACTTTTTCATGTTTTCAGTTTACAGAAAAACTCTTGGTATTGTCTACAGACCAAGGAGAAGAACCACCAGGCTTACACTGGTTCCCTCTTCCAAAATAAATCTGAAATATCTTCTCCTCAGACTTTCTGCATATACGTGTGACCTCACTCATTCTCCTGTACCCTTCTCCTTCCCTCACCACATCTCCAGTATCACTCTCACCACCACACTTCCTTTACGTGTTATCCTTTCAGCTGCTGTGGAAATACTACGTGTTTTTTACTCCTGTTCCTTTCCAAACCAGGCATTAAAACCTCTGTCTGAACTGGACATATGCACATGACAAAACTGCCCGCTGGAGGTGACAGGTTACTTTACAGGTGTCAGACAGTGCACAGTTTATCAGTTAAAAACTGAACTTCTTACTGACATTCTTCAGAGCATTAAGCCATTGGTGATGAAATTACAGATTCACAAGGATATGAACCGTAATTTTGAAGAAGCAAACGAAACACTGCATTTCCTTTCACCACACAGAACACAACAGCTTTTGATTGTGAACTGCTCTGCGGTTTAGAGACCCAGTGGAATCCCCAGCTCCACTGAGACACCCAACCCACAGACCAGCACAACACAACAATGCCAGTTCTCTGAGATTCCGTACTCTCAGATTTCTCTGAAGTTCAACAGTCTCTAACCCCAGGACTGCCTTTAAGTTGTGAGTTGCTTCTATGTGGAAATTCACCTCCCATACCTGTGGGGTGGTGACTATGACAGCCCCGTCGATGCGGGTGGCACTGAGGTACTGCATGATGGACAGGTGCTCGTCCGACGTCCCTGGAGGTGTGTCCACGATCAGGTAATCGATCTCCCCCCAGTCCACGTCACGGAGAAATTGCTTGATCAACCCTAAAAGAAAGAATAAGAGTGTGAAAAAGAGAGAAAAAAATTATCTCCCTGTATTTCAACTACTTCAACTTCTGTGGCCCAGGTAGAAGATTCTTCTGACTTGTCAGCTTCAGGACAAAAACATGTATTTTGCCAAAGCTTAAAAAAAACATAAACAAAATGACATCATTTGACTTCTTAAGTTCATCAAATGAGCATGTTCACCTAAAGAAGTAACAAACCATTCCCTTATTTTTTCCTTACAGCTTAGTATGTTATTAAACAAGCTCATGATATTTACATACTTGAGATTTTAAGTACGTAAATTATTGTCGAAAACATGTGATACACACCATTTTTTTTGGGTCCTCTCCAGATGACAGCATCATCAGGGCTGCTAAGCAAGAAGCCCACTGACATGACGCCTAAGTTTTCTTCAACATACTGAAAGGGAAGTAGATAAACAGAGCAGTGAAGAAAGAGCAGAGAAACCAACTCCGAAGCCCTATTTTATTGAAAAAGCAGCTGGGGGAGAAGATATTAATAAAATAAAGGCAGAGAACCTTATCTTCTATCAGAGGGCATTAAAAACTGCAGTCAGACTGAAAAAATGCAGCTGTTACAGCAGTTTACGGAGACAACAAAAAGATAAAAACAGCTTTTTCTCTCAGCGCAAGCTGCCTTTTTAACAGCACACTAGAGGTAATCTCCTGCAAAACCCTCCCTGCATTTTCTAAAGATTAATGAGGTTTTCCTTGGTTGCAAGGTACTTCTTGGCTGTCACAGAAAAGGTGACACACAGCTGACTGATACCCAAAATAACAAAACTGAGGAACTTATATTTATATTTATTGCCCATAGTAGGGAAATCAGTAAACAAGAGATACAGTATTACTATTATTAACAAAAGAAATTTAACACTCAATCTATAGAACGTATATCCAGATGCCATAGAATCTGTAAATATATTCTATAGCATTCTCTGTATGTTCTACAGAATCTGGATATAGGCTATACAGGATCTATAGAATCTGAACATGTAGACTCTATAGATTCTGTATCTTGTATCTATAGAATCTGAATATTTAAGTCACTAGAAAAAAAATTAACAGAAGTGCCTCCTGCTCCTCCCTCACTCTTTTTTTAACACAGAACATGGTGCCCAACCCAAACAAACCCAACAAACTTTCTGAAACAGCGGCACCAACTCACCACTGGAGACCACCCAGATCCACTCTGATGAACCTGAAAAATTGAAGTGATACATAAAGTTATAAGAGAAATAAATGCAGATGTCACACAAAACATGAACATAAGTCAAACCTGGGTAACGGCTTTCCTGCCTGCAGGGACAGTCTTGGGGTGGCTGAGGTAAAAACTGCAGGAGTACCAGATCTCCATCAATAAGTGAACAATAACTGTTCAACCCTTATGCAAGTTTACCCATGACCTCGCATATTTATATAAAACATTCGAGGGCTGATAAAGCCCATCATGATAATACTACTCAAGTTTTAAGTTGTCATGAGTACATGGGTGTTATGCAAGGAAAGCTGGTTTGCAGAACTGCTCATCCTGGCTACTCTTTTACAAAATTAATTATGCTGAACTCCTCTATCTCAGCTTACTTCCCTACCCGCTGCCACACACTTCCCAATAAACAGTCCTTTACAAGCTTTCAGCCTACAGAGCCCAAAGACGCTACTGAAAAAATGAGCAGAACTCCTTTGAGCGTTCACTCACCTGTTCTCCTTCCAGACCCATCATTTTAGGGATCGATGGCCCGCAGATATCGATGTCCAGCAGAGCAACCTGGAAAACAACCCGGCCAACGCGCCCCACTGGAAACAAGGCGGCGCAGGGCCGTCCCCCAGGGCGAACTCCCGCACTGAGAACACCGCGGCGCGGTTCATGGGGCCTTAGGCCCGGCCCTAAGGAGCGGGGGGGCACACGGCCTGCGCCCCCGGGCCCCTCCCGCCAGCCCCGGGCCCCACCTGCCTGTGCTCGTCGGCCGCCAGCCCGTGCGCCAGGGCGGCGCTGAAGGTGCTCTTGCCCACGCCGCCCTTGCCGGACAGCACCAGCACCGTGTGCCGCACCGCCCGCAGCCGCGCCCGCAGCTCCGCCGCCTCGGCTGGGGGAGAAACCGGGGCCGTCAGAGCGGCCCCCGCACGGCCCGGAGCTCCGCCAGGGCCCTCGGACCGCACGGAGCCCCCTCACGGTCCCCCAACAGCCCGGACCGCCCGAACCCCCTCCCGGCCCCGACACTCACCCGGGTCCGGCCCGGCCGCGCCGGCCGCGCACAGCCCCTGGTTGGGGCATCCCTGGCAGGCGGCCGCGCTGCCCGCCTGGGCGCTGCCGGTCCCCGGGCACTCTGCAAGGCACAGCGAGGGCTGTGGCGCGGGTGCGGCGGGCGGGGGGCCCGTCCCGGCCGAGCCGCTCCCCCTCGGGCCGCTCACCCTCGGGCCGCGCCGCGCCCGCCGCCTCCGCCATCACCGCGCTCAGCTCCGCCCGCGGGGGCGGGGCCTGCGGGCCCCGGACTGCTCCGCCAGGGGGCGCTGCGGGGCCGCGGTGACAGCGGGGGGACACGGTGACACCTGGAGGGGACACGGTGACACCTGGAGGGGCACCCGGTGACACC